>ML660218.1:10613583-10691540 GCA_007570785.1 Antilocapra americana | reverse complement strand
ATATATATGGAATTTAGAAAGACAGTAATGAGAACCCAACATGGGAGTCAACAAAAGGAACGCAGGTGTATAGAATAGACTTGTGGACTTTGTGGATGAGGGTAAGGGTGGGATGAGATGGGAGAAGGGCATTGAAGCATGTTAATTGTCATGTGTCTAATCAATCGCCAGCCCAGGATTGATGCTCGGGACTGGTGCAGCGAGATTTCCCGGGGGGGAGGGAGGAGGGAGGGGGGACCCGGAGGGGAAGCATATGTAAACCCATGGCGATATCATAACAATGTATGGCTAAAACAATAATTAAAAAAAAAAAAAAAAAAAAAATAAAATAAATGCATTTACAGAATGGCAGGTTTGGCCGGCTGGCAGGATGAAGTGCTACGGGAATGCACACGGGGGTTCAGGTGTGAGCCCTTCGGCCCCTCGTAGCCCCCTGTCGGATGGACAGGGAGGTGGAGGCTCACATCCAGAGGGGCGGGGTGGGGCGGTGTCGCCTGCCGTCCCTGTGTCAGCACAGGCTGAGCTGTGTCCCATCATTGAGACGGCGCTGCTCGTTCCCAGCGGTCCCCTTTCTCACTTGAGTGTGAGCTGCTCACGCTGGTCACCACGACCTTTGGTGAACGCATAGGTGTGCGTCACGTGTGTGCGCGGAGCCTTGAGTTCTCTGCATGGACTCTGACTGCTCAACTTTGCTGAAGAAGGTCACCATCTCGGCCTCTGGGGACGGTCTAGCGTCTCAGCCTTCTGTCTGGAGCCGCGTTGACCCTCTGAGCTGTTCAGGACTCACTCCAGGCCTTTTGTGAGTCTGCTGGTGGCCTCCAGCTGTGGGGCAGGTATGTGCGTGTGTGGGTCACTCAGTCATGTCTGACTCTCTGTGACCCCAGGGACTGTAGCCCGCCAGGCTCCTCCATCCATGGGATTTCCCAGGCAAGATCACTGGAGTGGGGTGCCGATTGCTTCTCCAGGGGATCTTCCTGAACCAGGGATGGAACCAGGTCCCCTGCACTGCGGGCAGATTCTGGCCCACTGCGCCACCAGGGCCGTGGGTCAGCAGCGTGAAACCCGAAGTGGAGAGGAAGCCGCGTTTTCTCAGGCTCCTCCCTCCTCTCTTCTGGGCTTTTCCACCTCCCTCCCTTTCATCTCGCTGAATGGGAATCAAGTCACTCAGGTGGCTTCAGGCTGAGCTTGAAGCGTTTGGAATGGAGTTGGGATCAAGAAGGAGGCGCCAAGCTCCCTGGGCCCTCAAGGTCGCCCAGCCCCGTACCTCCTCACAAGCTGTGCTTAGCGGGCTGGCGTCCTGCACACGCTGACCCTGGGGAGAGGGACAGAGAACCCAGGGAAGCTGAGCAGAGCCAGGGCCGGCCACGTGGGGAAGGGCTGTCCTCGAGCTCTGTGGAAGAACTTGGCCCTGTCAGTGCCTGATGATGGGTTGGGGGAGGGAAGGGGGGATGGGGGAGGGAGGTGGGAGACAGGGGAGGGATGGGGGAGAGAAGTGGGGACGGGGGAGGGGTGGGGGGATCAGAGAGGGAAGAGGGATGGGGGAGGGGAGGGGGAATGGGGGGAGGGAGGGGGGGGGGGGGAGGGGGGGGGAGGGGAGGGGGACAGGGGAGGAGAGAGGCGCAGGGGGAGGGAGGGGACACCCTGACATGTTCGAGTCAGGTCTCAGAGGTAGCCTGTAAAAACAGGTTTTTATTTTTTTTTTAAAAAAAAGGAACACTTTGGGGTTGAAAGGATTACTTTCTGGGAGGTGCCGCCCCTCGGTCTGTTGGTCTGTCTGTCGGAAAGGTGGGCATGGCCATGCGCCCCCCAGATGCTCTCATCTCTCACCCTCCACGCCCTCAGTTCCCACGGGGTGGGGGTCGACCTCAGGTCCGCAGCGCTAGGTGGACGCCTGGCAGCCGGGCCTCGACTCGGCTCCCCCAGGGGGTGGAAAGAGTGATCCTCCGGGGACCACAGGCGTGTTCTGGAGCCCCAAGAACTCCCGCCTGTGGTGTGCGGCTCCTTCAGAGTCTAAGAAGCACCGGAGTCTGAGTCTGGGGGTCCTCGGCCTCAGCCCTAGGCAGTGTGCCTTGAGTGCTGGCTCCGGCTGGGGCTGGATTCCTGCTGGGGCGGGGGGCACACTCAGTCTAGGAGCGCACAGCAGCGGGAGGCCGAGGCTGTGCTGAACTGCATCTCTGCTGCAGCCTCTGCGGGTGCGCTGGCGTGGAGACTCTCTGCTCCATCTTTTTTTTAAAGAATTGCACACACTTAACTTCTTAATTTTGGTTTTCCTGGATCCATTGTTAGGAATGTATTTTTAGTTGGTCATGAGGCAGAGAGCCCAAGACTATATTTCTTCGCAGTTTATAAAATAACCTACTAAGTATTTATAAGGAATGATCTGCAAGTACTTAATTTCAGTTATCAACTTCACATTTTCACAAAGTACGTCATGGGATAAAACCTTTTATTATCCTGCACGAGAGGCAAAATGTAGGTTTCCATTCATTGCATTCAAGAGGTAACGTTGGTTCCATTCTGATGACAAAAGACTGCAAAGCCGCTCATTTTACTGGAGGTTTTGGAGTGGGTTTCCAGGGGCGAGCTGGTCCAGCCTCTCTTGATGATGTGCTTGGCCCTCGACAACAAGATGCTCAGGTGGTGTGGTTTTCTCAGCGTTTGCTCATCAGAGAGAGCTCTCCCGTCTCCCATCTGAACTTCAGGTCCAGACTTTGAAGTGTCAGATCTTGTCTGATAGCATTCCTGAAGCCCGGAGGTCATCTGGAGACCCTCTGCCTGCTTAGCCCAGGCGGTTCGCTCTGTGGCTTGGAGCAGAGAAGGACACGGGGTCTCCTCTCTGGCTGCAAGGCATGCGCCGCTTTTCTCAATGTGGACGCTTCCGGGGCAGGCTTGAAGAGCGCATAGGGTTCATCCGGAGAAATCTACCTGCTGGGGAGACGCCTGAGCCACTGGCTCAAGTTCAGATTCCCAATTTCTAGTGTGAACCTCTGGCCCTCTCACTGCGGCGGGAGCTGCCTGACGCTCGTGGGGTCTGAGGGGTCTGGGACGGGGGTCCTTGGGGTCTGCAGCAGGAGTGGGCAGCCCTGTTGTGGACTCTCAGCCACACTTGAAGTGAAACACTGACTTTAGAAGGGGCTTCCTTGAGGCTCACTCAGATGGTGAAGAATCTGCCTGCAATATGGGAGACTTGGGTTCGATCCCTGGGTTGGGAAGATCCTCTGGAGAAGGAAATGGCACCCCACTCCAGTATTCTTGCCTGGGAAATCCCATGGACAGAGGAGCCTGGCGGGCTGCAGTCCACGAGGTCACAAACAATCAGACACGACTGAGCGGCTGATGCACGCACATTGATTTGAGAACCCAGTCCTTGACCAGAGAAGGGTATCCTGCAGAAGTCAGACTGGGCTGGGGATGTCACCGAGACTGTGTGGGACATTTGGAAGGACAGCTGTAAATAGAGACCCTTCACCTGGAAATTCCAGGCAGGTGATGTTAATTAGAGCAGCTGAATCAGGAGACATGTGTTTCCCCTGAAAATGTATTGTTTATGCTTTCCTCCCCATTGTGTAAACTCAGACCCTTGGGTCAAGTGTGCGGAATTTCCTCTTCTTTGTACAGTAGCCTGGCTGTGGGCTGGAAAGGAGCTCAGAAGTTGTTGATCTCTGTGTAATTTTGTCCAAATAAAGACTAGAATTCAGATTGAGGAGCAGAGGTGACTTAGATCCCAGAATCCTGTACTTGAGTTCTGCGCACATAGGGAGCTTGTGAAAATGACTTTTTGTTTTCTGATTCACTGTAAATGCATCAGGGTTTCCCAGGTGGTGCTATCGGTAAAGAACCCGCCTGCCAAGGCAGGAAGCATAAGAAATAAGAGATTCCATCCCTGGGTCGGGAAGATCCCCTGGAGGGGAGGGCAGGGCAACCCCCTCCAGTATTCCTGCCTGGAGAATTCCATGGACAGAGGAGCCTGGGGGGCTACAGTCCATGGAGTCGCAAAGAACTGGGACATGACTGAAGGGGCTTCCTACGCAGAAATGCACCCTCTTGCCTGCGTGGTAGCCTGGTTGCCTGGGAGATGGGCCTGGTTTGAAGTCCACCTTCTAGGTGTCGTCAGAGCTGCAGGAAGGTCACAGGGCGTGGGGTTCGGGCAGTGGTGTGGGCCTCAGGCCCCACTCCCCGGCTCCGTGGCGCTGGGCCCCGCAGAACAGCGGGGCAGCCGTGTCTTTGTGGGAGAGATCTTGACCATCTACACATCTTGTGTCTTCTGTCTTGGCTTGGGAGGGTTGAGGCTTCGAGGGATTGTAGGAGACACTTGGTTCCGAGGCTGGGGAGGTCCTGGGCTTCAGGACAAAGAAGTCCCGGGGCTTTCCCGGGATGTAAGACAGGGTCGCGCTTCAGAATAACAGGACCAAAAAGCAGGAAGCAAGCAGGCCTCCAGATCTGGTAGGTGGAACGAGAGCAAACGTTGGAGTTGTTTTCAGAGAATGTGGTGTCAGAACCCGACAGTGCCGAGGCCGTGCTTCCTGGGCAGACGTGAGGGGCCCTGGTGGCCAGGGCGGTGTGTGGTGGGCACTTTACCTCCTGCGGTTGGCCCAGTTCTCAGCAGGGAGTGTTACTGGGTGAACACTGAGGTTATGAGGAGAGAGAGTGGCGTTTGTGAAAACACCCCCCGCCCCCGCACCCACAGTTTGTCTTATTGTGGTAAACTAGGCCTGCCATACAGTTTACCACGTTGACCACTTCGGAGTGTCCAGTCAGCGGCTTTACGTCCCTTGGCCTAGTTCTGTAAGCGGCTCCATCATTTCCAACGTGAACTCCGAAAGTGTTAAGCAGGAGGATCTTGATACTCAGTGTCAGGGGAGACACACACAGTCTGCGCTCACCTGGGGATGTCTTGTATCCCCTGGCGATCTTGGTTTGTATTAAACATGAAGACTGAGGATGGAGGGTTTGGTGAGCTATGGTGGGTCCTTGGTGGGCCGCGGGCGTGGAGGAGACGGAGGTTCCTGGCTTCAGGGTTCTTGACTTCAGATCAGGTGGCCCAGTGACCCAGAGCCCAGGGCAGCGGCGTTCAGTGACCGGACACAGCTGCTTGTCTCACACGTGGAGAAGATGAAGCCACTGGGAACGTGACGCCTGGGTCTCTGCGCCCCCTGCACCCCCGCCCCTGGCCGGGCTTGCCCATCAGCAGTAGCTGGCCTCTGATTTCTGTGAACATTAAATTAGCAGAGTTACATTAGAATGGGTGACTTCTTTTGATTTAAAATTATGTCACTTCTCACGTTCCAAGCGCTTCTTCAGCGTCTCTTTTGCTTTCCCCTTTTTCTTATGAACCCCAAATGTGAAAACGGTCACAGGCCGTGAGTTTTTCCTCTGCTTGGCCGTGCAGTGAACTGTTCCAGTAAAGGCAGGGTCTCATTTTCAAAGGGGGAAGGTTTGTGCAGTGCCAGCTTCCTGTCTAGTCCGTGGAGGTGAACCCAAGAGGAAAGATGGACTGTTTTGATCCTTTAACTCCTTAGGCTAAAATGAGATTTCCCATCACATGCTTTGCTCCACCTAGATTTTGTAGACAGGCTTTTTTTAAAGCAGTATTGTTGGTGAAATACTTTCAAGCAGCTTGTTTATCTTTGAATGAAGCTTAGAGTAAATAAGTCCTGTCAAACGGGAGAGTGGCTTATATATCAGCGATGGAACCACCTAATTAGGGTCTTGGCTGAAAACAATGCACAATGCTGAAGCCTGGGCAGAGGGCGGAGGAGAAGGAGGAGATGATGGCTTGTTCAGAGAAAAACAAGATCTGGAGAGGATGCTCTGGGAAGATCTGGGAAAATGCACAAAGTAACAGTGGAAAAAGCCCAGCTGTGTGTGGTTCTGAAAGTGGGGTGAGGGCTGCACCGCTCAGAGGTCCACGACGGCTTACTCAGGGACCCGGGGAACCCCTAGAGCCTGGTGGAGGCCCCACGCTCGGGTCAGACGGAGGAAGTCGGGGTGTGGTCCTGCCAGGCTCTGGGTGCTCAGGGCTGCTGGTGACCGTGAGCCGCTGTCTTGGTTGACAGACCAGGGCTGCATATAGCCTATGTGCATTTTCCATTTTTAATGCCGTGAGACGCAGTTAAATGCATCTACTGCTCAAACCATACTGAGCATAATATACTCTTACTTTTTCCAAGATATTTAATGATTTAAAAAATATATTGCTTGATACCCACAGTGTATTAGTTTTCTCTGTACAGTGAGATAACCAAAAACTTTATAGTTGATCTAAAATTGAAATCTGTGGCTGGTATACTAGTATTATTTATTAACTTATTTATCACTCACATCAGCTGGTAACTCCAGACTGGATTTTTACTAGAGAGAAGGTACGCGGCTGGAATACACAAGCTGAGGTATAAAGATTCAAAGTATGTGTCATTGTTTAAATTAACCTGTGGGGTTTGGGTATTTTGGGGGACTAGTGGAAAAGCGTTAGGCCGTATCCAGTCATACTGAAGCGTCCAGTCTTGTGCCTCGTGTGCCCAGTGTAGACTCGCGGTGTGGACAACTGTTTATTCAGACTGAATGGATCTCACCATTGAAGAAACAGTGCGGTTAGCTTGTTTCAAGGTGTGTGAAGCCGGGTGGTGAAAGGAATTGTCAAGTTGTAGCCCCCTCTCTCCAAGTCTTGCTCCATATCTGCATCTTATCCAGATGTTTATGGATTGAGTGTTGTAATTTCAAAATACATCTAGTACATTTCAGTCACACACCTTGGTTTATGCTCCTGTCTGTGGCAAGGGATGTGACTCTGTTGCTTTTCCGTGAGCCGCGACCTCCTTCATCCTTTGAGTTGCTGTGTCACAGGACTGACACGTCATAGAGCATCCATCAGTCCTCGCCGAGTACGAACAACTATATGTTTACTCTCTCTGACTTCTAATCCAGAATATAACTCAATTTCTTTTAATGGTCAAAACAACTGGGTCTGCCTGATTTCAGAAGGGCATTTCCTAGTTAAGGGTTCTGTAGAAGTACATTGTAAGTTGATTTTTTAAAAAGTGAACGAAGGTTTAAGTAATGTAATGATCATAAAGGGATGTTTCATGCATGTACAGGCGGACACACACAGAGCTATGTGATGCCTGTATGTCTGTGTGAGAGTAAGATCAACGGCAGCCACAAAGTTTATATTAAAAACAGGACGCTGAAAGCTGTGTGCATCTTAGTTGGGATGTTATTCACTCTTAATATGAGGTTAATTTACAGCTCAAAGTCCCTTTGATAATTCAGGAGGTCAGTGACTGGACACACACAAGGGATTAGTGCTGGGATCTGGCAACAAGAAATGAGTAAAGAAAAAGAATTGCGTTGCCACCTGGCATTGTATGGGCAAGTCATGAAGGGATCTGGAGGTGGAGGTCGTTTTGCTGCCCCGTCCAGCCGCACGTCCTAACGCAGCAAGGCACATACTGATGTCCTAACCTGCCACCTCTGCTGTGTGGCTGGGAGATGACCCAACTGCCAGGGGTGAAGTCTGCTAACGTTAATCCCTTAAGGATTCCATGTTTCGTGTATTGCTTGGCCAGATTCTCCTCTTCAGTAGTTTTATTGGCTTTTGGCTCTTTCATATATAATTTCTTTGCAGAGTCCGCCCAGCTCATTGAATTCAGGACACCTTCCCCAAATTCTGTGCGAGTTATCCCCCTTTTTTATTCTCCTTAGTTTTCCCCTGTGAATAATGCCAGGTTTCCTCAAATGAGAAATAATAACAGGCTGTTTTAAAAATGAGCTTTCACTTAGAAATTAACATAGAAATTTGAACTCCAGAATTGGCAGTTTATAGCAAAGACCCTAAAATTTTTCAAAGAAAGAGACTTAGCTTCCTTACAGCACATAAAGACTTTCATCAAAATGTGAAAATATAGTTATTAAGAGCCCAGGTGTGGTTTTGGTTTCCGATGGGATAAACCTCACCAGAAAATATTTGTTTTGAACCGTGTTCACTGTCTAGTTCTCCTTGTTTAATTTTAACTTAAGTCTTGTTGTTCCGTTGCCAAGTCGTGTCTGACTCTTTGCGACTCCATGGACTGCAGGACGCCAGGCTTCCCTGTCCCTCACCGTCTCCTGGAATTTGCCCAAGTCCGTGTCCATTGAATCAGTCATGTCATCCAACCGTCTCATCCTGTTGCCCTCTTCCCCTTCTGCCTTCAATCTCCCGCAACTTCAGACTTCACTGTAACGGTAGCAAAAGATTTTCCAGGTATTTCTAGATGCTAACACACTTACACAAGTTCTTTGCTGTTAGAAACCACATCTTAATGCTCACAAATCTCCTCAGACTCTCCGTGGTAGACAAATGGGGCAGTAAGTTATTATTGAACACAAGTGAAAAAAATTAAGAAGCTAGGACTACTTGTGTATCACTCAAATTGAATGGCCAAGGATACGGAGTGAGCGATTCATATTATATTTATTTCATATTTCTATTCATATTAAATTGTGCATGGCTTAAGTCTTCTAAATGCTTTTCTCAAATGCTCTTGGAAGACATGAGGTTTTCTGGAGTCTAATATGTATTGATAGTCATTTGTCAATGGGTTGACATTTGCCTTCGACAGGAGCTGACAGAGGTAAGGATTGGTCTCCTAAGTGTTAGGAGCAGGACTCTGCTCAGGGTGGCGTGGGCCGTGTGGTTTGGAAATGCCGTCTCTGCAGCGCTGACCACGGGCAGCTGACCCCGGACCTCACGGCAGCCTTAGAGGTGTCTCTTGGGTCTCTCTCGGCCTCAGGGTAAGCACCAGACTGTTGCTGAGAGAACCACTGCTTCCTTCTGTGGTTCACCCCAGTTTCCTTATTAAACCATAAGTGTTGTGCTTGTGTTTTTAGGTAGGTCCTTTGAACATGCCATTTAGTGCTTGCAAAGCAGCGGTTTTTGGTCCGGCATCCATCATCTTCCAGAAAAGCCCAAGGAACTTGACGCTGTGGTTGAGCGCCTGGTCCGATGTCCGCGTGACCTGGGCGTCTGCCACAGAGATTCTTCACGTGGACCCCTCTCTCATCTTTTCTCAGAGGAGAAGGCTCACTCCGCTGTTAGGTGCTCGCTGTTCCACAGGGTTTATTCTGTGGCAGTTCTGTTCACGTTTTGAGTTTTCAGACCTGGTTTTAAAGTCACACCTTGTCCTCCTTTGGGGTGGTGTTTCCAACAGTGAGTCCTCTGGGTTTGCAGACCTGCACTGCAGTGGGTTCGGATCTGTTGTTCATAAGGGATCTGAAAACCTTGCATGTATTTTTGAAAAGTGGCTTCAGGAGGAGTCTGGTATTTGAGGCTGAGCACAGCTTTGAAAATTACATTTTGGCTTCCTCCTGGCTGCTGGGCTCAGCCTCAACGTGCACCTTTTCTCAGACACGTCCCGTGTCTGACCGGCTAGGGGAGCAGCTGAGACGACTGTATGGCCTCTGTGAGATGGCAGGAGCGTGAATGAAGTGGCATCATACACACTCATTTAACAAGTGTGGTTGGGCTCTTTCTTACCAGAAAGAATATCTGCTTTCTAGCCCCGTTCCTAGAAATATGCTACGGCTTCCCCACCGGGAGAGAAACCAGCGGTCCTGTATAATATTTACTTGTTCCAAGGAAAAAAATGTTGGTAATCCTGTTGCCCTTGGTTTGGGTAAAGTCTGGTTTTGGGTTGCAAGTCAGGCGTATTGTCATCTTTCCCAGGTCACTTAGGCTTTTCAGGTTTCCATTTTAAGTGTGTTAGAAGCGGTGAGGTCCTTACAGGAACGGGAGGTGGGGCCCAGTGGGATAAACAGGACAGTGACTGCGCTTTTCACTCCCCAGCAAAAAGCCTGGCGTGCTGCAGTCCATGGAGGGCACACCCAGAGAGGCACACCCGGCCGCTCGCTGCTAGTCACCTGGAGCTTTCCCAGCCCAAGCAGGTCCTCCAGGGCGTCATATTAGAGATGCTTTAACAAGGCAGGGAAGGCCACTCCACGTGGACCCCCGGATGGCTGTCCAGAGAACGGACCTGGCGCCCAGTTAGACCAGGCTGTTGAGGGTTTCTCACCGTCGTCTGTGCAGGACAGCTGCCGCATGTTTCCTGGGTCCCAGAAGGAAGGGCCTCAGAAGCTCCCTAAGTGTTCTTTCAATTCACATTTTAGCCCCGATGAGGGATTCTTCTGAAGCTACAGTGCAGAAAAGGTCCTGGAGAGGGGTTGGAACGCTGGAGCCGTTCTCCAAGGCCGGGGGGCCCTGTCTGTCCTCTTTCCCCAAGTCTCCTTTCCTGCAGACTGGTGACATCTTGCCATCGCTGTTTGTGAGAGGCTGTGTTGACACCGTGTTGCTAAGACAGAGACAGGATGTTAAAAGCAACTGTGAATGTGGGACTCACATGCCTGATGAGAGCAAGAGACTCCAGGGAGGGTGGTCCAAGGGCAACCGATGAGCACCGCCCCCAACCAAGCGAGGGGCCTCAGGCGCCTGGAGGCTGTGGCCCCCTCTTCCTCCTCAGCTGCCCGCCTCCCCTCCTCCTCCCTTCCAGCCCCTTCCTCTCCTTCCTTCCCTCCTCTCTACTCTCCAGCCCTTGGAGACCCTTCCAGCCGCAGCGTTGCGTTGCGTGTTTCCCACTCCCAGTGCATCTCAGGCAGCTGATGGGCTGGCAGAAAGCGCGCAGCACGTCTGCTTAAACACGTGTTCTTAGACTGAGTGTTAGACTGGGAGACGGCACACATGTCACGCTGAGCCTCAGAACTGGAGTGCCCGGGACCTGGCATCTTACTCTGTCTTCCGCCTCACACCGGAGCCCCTCCCAGCAGGCCGCCTGTCCTCAGCCTTCCCAGGGGGGCACAGCGCCCCGTCCGCTTCCCTTCTCAGGTGCCCTCAGCCTGCCCCTCCCCTTGGTGCCCCCACCCTGGTGCCCCATGCCCTCCTGCTGGGCCTGACCCCCTTTGCCTCTTTCTGGGCAGCAAGGCCCCCTCTGCACACGTCCGCCTCCCCTGGCCAGGCCAGCCCCCTCCCCTCTCCCTCCCTCCTTCTCTGGGTTCCCCTGTCGCTGGGACCGGGCATGGGGTCCCCCCCGCCCCCTGTATGTCTGCTGGACTCTGCTCTCTCCTGTGAAGGGCCTCTGGCTGCAGTTCCTCACTTTGCCTCCGGCTAGCTGAGATACTCAACTCGGCCTTCTCAGCATCTTGGGGTGTGGGGCCTCCTGCCCTGTCCCCGGCGTGCGGTGCACGCAGAAGCCTCCCAGCGGGCCCCGTCAGAGAGGCACACCCGGCTGCTCACCCTGGCCCAGTCCCCCAGCCCCGCTGGGGACAGACCCGGAAGCAGAAACAAGTGACCGCAGGGCAGGGCCTGGGCCAGGCCCAGCTGATTGGCTGGGTTCGGAGCCAGAGCCGGTGGGGCAGGAGGAGAGGTGACCGGTGGGGCAGCAGTTAGGTGCAGGAGAAGGGGTGGGGTGTGCTGCCCTTGCAGGCCCGAGCGAGTGGTCTGTGGCTCTCCCGGGATCATCGTGGACCAGGAAGCTGGGGGTTCAGTCGGGAAGGATGGGGCGGGGGTGATGGTCGTTCCAGGTGGGGGGACAGTTCAGTTCAGTCTCTCAGTCGTGTCCGGCCCTTTGCAACCCCATGGACTGCAGCACGCCAGGCCTCCCTGTCCATCACCAACTCCCAGAGCTTACTCAAACTCATGTCCATTGATTTGGTGATGCCATCCAGCCATCTCGTCCTCTGTCATTCCCTTCTCCTCCTGCCCTCAATCCTTCCCAGCATCAGGGTCTTTTCCAACGAGTCAGCTCTTTGCATCAGGTGGCCAAAGTATTGGAGCTTCAGCTTCAGCATCAGTCCTTCCAATGAACACCCAGGACTGATCTCCTTTAGGATGGGCTGGTGGGATCTCCTTGGGTGGGGACAGGCAGAAGAGGAAGGTGTCCGGCTACCCGGGGAGAGTTGCCGAGACCCAGAAGCCTCCTAACGGGAGGTCCCTTCTGAAGGTGGGGATGTCCTCTCCAGACCCTTGCTCATCCTGGACAGTCAGTGATTCTGGGAGAACATTCTGGCAAAGGACTCCTCAGCTTCATCCTTCAGGCCAGTGAGTCAGCAAGCACCAAGGACCCCACCCCCACCCCCAGTTCCCATCTCTGGGCGGCGCTCCCACCCACGGGTCCCAGCGGACACGCTCGCGGTCATCTGAGCCGCTGTCACGGGGCAGCTAGTCATCGTCCGTCTGCACGCGGGGCCCCCAGGACCTGCGGGAGACACGTGGGGCTGCCCGCCGCCCTCGGTTCACCCCCTCCCCGGGCGAGGACGGTCCACGTCCACCCCCGCCATGGGAGGAAGGGACGAGGGGAAGGGAAGATGAGTCAAGCCACGTGGTCCGAGGAGGGAAACAGGAGAGCCGGCCTGCCTTCACGTGACGGGGTCGGCACCAAGCACGCACCTAGGGTGGTCTGCAGCCTGCGGGGGGCCCCACCCCTGCCCCAGACCCTGCAGACTCAGCCCTTGGTCCGACTGCAGGAGATGTCTCGGATCACAGCTCAGTTTGTGTCTCAGATGTTTCGGGCTCATTTTTTTTTTTTTTGCCAAGAACATATCAACACTTGGAGTGTTTTCCCATTTGAGCAGAAGTGTTTTGTGAGTCTCAGAGTAGTGGGGATATTCTGTTTCCATGTTTTCCGTGATTAGAACAGAAATGTTATTTTACTGAACTAAACTCTTTTCTGTTGTACTAATGAGGAAGAGTTATTTTCACGTCTTTGGAATCGCATTTATCTTACCTTTATCAAAACAAAATGCCGATGACAGAGTCACCATCAAGCAAATGCAGAGGAAAGCGCGTGGACTGTGAGCTCCTTGGAGATCGTCACCCTGCCATCCACAGTTCCCAGCACATTTTTGGAAATTCAAAAATGCTGTGCAAATGTAGATTTATAAAATTATTATTATGCTTCGGCATTTGGCCTAGAGTTTGCATTCAGTCTTGTTATTAGTTTCCTTTGTTTTCATAAATGACTTTTTTGGTTGGAAAATTTAGAGAGTGCTGCATCATTGTAGCTTTAATAATGGGGTCTTCTTCTACCGCAGTGGCATTCCTTCACACCGGTTCGTATTTTATTTATTTATTTTTTAATGTTTATTATATGTGACTTTGCACCGTAGGATTCTGGTTCTTTTTAACTGGAGTGGGGTGGGTTCACATTAGTTTCAGGCGTATGGCACAGCGAGTCAGTTATACGTATATCCTGTCCTGAATTTTTGACTACTGTGCACGCATTTGGGGGGAGGGTTAGCTTTTATTGGAGAAACGAAACGCGTGACTTCGTGAAGGCCCAGCTCAGGGACTCGTAGACTGCTTGGTCAGAACCCAGGTTGAGCCAGGATGTTTCCAGAAGCTCAGAAGCCCCTTGAGTCCCCTGCTCAGCGCCCATAGCCCCAAGGACAAGCACACTGCAGCTTCGTCTGTTTGGGTTTGAATATCATCAGAGTCTCCTGGCTTGTTTTTTGGTTTTTTGTTTCTGGTTCCAGGTTGCTTGGTACTAAGGCTTCGAGACCCATCCGTGTCACAGCCTACCTACCTCAGTGGGTACGGATTTCATTCTGTGAATCCAGACCACCATGTATTACTCTGTTATTTCCAGTTCTCCCTACCATGTTGCAATGATCATTCTTGAGCATGCCCTCAAGAAAGATTTTATTAAAGCACCACAAAGTGCAGACGTTGTAACTTCGCAGCCCAGTGAGTTTTACATGTGTTACCGCTCACCCTGACCAAGCAGAGAATGTCCCAGTACCCGGAGACCCTTCTGGTAGTCCCCCCGAGGCCAGCAGGCTCCTGACTTTTGCTGTTGATGGCATCACTTGTTCTAGATCTTAATGCTGGGAGGTCATACAGTGTCTGCGCTCCTGCTGAAGTTCTTTTTTAAATCATAGTTTCAAAACTGTTTTGTTGAAGAATGGTTGATTTACAACGTTGGATGAATTTCTGCTACCCAGCCACGTGATTCAACTATACATCTATCTATCTGCCTATATATACACACATATTTCAGAGTCTTTTCCATTATAGGTTATTGTAAGCTTTTGAATATAGTTCCCTGTGCTACACAGTAGGACTTTGTTGTTTATCCGTTCAGTATATAATAGTTTGCATTTCCTAACCCCAAACTCCTATTCCATCTCTCCCCTCCTGTTGGAGAAGTTTCAGGATTCTTTTTCAGGGCACTCCTGTCTGGGCTGGAGGTCTGTGGAGGCATTGACAGCCACGGTAAGGGCGAATGCTGTGAAGCAGTCTCAATAGTGACAAAGTGTGGTGAGGGTTGGGCGCCACGTGCCCAAAGGGGAGGCGCCAAGAGCAGAAACCTGGGGACAAGACCTTGAATGGCACTCAGCTCCGATTGTTCAGTCGCTCAGTCGTGTCCGACTCTGCGACCCCATGGACCGCAGCATGCCAGGCCTCCCTGTCCATCACCAACTCCTGGAGCTTGTTCAAACTCATGCAGTCGGTGAGGCCATCCAGCCATCTCATCCTCTGTCGTCCCCTTCGCCTCCTGCCTTCAGTCTTTCCCAGCATCAGGGTCTTTCCCGGTGAGTCAGCTCTTCGCATCAGGTGGCCCGAGTATGGGGCCTTCAGCTTGAGCATCAGCCTTCCGATGAATGTGCGAGGTTGATTTCCTTTAGCGTGGACTGGTTTGCGCTCCCTGCGGTCCTTGGGCCGCCACCAGCCGTATTGCAGGAGGGTTGGTCTGCTGGACAGCTCCCCCTGGAGGCGGGGTCTGGAAGCTCCACTTTTGATTTGTACCCTCTTTTCAATTTCTGCCCTGGTTGCCCTACCTTCCTGAGTCTCTGTGTGTTTCTTTGCGGAGTAGATGATTATCCACGAGATTCTCCGAAGGAGGGCTACTGCCAGGAAGAAAACGGAGCTCGTCTCATCACCACAAAACTATTCTGACATTTTGCACAGCGCAGAGAATGTGAAAAGGAATTTGAAAGATAAGCTGTTTAGACTTGGCTGAGATCCACTTGTCCCTATTTGGCGGGATGTGAAACACATAAAAATTGTTGCAGTGAGGTTGGTAAAGGGCTATCTCCCATCAGAAGCAGGGAAAGAACCACAGAAAATTGAGGACTTCACTCTGTTTAACTCATTTCAGATATGCTTCCCTGTGGAATACATGGCACAGTTAGCAAATTACCTTGATTGGGTATTCTCTCTTTTTCTCACCCACGCGGACACACACAGGCACAATAATGTAATAGCTGACTTCCTTGTTCAGGTAAAAAGTCTCTCTAAATGGAATTAGCAAGCCTCACCCTTCCTGTATGCCCACCTAGAACTCACTGTGATGTCGAGAAGAGCTCTCAGTCAGCCTGCAGGCCAGAGAAAGAGCGGAAATTGAGTTTATTTTGAATGAAAGTCTCTGACCCCCATCACCTCTCTTCCTTCTTTAGCGCTCGTACTGTGTGTCGTAAATCTTTGGGAATTTTTAGAACTTAGCATACTTTATCGCATTAATTCTGATGGTTTGACTTCTGGGAACTCTTAATTGGGGCATGAAAGAAAATGTGCATTCCATTCACTGTTTTATTCTCTCGTGAAGAGTGTAGAGAGCCTTGTACAGAATATAAAAGTGCTCCTCCAACGTTGTTCCTTTTGCATTCCTTTCTGGTTGTGTTATGTGTGATGTTTAAGCTGGATCCCTGCTGTTGGTGGTGTGAGTGTCCGGCAGACTTCATTGAGAGCTGGTGTAGTCTTTTCTCCTCTTTCAAATAATGTTAATTCGGGTCGGCTTCCACTTGGAGGGAATTTGTTATGCTCTTGTGGTGAATTACTGGCTGTCGAGATTGGCTTGGTTTTCACTGAGTTATGCTACAGTCTTCGGGTACAAATGGTGGTTCTTTTGCCCCTGAGGACTTCCTAGGCTTCTCTTACCTTCACGTAGCCTGAGTGACCCGTGTCGCTGTGGACCACGGATGAACTCCTTCTAAGGGCTGGCCAGAAAGTTCGTTTGGGTTTTTCCATGCCATCTTTTTGGCCAACCCAATAAGGCACGGACCAAGACCCACAGCGTTGTGATCTTAGAGAGCTTCAGCCACGTCCCCCATTTCCGGGGGAGGCTGTCTTCCTGACCAGCCTGGTCAGCCGGGACTGTAGGTTCAGCGTGTACCCCACCCTGACCCCCCGACCCGGGAGAGAAGGCACGGGCCTCCTTGGGGGACTTGGGGCTGGTTTACTTGACCTCGCACCCCGGGGAGGGGCCAGGCAAGAGGGGTGGGTGGGAGCGCGTCACAGAGTACAAGTTCTTCCCGTTCTAGAAGCCGAAACACATGGGCAGGGAGCTCGCTGTGCAGAGCCCAGCGCCTTCCAGACCTCAGGAAAAAACGAGCCAGCCTTGTCCACCCCCTCAGATGTGCAGCCAAGGGAGCTGCTGGAGCCAGCGGGGGGTAGAGGGTGGAGGGTGGGAGGGTGCGGGTACGGCTGCTGGAGCCAGTGGGCCCGTCTTGTCTCTTCTGATTCTTCGGAGAGGTCCAGACCCAGACTGGAATCCTCAGGAAGTCACGAAGCTTGTGACGTTAGCACAAGTTCAGCATGTCAGCTCCCCGGTGAAACTGTGACTGAGTAGCTCATGCCGTGTTTTCATTCGCCCTTTCAAACAGTGATTCAGGATGGAGGGTTGAGACTCCCACTACTGCAGGCTTTCATTTAGTGAGCTATTTCAAAATCAGACGGTCCAGCAGATCGGAGGGACGCTCGGAGCATCATTGACATCCTTTTCAGCCAGGCGCCCTCGAGTCACAGCTGAAATGACTCTATGTGCTGGGGTGAGATCCAGCATAGGTCATTGTATGGGCCAGAAGAGCGATATTTCAAAGTGGATTTTATTTTGCAAAGTAAATGTGTCTCTCATGACCTTTGTTTGTTATTCTAAAAATTAGGTTTTTTTAAACAGAGCCATTTTACATAAAATGCTAGGCCACCCAGATTGTGAAGCAAAAAATCAGGGTCTAAAAATGTCTTTTGTTCTGAAAAGTTGCCCATGGTTTAGATGTTCTTTGAATTATCAGTGCTTCAGGATTGTCTTCTAGGGCCAGAAGTGGTAATAAAATTTCCTACATGAATAAAGCAGATAAGGAGACACGAATGTCTTTTGTCTGGGATTGAGAAATTTTGTTTTTGCTTGATGTAAGCTGGTGGGAGCAGGGTGAAGGTTCTTTATTTCTGTAAGAGGGCTCTAATAAGACTTATGTTCTTTTTCTCATCTCTGATTTCATCCAATAGTTGTCATGATCTGGAGTGTTGTTCAAGGGAAATTTGCAGGATTGTTACTCACCGCTGGGTGTGTTTCTGTAGCAAAAGCTCAAGAAACAACTTGACCTCAGCATCCACCATGGGGGCCCTGTGACCTCTTATCTGGGGTCCCCTGCAATTAAGGCATTTGCTGATAGCTTAAGGGAGCAGTTCCAGGAAACTCAGTTTTATAATCTTCCTCAAATTGAATAAAGATAAGCTTCTGAGATTTATCAGCCTTTCAGAAGAGGAAACCTCAGAATCACCAAATGGCCATTTTCAACTTGGGTCACTAGATTCCCACCTGGTCTGGTTTTGAAGACGCTGTTATCACGCTGTGGTTAGGAAAGCCCACTCCCCTGGGCAGTGGGTGGACAGGTGCTCAGTCCGTGGGTCTTAACCCGATTGGCTTCTCCTTCTGGTCAACTGAGCAGAGTTCAAGGAGCAAGCGTGGGTTTCTGAGCTTAGCTCAGAGGCAGGGACACAGTGGGGAGGAGACGTCGCAGAGAGAAGGCCAGTGGGGCCCGGGTGACTCGGGGCTGCCTCCACGGCTGGGCTCACCTGGCCAGGGACTAGCCTAGCAGCTTCGCACCGTGCCCCGGGACCCTGAGGACCTCCGCCCTCCCCGGCGGTCTGGGCATCTGGGGTGGTCCCCCGCTCCCTGCCGAGTTCCTCTTTGGAGTGTGTTCTCACAGTGCTGTCAACGCACTGTGAGCTGACACACCAGTGTCACCGGGCTGTCATCTAGGGTTGTCATTTGAGGTGGATCAAACGGACGCCAGCATCACCGCCACCACCCGAAACAGCAGCGGTCAGCTGCCGCTCTCTGTCCATCGGCGCTCAGGTGCATGTGTATTCATGCTTAAGCACCTCTGGGGTGGCGGAGATCCGACAGTGGACGGGGGCCGAGGTTCAGCCAGCGGTGGGTTTTACAGCCGATGTGGTCGCAGGTGAAATACGGGCTGTACCAGGCTGGGTGGGGCGCTCTGGGGCTGCTCTCCAAGCGCTCTCGGGGTCCTGGAGACACACAGGCCAAGGACTGTGAGACACATGTGATAAATGTCAGGTGCTGTTCAGTTGCTCAGTCGTGTCCCACCCTTTGTGACCCCGTGGACTGCAGCACGCTAGGCTTCCGTGTCTTCCACCATCTCCCAGAGTTTGTTCAGACTCATGTCCACTGAGTTGGTGCTGCCATCCAGCCAGCTCATCCTCTTTCTTCCCCTTCTCCTCCTGCCCTCAGTCTTTCCCAGCATCAGGGTCTTTTCCACTAAGTCGACTCTTCACATCAGGTGGCCAGAGTATTGGAGCTTCAGCATCTGCATGTCACGACAGAGTCGTGTAATCCACGTGTCATGGGGTCATGGGCACTGGGGATGGTTGAGGAGGCTCTTTTCTGCATTCCCTTGGTTCCTTAATGTTTGTGCATTTCAGATGAATTTCTGGAGCGCAGGTTTCAGGTTCTAGCCTCATCTCTTTGGACAGCTCTAAGTGGTCACCCAAACCCAGATTCTGAAGCAAAACTGTGTACATGGATTGATTTACACTGTTAGGAGGTTATGAGAGTGTGTGCTGAAAAAATTTCCTGAAAGATGAATCAGGGAGAGGAGTAGATTTGTGTGTCTGGAGTCTGTTTGGACTGTTGTCAGTTGTCCCCATTTCCAAACTATAAAATTAAGAACAGCTTACTGTCTTGGAGGCATTTGTTCAGATTTCATTTTATAAAATAAATATCTCCAGATGTAGTTGTTTTATGAAGAAGATTTCCAAGGCATTGGGACCAAGAAGAGTGTATTGTTTTTAAAAAACAGACTTTGTGCAATTACAGTACTGTTAACAATTTGGCTTTATTTCCCAGAAGGTGTGTTGCCAGAAGCCACATCTAGGTGCACACTTGATCTCAGGCTGAATACCGAGCTGCTGGTAAAGCTCATTACCTAAATCCTGCCTACCTCGCCCTCTCCTCTTCTGTCCACAATGTCTGTGTCTGCTCTGCTTTAGCGTTTGGATTCTTGCAACGCTGTTGCAAATGTGTTGAGCACTGTCGTCTGTTTGTCTTCTGATGCGTTGGCAGTTTTCCATGATGGGGATTGAACTGAGTTCATCTCAACCTTGTCCTGGCGTGTTCTGTTAAATCTCCTAACTCAGAGTTCACGTCTGTCAAGTGGGAATGGTGATATGCGTCTTTGTTAGGAGGCGGCTGGTTGATTGTTGCATTCGGTGGGTGTCTGAAAACGCTGGTTCCCTTCTCCTCCAGCTCGTCTCACCCACTTGGATTCTTTGTCGTGCATTTTAACTTTAATTTAAACGTTAGAAATGAGTTACAGGAGTGTTTTGTTGTGGCTGTTCTGTTATCGAAACGTTCCGATTTAATTGAATCAACATTTTGTTATTTAGGCTTTGGGCTTATTTGTTTCCTTTTTGCATATTTTGCATGTCATTGTGTCCCGGGGCTGTGAGGGACTAGGCATGGACCCCACGCCCCACCCTGAAAGTCCAGCCTCAGAGGTGCCTTTGCAGGCAGGGCTGGTGTCCCGCTCAACCCTGGCAAGTGGGGCGCGTCCGTGCCTCGCAGCGGCAGTGGCAGCCTCCCCTCTCTGGGCTGAGTGATGCCACGACGTGTTCCACTTGGGGGTTTGCTGTGCTCTCGGCCAGGGCCAGAGATGGGCTTCTGAGCAAGTGCGGGACGGCCCCTGGGACAAGGCCACAGAGTGTGTGTGTGTTAAGGCCGGCCCGTGGTACCCGGGTGGGGCTTTTCCCATAAACAGCGAAGATGCCAAGAGCATTTCAGTTGGGTGTTCTTCTGTTTAAAGCTGTTTTCTCTCCCTTCCAGGGTGGGTGTGCCGGCTCTGGCTGCGGGAAGTGTGACTGCCACGGCGTGAAAGGACAGAAGGTAAGTAGCCCTCCGAGGCCAGCGATCCCTCACGCCGCGGCCACTGTGGAAGTCATCACTCTAGAGCAACCGAATAACCAGCAAGTCATGCTGAAGCCTTGCTACCATTTCGGGCACTTCCCCAGAGCAATACAAATGGAAATGAAGCAAAGCCAGGCTTAACTAGGTTTGTGAGGCATCTTGACTGCTCCTCCCCAAAGCTTGTAATTATTGGTGGCAGTTAATGCTAAAAAAGCGACTTGGTTTCTTTCCTTTTTTGACTTTAGAAGGAACAAGTGTATTGGCAGAAAGTCCGTTGAGTCAATCACATTCTTTGGAATTACTGCACGAGGACTAAAGTTAGCTTTTTTTTCTGAAAAAACAAAAAGTTTCTCCTGAACTTGAGAGCCTGCTATTCAAATCAGAATTTTTAAACAGTTTTACATTCATAACATACTTGTCTAGATTTATTTACAGAAACAGTAACTATGTATCATTTCCCAAATGTACAATTATAATTTTTTTTTTTTCTAAGCAATAATCTGCCCTCTCTCTGACTTGAAGAATCACAGATCTGTATGAAGATCACTTTCTCTTGAAGCCAGGTTGGGTCTGTGCATTTCAGTTGTTTTCAGAGAAGATTTCACCCCAGGACAGGGCAGCGTCTTGTAACTGTGGGGGGTTACCATGGAAACTGGGCGGGGCCATGAGGAACCCTGGCCGCTGGGCCACGTGGAAGGGAGGAGGAGGCCCCTGGTCCTCTTCCCGCTTTCTGGGAGCTGGAGGTATCTTCGGGCAAGCCATCCCTTCTGGTCTGCACAGGGCTCACTGAATCACAGACTCACACTTCTGAAATTCAGCAAGTTCTACTTTACAGAAAACTGTTCCATTTCTCTTCAGCTATTTTCTGCCGTACCAACACCATCCTTTTAAAAAGTATGTGGACAGTTGGCGCCACCGCTGTTACCCGGATAGGTTCAGAATCAGTGAAGTATGTGGAAGCATTTTCCTGTCTGCCCGCATCCACGTTCAGCATCCACTTTGCCATCTGTAATTCCTCTTCTCACGCTGTTCCTTCTTACTTGGGAAGTTTCTCTAGCTAGTTCCAGGCTGCATCCTCGAGAGTGACAGCGAGATGTTCATACCACAAAGACTCTTTTTGTGTGTGTGTCTAACTTGAATTGTAACCACGCTGAACTAACAAAGAAATCCTTCAAACTATAGAAAGTGGGACTTTCAGCAAATAGGAAATGGAGACCTTTGTCAATGTTACTGTGCTTTTCTTGTAACTTAGAGCACCAGAATTGGGGGAGGGGGAGAGGGAGTTGACGTTTCTCGCTTGTAAAGGGAACGTGGCTTTTCCACCCGCTTTCTCAGTTTTCATTCTCCACCATCAGCTGCAAACCCTGGTGGCATTCCCTCAGGCTCTGGTGAATTTCAGACTTCCTATTTTGGTCTAATTTTTCCAGGCTGATTCATTTTAATTTTAATCCCAAACCTCCCCCTTTCATATGAGGAAGTAGATTCATTATATTCATTATAGATGAGGAAGCAGATTCATCCAGATGCAGCTTTCCAAGTATTTTTGGCTGCCTTCTTCCTGACTTGCCAGGGGCCTGGCCCTTGTCAGTTCAGAGGGGTGAAAGCATCTTCAGAGAAGGCAGGTCACATCTTGGGGTGTCTGACACCCACCCTGATGAGGAAAGGGGCTGTAAGTATTTTGTTTCAAATCCGAGCATGTGGAAGCCCTTGCTTTGGCCACTGCATCAGCGGAGGCCAGGTCTGTATGTCTCCGGGCCCGGGAACACACACTCTAGGCCTGCCTTCCACTCAGGCATGAAGGTCAAGGTTGGAAGGTCACAGGGTCGCCATGATCCCTCCTGGTCTGCCCATGGTCCTTCAACAGGCTCCTCCATTGTCCTTATTTATACCTTATTATTATTATTCAATAAAGACTGTTTAAATAAAATACTGGCAAGCTGTGGGTTAAATCATCCTGAATTTGAGTTTTAAAAGGCTTCAATGATTGAATGGATTCAGACAGCCTCTCTAGATTTAGGGGAACAGCTAACTGATTTAGGATTGTATCCTTTCAACAGAAATCGGAGCTCTGTCTTTTCTCCCCTTGAGTATAAATATTTCAGGTCCCATGGCTCACATAGCGTGAGCCAGGAAGAGGGCCTTCCTCCCACTGAAAGAGGAAATTTTAAACTTCCACTTATTGTCTCGGATGTGATGTTAAAATAATCAGTTTAACGATGGGAAACACCCAGAGCTTGCCTGAGCTGGACCTTCAGATCTGGTTCCATTTCTCTCATCCCAAGGTCAGATAACAAAGAAATGTATTCTTGGCTGGCACGTCAGCAAGAGAAGTTGGTCTTCCTCATCTCCCACCGCTGTTCTCAGAGCCAGTCCTATACATGCTGATTGGATGTAAATGCAAAATGAATAAAGGCTTGAGCATCACAGAATTTGCCTCAAGCGGTTCAACCCACAGACCTGCTTTTGAGCCACTAATGCATGTTCTCATTTCTCAAGTCTACAAGTTAAATGACTTTTGAAGTGTTTTTGAAAATAGGATGAAAAACATCACGTAACTCGTGGGGAGTAAACGTTACCTGAATGGGACAGAGAGTCAACTCATTGTTTCTGAGACATGCTTCCTTGAGGGACTGCTGAACATACTGGTTATTGAGAATCCACCAATGGAGTTTGGGATGTGTCCATTGTAACTCACGAAATTTCTTTTGGCCAAGTCCTGGGTCCCATGGAGATGAGAGTCCTTGACAGAACGTCTGATATCCTTCAGATTTCATCAACAGATATCGATGAATTAGGTCACTGTTTTGTAATCTCACAGATTTCAGTCTTTGCTGACTTGTTTGGTTTCCCAGCACCCAGATGTTTTCTCTAGGTAATTAATCTGGGTTTGTACACAGTGACTTCGCATCTTTCCAGAGGCCTCTGCAGTGTGGGAATTTTATCTCCTTAAATTGATTAGGGTTTTGAATGGTTGCCTCCTCAGTACGAGCCAAAATTAAGCTCTTCTTTTGCTCCATAACCTGATTTTCTCAATTATTCGAGGTATTGGAAGAGGCAACATAGTCCCAGGACTGACTCCCTCGGTCTTGGAAATTAACCGTTTATGCTTTGCAAAAAGAACAGAGTCTGCACAAGAAGTCTTACAAATGTTTTAGCCAGAGGAGCCAGCGTTTATGTAAAGCGGTCATCCTATCCTGCAGAGTCCAAAACTGGAAACCTCCAGTTAACTAGAGAGGTGGGAGATATACATGAGAAATAAATAACAGTTGAAGAGTTAAGTGTTCCGATTGCAGGAGAAACAGCAGAGAAAACAAATACTCTCAGTGTCTTGAGGAGGGAGTGATCCCAGTGGCCTAGGCCTGTAAACGAAGGGAGGCTCCGCGGGTGAAGCAGGGTGCAGGCGCACCGTGTCCACGCTGATGCTGCAGACTCACTGGGATGCGGAGCAGAGTCATCTGTCCCCCGTTTGCCCAAAGTCACGTGCTGAGTTTAACTGCACTGACCAGAGAAGCAGCCCCCGTGGCCTGTCGATGAGCATGACCTTGGCAAAGGATGGATGGCTCCTAGAGAGTGACTCTGAAGGGACCTCCCCAGGCCACAGTCTTGGGGAGCACAGAGTCTTAATTAAGCAGAAGTGTCATATTTCTGAGGAGTGACGAGAACAGTGTGGTCATCTCGCAGCGTCTCAGGACACTTTAACCTGCTGGTACCCAGGTCCTTGCCAGCAACGTGGGGAGGGAGCCCAGTTTGGTTCAGGCGCTCAGTCGTGTCTAACTGTGTGACCCCATGGACCACAGCACACCCAGCCTCCCTGTCCATCACCAACTCCCGGAGTTTACTCAGACTCATGTCCATCAAGTCGGTGATGCCATCCAACTATCTCATCCTCTGTCTCCCCCTTCTCCTCTTGCCTTCAATCTTTCCCAGCATCAGGGTCTTTTCCAGTGAGTCAGCTCTTTGCATCAGGCGGCCAGAGTATTGGAGTTTCAGTTTCAGCATCGGTCCGTCTGATTAGTCAGGACTGATTTCCTTTAGGATGGACTGGTTAGATCTCCTTGATGCCCAGGGGACTCGCAAGAGTCTTCTCCAACACCATAGTTCAAAAACATCAACTCTTTAGAGCTCAGCTTTTTCACAGTCCAACTCTCACATCCATACATGACTACTGGGAAAACCATAGCCTTGACTAGATGGACATTTGTGCAAACTCAGCCTGAACTGAAAGCTCTTGAGCTAGCCTAGCTTCTTCTAGGAAGTAGGATGCAGGTGATGGGATCCAAGTGCTAATCAGAGCACGAATCACCTGCGAGGGCCCAACGAGAGTCCCTTGGGGTTCAGACTCTTCTGGAGTCTTGACCACGACCCTGTTGCTCTGAGACTGAATCCGTGGTCTGTATGCTGCTCTGCTGGCCACCTGCCAAAGAAAGCAGACCTTCTGAAGCCTCTCTGAAAATGGGTGGTGATGCCTGTGATAGAGCAGAATGCTGAGGACCACAAAGAAATGGACCTGGTGCTTTGGGGCCGTGGGCAGATCTCCCGGGTCCTGTTCATAGACAGATAACCACAGGGAGCCACCCTGTCTGCCCAGGTCTGAGCCCCACCCCAACCTGAGGCAGGTTAGATGCAGTCCAGCCCAAGAAACCAGGATCGCATCACCCTCGGGGGTGTTTATTCCACACAGCATTCAGAATAAACATAGAGGCAAGGGCGGTGAAGTGAGCCTCTTAGCCCCAACTCAGGAGATGCCATTGTCCCTACGTGGTGAGGATGGGGCCTCCCCGGCCCCTTCCTGCAGGAAATCCTGGCATATTCTTTGCCTTCTAGGAAATTCGTCACTCTGGTTTACAAGGAGTCATCTTTGTTACAAGCCTGGCATGACGCCTTGGTCTCCCAAGAGGCAAATCTGGCCGTAGTTCTCATGCATTCTGGACAAAGAGACGGGGGTCGCCCCGATGGTCAGCCGCGCCTGCACTTGGGAAGATGCGTCTTGTCTTTGCTGCAGGTTCCTTGCAGTAGACCTGGGTGAACCAGTTGGCAGGCCTTTCCCGCAGGTTACTTTTGGAGACACAGAGCAAGCATCCTTAGTGTCTTCTCCAGGACACACTAAATAAGAAAAAGTTTGTGTAAAGAATTCTGTAAGTCTAGTCATAACCTAAGGGTTCCCCTGGTGGCTCAGTGGTGAAGAATCCGCCTGCCAATTCAGGAGACGTGGGTTCGATCCCTGGGTCAGGAAGATCCCCTAGAAGAGGAAGTGGCAACCCACTCCAGTCTTCTTGCCCGGAGAATCGCATGGACAGAGGAGTGTGGCGGGCTACGTCCATGGGGTCCCAGAGTGTTGGACACGACTTAGGGACTAAGCCACAACCACAAACCATGCCTCCATACAGGAAGAGAGGTTGAACTTGCCCATCTTCCTGATGGTGTGTGCCATCATCTCGCGTTGTTTTCTCCTAGCCTCTGTTAACCACTTTCACCAGAGATGCTGCAGCGCCTGTTTGAACAGGAATTTAGGCATTCGCTTGCTCATTTTACCATTCTGGCTGGCGTTGTGCCTTGTTGCAATGATTGCCAAAATTGTGCTGTGTGCTTCTGTTAGCTGCTCAGTCGTGTCCGACTCTGTGCGACCCCATGGACTGAAGTGGGCAGGCACCTCTGTCCATGGGGTTCTCCAGGCAGGAACACTGGAGGGGGTCACCATCTCCTCCAAAAATGCATTAGGGGCCAGTATTAACATTTAATATAAAGGGTCTTTTTACTCCAAGATCGCAAACACAGGAGACTTTGTTAGTTGTCATTAAATCTTAAGTAAATTTCCTTTTTGAGACAGGGACTATATGTCATTGCCATTTTTTGAGAATTCATTAGTTTTCAGTTTATGCGTATCTTTATTTCATCAATCTTTCTTTTAATTTATACATGGAAATTGAAGACAGTGCTTTGTATGTTATACTTTATTTATCAATTGGTTATTCTCTTTTCATTTATTATTATTCTTAGTATCACTGTAGCATAGATTTGAGACCTCAAAGATTATTGAAGAACAAGCTTATCTTTCTATTATTTTTTATTAGAACATTGAAAATTTCTTTCCCATAGTTGAAATTTAACCACTGTTCTAAATATCAAAGGTGTCACGTTTCTTCCCAGGTATTTTATTTTTTACTTAAGTAAATGAAAATGTATATTTTTGTGTAAACTCTTTGGAACTTTGGGTAAATTAACTGATTTGGGCTCAATGAATTATTAATAACACACACTAATTTATTAACTAAGCACTAACTCTGGTATGGTGCCTCACTATACCATGTTTGAATTAGTGAGGATTTCAAAATCTAGTATATTACAATTAAAAAGAAATTGCATTTTCTTGCTTCTAAGACATGAAGTATAAATGCCAAACGAATGCGACTTACTGTAACGTAGGTTTATTTGATAAAATTAAGATTTGTTTAGTGTATTTGTAATTACTTGTGTTGTTTTTGAGACTGGTTGGAAATCTGTTTTTATAGATGCTTTGAGCATTTCCCAAAGGGCAGTGGTGTCCAGTTCCGCCTTTCCCTGAACGTGGTCCTCAGTCCACCTGGAGGACGTTCTTGCCGTGGCCTCCGTCATGGAATACCAAGGGGTGCCCCACTGTTACTGGGGGAGGACCGAGAAGTCTGCCGCCCGGGACATCTCAGAACCTTAGTTACAGTTGGAACCTTCCAGGGTGGCTTATCCCATGCAGTTTTTGAAACTCACTTGATTACAGACCCCTTCTGTTTCTCAAATCAAGGAGCAGCCGTTACAAAAGGATGCTTGGTAGGATAAGAGCCTAGGTTCTCGTGTGGATTCCACCGCCTGCTAGCTGAGTGTGTTCCACCAAGTCATTTGACCAGGTTCTCCCAAGACAAAGGGAAATGACATTTGACCGACAATTTCCCAGCCTTGCTGAAAGGATCAAGTGAAAGGTATGGTACTTGGGACATTTAAAACGTCATGTGTGTGCACCTCATTTTAGCAGTAGCTGAATTTTGAAGTTGGCGTAAATATGGTGATGCGTTTGCTCACTGGTGCAGTTGGGGACCGGATTCTCAAACCTGAAGACACAGGCAAGCTGAGAGCTTGTCGGTTCGCAGAGAAGGACCGGTTCCATCAGGACAGAAGCTCTCCCAGCACCTGAATCAGCGAGATGTCAGATGTTTGTAGAATCACAGCACCATTGTTGGGAAGCCTGTTTGTAGCTTTTGGACGCTTTTGGTGGAGGAAAACGGAGACGTTCTCACTTGGGAGGTCTGTCTGGAACAACCGTCCAATTTCTAGTCAACACTGTGATTTTATCATCCATTTCCAGACTCATTAGGGGAACCAACTCTCCTGTTATTCTCCCTTCTTACGTTTCAAGTACCTCTGTAGGTTTTTCCTGTTAACTGCTTTTCCTGACACCCGAATAATTACAAGCACCATCCAAACTCTTCTCCTCCCCAAGTCAACTTTCCTTGTTTGAGGTATTTTTAAAGGGGAACTTCTGAGTAGAATTGCCTTATTTCTGCCGCACAAGGATTTCAACACCCCAAGTGTCCACTTTAATCGCCCCGGGGGTGAGGCATCCACACCGGGCTCTGATGGCACGCTTTTCTTCCCATGTGCTGGGTAGATGGGTTAATGCACAGTCTTTCCTTTTCCATGTTTCCCCTGGTGTCTTGCAGTGCCAAGATTTTTTCCAGATGTCTCCTATTTCCTATTTCCACATATTGGACATGACTCATCATCTGGCAGAGTTATCGTGAGAATCAGCGTGGGTTTCCACATTCACCTACTTTTGTCTTTGGATAGTTCTTTGTTTTAAAAAAAAAGGATTTTAAAAAACTATGCCTGAATCCAAGAGTGAAGTATCAACCATATGTCATTGGGAAGCCATTTAGAGTAGATCCATGCTTAGCAGCTTTATTTTATCCTTCACGCACACATCTCCCTGTGCACGGATGTCGCTGAAACATGCCTCTTGGGTACCACGGGCGACCGTGAGCCACACCTCCCCCAGCATCCTTATCTTTCCTGTTTCTCTCCATTACATAAAGTCTGCCCCTTTGCCCTCTGCTTCTGAGACCTGTTATACTGGAGATAGATTTTAATCATAAAAATTCTGCCTTTCTGGATCTGTACTTGGAATACACCTCATCCAGCACAACTTTACAAGAGAGTGAGTTGGTCTTCGTTCCATGTCGAGATGGAGTAGTAGAAAATTAAAGGTCTTGAGTGGAATCTCGTGTCCTTTAAAGCCCGGAACCGCTTGTGGGAGTGGACCCTGTCGTCAGCTGACTCTTAACAGAAAACGTTATTTTTTCGTAAATAGGATGCTGACCAAACAGTGGTTGGCAGGAACTTAGCTTTCTTCTAGAAGGAGCAAAATGCTGTGTGTGTTTTAATTCCAGATGAGAGAGTCAGCATCGACCATGACAAAACACAGCCGTGCCGTGGATTTTCCTCCTGTTTGCTGGTGGAAGATCACAAACCGTCCAAGTCTGGTTCCGTTTGGCACGAAGCGTGGGATGACTCTGCTGCGTGGGCTTGGAGAACTGTACCCAGAAATGGCATCGCAGAGCCCTGTCCTCCCGGGCTGGCATGGCGCAGCGCGTGACCAAACAAAGGGGGGCTCAGCGGAAACAAGGGGGCCAGACGGCTCTGGGGAACGGGTACCACAGAGCCTTATTTTCCCTTCAACGACCCCCGTAGAGACCTGAACGTTTCCCGTGCTTGCTGCGTTCACGTGGGGCATGGCCTGCCTCCATGGCCGTGTGGCTTTAAAAAAGCGTCATGCTTATCTGGCCCCGAGTCCAACCGACTCTGGGTCTCTCCACTCGGAAATCAGCTCTCAGTTCTCGACTCCTTCCTGAGAGGCCATCCGCGCATCCCTCCCGGTTTGCAGTCCCTGTCTGATCGCCCTAGTCCGTACACTGTTGGGCTGACCTTTGTGCTATGGACCAGCCTACGAAGCGCTGGAAGACGCTCCGTGATGAGCGAGAGGTGGGACTCTCTCCCACTCTCTCTGTGACGGTCTGGGGACCTGTCCGCAGGCTTTTTTCGTGAGTGGCTGTTTCACTGTGGCCGCTGACATCCTGTGTTGCCTCGCTGGTCACAGGCAAGAAGGCCCGGCTCTCGGCTGGTCGCTGTGAACTCTGAGGCCTGCAGGATCTGGATAAACACTGGACTGGGAAATGGTTTTCCCTACGTAGTAAAGGAGCTCAGTCCGTCCACGGTGGATGCGGTGGGTGGCCTGCGTCCCCTGTCCCCCACCTGCCCCCGTTCCAGGAGTCTTGTTGAGGTTCTGCCCTCCACTGGCTGCAAGCTGATGGATCGAGGGGTGGCTGGCACCCATCCTTACCGGGTGACAGCCCCAGGGGCAGGTAGCGGCAGCAGTCCCCCCGCCCTGAGCACTCTGCCGTGAGCCCCGAGGGGGCCCCCATGGGGGCCGGAGCCAAGCTGGTCAGGGCCGGGGAATCTGCGCTTCCCAGTGGCCGACAGTGGAGTCCAGCTACCAGGCTCAGGACACGTGAGCTGGGCTCCGGCTTGGATCTCTTGTTTTTTGATCACGTTTGCCGTGATTTGTGGTGGAAATCGGGCACGGTAGCTGTGTCCTGCCCCTCCAGGCCTCTCGCTTCTGTGTCCGAGCCCTCACGTCTTCACAGGGCGGGATGGGCCCTTGGTTGTCGCTCTTTTCTAAGCGGGGCCTCTGCCAGCGGCTCTGCGGCTCACACGCGAGTGCAGGGGGTACGTGGATGAACCTTGTTTGCAGACCATCCGTCTGGATCCGGGAGGCCCCGGAGGGACGCGTTCTCTGCCCCGCCAGACGCCCACCTGCACCCAGCTCCTCACGGCTGTCACTGTCCGAATCCCCCCCACGGCTGCCCTGGGTGGCGGCCTTGGGCCTGCCCTGCCCCGGTGCCCTGCAGTCTGCTGCCTCGTCCCAGTGCGCAGGCGCTCGGTGCCGGCGGGTCTGGCTCTGACTGCACAGGCTGGGCCCTGGGCGCGCCGGGAGGCCGCAACCCCCGTCTCAGGAGGCAGCCTGGCTCCGGGCTCCTCCCGCTCTGGCTGCCGGACGCCCCATCCTTGCAGGAGACCCTGACTTGACAGCTCGTTGAAACACCCTGCCTGCCGGGGCAGATGTGATCTACGGCTGGAGGAAAACTTCCAGAAAAGCTAATAATAACATTCGGAAGTACATCTGGGGTCATGAGCAGAGCGATGCTCTGTTTTAAAGATGCTGGATGTGGTCCCCGCTGAGGACTCAGGTCTCCAGGGCCCGGTGGGTCCGGGGCTGTGGGGGGGCGCTGAAGCTGAGGTCTCGGGGCCACCTCCCCACCCCAGGGCTCTGGAGACATGCCGGTGCCCCCGACCTTGGCCCTGGGCATTCGCCCCACCTCCCGGAGTGGGCCACACGGCTCTCCTCTGCCCTTCCCTGGAGCCTCTGCCCGTCCTGCTCCGCCCCCAGGCCACATGCCCCCCCAGGCTGAGCACCGGCCGCCTCCTCTCACTTCTGCAGGGCCCACCTGTTCTTGCATGCAGCGTCCCTGGCTGCCCGTTCTCTGGGGCCTGCCTCCCCCCCCCCCGCCCCCTGTGTCTCCCCTGCTTGCGTGCACACACACACAGGCGTGTACACACGTGCACATACCTTTTTTGCCTCGATTCCTCTCCCCCACAACCCCCAACCCCTCTCTCCCCTGCCGTCCGGTTGGGCTTCTACCCGGGGGTCTCTTCCTCTTTCCTCATGGGCTGCATTGGGGGTCGCTGCCCAGGACTCTTCCTGGAAGTGATGGGGACTCCACGGGGCCAAGTCGGGAGGTGATGTTAGTGCCCGCGGGGTGGGGGCTGTGGCCACTTGAAGGGAAGCGGGAGCCACGCTCCCTGCAGCGGTCGGTGGGGGGCGCCCAGGGCAGGGTGGACTCCCAGTGGGGGCCAGGGGAGCCAGCCTTCTGTGGGGAGGGAGTGTGTCCCGAGCCGCTCCTCTGATGCCAGACCCGCCTCGCACGGCCTGGCCTTCTAAGGATCTGGCTCGTGGCGGCTGTGTTCACCTGGGTCCTTGTGATTGGGGTGCGTTTCTCAACCTGAAAAGAAGTCTTGGCATTTTGATTTAAATCTCCAGCAGGGAGAAGGTAGACTCAGGGCTCTTAAACTTTCAGAATCCACATGTCTACTGTCTCTGATTTCAGGACCGCCCTGTAGAGGCCAGAGGTTCATAGAGCTTTGCTGCGGCCGGCCTTTCTAGAGTGTAATTTACCAGAAGGAGCCGTGATATGCAGTCAGAGCACCAGTGGGCTGCCCTCCATGCCCGCACGCCGCTGGTATGCAGTCAAGGTCAGAGGCTCCCTTGATCTGCACGCGGAAGGTCAGGCCGTAACAGGCTGGCACTTTTCAGGCAGACATGTCCTCAGCCTCGAATGCTTTCTCAGTGATGTATGTGGAGAAGGCAGGAATGTGATTCAGGGCGTTTAGCTCCTTCCTCATTCACTTCTCGAGCCTGCTGATGTGAAAGGTAGCAGTTCTGAGTCCCCTGGGCTTTCCTCTCCCTTTTTGCTGGTTTGAAAAGTCTCAGGACACGCTCAACAGTGTCGGCCGTGATTGTGTGGCCCCAGGAAGCGGTGTCTGTCCCTTTGTTGTGCCTCATCCTGCTTTCCAGACCCCTTCCCTGGTGAGTGACCCCAGCTGGGGCTCCCAGAGCCCCAGGTCGCCAGGCACATCTCTCCTTCTGGAGCAGAGGGAGGTAGCTGGGAGGCAGGGCGACCTCTGGGTCCATCCGCAGGGCAGGACTCCTCGTGCCTCTTCACGAGCACCTGGGGTAGCCAGCTCCCTGTCACTGTCGTATTTGTTCCTCTGAAATTCTGCACCCAGGTTGTCAGCTGCAGTCCGTTTACTCAGAGCATCAAGAGCTATTGGGTGGTTACTTCTCATCCGTCTCTCAGTAGAGATGCTGGTCCTCCCTGTGGAGAAGCATTGAGTCTGGAAGCCTGTTTGTTCTTTCAGGATGTCTGGGGGGCTCCCCCTGGCTTGGAAATCTCGTGGGAGCTCAGGAATTTTTACAAAATTGACAATTTCATATCTGGAATAGCAGAGAAGGGAAGGCCACCTCAGGGTGCTCGACTGATCAGCCTCCTGTGGCCAAAGAAATTGTCCTGTGGTTCTGCTGGGTGACGCAGACCCCCAGAGCGCGGATGCGGTGGGGCGTCGCCAGAGGGTGGGTCTGACCTTCAAGCACCCCCTCCCCACTCCTTCCATCTCATCTTTCTCTAACACACTTATCCACTGGGTCATCTGTCTTCAGACTGATGTGTTAAATTTAAAGGCGGGATACATGGGAAAATGTCACACAGTTTTAAAACTCTATAATCTGTTCTGTTTTTTTTTTTTATGAGAACATTAATATCTCCTAATTTACAGACTATAATGTGATTTGCTTGTTTCTGCAACTTAGCTCCTAGCCAAGGAGTGTAATGTTTTAATCTATTGGCATTAAGTAATTTAGAATAAAATAAACCAGGAAGCTGTCTTGTAAATTGAACCTTAAACACCTCTGAAAAATAGATACAGTAAAAATAGCATTAAATAAGATACTGCTCGTTTAAATTTTTAATAATTTGACCATGCCCCGGGCAAAAATGTTTGCCCACTTTATCTTTTGCAAACAGACTGCTGATTTTGTGAACAACATTGAAGTTAAGGTTATTTGTAAGTATTTAAGAAGGAGCTATTTGTTGTGTTAATTTATGCAACCTTATTTGGGATTGATCGTGCAGTCATATGCTTTTTCTGGGGCTTCCCTGGTAGCTCAGTGGTAGAGAACCCACCTGCCAATGCAGGAGACGTGAGTTCGATCCCTGGGTGGGGAGGATCCCCTGGAGAAGGAAATGATAACCCATTCCATTAGTCTTGCCTGGGAAATCCCATGGACACGGGAGCCTGGTGGGCTACCGTCCATGGGGTCCCAAAAGAGCTGGACACGACTTAGCAGCTAGACAACAACAACAACGCTTTTCCTAACTCTTCAGTTTTAAAATCATCCTTGACCAAAAAAATCGCCTTCAACATCTCGCTCCATTTCTTTCCTGAAGGCGCTGTATGTTTTAAAACATCCTGTGGTGTTTACTGAAAACAGTTTAAAATTCGGTTATTAGTTAGGATCGCTCTTACCATGCCTCTCTCTCATTGAGGAGGTCACACTAATAGTAGGTTTTGTGGGACCTCAAGGGTGGCCCGTGGTGTGTTGTATTATGTGTGCAGAGTTGATCTGTCGTGTCTGACGTCCTTGGCCCTGTTCTGATCTTGATTCATGAAGTCTTGACATTATTGCAGCATGTTGGGGCAACTGATATTAGCCATGTGATACAGTCAGGGAACTTGGTTGGAGGGAAAGGGAATCATCTGGGGCCATCAGAACACGTGTGTTTTCTCAGGTCCTCATGGAATAAAAAGCAGGGGGTCCCGGGGCCTCCGTCATGTCAGCTGGATGAGCTGCTGAAGCACTGGCCTCAGAAAGACCCAGGCCGACCCTGGAGAGTAGAACACAGTGCCCTGGTCTTGGAAAGAATCCGCATCAAACCTGCTCATTAAGGAAAAACGGAGAAACCCTGTGCCTAAGATAAAGGAGGAATTTCTTAAAACTGTCATGTTTTTATGAATACTCAAGAAGTTTTCGTTTCCTATGTTAAATACAGCCAGAAACACAAGAAGGAGATAATTTGTGGGTCATGACCGACAGCATCAGAAAAGAGACGACACTGCATTTTCATTCTCTTTTAAAATATTTTGTGGCCTTATAGGAAACGCCATGGGCCTGATGGACACAGAAACTTAAAGATAGATGCAAAAGGGGTGTGTGTGAGTGGAGTGCAGTCAGGAGGGTTTGGTTTGTAGATCTTTGTCCGTGTTTGAGGCAGTGCAGGGTCCCTGAAAACCCCATCAAAGCAAGTCCGACTCTCACGAGAGCCCATGGGGGAAGAGGGCCGGGGCAGGGTCCTATCTTAAGAGGCGGAAACGGATTCTCAGGGCGTCTGCGTGATCAGTGCTCCAATCAGGACTGAAATCTTTCGGTTCCCAAGTCAGAGCTCCTGCCTCATCACACGGCATCACCAGTCCACCCTAAGAATGCAAAGCAGGGTTCCCCAAAGTGCCGTTCACTCACCCAGAGCAGAGGTGCCTATTTTTGTAGTCAAGTTTGAAATGGAATGCCTAAACCTCCACTCCCTTGGTAGGTTTGTATTATTTCTTTGGAACCTTAGACGTTTTGTGTTTTCTCACTCACTCATGAAAATATTTAGTGAGCACCTACTATATGCTCTCTGTGCCAGGTGTGAGGGCCCAGGGAATGCCCCGGTGGGGGACCTGTAAGACCCAGGTTTAATAGATTATTGCATTGAACATTTTTTTAAGAAGACATTTTTTCTTAGTTGCAAATTGGCATTTCTCTAAAGGTTAAACCTAAAGAATACCTCGCATGCCTTTTACATTAGTAACGATAATGGTTATTGTCAGAATAGTCCTTCTGCATTTTTCATACGTACTGTTAGCACAGACTTTTTAAAAAAAACCTCCCTGACCTAGATTGTGGCATTTCCTGACTTTTATGTGCCCTAATTTTGTTCAGGATGCACGCACTTCCAGGACCTTGTCACACACCCACGTTCATTTTCAGGTTCAAGTTAATAACATCCTTAGCTATGGTAACAAGAAAACTCTCCAAGGACTATTTAGACATTGTGTACTAATTGGTATTTCTAAAATCTGCTGATCACATACAGTGCATCTCTTTAAACCCCAGGGTTGGTGGTTTGGAGGTAGTAAAAATAAAGCAAAGTGTCTTTTTGAGAAAAATGATGCGTTTTTCCTTGTCTAAACTCCAAAAGCTCCTGACCTCCCTTTGTTATTTCTTTTTCAATAACTGTTCCTTCAGGCTCACTCGTCCCCCTACGATCTTTTAAGTTAGGACGTGGGATTTTGATAAAAGCGAGTGGGTACCAGCACGTGGGACTTTTAAAACGCAGAAAAGGCGCTGGTGCTGGTGGGTAGCGGGGCGGCTCTGCCGGCAGGTCCTCAGCCCCCCGAGGCCTCTGAGCCCCCAGGCGGCCATGTGCTACCCTGGACCCCCGAGGCCAGGCCCTCCCCTGCCAGGCCGGTCCAAGCTGCAGCTAGATCCTGCCTCCTCCTCCCTGCAGTGCGAACGCACACAGCCTTCCAGGGCCACCAGCTCAGTGAGCTTCCAGGCTGCTCTCAGGTTCCTTTTATGTTTATACTACTGTTCTGCTTTAAAGGACAATTTTTAAGTCTGTACTGATTGTAAAGTAATAGGTTTAGGTAGAAACATTCCTGATTTTGATTTTCAAGAGCACCCCATATCACCTTTTGGGGAAGCTATTAAAATCTGGTTGGATTTTTTTCCCCTTTTCTAAAGGACAAAAATCAGGAGAATGGGTTAAATTACCTCAAGTATGTGTTTCCTGTAAACTTATAGTAGAAGGACCAGACAAGGTTCTTCAAATAAATTTTACCAGCAGTTGGATATTTAGAAATTTTTTCTTAGAGACCTCTTGCTACCATATTTGTACCTGTTTTGCAGAATTTAATTGTTTCAAAATGTGCTATTTCAAGTCACTTAGAAAAACTGAATTTACTCCCCCTGCCCCGTGTTATTGTTAGATTCCCCCTGTATTATTGTTAGGTTCTGGGTTCAAAAAATGGATGCAGAAAGCAGTCTGAAAAACATCCACAGTTCCCAGCATTTATATGTTACTCAATAGCCTCAGTGTTCAGGTTACTAGTTTTCTATTTAACTTTAATTGCATTTTTTATTGAAGTATGGTTGCTTTCCAGTGTTGTGTGAGTCTCTGAGTACAGCAGAGTGAATCAGCTACACATACCCACTCTTTTTTTGTAATGACATTTTTAATTTGAATTAAAATTCATTCCCTTAGTGATATGTGTTGTAGGCTTATAAAAAATGATTTCTCTTAGCTGTGCCCACACTGGTATCTTCAGTGGCACTCAATATTTAACATTAATATAGTAAGGTAATGAATATTTAAGAAAAAAAGGCTGAATGCTTTCAGGGTCTCCTGGGGGACATGTTGATGGGGGACGCGTGGTCCCACAGCGCCCTCTAGTGGCAGGAGGCCAGAGCCCTGGGGGCTTTCTTGTTCAGCCGCTCAGTCGCGTCCACCTCTTTGCGACCCCGTGAACTGCAGCACTCCAGGCTTCCCTGTCCTTCACTATTTCCCGGAGCTTGCTCAGACTCATGTCCATCGAGTCGGTGATGCCATCCAACCATCCCATCCTCTGTCGTCCCCTTCTCCTCCTGCCCTCCATCTTTCCCAGCATCAGGGTCTTTTCCAGTGAGTCAGTTCTTCGCATCAGGTGGCCAAGCTTCAGCATCAGTCCTTCCATTGAATAGTCAGGGTTGATTTCCTTTAGGACTGACTGGTTTGATCTCCTTGCAGTCCAGGGGACTCTCAGGGGTCTTCTCCACTTAGTCACAGTTTGAAAGCATCAGTTTTTTGGTGCTCAGCCTTCTTTATGGTTCCAACTTTCACATGCATACACGACTACTAGAAAAACCATAGTTTTGACTCTACGGACCTTTGTTGGCAAAGTGATGTCTCTGCTTTTTGGTATCTGTCTAGGTTTGTCACAGCTTTCCTTCCAGGGAGCAAGCATCTTTTAATTTCATGGCTGCAGTCACCATCCGCAGTGATTTTGGAGCCCAAGAAAATAAAATCTGTCACCGTTTCCACTTTTTCCCCATCTATTTGCCATGAAGTAATGGGACTAGATGCCATGGTCTTAGTTTTTTGAATGTTGAGTTTTAAGCCAGCTTTTTCACTCTCCTCTTTCACTTTCATCAAGAGACTCTTTAGTTCCTCTTCACTTTCTGCCATCAGGGTGGTGTCATATGCATATCTGAGGTTGTTGATCTTTCTTCTGGCAATCTTGATTCCAGCTTGTGAGTCATCCAGCCCAGCGTTTTGCATGATGTACTCTTTCCTCCTTTACTGTTTCTTAATTTAATGTGATAGATTAGGTGTAAAAGTTGTCTTCACATTGCTTTGTGTTTAGGAGTTCTTCGGCCACCTGATAGGAGGAGCCGACTCACTGGAAAAGACCCTGATGCTGGGAGAGATGGAGGGCAGAGGAGAAGGGGACGACAGAGGATGAGATGGTTGGGTGGCATCACGGGCTCCATGGACATGAGTTTGAGCAAGCTCCAGGAGATGGTGAAGAACAGGCACGCCTGGTGTGCTGCATTCTGTGGGGTCGCAGGGAGTCAGACACAATCCAGCTACTGAACGACGGCAGCCGCCTCGATGAAGGGGTGCGTAGCTGAGATGCCGTGGATGTGCTGGGATGCCAAGGGTGCTGGGGGTAGGGTATGAGCAGTTTCAGCCTGGAAAGTGGTTGAGAGCCTGGACTTGGGCTGAAGTCCAGAAGATGACCGATGTGAGTGGAGGGTTATTGGACCGGGGTCGACAGGAAAACCCATCAAGACATTGAACCTTCACATTTAAACTTGAATGTATTAAGAGAGCATGAGGAAACACCATGGAAACACAACTCTGCTGTCTGATGGGAAAGTGGACGGAGCTGTCGATTAAAGATTAACTGGAAATGTGTACACATGATTTGATGGAATACACCCACCAGACTTTGGAAAAACATTATCAAAATATTTTTCTTTTCTTTCTAATTTGGGAAGCTGACGACTTGGGGGAATGACATTAAATATTTATACTTAAAATATTTTAAGCAGATTACTGCTTTGGAGTAAGAATTAACAAAAGTGTTTTAGGTTGATTTTTTCAGAAAGAGCCTGAGACAAATTAATGAAGAAAACACTCGCTGTTAAAGACCCTTGCCACAGCTGACAGCTTTAATCTTTGTCCTGCATCGCTGATACTCAGCTCTAATGATGGAGAAAAGTCTGGAATTTATTTATGAGTCCTAAGAACTTTTGGAAAATTTGAAGTTTTTTGCCACCAACAATTTTTCAGCCCTCAAGCTTGCCTGTCATTTTAGTAAGCTTTCAAGTGGATCAGTGAAGCTGGAAGGTTTGTTTGCTTTTAGCTGGCTTTTGGGGAAGAGTTTTAAATTGTTTATAGTAACAAGGCACTCAGGGCTCCTTCAAGTCATTCTTGGGTTGAAGAACTTTTTATAAATCATTTGTTCCTCACCAGGTGCAGAGTGGATTTTGGTAGATCAGAAAGTATCTACAGCTTTATTTCTTGGCAAATGTTGACTAATCAATAATATTTATTGTGTGTTTCCTCTGTGATTGGTGCTCTGCTCGTTTCATATTACATATGATTTGAGCTTAGCGCTAGCAACCAACTTTCACAGCAATGTTGAAATTCCTAGAATTGTGCCAGAATTCATCATGGGAGCAAATAATGTTTCCAGATCAGGGTTTATCCAGCGGAAACCTACCCTTAAACACGGCCTCTTGGGGAGACTTCTGTGCTAGTGGTGTGTCAGTGGGCAGCGTGAAGCTGCTGACCCACTCGCTGGGTATGGGCGGCCCTTGTCCATTGGGTGGACTCAGCTCCAGGGACTGGGAGTTTCTGCTCAAGAGCCCGGGGGCAGGGACCCCGGCATCGCAGCTGCGGCCCACGTATCGGCAGAGGGGGAAGGCTTTCCGAGGACCTGCTGCGCGCCCAGCCAGCTCCGTCCCCCGAACCTCGGCTCTGTGTCTGTCCCACTTTTCATCGGTTGGTCAGTTCAATTGCTCAGTCATATCCGACTCTTTGCGACCCCATGGACTGCAGCACGCCGGGCCTCCCTGTCCATCACCATCTCCCGGAGTCCACCCAAACTCATGTCCATCAAGTTAGTGATGCCATCCAGCCATCTCATCCTCTGTCGTCCCCTTCTCCTGCCCCCAATCCTTCCTAGCATTAGAGTCTTTTCCAGTGAGTGAGCTCTTCTCATGAGGAGGCCAAAGTATTGGAGTTTCAGCTTCAGCATCAGTCCTTCCAATGAACACCCAGGACTGATCTGCTTTAGGATGGACTGGTTGGATCTCCTTGCAGTCCAAGGGACTCTCAAGAGTCTTTTCCAACACCACAGTTCAAAAGCATCAGTTCTTTGGTGCTCAGCTTTCTTTACGGTCCAACTCTCACATCTATACATGACCACTGGAAAACCCACTTTCCATACAGACCCGATTATCTGCAGCTTCCGAAGTCTTTGAGAGCACGCCGCCACTAGCCTGGCGATGGCCAAAGAGAGGAATGTGGAGGTGCGTGTGATGAGGGGCCGTGCAGGATCTGTTTGCTCAAGCCCACCCCGAGGGTGAGAAGGGGCTGAGTGGGCTCAGGAGGCTCTTGGGAAAGGGCTGGCTCTTACGGAGCGTGGAGGCCATGGGCGCGGGAGCTTCTCTTCCTGTTTGGCGCCCATCTGATGCTTCTCATCTTCTGCACGTGAGCAGACGGGCGGGCTCTCGTGTCCAGGAGGACTCTCGGGGATGCTCGTCTCCCCAGCCCTGTGTGTGCTGCTCAAGCTCCTGGCAGGTCCCCTCAAAGCCAGCGGAGACAACTACGCCAGGAGTCCTCCTACCTGCCTTCTCGAGTGAATGAGCACCCAGCCTGCAGAGAGGAAATGACGCGTTGGGGAAGAAGATAAACACGATGAAGCAAGCCATGCTCTGGGTGCCAGAGGATTTTACTCTTTCCTAAGTTAATATTAGGAGAAGGACATGGCAACCCACTCCATCATTCTTGCCTGGAAAATCCCACGGACTGAAGAGCCTGGGGCGCACAGCCCATGGGGTCAGGAGAGTCGGACTGAAGTGACTTAGCACGCGTGGGATTTCATGTTGAAATGTTAAACGCGTGAAATAGCAATAATGAGAGAGCAGACATGTGAAACAGTCTTCAGTATTATATTTAAAGAAATGTAGCCTGTTTTCATGGGCTTCCCTTGTAGCTCAGCTGGTAAAGAAGCCACCTGCAATGCGGGAGATTCTGGTTTGATTCCTGGGTTGGGAAAATCCCTGGTGAAGGAATAGGCTAACCATTCCAGTGTTTTGGGGCTTCCCTGGTGGCTAAGCTGGCTCAGCTGGCAAAGAATCTGCCTGTAATCAGGAGACCTGGGTTTGATCCCTGGGTTGGAAAGATCCCCTGAAGAAGGGAAAGGCTCCCCACTCCAGTATTCTGGCCTGGAGAATCACAAAGAGTCGAACAGCCTATTTTTCAGTCTTTCTAATTGAAGTAGGGTTGATTTACAGTGTGTTAATGCTGTACAGCAAGGTGATTCATTTATACATGTATTGTTGAGTCGCTGTATGTACAGGCTTTTTAATATTCTTTTCTACTGTGGTTTATCTTAAGATACTGAGAGCAGCTCCCTGCGCAGTCCAGAGGCACCTTGTCGTCCATCCACCTGACATAGAGTCCCCTGCACCTGCCAGTGCCAGAGTCCTAACCCCCCTCCCCTAACCGCGGTCTGCGTTAAGCTGACACACCCCTCCTTTAAGGTCCCGGGCGTAAGTCTGGCAGAGCAGAGCAGAGTCAGCGTTCTTGGCCCTCTCTGAGGAAAGCCGGGCCCATTCTGGCCTCTGCTTGTGCCCGTCCCCCTTCTCCTGTCCCTGCAGCAGAGGCGGGATTTCTGCCGTCATGTCGAGCTTCCTGGTGTGGATGAAGCCCAGTGGGGCTTTGCCTGGAGTTTTTCCATGACCCCTTGGCATCCACCCTTGCCTTCCCACCACTTTCCCAGCAGCATCGGCATTCAGGAAATGATCCTGCAGATGTCTGATGCTTGCTGGGCTCCAGGAATCGGACTGGCGGGATTTTTGGCTCTGCCCCAAGCCCCCGCTGACGGTGACCCGTGGTCTGACATCGCTTCCCCAGCCCTGAGTGCTTGGTGAGCACTGGCTCTGGACACACAGACTTTCGTTCCCTCAATTGTGCGCAGCCTTGCTTGGACCTTGACATCTCAAGGCCCCAAAGAGCTGACTCAGTGTCCTGTCCCGCCCACGGCTCTCTCTTCCTATTTCCTCTTTGGCCAGCAGTGGTTCCAGACTCCTTGGGGCCCGTGGGGCTTTAAACTGGGAAAGGGAGGCCAGGGACTCCGTCCTGCCCAGCAGCCGTTTTCCTTTGTCGTAAAGCTTGTAGCCTACAAAGGTGAAGTCCCCCCTCAGCTCCTGTGAAGCTGCTGGTTAGTTTGCCATCCGGTCATCGACTTTCAAAGCCTGTGCCAAATGCTGAATCAATGAGAAACACCCCTGCCTGTAAAGTACTCAGCTTCTGAGAGTTGAACGCCCACTGCAGGACCTCTGCGGCCAGCACCCTTTGCTGGCTGTGTTCTGCTTTCCGACGGGTAAACAAGCGCGTGTAGATGGCTCTGCTCCTCTGTTGAGAGGGGGCCCAGGGCTTCGGAAGGACTTTTCCTTGGCCGTCAGTCCATGGTGACCATCCACGAACATATCATTTTACAACTGAGAAAAGGATTCAGAGTTCGACTCACAGACAGTGATCCCGTGTTGGCTGTTGGAATGCACGTGATGGGGCCTCTGACTGTCAGATGATTTAAGATGGCCTATTCTGATATATTTCATGTGAATTTCAGCTTTTTTTTTTGTTATTGATGATGTTTTCTGTATTATATTTAGAACTGTCACACTTTTTCAGCCTCGCCATCCTGGGGGCTTTATTAGTATTTGGAGGTTTGACAGGGATGATGTATTCTAGCGTTGGATTTCAATCATGAACTTTGTCCGTAGGTGTTTTAGGAGAAAGGGAAATAATTGGATATTACTTTTCAAAAACTCTTCTATTCCCACATCTTATTGATTTTTAAAAAATCTCCTGTCTTATCGCCTTCCGTAGATGATGTACGATACAAAATTTGTAAGTTGTCCCATGCATGAAGCTCTGTTGCATGCCTCATTTAGAATGGCCAGTTTTGATACCAAGGTCATTCTCCACGCCTGTATTCATTCTTCTTTGTAGCATTCTGTTTCCTCTTCTCAGATTCTGGATTTCCTCGTTTGAGGGCAGGTTGGCAGTCGCTTCCGTGACTGGCACACAGAGTTTCCAGTGAGGTGCACCGCTCTGAGGTCCAGGAGTGAAGCGGGCGAAGACTGTTGTCTCAGAGCGTGTTGTGTAGGATTGCGCACGCTTCCCTGGCCCGTCCGCCACTCTGAGCGCTCGGTGCCGTGGTAATCATGCCTGTGGGGCTCACGTGCGCCCCCAGGTCCTCTCGGACGCTGCCTCCAGCACATCACGGCAAGGGGATGACTGAGGGGTGCTGCCTCTCGCTGATTTCCACTGTGCACACTCAGCCTTGGGCCCCAGCGCACGAGGCTCACCACTGCCGAGTCTGGCTTCAAAAGGACTGGCAGGAAGAACCTTGCCTCAGCTGCCCAGCTCTGCTTCCCTGTGACCCTCATGGAGATTTGCTGAAGCTCAGAGGAAATTGGCCAGCCTGCAGCGTGTGCTGCGTACCAGCTAATTGTATAGCCATTCAAACGCTTATCCTGCCTGCTTGCTCTGCTCTGGTGCCCAGAATAACCTTGGATGGGGCTACGGGATATTAGATTATTCATGTCTGAACAAAAGATTAGAAAACTTAAAAAAAAAAAAGGGTATGTGTGAGATGTCAAGAGCCGTGTCCACAGAGGAGTCACTTCCTCTTCAGCTACTTAATTCCAAAACTCTTGGGATCTGGGGCTTGCTCAAGTGTTCCGGTGACATTTGGGAAAGAATGTGTTCTGCGGCAGAGGCCAGGACTTGGGAATTGACATTTCAGAATTCTGTTCCCAGGAGCCACATGGGGGTCAGCCTGTGACACATCAGTAAAACATCGGGTCCTAATTTCCTTATCTGTGAAATGGACATAAAAGGGGCCAACTTGCTGTGGGCGAGCTCTTCAGTATTTGCTGGGAACCAGCTTGCTCTAGTGACCTAGAAAAAACGTGGACCGAGGTAGAGGCTGACCTCATTTCTATTTTTGGCTTTGATGCTGACTCAGTGAGAAACTTGTAGGAATCAGCTAATCTGGCGCCGGGCCTCCATGCCTTCCTCAATGAAAACGAGAATTATAAAGTCTTATCTGTCCTGGTCTCCTGGTGATGCTGCCAGTGTTAACCGAGTACTAAAAATACGCCAGCCCGCACGTTAGGAAGCTTTTCTGCCAACGGGCCTTTGACATCTCCTTCCCATCACATGCCAGGCTATTTGAGGGCACTCCATTCAACGTTCATTTACTTTTTAGCCAGCTGTTTGGAGTTCAGTTCTGTTTGGGGCCGAACCTTCCCATAGCTGGATCTAGGGAGGAGGTTGACCTGATGTCAGTGTACCGTCCACCTCCAGCTCCAGGAATTTGGGCATTCGCGTCTGCTGTCATTTTAGGTTAAGACTGAGTGCCTTTAAGGAGCTTTACCCTGGGACACATCTCGGCCTGAGAATGTTTTTCCTTCCCAGGGAGGACGAGCTGGTGCTCTGTCTGGGTCCAGGCCTCTGCAGGGCTCTGGGGATGTTTGCTTCTGCTCTTCCTGGTTGGTCCCCGGATGCAGCTGGTCTAGGCAGCTGCACCAAACTGCAGGGCTTGGCTTTCTCGACTCCATTTAGTTCTGTTTGATGGGATCTTCTGGAGTTAGAAATCATTTGCTTCTTCCCCATTTATTCACGCGCTGTTTCCAGCCTCCTGCCAACGACACCCACAATCCGTGGAGGCCCAGTGGATGGAGACTTCTGTTCAGAACGACATTTCTACATTTCAGAAGAATGTTGGGACTTCCCTGGTGGTCTCATGGTTTAGAATCTGCCTGCCAACGCAGGGGCCCCAGGTTCGATCCCTGGTCCAGAACAGCCCGCGTGCCGTGGGGCAGCTAAGCGCGCTGCCGCTGCTGAAGCCCGAGCACTCTGGAGCCCGCACTCTGCCACAGGAGAAGCCGCCTCAGTGAGATCCCCGGGCACCACAACTGGGGGGAGCAGACCCCGCTCTCCACAACTGGAGAAAGCTTGTGTGGGCAGCAACGAAGGCTCACTGCTGCCCAAAATAATGATAAATACATTTTACAGAATGCACGGGCACATAATTCACCCTCCAGTCTGAGCGGTTTGCAAAGAAGGATGACTTTGGGAGTCTTTGTTCTGTGTTCTTCCATTTAGGCCACGTTGAAAGTCTCCAAGTAACTCTTGGTACTGTGCTATTTGGGGAGGGTAGATGTTTGTTTACCCCCTGGTGGCTTCCCAGGTGGCGCCAGTAGCAAAGAACCCCTCTGCTAATGCAGGAGGCATAAGAGATGCGGGTTCCATCCCTGGGTCAGGAAGATGCCCTGGAGGAGGGCATGGCAACCCGCTGCGGTCTTCTTGCCCGGAGAATCCCGTGGACAGGGGAGCCTGGCGGGCTGCAGTCCATGCGGTCGCAAAGAGTCGGACGCGACTGAGGTGGCTCAGCCCATGCATAAATGCTTGTTCTGTAGAGCTTGTCAGTTTATTTTTTCCCGTTGAACTAACGTGACTATGGGGAAAGTAAAGAATCCCGTCTGTAATCTCTGATGTGCCTTCTGTTTTTTTTAATTGGCCAAAGACGCTTACTCAGTTTGATCGTGAGGCTGCATTGACGTCCCTGGGCACGCTCAGTCGCCAGGTCATGCTGACTCTGCGACCCCGTGGACTGCAGCCCACCAGGCTCCTCTGTCCATGAGATTCTCCAGGCAAGAGTACTGGAGTGGGTTGCCTTTTCCTACTCTAGGGGGTCTTCCCAGGATCGAACTCATGTCTCCTGCATTGGGAAACAGATTCTCCACCGTGCCACCTGGGTACAAAAAAGTCCATATGCTGTGAAGAAAATAGGTTTGCTTGAATTCTTGTCCCCATTTTGGGCTATTTCCCATGGACAGTCCAAGTGTGGCTGTTTTCTGCAAATATCCTTAATTAGGCCGCTGCGTTGTTGATTGCCTCTACAGGAAACCACATTTCCAGGGTCAAACGGTAGCACCTCGTGTCTCCACATTCTTGTCCTACTTGTATTTCTTCTTGTTAGTTTCATCCAGCCTGAATTACCTTCTTCCCTCTCTTCATGTATTAATTTTGTTTTCATCTTTCAAGGGCCACCTCAAGGCCCAACGTCTCAGTCTTTCTGAATCGCACCCACTTGTGTGGACCCCAAACAATATTCATTATTTAAAAAAATAGATTGAATTTCTTTTTGCTCCACATGGGCAGAGACCGCAATTCAACCTTGATTGTACCTTTGCACAAAGCCAGTGTTTAGAGAGGCTTTGGGAAGCCCGTCATCTGACTGTTGATGCCACAGAGAAGTCTCAACATCTGATGCTGAAACTCTGACTACGAGCTTTGCCTCCACACCCCTCGAAGGGAAGCCTTGACTGAGTTTGCTCTCAGAATCTCAGTGCCGTGTCTGTCAACACAGCATTACTCATCAAAGGAGGTTATAAACCAAAAAAATTCTCCACTGTCCTAAACAATTTAGTGGAAAAAGAAATCCCTAACTCTCCATTGCTTTATTAGTGCAGTAAGTTATTTAGCATTTGGAGTGTAGTGTATAGAGAGCGTTGGGCCAGGGGTCACCTGTGGGCATTCCTGCAATCAAAGGTGCTCAAAGACAGCAGATACGTGTCTGACTTGGGTCGCAGCCGGCAGCATCTTTTCTCAGACGCTCTGGCAGGCGGGATGCGGGGTGATGCTGACCGAGGCCCATTTCTGCTGTTTCCTCTGCTCTTTCCCACCCGCCCTCCATCTCACTGGCTCCCTCCTCCTCCGCAGGGAGAAAGAGGCCTCCCGGGGTTACAAGGGGTCATCGGGTTTCCGGGAATGCAAGGACCCGAGGGGCCGCAGGGACCCCCAGGACAAAAGGTGAGCTTGGCCGTCACGGGCGCGGGGGCCGGGGGGTGGGCCTGAGGTGGTCTGTGTCATCGCCGTGGGTCATCGTGTCGTGTCTGTCCTTCCAGGGTGACACCGGCGAGCCCGGACTGCCAGGCACGAAAGGGACGAGAGTGAGTACGGGGGGCTGCTGGGTGGGCCCTGATATGGCGATGCTTCTGGGGAGGGCTCGAGACCCCCTGCTGGGCCCCTCTGTCTGCCTCCCTATGGACAGCGGTTGTCCTGGGAGCTGGGCCCCGGGGTGACAGGCCTGCATCCCCCTGCCCCAGGCCTGCCCCTCGCCAGGCTCACGTCCTGCCCTTTGGACACCTGGCTTTCCCCGTCGCTCCTACCTCAGGGGCTCCTGTGGGCGGATTTCACTGGGGGAGGGGATGATGCATCTCCAGGTCTTCCTGAAAGATGTCTTCCTTCACTGTGAAAAGCGATGATGTGTTCAGATCCACGCTCCGTCTTCCTTCTTCACACTCTGCTCTCTTTGCTATGCCCACTCCCGGGACTTGCAAGCAGGGAGCTCTTTGAAAAATCTCTGAAAAATAGGAAGACCTGTAAAATGTAAACGTTTTAATTATGTTATTGTTACTTCGTGGAATGGGAAGTGTGCCCAGCCTTCCTGGATCCTCCTTGGGGCAGAAGATAGCGGATAGCATTGTAACTGTCTGATGTGAAGATCTGGATTTCAGCCAGGAAGAGCTGTGACTTTGTTCCCTCAGAACTGATTTATGCCTACCCTCTACTTCCCAACTGTCTGAGATTTTGCTGTAAACTATCTCTCTGTCTGCCTATCTATCCATCCACCCATCTCTCTGTCTGTGCATCCGTCTATCATCTCTTAGAAATTACGAAGGATGAAACGAGGGCAGAGTTATCTTGTGGGTAATGCAGCTTTGATTTCAGAAGTAGTAAATCGCCAGGGTTTGATGATGAAGAGTTGCTACTGAAACTCCAGGTCATCTCCAGCCCACCCCTGGACTGGGTCCTTGGATGCCTCTGTTTGCTCGGGGTCGACGTTCCAAATGCCAGCAGTGAGGGTCTGACATCCTTATCCAGGAGGGTGCGGTGGGAGAAAATGGGGTTCTCCCGCACCCAGTGAAAACCTGTTCATTTCCATCCCTGCAGGGACCCCCAGGAATCTATGGTTACCCTGGAAACCCAGGACTTCCTGTATGTATATAAAAGGCTTCTCGTTCCTTTATGAGATGTTTGGTGTGTTTTATAGTAGCGTCGATGATTTTCTAATTTGTCTACCTGTTCATTTTGTTCATTGAAGGGTATTCCTGGCCAGGACGGTCCTCCGGGTCCCCCAGGTATTCCAGGATGCAACGGGACGAAGGTAAATTTAGAGCTGGGTCCTCCCCGCTGGGTGCCTGTCTGTCTAATTTTGCACATGGAGCAGTTGGGCAGAGTTGTCCTGTGAACACAGGTTTAGTTGCCACAGTGGGGACTTGTGTTATGTCTTTCTTTGGTAAGGAAAAGTTTTCCCACGCTGCATGTTCAGGGAAGACATCATTAAGCCTTTCTGTTCTGTAGACTTTTACCCTAAAGTCGCTTTCACCACGAAATTTCTCCCCTCTATTACCAAAGCAAACCGAACGCTCGTGTTAATCCCTGCCCTTCCTGTCAGGTGTGCTCTCCCTGTGTCTCTCCCGTCACACTGCTGCCCGGAACAGCTTTTAGGCGGTGCCTCTCACCAGCCAGTGCAGCGTCCCTGAAGGGTGGCACGGGGTAACTGGTGGGGCCTCCGGGGTGACGTCCTGTCACCCTGGCGGCCCTCGAGAGCGACCTTCTCTGTCCCCAGGGTGAGAGAGGGCCTGTAGGACCTCCCGGTTTGCCTGGATTCGCTGGAAATCCTGTGAGTATTGGGCCGTTTGATAAGGGTCTGATCATTCCTCTCTTCTCATTCAACTGCCTTTCCCTTTCCTTCCCCTCGACCCGTATCTTAACGTTAATGTTCTTTCGAGGAAAACAAAACTGATACCAATGTTTTCCTTCCTAGGGACCACCAGGGCCACCGGGAATGAAGGTACGTTGTTTCGTTTGACTGGATTCATTCCAGACATCTGAGTGAAACAGATGCCACAAAAAATAAACCTACTTTAAATCACTTTGGTTGACCGGTTGCCTATTAACCTATTTGCCTAAACTCTGCTCCATTAAAGAGTACTGAAGTCCTGCACACAGACTTAAATTTTAGAGTCTAAAGCTTCAACACCAGATCCATTTCTTCATAGGAAATAAGCAGTGATGGGAAGGATAGTGTGAGGGGGAAAGGTAACAGTTGTGGTCCCTGAAGCTCCTTGTCCTGAGCCCCGGGCGGTGCTGTGAGCAGGTCTCCGCAGAGAAACAGAGCCAGGGGCGTGTGCGAGGGCACGCTTGTGCAGTGTGTGCACCGTATGTATACAGCACACACATACGAGGATGGGTAGAGGGAGGGAGAGGGAGTTAAAATACGTATGTAACATTGTAAAATGTTTTACATATTGTATAATACACAGCACAGTGTACGTTGTTCTATAATATTTATTTATTAGTCTAATATTTATATTATATATTAATCTAATTCTATGTATTTTGATATATAATAGAATTACAATATGTTGAGATAAAATAGATTCCGTATTTTGGGGAGACGCATGGCTCTGACGGTCGCAAGTCCGCAGTCCGAGGGGCAGGGATGCAGGCTGGAGACCCAGGGAAGAGCGTGGGTCTGGCATTGGAGGCAGTGTCCCTTCCTCCTGGGAGTCAGTCTTTCTTCCTCCTAAGGCCTCAACTCCTGGGATGGGTGGCCCCAGCCCGTCCTCCCGCGGCGTGGAAGGTCATCTGCGTTATTACTTTAGTCCTTCACACCTGCTGGTGTAGATGCCCACCTCGTCCAAAAAGGCCCTCTGCGTTGACCTCGGCCTGGTGTTTGCCCGCGTCTCTGGCACTGAAACACATTTCCCTGCTTTTCTGAACGTGGCCACGCCGGGTCTTGTCCTGAAAGATGACGCTTCTATCGTGAGAGCGGCCGGCGGGCACAGGCCCCTGTCTAGGCCCCCGCCTGCCGGGGCCCGTTACGGGGAGCGCCCCACACCCTTCCACTCGGCGGTCCCTGCCCTCCGCCCTGGTGGCAGCCCTCACGCTGGTCGTCGAGATGAGTGACCGGGAGGGATGGCCGGCCGGCTTCTCCCGAGCGGAGGCGGAGGCTGAGCCCCAGGCCCGGGCCAGTCCCTCGCCGGCGGTGCGCGCCCCCTGCTCCCTGGGCCCTCCGTCTCCTTCCGTAAACATCAGTGGCTGTGACTTTCTCTTGTCTTCTGTCCCCCAGGGAGATCCAGGGGAGATTCTGGGCCATATACCAGGGACCCTGCTAAAAGGTGAAAGAGGATATCCTGGACAGCCAGGCGCGCCTGTGAGTACTGGCCCAACGATCCCAAGCACCAGCTGAGTCTCTGCCTGGGTTGCCTTTTAACTCTTCTCTTTCTCGGTGAATTACAGGGCTCCCCAGGTCTGCCAGGACTGCAAGGCCCCGTCGGCCCCCCGGGATTCACTGGACCACCAGTAAGTCTAGGGGTGGGGAGTCTCTTTCTGAGGCTGTCATTCAGAGAACACCTCTGTCGAGGTGTGAAGACTCATAAAACAGAAAGAACCCTTCAGCCTGGGTGGGAGGGGAGTTTGGGGGAGAATGGATGCCCTGTGTGTGTGCGGCTGAGTCCCTTCGTTGTCTGCTGGAAGCTCACACAGCTGCTGTTAACTGGCTGTGCTCCAAGATAAAGTAAAAAGTTAGATAAAAAAACTTTACACAATGCTGATCTCTTTCAGTTTGGATTCAAGAATGAATTTCTATTTTTTTTAAAAAAATATTTTTTTTAATTGAAGGATAATTGCTTGAAGAATTTTGTTGCTTTCTGTTTAGTGGAGTATAGTTGACTTACAAAGCTGTGTTGGTTTCAGGTATACAGCAAAGTGAATCAGTTATACATACCTCCCCTCGTTTTTAGATTCTTTTTCTGTGTAGGTCGTTACGGAGTGTTGAGTGGAGTTCAGTGCAGGGCAGTGAGTTCTTATTAGGAATGGATGATGTGGGCCTGCCATCCTCACTTGAGCCTGCCTGAAGTCCTGGAGAGATGCGTCAGGCTTACCTTTTGGCTCCTTCTCTACGGGTCAGATGTGGCAGTTCTATCCATTCCTGCAGATGTAACCTCTTTTATATTCTTGTAAATAAATGGACTCAATTTCATGAGGAAAGAATGACTAGCTTTTCCTTTTTAATGATTATCAAAAGCATTCTGAAATTCTGTTGCAAGCACGGGAAGTTTTCAAGCTTCATACAGTCTACGTGCTTGAAGAATTCACTTAACTTTTGAAGGTCAACCACAGTTTCCAAAGGGGACAAACATGGTTTCCACATTGGACACACTCAGTTTCATTGGGGATTTGGTGGTGGGTTCATCCACTGTCTGATCACCCAGCCTGTGCTCAGATCTTTGGATTCCACAGGGAACCCCTGGGATTTTGAGGGGTTTTCATCCCTGTTGGTAATTATCTTGGACTAATTTCTGGTTGCTCTCAAAGGTTAACGGTTCTATAGTGCAGGAAAAACATGTAATATCTAGCAAACCATCATGCTAACCATGGCATCTGAAGATGACTTTGGTACAAAAAAGTATGCCAGGGTTGTGAACCATAGTTAATTAAAATGCTCTGTCTTTCAGGGTCCTCCAGGCCCTCCTGGCCCTCCAGGTGAAAAGGTAAAGATTGTTTTCCATTTGTCTTTCTTTGGCGTTAGTGTGGGACTGTCGTGACATTGCTCAACTCATTCTTTAGTCTCTGTGAAGTATTTCAGGAAATTATAAGTTTTGTATCTGTCTCTACGTTTACCATGTCTGTTCACCTACCCATCAGTCCATCAGTCCATCCAATTCTCTGTCAGCTAATCCGCTCATCTACTGATCTGTCAATTATTGATCTATCGATCTTTCCTCTTAGCCATCTATTAGTCATGGAATCATCGATCTCTTCCTTAGTTTTCTAAAGCCAGAGTTTAAAAACCTTCAGTTTTTAAAAATGGTTTCTATGGGTTCTTTTTCAGTAATACTTTAGAAAAGCTTTTAATAGACATTGAATACAACACGATCACACTTTTCTTGAACATATCAGTATTACCTCTTCATGGGATGAAGCTGTTGCTTTAAATGTACCGTCTTGTTGCATTTTGTTTCGTGTTTGTTAGATGATTTTGAACAAAGCAGACAATGCTAACAACAGAAGCCTGTCTTTTCATCAACAGGGGCAAATGGGCTTGAGCTTTCAAGGGCCAAAAGGAGAAAAGGTGAGTGCTCTCTGCTCTGGGGCGTTATCACGGCCAAAACCACAGGTCTAGGCAGGATAAGGTGCCCGCCTCTGGGCCTCCTCTTGGGCCCGATCACCGCGGTCACCCTTCTCTGAGTGTTCTTGTGTCTGTTAGTGATTTCCTGGAGGTCGCGGCTAGAATGCCCCGAGATGACATCGTGTGGGGTCTGACCCACCGGGGCAGCTTTAGTGAGCCCCGTGTTCCTCCTCTCTGTTCACAGCGGTCTGTCACAGTGTCCTTGGGCAGTGACAAAGCCAGAGCTGGGCTTCCTTCTAAAAAGGTCAAGTGTAGGACGTGGCTGTTGGTTGCACAGCCATACCGATCCCTTCAAGACGAGGCCACTGTACCCGAGTTGGGAGGGAAAGCGCCCTGGAGGCAGGGAAGCACAGACTGGAATGGGCAGCCTCATCCTGGGCGAGAGAGAGGCCGGCCCTGGGTCCCTGATGCTCTGGGAGTGCTCTCTGCCACTTTGCCTGGACCAGGCTGGTAAAACGCACTCCGAGCGCTGCTGGCTGGGATTGCGGCAGCACCCGGTTCTCAAGCCAGTGCAGACAATGGCCAAGTGGAGTAGGTGACCGTGGGCCTCCTCTTTTCACCCCAGGTTCCACCCCACCTTTTTGTAAACCTCAGAGGAAAGGGATTCTGTGGCGGACACAGCGGAGGTCTTTGGACCTCCGTCACTGTGTGGAGCTGAGGTTTCGGTACTTCCCGCTTGCCAGCAGTGGGGCTTCCAGGAAGGAATCCCTGATGCTCCTCTCCTTGTTGGTTTACAGGAAGAGAGCTTTCCCTCTAGGCACTACGAGGCAGCCAGGGCCCGGTCCCCCTCGCGGTCAGATATGGCGGGCCGCTTCTGTGTGCCCGTGTGTTTCACGTGCTGCCTGTCTTACTGTGCAGCTGTGCACACACGCGTGCGCCCATGCATGTGTCCTCCACCCTTGTTACAGGGTGATGGCTGGCCTGACTGCGGAGCGCAACAGCCTTCCCTGGCTTTGTGTCCTTAGTGGACCGTGTTCCTTTGGAAACTTGATTTTCTGCTGAGGCGAGGACAGGCTGCAACAGAACAGAGTCACGTTTTTTAAATAGATGTTCCATTCTTGGCATTTCCCCCTTCTGCCTTTCTCCTGCTGGTATAATTATTTTTATGCCCAATTAACCCCCAATTTTTGCCTCATCAGGGAGATCAGGGGGTCAGCGGGCCCCCAGGATTACCAGGACAGGCTCAAGTCATCACGAAAGGAGACACGGCCATGCGGGGCGAGAAGGTAGGGGCGGACTCTGTCCTGTGAGCGCTGCCTTCCTCATCCTGGATGGTTCTGAAGGGATACAGAGAGGCTGGGTCAAAGTTCCGTTTTCCCGGTTCTGTTCACCCTGACCTGGAAGACAGGGTGTGGACTCCCCATCGTATGAGAAGGGAGCCTCTTGAGAGCAGAGGCAGCTGCTCCGGGCTGCAGCCAGTGGCTGGAGGCCGACCTCCCGTGTGAGGGTCACGTGCTGGGGGCGGCCGGGACTGCAGGGGCAGCCAGCTGCGGGTGGGGGTGGTTCGGGTCCCGTAGACCAGGCGTGCTCACTGTGCCAGCCTCACGCCCATCACCCAGTCAGTGGCAGGAAGTGAGTGCTTCAGACCAGTGCGAATTTCTTGGTTTCTGTAACAGGAAAAGCTGTGTTCTTCCTTGTACCTGTTCCATGTAGCCACTCGACAGTACTCATGTTTCCTTTCTACCTTATTTTAGGGTCAAAAAGGTGAACCTGGATTTCAGGTAAGCACTAAAGTCTTGTTTATCGTTATTATTTTGTGTGAAAGACCATCATGTTTTGAATTTAGGTTACAAGCTTGTTTCACCTTCCTTGTAACATTTACTTAATTTAGTTGTTTATTTAGATGTACGAACAAACCTAACCCTGTCTGTTTTTATCTATTAAGGGGATGCCAGGGTTTGGAGAGAAAGGAGAGCCTGGAAAACCAGGGCCCCGCGTAAGTTCCCAAAGCCCTCTCCTCCCGGTGTGAAGTCATTTCTCCCCCGTTCCTAGGGGCATGGGGTCACAGGAGCATGGGCGCCAAGGGCTCTGCAGCGGGCTTTCTGAAGCTCTGGGAGCAGGAGCAAGGAGGGGGTCAGCATTAGAGGAGGGTCTCCTGGGTGACACAGTGGTGGAGAAGCCGCCTTCAGTGCAGGAGATGCAGCTTCCACTCCCGAGTCAGCAGACCCCCCGGAGGAGGAAACGGCAACCACTCCAGTATTCTTGCCTGGACGAAGCTGAGGCTTATTCAGAGGACTGTCCCTTCCCCCACCAAGATATTGCATCCACTCTATCACCCCCATCGCGGTTGGCCCCTCACCAGAAGCCACCTGTCCGCCTGCTCCGAGTATCTGGGTGCCCCAGTGCTCAGGTGCTTCCCACACCACGAGTCCAGTGACAGGAGACCCACCACCTCCAACAGCTGAGAGAGTTCAGTTTCTTCCCTGAAACGACATGTAGAAACCTCTGTGAATGTGAAGCAGCGGTGTATCAGCTGCCAAACAGCCCCTTGCCAATCAGAAAACTTCCCTGGTGTCAGCTCTGCTGCCAGGTATCATGATGTCATAGGAGACTTGGAGTGAATCAACTTGCAGTTTTTAAATATTGAAAAGTCTTCTGTTGTTGTAGCCCTTTCAGTTCATAGTGATTTAATGTATCTTCCATGGCTTATTACTGTAGCATGGCCAGTTCACCGAGAGGATTCATACAGTGTAATAACTTGAATTTGATGCAAACCCTTGCTGCTGCTGCTGCTGCTGCTCAGTCGCGTCAGTCGTGTCCGACCCTGTGCGACCCCAGAGACGGCAGCCCACCAAGCCCCCCTGTCCCTGGGATTCTCCAGGCAAGAGCACTGGAGTGGGTTGCCATTTCCTCCTCCAGTGCATGAAAGTGAAAAGTAAAAGTGAAGTTGCTCAGTCGTGTCTGCCTCTTAGCGACCCCATGGACTGCAGCCCACCAGGCTCCTCTGTCCCTGGGGTTTTCCAGGCCAGAGCACTGGAGTGGGGGGGCCACTGCCTTCTCCCTTGGTGTTAGAGCATAGCTATTACTATTATTTATGCATTACTAATATTTAAATTTTTAATGTACAGGGAAAACCAGGAAAAGATGGTGAAAAAGGAGAAAAAGGGAGTCCAGTGAGTATTTCTCTGTGATTTTTAAAAAGCAAGCTGTTGCTCTTATTTGCTTGTAATTGTTTTTGCTTTCTGTCCCATTTTAGGGGTTTCCGGGCGATTCGGGGTACCCAGGACAACCAGGCCGAGATGGTTTAAAGGTGAATGGTGACCCTACTGTCTTTTATTTTTTGCCTTCATTTTGCTCAGCCTAGAAGTTTTCCCTAGAGTAAAGGACCATGTGCTCAAAGAATAGAAGTTATGTATGTTCCATGTGAGGAAAAATAACAACTTAGTGGTTCTGTTTGTATGCGTATGTTTTTAAAGAAAAAAATTTAAAATGTTCCACTAATTCAAGTTCTTATGTGTGTTTTTTTGGGGGGAGTAGATTAATTTTCCCCAATTATGAAGCAAAGAAAATGCAGGAAGATATAGAAAAGAAAACTTGTGTACTTTTTCTGTGATTCACTCAGAAATGGTCAGAATTCGTAATTGCCCCATGTCCGCACACATAGATGAGCTTTGAACAAATGGGGCCGTGTGGTCTAGCTGAGCCCCGATGACGCAGAGAGGGTAGAGTCGCACGTTGTCACTGTGGTTGCGCGTCAACACTTGGGGTGCCCCTGCCTTTTTCTGCATGGTGTTTGGGTCTTTTCCATAGTTTTCTGATTTTAAGTATCTTTATCTACTTGTCTGGTCATTTCCCACCATAAATTCCTAAAATGTATAATTTTGGAGTTAATGTTTAGACCCGTTTCTGGGGAAGCTTTTGCCCCATGAGATAAAATTGCCCTCGGAAGAAAGAACACTTCATCAGCCGGAGGCCTTCCATCTGGCATCTGTTTGTTATTGAACTTAAAGAAATACTTGCCAATCTGATACTCAGAGAAAACTGTGGTTTTATTTATTTATTTTTTGTGTGTGGGTGTATTTTTCTCTTTGAATCATGAGAGTAGGTAATGTAAGTCTCCACTAAAATAAGAAATGAATTGGAAATATTCATCTCTAACAGTAGGGAGAGGACCTCAGGGTTTGCTTGTTAAAGCCCGTGGCAAAGGGAGAAATCTTTCTTTAAGGCTGTAACTTTATGAGACAGGCAGTTCTTATAGGCTGTAAAAGGTAAATTTGTTTAGAATGTATTAGCTAAGAGTTTTTTAAAGTCCCATAGATATACGTATTCAAATAAAAATCAAAGCATGCTAATTCTGGTTTAACACATGTTCAAAGCCTTAGCATAGAAGGAAAAAAATGAAAAAAAAGAAAGAAAAGTAAGTGAAAAATGTGCCTTCATGAAATAATGTGCATATCTTAGGACTTGTAGAAGTATTATTCTAATTCTTACATAAGAACATTAGATCTAAAAGAATTTAGTTTTTGAGTTTTTCATCTAATGTATGTTAAATTAAGCCTCAGAGTGATAAGAATTTATCCACCCAATGTTTTCAAGTCATGCTTGATCTTAAGGAGAAAGGAAAAACGTAAGTTTCCTTTTATTATGACTTTAAATGCAGGTTTAGACAGTCTTACACCTAAAATCCTTAACTAAAATGATTTATTTAAGAAAATACATTTAGCCACCCTACGCTTTTGTATCATTTTATTTCATTTATTTTTAATGTAATTTTATTTTTGAAAAGCTACAGTATAGGACTTCCCTAGTGGTCCAGTGGGTTAGACTGCATTTCCAGGCAATCATTATAATTAAAAAAATACAAGTGAAGCTGTTTTCCTCTTTCAGGGAGAGAAAGGTGAAGCAGGTCCTCCCGGGCCGCCTGGAACTGTGAGTACCTGGGGCCTTTGCTGTCTGTGAGGTAGTTTGAAGAGAGGGCACTAGAGCCTTCTAGAAGGACCTTCTAGAAGGCCTTCTAGAAGGACTCTGGCGTAGGGGTGCGCGCAGTTTGAGCTGATAATTTGTGCTTTATGTCATGCGGTGTTTGGTATTTATCGTTCTCATATTTGGATACTTTCTGCCTGTCTCTGACGACTAACGTGAGAAGAGTCACACACGTCTAACAATATCAGAGCGTGCTTTGAAACGTAAACGAAAAGGCCCCGTAAGGAAAAGGATAATCCGAGAAGCAGGTCATCAGTTGCTCCAGAGGAGCCGTATCTGAAGGGTAGTAGGTACCCTGCCCTCGAATTTGGGCAACTCAGAATTGGGTGAACTGGTTCCTCCTTTTTATTGAGGCTCACGGAGCCTTTTTCTTGTTCCGTATTCCTTAAAGAAGTCCCACTTCTGACCTCCTCCAATTAAAAAAAAATCGAGTGTTCCTGTCACATACTCTACCTGAGGAAATTTCAGGCAGCTCTTCTGGTAATACTCTTTTAAGAAGTCTGTTCTTGCAGCTGTGTGAGCATCGAGATACCCCATACCTAGACCTCAGAATTCAAGCCTCTGCCAAGCAGACTGCCCGGACAGCAATGGCTCTGTTTTCCAGACACCCCGACCCTCCCTACCCGCCTCCCCTTCTCCCACCACTGCTTCTCTTCCTTCACACGTCTTGAAATAATAAAAACTGTGTTTGCTTCTTTGTCTGTGCTATAATATGCACCCCAGCCCCTGCCATGCCGTGTGATGATCTTTTCTTCCGTGATTCAGGTTATTGGTGTAGGACCCTTGGGAGAGAAAGGAGAGCCGGGGTACCCTGGGGGTCCAGGGGCGAAAGGGGAGACAGGTCCCAAAGGTGAGGTCCTTTCCTCTCCCTCCTCCCTCCCTGTTCCCGGCACCGTGGGTACCCACAGCACAGAAATTCTCGTCACAAACCACCAGTGAACCAGGCTCAGTTTATCCCACTCTCTCTTCCTCCTTGTAGGTTTCCCAGGAATACCAGGCCAGCCAGGCCCTCCAGGTGAGTGTCCTTAACTGATTTTTTTTTAGGGTATTTGTACACTTTCCATGCTGTTTCCATTCTGAACAGGTTTATCCTCTGCGTCGGTTACATACTTGCATAAAATGGTTAGCAATTTTGTTGCACATTTTTCTAGCTCGGAAAACAAGGTGTGCTCCTGGGACAGTGTTTGTTTTGTAAATTGCTGTTAACAGGCAGTGAGACACATGTATTTCCTCTCTCCCTGGCTCTGACTTCACAGCCTGCTCTTCCACTGCTCCCCGGGGTATGGTCGCCTCTCTGAAGATCACGCCCCCACCAGGCATCCTTGCTCTCTCTGCCTTGCCATCTGTCTGGAATGCCTCGGCTTGAGATCAGACTCAAGACTGAAACCTCTTCTAACTAATCAGCCTTAATCTTGCTTCTTGGGAGATGCCTGCGTCACTGAGCTTATGCTGAGTCTGTTTTGTGCTCGTTTTGCATTTCTAATGGGCGAGTCATCGGGATTGCATCTCCGTGGGTGCAGATGCCTGTCTGTGTGCCCTTCATGCACGGGCTGGGGCAGAGGTAATAAATGCTCGGCTGGAAGCCCTGTGTGCCCCGGAATCGATCCCACACGGAGTGCTCGGAGTGCTCACAGTCTTACTGAGGCTTTGGTTTTCTTTGTTCTTTATTTTTAACTCTTATTGTTCTTTGTTACTTTATTTTTCCCTTCCTGACAGTCCTTAAGTTGAAAGTTCTCCCAGAGCCTCTTCCTTTATTTTTACGGGAACAGAAACCTCCCCCCCAACCCCCCGCCCGGCCCCACCATCCACACCGCGGAAGATTGACAGCAGCGACGGCTCAAGGCTGACTTTCAGTGCCCCGCATACCTTTTTGCTGCTAAAGTTTGGGCATCTACCCTTAGAATCATCTTTGTCCATCTTTCCCACCCGTCTTCTCCTTGGACGGAAGGCTCGCTGGACCTCCCTGGTGCTCTAGCGAACCGGTCGCTTCCTTCTCCCTTGCCAAATCTACTTTCTCAGACCTCTTATCTGACCCCATTAGCATCTTAAGCTGTGGTTTTTAGAAACCGTCTTTGAAGCTGCTCTGGCCTTGTCTGCTTTCAGGCCTCCCTGCTCTCTGCTGACTGCAGAGGCCCTCGCCTCTCTGCGAGCCTCCCTGCCTCCTGCGGATCAGCGGGGCTCAGGTTCACGGCTGGGGTCTGGGTCCGGCCATCCTTCCAGGGAACTCTTCCGCACTCCACTCTGCTCTTTGCTGGGCCAGCTCTCCAGGGTCACCTCCCCATCCACCCTCCTGCCACCCTCTCGGAGGCTGGCTGTCCACTCTCTGGAGCCGCAGTCACTTCCCCCGCGGCCGCCTGGACCTCTGGGTCCCGAGCACTTCGTCCAGACCCCTCTGGGCTGCCACAGGCCCCTGCAATCTTGTCCCCACAAAACTCACTGCCCGAGCTTGCTCCGACCGCCGCCTCAGCGTCGCGCTCTTCCCCAGGGCCACCTCCTCATCCTGACTCCTTTTCAGCTGGTTCCGGCCCAGTTTCTGCCTGCTCTGCATGCTGTCCACGTCTGCTCTGCTGAATGGCATTTCTGCGCCTTTCCTCTCTGAGCAGACACGGAGCATCCTCTGACCGGTGGGGCTGCTGCACTGAGGGGATGCGCAGATGTGGAGCCTGCGCAGGGACTTCGCAGGGAGCCCTGGTCCAGCTGCACTTCCTGCGGCACGCTGGTGCTGTTTCTCACGGTTAGAGCAGGCCGCGTTCAGTGGTGGTCTGCGGTCGTTCTCCCAGGAACAGGGTGAAGGGAGCCGGTGATGCTGGCATGAGTCTTGGTGTTGTCTCGTGACCCTGAGGGTCTCTTCTGCTTCCAGGCTACCCGACTCCGGGGCTGATTGGTGCCCCCGGCTTCCCCGGCGACAGAGGAGAGAAGGGGGAGCCGGGCTTGCCGGGCGTGTCGTTGCCGGGACCAGGTGGAAGAGACGGGCTTCCCGGTCCCCCCGGCCCGCCCGGACCCCCCGGGCGGCCGGGCCACACAAGTGAGTAGCTTCTGGGTGCGTCTCGCGTGGCATCCCATCCAGGACGGGTGCAGGCAGGGCTCAGCGGGGCTGGAGAGGGTGCCCGCGTTCTCGTGCTGAGCCAGAGGCTGGTGTCCAGCGACTTAGGGATTATCTGCATGTCACATGGGTGCCTTTGCCAAGTTAGTCACGGAGGGGATGCCGCACATGAACCAGTGAGCCTGGCTGACAGGAACAAGAGCCGGCTTAACCAGCGTCCCAAGGTAGAGAGCAAGCGGGCACTAGCAAGCACTCACGGAGAAGGGGCTGCTCTGTCTGTGTGGCAACAGTACGTGGCTTCAAATCCCAACGGTAGTTTACCTGGGTTTTTCTCGTGTGTCCACCATCAAAGCTGAGCACAGAGCGCGAACCTCCTGACTCAGTGAAGGCAGCTCTGGGGCTCCGGCGCAGAGTATCAGAACCTCTGAGGGGGCTTGAGCTCACGGCCCTGGGGGCTGAGCTCAGACTCCGTCCAGCCTGTGCAGAGTGTCAGAACCTTCGACAGGGCTTGAGCTCACGGCCCTGGGGCCTGGGTCCAGACTCCAGCCTGTGCTCAGCAGACTGGCTCCTCGGGCTGCTGAAAGGGGCTCCTGGAGGTGCCCGTGGTTTACTTCCAGGGGGCAGACCCAGCTCCACGGAAGGACTTCTTGTGGATGAAGCTCCGTGCGGGGGCCAGATACGCCCTGAATGGCATGAGTGCCTCCAGATGAGCACCCTCACTGGGAGCCCAGCAGCACGCGTTTCCTCGTTAGCGGGTCAGGAGAGTGGTTCCACTGTGACTTTACGGGGACTCCCGCCCCTTCTGATGAGAAACGTGGAGAATAGAGATCAAATAGTGAAGTCCTAGAAGCACGCAGCACAAAGACACGTTTCTCTGCATTTCTGAGAGAAGCTTGTGGGTATCAGAAGGGCCTTTGGGTGCTCATTCGGTCATTCCTTGGTCGTTTACTCGTTCAACAAATGTCAGCATGCCTATGATGCCAGGCGCTGCCCTGAGACCTGTGACAGAGCCCATGAGACACTCCTGCCCTCCTGGGCCGTGCGCCACGAGACAGACCAAGGAAATCAGCAGCTGATGGGGTAGCAGCCAGGGCTACAGATTCAGGAGGAGATGCAGCCGGGAGGGGAAGACCGAGGTTGGGGTGCGGGCAGGCGGCCGTGGGGTGCAGTTTTAAATCGAGTGATCGGCAAAGAGGCTGGTGAGAGAGCCAGCCGTGGGGAAGTCTCCAGCCTTTTCTTAATATTCTGCCAGTTCTGAAATGTGAACACCTCTCATGGGAAGACTTGAACTTCTCCCCACTGTGAATTGTGCCGGGTGCGGGGGTTGAATACCTTGTTGACGTTTACCCTCTCGGCTTCCCAGTTGCCCTTTCAGGCTGTGCAAATTAGGTGGTCCACATCACAGTATGTTAAGTGGTGATTCCTAAATGAGAGTTTTGCACAGACGGAGCTGGTGTGTGGGCTGCGGACGCAGGAGGAGCTGCAGCTGTGGATGTCCGGGCTCCGGTCATGACGAGTGACCAGCGGAACCCCGAGTTTAATCGCTCGCTCTGTCCCTTTCCTTCAAAGATACCAGAGAAGGAAGTGCTAACTCTATCACTGTGTGTGTCCAGAAGCAATACCATATTTTACTGGAACCCACACAGATGGCGTTTGTGTCACTGCGGTTCATTTTCATGCTTCTTCACGTCAGTGATGCTCAGGATTGAATCGGAACAATTAGGGGTGTTTCCCCATGGGCAGCCTGCACCTCTGAAATAACCCTTCTCCGTGAGCCTGCTCAGCAGGAAAAAAAGGCACAGCACAGGTCTCTGTGTTGACCTCACAGATGTAGGATATGGACAGACCATCGCTCTTTGAGCCTCGGTTTCTGAATCTGTGAGGATGATGGTGTGTACTTTGAAAGATAATATGAAATAAGGTTGAGGATGGGGCTGAAGAGCTGAAAAACATGTTAGATTGTAAAGTAGAAGCTTTAGCTGTGATGGCTTGTGACAGGGAGCAGATGGATGCTCTGTGTGCTGGTCCCATTTTACAAGTTAATGTGCTGGGACTGTGTCGAAGCAGATCACAGCTGGATTTCTAGTACTTGTCAGATAGTCTGAACGTAGTTTCATTTTGTAACAGAGGTTGAATTAAGAGCCGGTGAAAATACCTGGCTTCAGCTTGATGGGAGTGATCCTGTAATTGTTAAAAATCTGTTTCAGATGGACTCGTGGAATGCCAGCCTGGGCCGCCAGGTGACCAGGGTCCTCCTGGAAGTCCAGGGCAGCCAGGGTTGACGGGTGAAGTTGGAGAAAAAGGTAAGAGGTTTAATTGTTCAAGAAAGGGTGATTGTGCTTGGGCGTGTGACACATTCCTTCCTACGTGCCGGCTTTGGGCGGATGTGGGCACATTCTTCATTTGAAGCTCTCTTCAAAGTCCCTTCCTGAGACGCGCTTCCCGACAGCACTGCTGAGATTCCTGGGTGCCGGAGAGACAGTTATCACCGGGGAGGCAACAGGGGCCTTGAAGTCATAGTCCCTCCCTGTGGTCGGCAGATTAAATTCCCAGATTGATACCTTTGTGCGGTCCTTTGGTTCAAAGTCCGAGACTCCGTTCTCCAGGAATGCCCATCTTTCCAGCCGTCAGCCTACTCATAAGCTTGTACACAGGATGTTCACACCCCTGAGTCTCAGCTCACTTTATCAGTGTGAGCAGCTCTGAGTTGGTGGGTCGGCTGACCCCACCCGGGGCTCTCAGTTTTATCTTAACCTTTTCAGGGGTCTGTAATGCCAGCCCAGGACTCAGCATAATCCCCTCACAGTCTTGGGAATGATGGCTCATCTCTGTACAGACAGGCCTGTCTTAACGTGGACTAAACCAAGGGTGTTCTGGTATTTATACAGTTCGGCTGTTAATGCCCAGAGCAAAGAGAGGGCCCCCACAAGACTGATCCCTCTGGGTCCCATGTCTGGCTTTAGATTGCAGAGAATTTGCACTCTTCAGAAGTTTTAAAGTGCAAATGCCTGGAAAACATCTTAGGATTTTGATAACCATGTACGTTGCAGAACCCTAGATCCAGTCAAGGTTTAGGACGAAGGCGCTAAGACATCCCAAAGGCCTTTTAGTGTAGTTTGAGAATCAAGATGCGAGAGATTCGCATTTCCAAAGAAAGGTGTGTCCTCCTGTCTTCCAGCTCTGGGGTTCCTCTCGTAGTCCCTCTTCCGCGTCGGTTCAGCTCCTGATTTTTGTGCCTTTTTACTCTCCTCTGTCATCTGTCAGCCTGGAACACAGGTTCAAAGTCCCAGAGTTAGAGGGGCAGTTGGCTAAGAAATACTAAGTCAAAGAGGAAGATGATGGGGAGTTTCAGAATTAACAGACAGAAGGATGCGGTCGTGTCATCTCAGGCTGATGAGCAGAAGGGAGTTCTGGGTCACTGTGGATTGAGGCAGGGCCTGTCCCTCTGCAGGACAGAAGAATGGGGCTCCTTAGAAGAGTTCCCTGGTCGCCCGTGACCGTGCCGAGGGCAGAGGGCGGGCCCCGTGTCAGGACCCATGGCCACTGGCAGCTGGATGTGTCCGGAGCCGGCGCTGGGTGGATGGTGCCGCTCCTGCGCTGCCGCTGTATTGTAGGGCTCCCTGCTCCTTTGTTCCGCATAATACCCCGTGTATCCCTTCTTTAGGTCAAAAAGGAGACAGTTGCCTCCTCTGTGACACAGCAGAGCTTCGTGGGCCCCCAGGGCCACAGGGACCCCCCGGAGAAATAGGTAAGTCCCCCAGTGTGAAAGGGACCAGGTCGGGATTTGCTTCAGTGGGTCGGAACCTTCGCAGTGAAGTGAGTCTTACTGCCTGACCGTGGTCTGCATCTGTGCTAAAGCCAGAGATGAGAAGCGGACCTGCGCTGCCGGGATCTGTCCACGTTGTTGAAAACGATCCAGACGGCCTACAAATGCAGTGTCCGAAAGGCTTCCTAGTGAAAGGGTGGCGGAGGGGGTCCGCACAGCTCTGAGAACCCCCTCACCTCACAGGAGGTCATGGCCTGCTTGGGTGGCAGTGGCCTCTGGATGGGTGGGCAGGGATCTGTAGCCGTGCAGAGTCGGGGGTCCTAGTGTGCTTTCCAGGGTCCCTTCCTCCTTCTGAGCCCATTTTAGGCATGTTTTTGATCATTACTCTCTCGAGATTCTTTAAACGTCATCTACTTTGTATAAAAATCTTCGCACTTTGAATCTTGAAGAAAAAGGAAGTATTTTGAGCTGTTAGAAAGTGTCTTATCAACAACGTGCTGAATTTTTCCTCTCTCTCTCACAAAAGGTTTCCCAGGACAACCAGGGGCCAAGGGTGACAGAGGCTTGCCCGGCAGGGATGGCCTGGAAGGATTGCCTGTAAGTAACCCTGTCTGAGTCCCTGTACGTGTCAGAAGTGAACACCGAGCAAACCAGCACAGGCCTACCTTTTTGCATCTGCGAATGGGCTTCTGCTTTACTTGGGAGCCAGTTAAGAGCTGCTTTGTCGAATGGTTGGAATTGCTCCCCACGTCCTTCCTGACTGATTGAGCTGCGAGTGGGCTGAAGCATTGAGTCCAGAACCCTCATGCCAACTTGCTGGCCTTCTCACCTGGTCAGAATTCAGCTGCCTCTTAACCTGTGTCCGGGTGCAGCTCAGCGCTGTTGGGCACTTGCCCGTGGGGCCTCAGGAGCCCTTGCAGCCAATGGTGCCATCAAGGGTCACCCCCAAAAGCCACGCTGGCGACCGTGCCTCCTCACACCAGATAACCTAGAACTCAGTGAATATGTTCAGCAGCGATGGTTTCTATGGTGACGGAGGAAAACTGGCCTGTTTTCTTCTGGAGAGCTGAGCTATTCCTTCATTCTCATTATTACAGATACAGATTTTGAAAATTCCTATTACCAGCATCTACTATAAAGTTGCTTTTTCAAACCTGTAAAGGCAATATCTCCATCCCAGGATGTGAAACCTTTCAGTTAAACAGAATGTCAGTTTTTTAACCTTTCTGCTTTGTTTTAAAATGAGTCATTGAATAGGAAATTATAGTAATGATCTTAAATATTGAAGGATGTGACTTTTGCATGTAGTCAGCTTCACTGCTAAAGCTTTTAGACCTTTGGGCTTTGTTCTCATATTGTCTTTGTTCTTCTAAGTTCAGTAAGCGTTAACCAGCTTCTCCAGTTTCTTTCATTCCTTTTTCCTTTTCATTTCTCTTTTGTGCTAAATTGAACGTCAGATCTTTAACATTATTCTTTTTTGGTGTACAAATTACATTTGTAGTTTAAAAATCTATTTCTGGAAGGTTCTATAACAGTGGGCCAGGCCAAGAGTGAGTTGAAATAGGAATGAAACAGCTGGTTTTTTCAATGGTTTTCTCCTTTTGAAGTCAGAGCATGGGCCTCTGCTCTCCAGAACTTCCCCGGTGCCTGGGGAGCTGAGTTAGAAGTTGCAATTGTTTAAAATATTTCTAAATAAGTTGTAAGTTCACAAAGCTGGGAATGCTGACTGTGGTGGGGATCAAAGTCAGAACCACTTTGAAGGCCACAGGCAGAGTCTGGACATGGTCTTTATCTCCTCGGCCTTTCTGGAATAAAGACTTCCTGCCTCAAGTCTGCCTGGAACCCGGTTCAGACACCCACCCCTAGATCCAGCCCCAGACCCAATAAAAATGAGAAAAAAAAGGAAGGGGGATGGTTGAGAAGTCACGATAAAGAAAAAATGCAGAAAATGTACAGCAAAAAGGCAAATCCCTGTATCTCGTCTGTCAGAGCTCCCTTCTTGGTGTAGAAGGAAGACACTTCTGAAGACTGTTCTCTGGGCAAATAGCTTGGCATGATAATGACTTTCCTTTTGTTAGATGCAGCATCACAGCTCCAGGGTTAAACGAGCTCAAAAACGTGGTCCCCTTATTTCTCTGCAGACCAGGAGGGCAAACTGTAGAGTAGATTCTAGTGGAAACCCCTCTGATCCTGCACTTGACTTGGGTAGCGTTTCCGTGACATGGCCTCTGAAAGCTGGGAGTTTGATTTTGGGGAGCAGGGTCCACGCTGAGATGCTGAAGCCCAGCCCCCAGCAGGTCGGGGTCCCTGGGAATGACCTGTGCTGGTTGGATGGAACGTCTCCTGAGCTTTCCCACGGCGGCTCACTGTCTGGGAGAAGACTGCCGGTCGTCAGGTCTTCCCCAGTCGGTGCAGCTGACGCTGAACCGCCAAGGCGGCGTTTGATTCTTCAGTATTTATCTTGAGGGATAAGAGTCCACAGACCTTTAAATCGTTTTGGATTAAGAAGGTCTGTGGCAGAGAAACCACATGAGATGTCCTTGGGCTGTGAATGTCACTTTTCAAAGAAACCCTGGATTTCTCCCTTAATGCCTGACAAGGTCATCAGTATGGGAAAAAAAAATTGTATTTTTCCCACCCTGTACTCAGAGTATTAGAAAGCACTGTATTCCTAAGCTGTGAATCATCGACATAACACAACATAAGAGGGTGCTTCTGTCTTGAGAAGATCCGCTCTGGCTGTAATTCCTTACCCTGGCTTTTATTTTTTATTGATGGATATCGCTGGTTCAGCATGTCCTTCCTCCAGCATCTCCCTCTTGGGGACAGACACACAGACACAAGACAGAAAGCCCTGGTCTTGGCCTCAGAGCCCTGAAAAGCTAGTGGAGAGGTGAGCAGGCAGTGAATGTCCCTGGGAGCAGGGAGGACCCCAGGCTGCATCGGGGAAGTGTGGGGACAGAGCTTGGTCTGTCTGAGGAGGCTTCTGAGTTTAGCCGGGCATCCCCACCAACTCCATGGACGTGAGTTTGAGCAAGCTCCAGGAATTGGTGATGGACAGGGAGGCCTGGCGTGCTGCAGTCGATAGGGTCGCAAAGAGTCGGACACGACTGAGTGCCTGAACTGCACTGAACTGAAGGATGTGTGGGAGCTAATATTAACTTGGAGAGAAAAAAGCTACAAAATACCACAGCAGCTTTCAACCAAGTAATGACTTTTCCATGACCCCTGCTAACCTTCCCAGCGGGTGGCTTGTGGAAATACTGTGTGGCCCCTCCGGGACCAGTACACATAGGTTGAGCATCTTCCCTGATCCCCCAGGAGAGCTGAGCGAAGCGTGCTCGGTTCCCAGGGGCACTTCCGGCCCAAGGCCAGCTCCGACCAGCGCTGTCTGTCCAGCAGCGCTTTCTGCCAGGGTAGACCTCCTCGGTCAGCACTGTCCACTTTGGGAACCACTGGCTGGTGGTGGCTACTGAGTCCTTGAAGTGTGGCCCTGTGACTAAGGAACTGAGGTTTAATGGTAAGGTTTTAATAGTAGTGGGCAGTGCAGCCTTGTCGCTCCCTCTCCCGACTTCTGGAAGAGCCCGGGGTGGCTGCGGCCGCGTCTCTGAGAAGGGGTGCCTGCTTGTTTGGATGGAGCAGCCGCCCCGTAACTTAGCTGGCACTGTTCCGACTCCTCAGAGGCCAGATGAGCAGATGCCTCCCGAGCGCGCCAGCCCCGACCCCTCCGAGCCGAGCCCCCACGTCTGTGTCCGAGGCAGGCTTTCCTAGGTAACACCCAACTCCACGGGGCCCACATGGTGTGGGGACCCAGGACAGGCTCTGCGGCCGGAAGTCAGCATTTTCGGTCCTGGACGTATCAGCGACCTTCTTTAATATTAGCTCCTCACCTGCGGAGCAGCCATTCCCGTGGTTTCCCTGCAGAGTTGGGTTAAGAGTCAGGGGTGCCCTGGGATGGGACACCTCGCAGGCGTGCGGTGAATAGGAGCCGTGTTGGAGTCTAAGGGTTGTGTGGATTTGGGGGTCTCCCTGCCCCCTGGCTCCCTCCCCTGAGGAGTACAGGTCACACATAGACACAGAGGTGTATGCACACGTGTGGCTCACAGGCATCCGACAACCATTTCAAAGAGAGGTTACAGAAGGGGTTCAAAATACATGAGTCCTGCCTCGTGAGCAGGGAACCTGCGGACTCCTCTCAGAGAGCAGTTCACTGAGGCGGTCGTTGGGGGTCCTGGCTCTCCCCTCCGCTCGGGAGGCTGGAGGAAGCACCTTCTGGGCTGTGGCCATCCTTTGAGGACCCTGCCTTCTAGGAGCCTAGACACAGTCTCTTGGGAAACTTACTCCTGTTCCGTTGATGGCTCAGCATCACGGTTACAGAGCTGGCCAGGTGCTCGCCCTGGGCATCTCCTCTGCCCAGGTGTCCCGCACCTTCTCATCTCTTCCGGAATTAGGGCCATGAGCCCGGAAGGGAAGCTGTGTGATTCCAGCGCTGGCCAGGCTTGGAGAACGTGGCTCTTCTCAGCTTCGGCTCCAGCTCCTGGATGCAGGGAGTCAAAATCCAGCCCCTGCCCGTCAGAGCTAACCTGTTCTGGGCAATGTTAGTGGTGGTGAAAGGCAAGAAAGTCACCAGGGACTGGCCCACGGGCTGGGGACAGCTGCTCTTCTGCGCCTGTCCCCACCAGCGATCCCTACCAAAGGCTTTCTCAGGGCAACGCGGCAGGGAGGTCAGCTCAGGGCTTGGCCACAGAGCTGCTGGCTGGGTCCCAGACAGGGAACGAGGAAACCTACGCCCGTTCCAACTTTCCCAGGCGTCCTGGCTCCTTGCAGGCTCTGCTTTGCTCTCCTGACGAGCGTCTTTGCCGGGGTGTCATAAGGCTTTGTTCTTGCAGGGTCCACAAGGTGCGCCGGGGCTCGTGGGCCAGCCGGGAGCTAAGGGCGAGCCTGGCGAGATCTACTTCGACATACGGCTCAAGGGTGACAAAGGAGACCCCGGCTTCCCAGGCCAGCCCGGCATGCCAGGCAGAGCAGGCTCCCCTGGAAGAGACGGCCAGCCAGGTCAACCCGGCCCCAGAGGCTCCCCGGTAGGTGGATTCCCAGACTCTCAACGTGTGCTTGACGGATGGATATGCAGATACATGAGTCACTGGTATCATAACTGCCTGTGTCCACTCGGGGCGGGGGCATCATTGTTACAGACTCCTCTCTCACCCCCTGGGACAGCTGTGGTCTGTAAACCCAGGAGCTGAGGACCTTGCCTTGAACAATGAGATGATAAGGGGGTCACTGTCTTCTGGTGGATCTGGGGGAGTGGAAAAGGCGCCCACCTGTTGGGTGGGAGGTGAAGTTTAAAGTTAGTGGCCTTCAAGTCACCCTTTCAAAGAAGATTCCAGAGATAAATGCCTTCCTCTGGGGAGTGTGCCCTTGTCCGGGGGGAGGCAGGCGGGGTGATTGCTCTGCTGACATGGAAGAATGCTGGTTTCGCTGATTAACTGCAGGTTGACCTTTGCTGACGGGTCGAGGTAAATGAGTAGCGCAGCCACGTTAGACCCTGGTCACTCATTTACCATGGGTGCTGGGAAATGTGCGGTGGGTCGGAGCACCGGCGTGTCTGCTGATAATGCTGTCTTTCTCACTCCAGGGTTCAGTAGGACTGAAAGGGGAGCGTGGCCCCCCGGGAGGCGTCGGATTCCCTGGGAGCCGTGGCGACATCGGTCCTCCGGGGCCTCCAGGCTTCGGCCCGACTGGCCCCGTTGGTGACAAAGGACAGATGGGCTTCCCAGGAAACCCCGGGGCCCCAGGCCAGCCAGGTGAGGCCCGAGTTCCTCGGAGGCCACCCCGAAGCACCAGGAGCCTGGGCCCAGCGATGTGGGGGAGTGGGTCTGGTCTCCGTCCTGCCAGGAGCTGGACTATGGCCTGGGCAGGCCCTTCCTGAGCATTGCCATGTTTCATCCCTGCTTCAGGAGCTGGGCCAGGCGATGTGTGTAGCATCTGAATCTAAGGTGGTTTCCTTATAAATAAGTATGCCATACATGGCGGCCTCTCTAGTGTGCTTCCCTGGAGAACCCCATGGACAGAGGAGCCTGGCAGGCTCCAGTCCAGGAGGTTGCAAAGAGTCAGACACGACTGAGTGACTTAGCACGCAGCACACACTTGCCATATGTACCAGTGAAAATCAGCCCTTTATGCAGACGTTAAAATGGCATAAGCCCATGCTCTCTTTTTCCCCCGATGAGTGGCCCGTTTTTGGCTTCTGTGTACCCCAGGCCATGTACTTCTCATCCCTCCGCTGGTCTGCACACACTCAGTGACTAACCCACAGCCACGTCGACTTGGCTGTTTAGTTCCAGGCTAGTTTCAGCCACTTGACGGTTTTTCATGCTGCTCTGGGTGCCATGCTTGCTGCTAAGTGACCAGAGAGGAAGCAAGCCAGAGCCCCCACTCTCCCGGAGCCCCCCACCTGGGCGTCAGCAGAGGACGTGGGAGGGTGGGCCGTGTGAGGGGTTCCCATGGATGCGCTCCACGGCATTGCCGTCACTGGTTCCTCGTTGGGGACCGCAGGGAAGGGGGCTCCCCAGGCTCCACACGCAGTAGCTGCTCAGCGACCTGTTAGCTGACTGTGATTCATTGGAAGGACTGATGCTGAAGCTGAAGCTCCAGTACTTTGGCCACCTGATGTGAAGCGCTGACTCATTGGAAAAGACCTGATGCTGGGAAAGATTGAGGGCAGGAGGAGAAGGGGACGACAGAAGAGGAGATGGTTGGATGGCATCACTGACGCAATGGACATGAGTGTGGGAAAACTCCAGGAGATGGAGTCCTTCCCTGTGAAGGACAGGGAAACCTGGCGTGCTGCGGTTCATGGGGTCGCAGAGGGTCAGACACGATCTATGACTGAAAAACGACAGAAGAAAGGGAACACTGACACGACTGCAAAACCTAGGAAGGAAGAGGTCAGGAGTGACCCGGACACAGAGGCCGGGGGACGTAAGCGCTGCTGAGACATTGTACAAGCTGGAGAAACAAGTGAAGGGTGCCCGGGGGTGATTCTGGTGATGGGGGCCGCTCGCCTCGAGGAGCGCAGCGACTCGGCAGTGGAAGCTCAGAGTTCCCAGGAGGAGCTGTGGTTGTGCGGGCCCTCACACGTGTGCCCACTGTCCGGGCCTGTGTCCAGCCCCGAGTTCCAGCGGTCTCAGCCCCCACTGTGTGAAGACACAGTATAGAGTCCTCAGCTCGGTACCGCAGGAAAGACGAGCAGCCTCTGCTGGAAGTCCAAATGCATCTTGGTGTGTCGGTTGTCACTGCTGAAATTGCTGGGTGATCACTGGTTGCTTGGCCTGAAGTTAGGGCTTTCTTGTTTGCTGTTTAGCAAGGATCTGAGAAATGTCTCTTTTATGATTCCTTTCGGGGCAGGAAGTCCTGGGCTTGACTTAGGAAGCCCCTCGGTCTTGGAGAAGGGGCCCTCCTGCTCCTGATTCCCGGAGCACCGTCTCACTTGGTTCTTTGTGCTTCTCGAATCTGAACACTTGCAGAGTGTAAATAGGACCGGCTTTTTTTCTCGGCCAGAAATTACCCTCATCAGAAAAGCCAGTTGGGGTGCACACAGATGTGTCTTGAGGGGATGAGAAGGTTCCAGAAGGTGGGAAAGCTAGTGGTGCTGTTGGTCAGTTGCCCACATTCTGGAAGCTTCCTTGGCCATTCCAGACCCCGGCAGCTCTGGGGTTGGAAACCCAGCTGCTTTGATCAGCCAGAGCTGTGTTTACTCTGAGGATCATAAAAGCCTGGTTCCCAGGCCCGGAGCTGATGGCAGAGATGTGTTGGGGTCAGGCCCTGGCGTTTCCCACAGTCTATAGCTAAGGAGGGTGCCGGCCACCCTTGGGAGGGCCTCGTTATCCTGAACTCTTTAAGGTACAGGATGATTCAGTGGAGATGAGGCCCTTGGTCCTTCCCTGACACAGCTCAATCCTGACACCCAGTGGTCCTCACGGGCACGGGCACCTAGGGGCTGGGCCTGCCCCTCCCAGCTTGCAGAGGGAAGAGGGGGTTTTCTGGGCTGCTGGCGATAACCCGGCTCACATCACCCGCGGAGCAGGTCCTGAAGGGGACTTCCAGTGGATGGGCCTCAGAGCAGCTGAGAGCCAGTCCCGTCTGAGATGCTCAGAGGGGATGGCCAGAGGGTCCTGACTTGGACAGATGGTGACCTGGGGTCGCCTTGCTCTGCGCCTGCAGAGTTTTCAGCTTTTCTTGACTCCTGTTTTGGATACGTAGGGATGCCGTCTTGACTGAACGTCTGGGTCAGTCTGGACGTTTGTGGAGAAGAGGCGGTCGGTCTCTGGAAGAGATGCTTCGGTGGGAGGGAAGGAGGGAGGTGTGTGGACGGGGCCACGTTCCCGGACATGAGGCTGCGGCCCTCATGCGGAGCGTTTGTTCTCTCTCCCCAGGTCCCAAGGGAGAGGCGGGAAAAGTCGTGCCCTTGCCCGGCCCCCCTGGAGCAGAAGGACTTCCCGGGTCCCCCGGCTTCCAGGGGCCACAAGGTACCCTTAGGGTTCTTGCCAGTTCACCTGAGGGCCCCGTGGGAAAACGCTTGTGTTCTCCTCTGACCGCCGACCTCTCCCGCCACAGGTGACCGAGGTTTTCCTGGAAGCCCCGGAAGGCCGGGCCTCCCCGGAGAGAAGGGCGCCATCGGCCAGCCTGGAATTGGATTTCCAGGGCCTCCAGGCCCCAAAGGTGAGTTCTGGTGGGGCCTCACGAGGGGTCTTGTTCACACATCGGTTCAGGGGCTTCCCCGGCGGTCCAGTGGTGAAGACTCCACTCTGTCAGTGCAAGCGGCACAGGTCAAATCCCTGGGCAGGGAGCTAGGTTCCTGTTCGTTGTGTGGTGTGGCCCCAAGATTTCTGTTTCTAAAGATGCAGGTCTGCACTGGGAGATCCAGGCTGGTTTTCTGACAGGCCAAGGGGATGCCCCTGACCTCACTCGGAGTCCCCAACGTCTTAATTGCGATTCCCAGTTTGCAGATACTGGTGTGATGTGTTTACAGGGAGCAGATAGGAAAAAAAGTTTGCAAAGAAGGAAAGGAATGGAGGGGCAGGAGTGAGGGAGAAAGAGGAGGGGCGACCGGCACCACGAGTCGTCACTGCCCACAGCTGCCCCCCACCAGCCCCAGCGTGGCCTCATCTTCCTTGCCGACCCCCTCAAGTCTGCTCAAGTTCATCTGAGCAGGTTAAAGAAGTGGAGGATGTCGGGAATAGTATTTTACATTGACTATTTTTTTTGACTCTTCCGAACAGGCGTTGATGGTTTACCTGGAGACGCTGGACCTCCTGGGAATCCGGGTCGCCAAGGCTTCAACGGCTTACCTGGCAACCCCGGTCCACCAGGCCAGAAGGTGCGTATCGAGCACTCCCCGGATTGCTGTCCGCATCGCTGTGGTGAACTGGACCCATAAATCGTAGGCTGCTAATCTCACGGGTGTGCTGGATCAGCACGTTTTATGTGAAGCAGCATCAGACAGGGCGTGCCGAGGGACGTGGGGCAGCACACAGTGCCGTGTCTCTGCGGAGGGATCACGCGTTTCCGCTTCGTGTCTGTGCTGTCGCCCGTGTGCGTCTGGGGTCTCAGCGCCCGATGTGTGTCTTACCGGGAGTGGAGGAAGAAAGCAACACGAAGCCCCCAGGAGGGTGGACGACAGCCTCTCAGTTTCAGGGATATGGACATTTGGGTCCAGTAATCTGTCGTGATGGGGCCTGCCCTGAGCTCTGTGGGGTCCTTAGGAGCCTCCCCCGTGGCCCTAGCCACAGATAGCAAAAGGGCTCCCTGAGTGCACACCCAGGTGTGACGGCCCACAAACCTCGGCTCCGAGGGTCACCAGCTTCTCTGTGCTTCTGGTCTCCAGGGCGAGCCTGGAGTCGGTCTGCCAGGACTCAAAGGCCTGCCCGGGATACCGGGCATCCCCGGCACCCCTGGGGAGAAGGGAAACGTCGGAGGACCAGGCGTTCCTGGAGAACACGGCGCCATCGGCCCCCCAGGCCTCCAGGGGCTCAGAGGTAACGTCTTACGGGTGAATCCGGCTAGTGGCAGGGAACGGCTCTGTTTATTGTGTGGCCTCACAGCCCCTACTAGGCCCCAGTAAATGTTTGTTGAATGAATGATGAAAATCCTAGATGGTGTCCCGGCACCTGGTGTGGTGGTGGTGCATCCTGACACAGCCGTGTCCCTGTGCGATGTGGTCACTGTTTCTTCCCCATCCAGGTGATCCGGGACCTCCTGGATTCCAAGGCCCCAAAGGAGCTCCTGGAGTCCCAGGAATCGGCCCCCCTGGAGCAATGGGCCCCCCCGGAGGACAGGGACCCCCAGGGTCATCAGGTGATACTGCGTTCTTCCAGAGTGCCCCCTTCCCTAACTCACCATCTGTGGCTAAAAGGGGAAGCCACAGGTTGTGCATACAGCTTTTTTGTGCATACAGCTCTAGCTTGTGGACATAGGTTTGAAGACTCAGATGGTAAAGAATCCATCTATGAAGCCGGAGACCTAAGTTTGATCCCTAGGTCAGGAAGATCCCCTGGAGAAGTGATAAGGCAGCCCACTCCAGTATTCTTGCCTGGAGAATTCCATGGACAGAGGAGCCCGGTGGGCTTCAGTTCATGGGGTCGCAAAGAGTTGAACAGGACTGAGCGACTAACACATAGACACAAAGTCACGGAGGCCGTTCTCTTCCTCTCTCTGAACTTGGTTTACGTGCCAAAGACACCTGCCCTTTACTGCACATTCAGTACCTTTTATATTCAGAAGGATCGGCACCTCTGTCTGATCCTTCCACGGGAGGGGTAGTGAGTCGTGGGTGACACACAGGAGTCTGTGTCTGGAGGCTGCCTCTGCCTTTGGAACCGTCGTCAAGTGAGACAGTGCTGGGGGCAGCGCAGGGCAGCCAGGGAGAGCCGCGCGGGGACGCTGGGCTGAGTCTCACCACGGCGGAGGGGCCAGGGAGGAGCCTGCTGCCGATGCCCTGCAGGCAAGGGGGGCTTCGTCTTGGGACAGTGTGTGCCCAGCGACGGCCCCACACAGCACTGTCTGAGGAGGGGAGCAGCCCCACACCCCCCGCCCTGACGTGGCCACAGCCACACGGGTGGGCGGGCTCCATGGCACTGCCACACACCCTGCCAGTCCTGCCGACGCCCCTTCTCTTCCCCGTCTCAGGCCCCCCCGGAGTGAAAGGAGAGAAGGGCTTCCCCGGCTTCCCAGGCCTGGACATGCCAGGCCCCAAAGGAGACAAAGGGTCCCAGGGGCTCCCCGGCCTGACGGGGCAGGTGGGGCTGCCTGGCCTTCCTGGACAGCAGGGCACACCCGGACAGCCCGGGTTTCCAGGTGAGTGACCGTGAGCTCCACCCACGTGGGCTTGGGGAGATGCTTCCCTGCTCTTGTTCATGACCCTCAGTCGGCCTCCGCCACCAACATTCACGGTCCTTCTATCCGGCCACAGGTCCCAAGGGAGAGATGGGCGTCATGGGGACCCCGGGGCAGCCTGGCTCCCCAGGACCAGCGGGCGTGCCAGGATTGCCAGGTGCCAAAGGTAAGGGGCAGTGACTTCGGAAGAGCTTGTGTTATGTATGTCTGTGCCCCAGTGCCTTGTGGGAAATTCTCTAATCGTTGTAGGTTGTAGTTCATCTCAAGAAACCTAGGAAAGAAGAAGGTCAAGCGAAGGGTCTGGAAGTCCCCCCTCATGAACTCATGGTTCATGAGAATTAGGACTGTGTCAGGGAGAAGACAGGTTTGGGGATTTCTTATTGGCACCATTGATTTGCTTTTTGAAAATGGTGGAATCTTCAATCACACAGGGTCAAAAGAACTGAGTCCTTAGAGTCAAATTAGCAAACAGAGCGAGTTTACAAGTCTTAATTTTTATTTCTTATCATGACATTTGGTCCAGAATAATGTTTGTGTTTTTTTTTTAAACAAAAAAATTGATTTTGAATGTTAGACACAAAAGTGGTGATTTGTGTAGTTGAATGGGAGAGTTCGCCTTCCGTTACTTCACACAGAGTTGAGGGACCACTGTGAACAGGAGTCATGAAGGGATTCAGGAAGGAGAGAAAGATGTCATGTGTTTAAATTAAGAATTGAAGTCTTAATGTTGGAAGGATTAGCGAGAACTGAATTCCAGAAACGGCCCATCATTCGCTTGCCTGGTGTCACATTCTGCTGGGTTATGCAGAGACTGGCCCTTTGGTGCCATTTCTGGAGAGGCTGTTTGTCCTTTATCCCTTGTGTGTTGGTTGCTTCTACCAAAATGCTGAAAAGAACGCCGCGCTCGCCCCTGCCCGGGGCCCTTGGCCACATATCACTCATTGCCTCCTCTCTCTTCTGCAGGGGACCACGGCTTCCCTGGCTCTTCGGGACCCAGGGGAGACCCTGGCTTCAAGGGTGACAAAGGTGACGTGGGGCTCCCTGGCAAGCCAGGCTCCATGGATACGGTGGACATGGGCAGCATGAAGGGCGAGAAGGGAGACCAAGGCGAGAAAGGTAACGTGGAGGATGTTCACCTGTGGAGCAGGGAGGGGATCCGATGAGCTGTTCAGGTCTTCCCGCATGATGATGGACCAACCTGTGTTCCTACGACTTGCTTTAAGTAGACTTGCATTGTCATTATTATTATTATTATTATTTCTGTGTTGCACAGGACAAACTGGCCCAACCGGCGATAAAGGATCCCGGGGAGACCCGGGAACCCCAGGCGTGCCAGGAAAGGACGGTCAGGCAGGACACCCTGGGCAGCCAGGTACGGTGGGAAGTTCAAGGTCGCCCACACGGCAGGGGCTCCTGCGGGGAGGTATTACCCGGCACTTTTTGTGGCTGTTGACCTGTTGGGTTTTTGTCTTTATGATCCCAGGACCTAAAGGTGATCCAGGTGTGAGCGGGATCCCAGGTGCTCCGGGACTTCCTGGTCCCAAAGGATCCACTGGTGGAATGGGACTACCAGGTGCGAGAGGCTTGAGGGGGGCTTCTGGGCGTGCCTGTGGCACCTGTTGGGCTGGGGGGGCTAGGCTTGCTTGAGGCCCACTGCCTGAGGACGTGATCCTGGAGACTTACATCTTTAGTTCTGTGAGACTTCTTGCCTAAGGAGGGTGGGGCATTTGGCTGACCCTATGACCCTGGCTTAAATGAACCAAAGCCCTCCCAATTTAACAAGATGAACTTGGGTGGTAGGCTGTGGACTTTCTCCAGATGTGTCTGTTTGGATCCATCCAAAAGGCGATAATTCTCCACTTAGCTTTCTCGGCACCGGAGGCTCCTGCTCCCCTGACATTAGCTCAGAAGACTCTTCTGGCCCCATGCCCTGGTGCTGAGCTAGCTTCCACACTTTGCCATCGGCATTTGCTGTGGTGACAGCTGAGAGCCAAGGGGCGTGGCTGGTTTGGGTGCCGAGGCATCTCAGAATCTTCTGGAGCCATGAGTCAGGGCAGCAGGCCCATCTCACGGCTCTTCTGCAGGGCTTTGCAAGGCGCTCTGGACGATATAAACGTCCAGCTGCTGTGGGCACCTGTTCATAAGTTAGTTTGACTGCCCACATCAGTCGTGGAAGCAGGTACCCTTCTGTTCTCGTGACCTGTGTCATGCCCCCTCTGATTCATTTGGCTAATGCAAGTTGGCTGCAGAATAAAGGACGTGGAAGCCACTTTATGCTGTTAGGAAAGTAGGCGTGGGCTGAGCGGTTAACATAATCCTTCCCCTTTGTAATGTGACCGTCTTTAAAAGACAGGAAGGCTGTTTCCTCGCGTCCTTCTCCTGGGCCGGGACGATTGGCCCTGCCCGGTGGCGCGCGGACAGAGAACGAGGGATGCGTGTTCCCCCGCCTCCTTCTCCACTGGCTGTTGAGGCGCATTCTTACTAACCAGACTTTCTACCTCCACTGCGTGTGTTTCTAGGAATGCCAGGACCAAAAGGTGTGACTGGCATCCCCGGCCCGCAGGGCCTTCCTGGCTTACCTGGAGACAAGGGGGCAAAAGGAGAGAAAGGGCAGGCGGGTCTGCCTGGCATTGGGATTCCAGGACGGCCCGGGGACAAGGTAACAGCATCCTGCATGAAAGCCCCCCCACCCCCCCATCACCGTGTGGAAGCCCCTCCCACCCATTCCTGCAGAACCCCTCCCACCCGTCTCCCTACCTCACCAGAGGCTGCCAAGGAGTGTGTAGTAAGCACCTCTGCACAGTGAATAAATCCAGCCCCCCAAGGAGGACCCGAGACTTGCTGAGAGCTGGAGCAGCAAGTTATCACGGGGCGGGGCGAAGGAGGGACAGGCAGCTGGGTTTCTGGCTCTTCCTCCCTTTCCAGAGTGGGCTTTGATTCTCCCTTTAGAAAGTGAGAAGTGGAGTTCTGCCAGGCAGGAGTCCACCCATGTGTGTACAGGTGGTCATCCCCGTGCCCATGTGTATACAGGCGGTCATCCCCACACCCACGTGTGTACAGGCGGTCGTCCTCATGCCCACGTGTGTACAGGCAGTCGTCCCCACGCCCATGTGTGTACAGGCAGTCGTCCTCATGCCCACGTGTATACAGGCGGTCGTCCCCATGCCCACGTGTGTACAGGCAGTCGTCCTTGTGCCCACTTGTGTACAGGCAGTCATCCCCACACCCACGTGTATATAGGCGGTCGTCCCCATGCCCACGTGTATACAGACGGTCATCCCCGCACCCACGTATATATAGGCGGTCGTCCTCATGCCCACGTGTGTACAGGTGGTCGTCCCCGCACCCACGTGTGTACAGGGGTGGTCGTCTCCGCGCCCACGTGTGTATAGGCAGCTGTCCCCTCGCCCACGTGTGTACAGGCGGCCGTCCC
>ML660218.1:10593537-10613573 GCA_007570785.1 Antilocapra americana | reverse complement strand
GCCCACGTGTGTACAGGCGGCCGTCCCCTCGCCCACGTGTGTACAGGTGGCCGTCCCCTGCCCACGTGTGTACAGGTGGTCGTCCCCTGCCCACGTGTGTACAGGTGGTCGTCCCCGCGCCCACGTGTGTACAGGGGCGGTCGTCTCCGCGCCCACGTGTGTACAGGCGGTCGTCTCCACGCCCACGTGTGTACAGGTGGCCGTCCCCTCACCCACGTGTGTACAGGTGGCCGTCCCTGTGCCCACGTGTGTGCAGGAGGCACCTCCAGACCCACGTCCAGGCAGACACAGCATTAACGGCCCCATCTCCGCCCACAGGGAGAGCAGGGCCTAACAGGATTCCCAGGAAGCCCCGGCGAGAAGGGAGAGAAGGGCAGCACTGGGATCCCAGGGATGCCCGGGTCTCCGGGCCCCAAAGGCTCCCCAGGCAGTGTTGGCTATCCCGGTAAGTGGGCCAACCTCCTCCCGAGCTCAGGGCTCAGGGGTGGCAAAGAGAAAGTCACGGTCACGGGAATTGGGTGTTCCGGTTTCTCTTTAGGAAGCCCTGGGTTGCCTGGAGAGAAAGGTGACAAAGGCCTCCCGGGACTGGATGGCATCCCTGGCATCAAAGGAGAAGCAGGTAGAGACCACATTTCAGGACACCTGGGGGCCCGTGGAGGGAGGTCACGGGGCGTCAGGCTCACACCTCCCCACTGGGGCTCATACCTCCTCCTCCAGTTGAATAGACTGCGTCTGGGGGCGCTTCCAGGGGCTTCCAAGGTCTTCACACCAGTTAGACTGGAACTGGTTTTAGAAACAAGTTTTCCTGGTGGGCATGATGGACAGATCCGCTTTGTCTCCGCTCACCCCAGCTTTCGGGGGCCGGCACGCGGTGGTCCCTTCTGAAGGGGATTCAGGAGCAGCTTCCAGGAAGCCGGGCCTGCTCGGGGACGGAAGCCGCTCCCCAGAAGCATGCTGGGGACGGCGGTGCGCTGTCCACGCAGACCAGGGTGCTGAGCAGCCTGACCGTTCTCTTTGAGGTCTCCCCGGGAAGCCGGGCACCGCGGGCCCAGCCGGCCAGAAGGGGGAGCCCGGCAACGATGGAATCCCAGGGTCGGTGGGCGAGAAGGGCGAGCCGGGTAAGTGGCCTTCACCCCCCTCAGAGCGAGGCCGCGCCCCGCAGCGCTCGCCTCCCAGGCTCCCGCCCCTCGCTGAGTGACTGGCCCAGTGTGAGGTGGCACCGTCCTTACGTCCGCAGGAGGCCGGGGCAGGGTGGGCTGAGAGTCGGAGGGAGGCGGTGCTCATTTATCCCACAGACGCCTCTGGGCATCTGCCCTTGGGGTGAGAGAAAGAGACACCCAGGGAAAGCCCAGACCACGCTTTCTCTGCCTGGCCTTTCTCCCTTTAGAAGGATGGTCCTGGGAATGGCTGCCGGCCCCTGAATCTGCTCCTCTCACCAATGGGGACGCGGCAACTTGGGCAAAAATTGCGAGCCGTGAACTCCAGTGATGACAATCACACGTATAATAACACTCACATACATTGAGTTGGCCAAAGAGTGCATTTGGGTTTTTCTGTTACATCTTATGGAAAAACCCCAATGAAAATTTTTGGCCAACCCAATAGCAAGAGGGTAACACAATGTGCAACAGGTCATGGGGATGGGGCGGGGGAGGCAGAGCTGGGAGGGGGTGGTCAGAGGCTGCCTTAGCGCTGGCACCGGCCGCTTTCTACACCTCATGTTTCATTGTGTGAGCCGGATGTTTCTATTACGCACATTCATTTTCCTATAAAAATAATTCATTAAAAGTGCCAGCACATCTGCTTCCCTCCCTTGGATCTTCCCTCACATGCTTCTTGCACATTTGTGGGCCCCCTGCTGTCTGCCGGCCCACCTGGCTCTCTGCACCACCTCTGAGCATAGCTGTTGGCTGGACGGTCATCTGAGAAGAGCCGATTTGTGAGTCTCCAGACAGTGATGGGGAATTAGTGCCCAAGGGCACAAGTCGTTTCTTACCAGCTGCTGCAGTGGTTCTGAGCTCAGAGGTGCTTGGGAAACTGTACCACGTCATGTATATCCAGTCAAGGGTATCTTGGAACAACTGTAGGAGTATGATTTTACTTGCAGAGTGCTGTGAACTGACTTCTTTGTGTCCTACTGACAGTGTATGGTTTTGGTGCAAAGAGTGGGTGTTGCCTGGTGCTTTTTCCTGCAGCGCGGCTGCTTTAGGAGAGGTAAACGTGGCTTCGTACCTTTATCTTGTAGGGCTGCCTGGAAGAGGATTCCCAGGGTTTCCAGGGACCAAAGGAGAGAAAGGTAACACCTTTGCTGAATCTCTTCTTCCTTCTCAGCGAACCGCTGGTACATACAGCACCTTCAGAGCAGGGTGGGCAGACACAAGGAAGCCCTTGGACTTAGGGTGGTGGTAGATGAGGGTCCGGGCCAGTAAAACGGACCCTTTCTGCTGGCTTGTGACAAGCCACCGGGCGGTGTGCCGTGTCTTGGATTCACCGCCTCGTGAAGTGGGGGCACGTGGGAGGGGTCCCAAGGAGGGCCCAGTGGGCCTTCTAGACGGTGACCTGTTTCCTCTCCTTCTTCCTTTTCCTTAATAACCTTAAGACAGTCCTAGAATTTTGTCGTTTTTTGGCAAGTTTGGTGCAATACGTTTAAAACCAAGCATGCAGTTTTTTTCCTACAAGTTCTGACTAGAAATTAAAAAAAAAAAACAGCTTTATTGAGGTGTCACTGACATGTAATAAACTGCATGTATTTGAAGTTTGATAAACCTTAATATATGCCTGCACGTCCTTGAACATACCAGCGCGTCCAAGAGGCGGACACATCGCCACCCTGGAGCTTCCCTGGGCTGCTTTGGGAGCCCCCTCCTGCCCCTCTCTGCCCCCTCCACCCAACTCCACCCCAAGTAACCATTGGTCTGCTTTCTGGCGCTGTCGATCAGCTTGTATTATCTAGAATTTTACACACGTGGAGTCCTACAACGTGCACATTTCAGCCTGACTCCTCTAACTCAGCATAATGGTCTGAGCCACCAGTGCCGCAGTTCCACTGTTGTGCCCATTGTTCCCTCCTTCTTGCTGAGCTGAGCTCCTTGGGGTGGATGGAGCAAGCCCTAAATTTCAGCAGTGCCGTACCTGGCGGGCCTGTCTCCACATACACTCAAGTGCCTTTGGCCTAGGACACGTGCTTTAAAGAGCGTAAGGAGTGAGGGCAAGTTCTTGGCATCCTGAGCTTTCCTTTTTCAGGTGGGCTGTGGGGGGAGTCTAGACCATTATTCAGTAAAAAGGAGAGAGAAGGGCCCCCGGCTCTGCTTCCCCTGGGCCTTCTGGAAGCTCCCCCCCTCCTTGGTGCACTGGGTTTCTCTTCTTCCCTCCATTTCACCGCCATCTCAACTGTCTTTACTGTTCAGGCTCAAAGGGCGACGTGGGCTTCCCAGGATTAGCCGGGAGCCCAGGAATTCCTGGATCCAAAGGAGAACAAGGATTCATGGGTCCCCCAGGACCACAGGGACAGCCCGGATTGCCAGGGACCCCCGGCCACGCGGTAGAGGGGCCCAAAGGAGACCGCGGCCCGCAGGGGCAGCCCGGCCTGCCAGGTAAGGGAGTCTGACGAGCTCAGAGCTGGGGCGAAAGAGGGACGAACGTACGCAGGTGTGAACGGACAGTCAGTGCCTTGAATGGAGCTTTCTGTGGAGACGTCGGCAGCTTTTTCTACCCTTGAAACTACTGAAGACTCTGGGCCGCTGTCACTCGGGCCCCTGTCGGTTGCCACTTTTCTCGTGTCTTTTCTGTCAAAGAACTTAGTATGCATGGCAGACAACCAGGGCGAGGGAGACAGGACATCACAGAGAGGACGGGCCCACGAGGGCCACCTGCGGCGGTGGCTTAAAGCCAGGGGGCCTTCTGTCCCCCGGTCCCCCGACAGGGCGGCTGCCTGGCGACTCGGCCACCGCTGAGCACAGGGACCGCGGACGCTCGCCTCCGAGTCTGGGGTGCTGAGCACGGCGGGTACCGCCTGTTGAGAGGCCTCCCTCCAGGAAGGGCTGATGTCTTCCGGGCTCGTGCTGCTCTAATCTGATGTTGCTCTCGGCAGCCGTGGGCGCTTGGGGGGCACTGGTGACAAGCGCAGTCTGGTGGCACTTGCACCAAACCACCCTCCAACCTCCAGCGTGTGTGTTCTGTGTCTCCCACTAGGGCGCCCGGGACCCATGGGGCCTCCAGGCCTCCCCGGGCTCGAGGGGCTGAAAGGTGACAAGGGGAACCCCGGCTGGCCGGGCACTCCGGGAGCTCCAGGGCCCAAGGGAGACCCAGGATTCCAGGGCATGCCGGTGAGTTGTCCCTTGGCAGGTCCTGTCTTTGAAAAGGATCACAAGATGATACTTGTGTGTGCGTGTATCCACACGTGTTACACGTATGTTAGCGTCCCAGAGCGCCTCTAAATCAGCCCCGTCTCTCTGGCCAGTAATCACGGTAGGCGGCTCTTACAGCAGTTCTTAACAATCTAGTTTTATATGAACCATCAGAGGTGAAATGTTGTAATGCTGGAAATTATAGTTCAATACCTGGTTTAAAAACCTATGTACAAATGACACAAAAACAAAGCCTCGGTAACACAGAAATATACACTCTGTTCCTAGTGCCATTCAGTACCCGTGTCCGTGTGTGCACAGGTGCGTTATACGTATGTTGTTTTGCTTAGTTGCTAAGTCATGTCTGACTCTTTGCAGTGCTGTGGACTGCAGGCTCCTCTGTCCTGCACTATTCCCAGAGTTTGCTCAGATTCCTGTCCATTGAGTCAGTGATGCTATTTAGCCATCTCATCCTCTGTCACCCTCTTCTTTTGCCTTGAATCTCTCCCAGCATTGGGGTCTTTTCCAGTGAGTCAGCTCTTTGCATCAGATGGCCAAAGTTTTGGAGCTTCAGCTTCAGCATCAGTCCTTCCAGTGAATGTTGAGGGTTGATTTCCTTTAGGATGGACTGGTTTAATCTCCTTGCTGTCCAAGGGACTCTCAAGAGTCTTCTCCAGCACCACAATTTGACAGCATCGATCTTTTGGCTTCCTTTATGGTCCAGCTGTCACGTCTGTACCTGACTGCTGGATTATATGTACACATGTCTACAGATACTTGTTCATGTTATTTTGGTTACCTTGTTAAAGTAAAGCAAAGAAATAAATATATGTAAGGAACAATACAACTTTTTATGTATTGTGAAAGGAACAGCTATGTCGAAATATTATTTTAAAATATAAGAACATCACTACATTGTAAAGGAAAATAATCCTTCTTTAGTTTTTTAATTCTTTCTCCACATTTAAAAGCTCTTTTAAGACAAGATGTAAGAAGTCAGTTCTAAAGAAAAGTCACTATGGTTGAGTGTTGGGAGGAAGGTTTTCCAGGAAGGTTCTTTGGTGTTGAGATGTTGCCACGACAGATGTCCAGGGGGTTTTGGCTCTTCACGGCATCGTGTTGTGTGGTGGGGACAGCAGGATGTAAGATCTACACCTGCTCCTGGAATTGACCTCGTAGATGGACGAGCAGAAGGGGCAGAGTGAGTGAATGCGTGTCGCCATCCCCAGCGTCCTGACTTAAGCACGCACAGAGGTTTTGGCATTCTTCTTCCATCTTTAAGAAACCACGAGGCCCCGTTTGTCCCTAAAGCTGTTTTCAGAACATAGAGGGCTGTCCTGGCTTCCCCACTGCCGCCTACTCGAGAGACAGACGTCCCTTGAGCAGCTCCCGACTGACATTCTCTGTGCGTCTAGGGGATTGGCGGCTCTCCAGGAATCACAGGAGCCAAGGGCGACATGGGACTTCCAGGAGTTCCTGGGTTTCAAGGTAAGAAGGAGACGCTGCTTGAGGACACATTTCCCATCACCGGAGCCCCACCCCTGGCGATTCCTGCTGACAGGCTAGCATGCCTAGTGTGAGAGTCCGCCCTCTCATGTTAGAATGCCCTTTCTGGATGGCAGCCCCATCCTAGACCCTCATGCTTGGCTGTATAAAGACGCTCTGATTTCCTTTCTAAGAACCAGTGGATCGCTGGCACCCTAATGAGAAGTCATGGGGGATTTGGGCCATTCATTAATTTTTTAATGTTCTAAGCAAATATTTATCGGGTGCCTACCAGCTTCCAGGCACTGTGATTTTAACTGAGAAATCAGGTAATCAGGTACATGTGAATGAAAGGTGAATAAAACAAATTCTCAGCTTGCAGGTGTCTTGCGGTCTAACTGGAGATACCTGGGAACCGGGTTGTTACCAGAAGCAGAATCACGTGCCCCCCCCCCCCCCGGTTGTGACTGTTTTAGGGTTTGCTGCATGTTTGGAAAAATGTGACTTTTGGGGTTTTAGAAAGATAAGTTTCAGCAGAAGTTTTGCACAGCTGACTACAAGGAATGCTCTTTTCTTCCAGAAGCATAAACTGGAAATGTGTTCACTGTGTGTGTGTCTGTGTGTGTGTTACGTGTGGGGATGTGTGTTTGTGGGTGTGTGGATGTATATGCAGGTATGCCTGAGTGTGTGTGTAAATGTTTGTGTATATGTGTCCATTCAGGGTTATAAGGTCTTATAGAATAAACCTGAATGAACCTCTTGGCCAACCTGATGCTTGTGTGTGTTCACACACACGCACCCGTATGTATTTTGGAATTCTGTGCAAAGGTGATGTTCTGCTTTCCGGCAGGTCAGAAAGGCCTCCCCGGCCTGCAGGGAGTTAAAGGTGATCAAGGAGACCAAGGCTTCCCAGGGACCAAAGGTAAGGGGGTGTGGTCTCTAGAGGACAGTGACCAGGCTGCTCTGGCCGCTCCTCAGGGCGCTGCAGTCGGTTAGTCTAGTGGAATTTTCCACCAGCGATCTGTCCCGAAAGCCAGGTTGGTTCCATCTGTGTGTGAGGTCATCCAGCACAGAGGGGATGAGGGACTCAAGATCCACAGATCCTCACAGGCTCTGAGGGCAGATGGAAATCAGCTGTGAAAACAAGGAGTGAGACCCGGCTTGTACGGGCAGGCTGGACACCCTGTGGCTGGACGGCACTGAGCTCTTTACAGAGAAGCGCCTGCCCTGGCTTCTCCACGGGGAGCCGGACCTGCCCAGCGGCTCAGAGATGCGGCTGGTCTTGGAAGGAGATGGTCTCCATCCTGCCCTGGCCTCCACGGGCCAGAGCTCGTTTCTAGGGCTGCATCTCATTTCGAAGACTGTGTCTTGATAGAGGGAGTTAGTAACCATAATGCACTGAGCTGTGGGTGATTCGGGGAAAAAAGAAACAGAGGAAGGTATGAGGAGGGAGAGGAGGAGGAGAGGGGAGGCTGTGGGAGGCTGGAAACGCCTCACGATTGCTTCACGGGTTTTAGGACCGGTTCAGGCAGCAGAGGGTCACGTTCAGTTCAGCTCAGTTCAGTCGCTCAGTTGTGTCCGACTCTTTGCGACCCCCTGGATGGCAGCACACCGGGCCTCCCTGTCCATCACCAACTCCTGGACTTTGCTCAAACTCATGTCCATCGAGTTGGCGATGCCATCCAACCATCTCATCCTCTGTCGTCCCCTTCTCCTCCCACCTTCAATCTTTCCCAGAATCCATGAACAGTGTAAAGAGGGTTGCATCCAGTGATCATTAAAAAATTAAGACCAGTGGCTCTGGTGTGCAGTCAGGCAGGTTTCACAACACAGAGCACTAACTTCTGTACAACCACGGCTGAGGCGGGTTTCAGAGGAAGATGAAGGCAAAAGTCCTGATTTCACGTGCTGGGGCTCCCCAGGTGGGAGGCGAGGCCCTCGGAGGGTTGGGCTTCACAGGGGGGAGGGACTGTCAGGGCGTCCGAAGTGGGGTGGACAGTTGACCCTGGTGACCCGAGTCTCTGCCAGCCCCGGGGATGCAGGGTTTTGGGTTAGATAATGGAGATGAGCCGATCCCTGTGTCTTGTGAGCGTCTGCTGACTTGTGCGTTTGATCGGGATTCTCCTCTGAGAAGCACTGGTTTTGGTTGGGCTTCATGTCAGATGCCGTTTCTGCCCTGAGTGTTGACCATGAAGTTGACTGGTGGCCACCTTGATTCCCACAGGTCTTCCTGGCCCCCCAGGCCCCCCAGGTCCGTTTGACATCATCAAGGGAGAACCAGGGCTCCCCGGGCCCCAGGGCCCCTCGGGTCTGAAAGGGCTTCAGGGACCTCCAGGCCCGAAAGGACAGCAAGGTAAGAATGAGTTGACTGGACATCAAGGGGGCCTGGGGTCAGCAGGGGGCTGACGTGGGCAGGCTTTCCTCTTTACCCACTGTCTCAGGTCAGTCTCTGGGTGTGACTATGTAAACTCCTGTTGAAGATGACTTTCTTACCTTCCTTTAATGTATATCAAGATCACGTGGCGGTTCTGAAGGGGCCTATAAAGCCAGAAGGTCTTCCCTGGTGGCTTGGTGGTAAAGAATCCGCCCATCAATGCAGGAGACGTGGGTTCGATCCCTGGGTTCGATCCCTGGGTTGGGAAGTTCCCTGCAGGAGGAAATGGCAACCCACTCCAGTCTTCTTGCCTGGGAAATCCCATGAACAGAGGAGCCTGGCGGGCTCTATTCCATGGGGTCGCAAGAGTTGGATACAGCAGGGTGACTGAGAACACATGGACACATGAAAAACGGCCAGAATGGAACAAGGGAAAGCTCAGGGGAACATACGACTCAGCACTGCTTGGCTCACTTAGAATAATGTGGGTGGAGGCGGGGGAGAACCACCTCTCCCAGCCACGAGGTGGGGGGCAGCAGGGCGCAGTGGCCTAGAATCACGGGGATTGGTGCTCTCCACGGTGGCCCAGAGGCTCTGCCCAACCAGCCAGGATCTGTGAAAATCCTTAGGATTCCAGACACTGTAACCTAGACGCTTTCTGCTTCGTGGAGCTAAACAGTCCCCACTTTAAAAGCTATTGTGGAGGGGTGGGGATGGGAAATAAAGAAGAACAAGAACATTTAGAGTAGAAAGTGAGCATCACGGAAGTTCCACGCTCAGTGCCCTGAGAATGCAGCATGCGCGTGCAAACGGAAGAGCCACCCGTCAGTAAGTCTGGTGCCGGCACGTTGTCTGAGTCACCAGAATAAGGCCAAGGGGGAGACACTTGAGAAAATGAAAATGCCTCGAATCGGCCCAGGCCCCCACGCGCCTGCCTTTCCCCAGACTGCCTGCCTCACAGTGACGGCAGGAGCAGGGAGAAGCCGGTGAGAACCCCGAGCTCCGTGATGAGCGCCCCGTGCAGGGGTCCGTCTGGCTGTGACCTCTGGTGGGAGCGTCAGTCTTCGGGTTTTTGGAGAAAGTTTCCCGCCTGTAGTCCCAGGCCCTGTGCTGGCATCTGTGGAGGCCAGAGAAGACGTTTCAAAAGGGAAGAAGGAGGTGCAGCCCGTGGATGGCGCCCCACGAGCAGATCCTGACTTCCTTCTCCTCTCCCTCAGGTGTGACGGGATCCGTGGGCTTACCCGGGCCCCCAGGTGAGCCTGGCTTTGACGGCGCCCCCGGCCAGAAAGGAGAGACGGGACCCTTCGGCCCTCCTGGTAGGTTTGCTGTGTCCTCCCAGCCTCGCCGCCCCTTTGCTGCATCTTCTGGTTCAAAGCCTCAGGCCTGGGCATGCGAAAACCTGCAGAAGAACACGTTTGTGGACAGACTTCCAAAGGAGTCTGTTTCTTAGGAGAGAGAGAATCTTACAGAGGGGCTGAGGGTTGGCATCATCCTTTTCTGGGTCGGGAGACAGATGTTGGTCAAAGCTCAGCGTCTTCCAGACGTGGACGTGACTGAGAGCAGGCCAGTGGACGGCCCCGTATGGTCTCCTAAGGGTCTGCGGCTCAAACTTGCCATGGCAGCAGCGGGCAAGGGGGAGCAGATGATGACGCTGTGTTGGCCAGAAGGCCGCTGGCTGCTCCCGAGAGGCGGGAACTCAGCCAGAGGCTGAGAAGCCAGAGGCTGAGGGTGCCCTGAGTGGGCGGAGGGCCCAGCCCAGCAGGGGGCCCTGGACAGACTTGCAGGCCACGTGGTCACCCCCGAGATGGGAGGACACCCTACAAAGGAGCTTCCTTCCTGCCCTGTTTCCACAGGCGGCCTGGGGCCACTGAGCCTGGGAAGCTACCTTCAGAGGAGTTGTCTTAGTAACTGTGTGATAGGCCTCACCCACAGAGCCCCCAGTGCTGTAAGAATACATCCAAGGATCACATCATTTATTCCTATATCCATGTTTTCATGTATTCTATTTATTCACGGAACTGAGCTCTTTGAGCTTCTCTTTGCCCCAGGCACGGTGCTCCTAACCCATCCAGAGGTGGGATGCAGAGAGGGCGGCCGAGGCTGCAGGGCAGAGGCGGTGGCTGTCTGTGCTGAGTCTCACCTGTGCATAACTAAGGAAGCGGCTTCTCTCCTGCCTTGCAGGTCCAAGAGGCTTCCCGGGTCCGCCCGGCCCTGACGGGCTGCCGGGATCCATGGGTCCCCCGGGCACCCCGTCAGTCGATCACGGCTTCCTTGTGACCCGGCACAGTCAGACGATAGACGACCCCCAGTGCCCTCCTGGGACCAAAATCCTCTACCACGGTTACTCTCTGCTGTACGTGCAAGGCAACGAGCGGGCGCACGGCCAGGACCTGGGTGAGGCCCCTGCAGATGTGTGTTCCTTCCGTGCTGCGTCTCCGGGGCTGGGCAGTGCTGGGCTGTGTTCCTCTCTGTCCTGTGGTTCGGGGTGTCGCCAAGACCTAGTTAAGGGGAAGAGCCCTGTTTCCCTCCATCCTTACCAAACGGCCATCCATTCAGAGGCCACCACATTACTAATGGGGAGCCAGGCAATTGTAAAGGCTGACTCTCTAAAAACATTTAATAGAACTTTTGACCTCTTCCTCAAGTGATCAGATAGGATCAAGATCTGTGGAGTAAACACTCAACAGTTTGCATTCATCGCCATAAAACAGAGCAGCTTCTTTACTGTTGTTCTTTAAGAAAATGTCCGTGTTATCCTGTCCAGAATTCCTGTGCGTATTCTGACCTCTGTCCTTCTGTTAGTTTAGATGGACAGAGACGTGTGTGTTTGTCCTCACTTCCTTACTCTCCTCCGGATCTGCTCCCCCACATTATGTTTTAATGCTTCGCACTTACCTCTGACTTTCACGGAGGTTGGGAGCACGTAGAAAGACGGCTCTGCATTTTATCAGAAACGTCCTATGAGTTATTCGGCTGTTGCAGCAGGAGCTGCACGTTAAATTCCCTCTGGAGTTCAGTCCAGGAAAAGGTTTCTCTCTAAACCTGATGAACCGTTTTGTTTCCATTCATCAGAACATCCTGCTAATTCTGGATAGCCCCCTGTGGGCTTTTAATTTAATGCTCGTTTCCAGTCATAATAGGCTATTCGGGGTGTTTATTTCCTCCTTTCTGTAGTTTCAGACGTGCTTATCTCCATCTTAACGGAGGTGTAGGATAGATGTCTGTCTTTAATTTCAAGCGTGTTTGTTTCCATCTTCCCGCGTGTGGAGGGTGCCTGTCTGTGCTAGCTGTCCCTGCGGTCTGCACAGAGGCGGGCCGTCAGTGGTGATCCGAGGCTCTCCCCGCGCAGGCACGGCGGGCAGCTGTCTGCGGAAGTTCAGCACCATGCCCTTCCTCTTCTGTAACATCAACAACGTCTGCAACTTCGCCTCCCGGAACGACTACTCATACTGGCTGTCCACCCCGGAGCCCATGCCCATGTCCATGGCTCCCATCACCGGGGAGAGCATCCGGCCCTTCATCAGCAGGTGAGTCCGGCCGTCGGAGCGGACCCACAATCGGGGGAGAAGGGCCGCTCGCCCTCAGGGCAGAGGTTACTTTTGTGTTTTTCCGTTTTCTCCCCAAACGTTCAATCCATTGCCATTCTGTTCACCGATTGTGATACCTAAGCTTTGTGATAGAACTCAGCCACACGAAGGACTGGATGTAAAAGTCTGTCATCCTCTTAAAGATTTCAGTGCGGACCCTGGGTGAGATAGAACACATCGGTCATGTGACTCGCCGGGGCGACCGCCTTCCCGCCGTGAGGAAGCAGTGTCTCTGGAACTCCCGCAAACGTGGGAACATCTTCACTGCTTTTTTCTTTCTTAAATAAATCTCTCTGTGAGGAGTCTTTTAAGATATATATTTTTGGAATCACTCCCTGCCCCCATGAAATTTAAAAAAAAAATTATTTTTGATCAGAGTAAAATTTAAAATTTTTAAACATAAAATTTTAGCATAGTAAAACATAAACTTAACATAGTAAAGCATAAAATTTACCATCTTAGCCATGAAGGGTGCAGTTCAGTGGCACTCAACTACAGGTGTGAGAGGGTCCTCGAGAAATCGTAACACCTGTGATGTAGAGGATGTCTGTGCTTTATATATAAGAAGTTTATACTGAGGTACTGTGTCCATTAACATGTGTATGTTCTAAGAATTTTGTTATTCTTCCCCACTCTACCAGTTTTTGCACCCTGAAGGTAATATTGTCCCCACTGAGAATGCGTATGTTTGAGTGACTTCCCAAATTAAGTGTTTCCCATACTAATTAATGTCTGGGGTATGTTTTCAAGTCCCCCAGAATCTGCCTGGTAGGAAATAAAATGGGAAATTGGAATTATTATGACCGAAAAGTACACAGTTATCTTATCTTTGCTTCTTTCCTTCTAATTAAAAAGTTGCTTCCTTAGCTGCGCTCAGAAGTAATAGAACAGAGGCAAGTGTATGAATTTGCTTCACTGAGAAGCTAGTCTTCTACATGAGAAGATAATAGAGGATGGAAGGAATGACAAGGCAGGACAAGTTTGCCTTAGCAGAGTAAGAAGGAGAAAGAACATCAGCTTTTCCATGTTTCTTTTAGGCAAACAGCGGTTTCTGAACAGGAGGGAAGATGGAACAGGGTCTGCAGTCAGAAGTGGGGGCTGGGAGCGTGGTGACCACCTGGTCCCCAGATGGTCACTGTGGGCTTCGAGGGGGCCGGCCAGTTATAGGGCCTGAGGCTCCAGCACACGGAAGGCTGGTCCAGATCAGTCTTCTTAAAAGAACCTACCATGTGGACCCGGAGCGGAAAGGCTGGGCGATGCCTATTAGAAAAGTCAGGTTTTTGATGGCCTTACATCAAACCACTTTCTTTTGAGCTGTAAGGAAATGCACCTCCTGGACATTAAAATGGGAGCTTCCCAAGAGGCCCCTCTCCACACACAGAATCGGGGGTGCCCGTGGGCTGTTCTGTGTTGAGACGTTTCCTGCTCAGAACCGTGTGAGGTGCATGAGGACAAGCACTAACCACCTTTGTGTTTCTGTTTAGCTTTCCATGGACGACAGGTAGACCGTGATTTTCGCTTGTGTTTCCCATTTGCCGTCTTGATAAACTTGACGTTGACCTTGATTTGGCTGGGACACGGGGTTCTGGGGTGAGTTAGGATGTTCCAGAAGCCGGCCCAGGAGTAGCCTAGGTCTGAGGCTTGCCCTTCCCTGTGGACCCGTCACCACGAGGTGTTTGAATGCCCAGGGCCACCGGGTTCCGGGTCTTCACAGCTGCTTGTTAGCTGACCCGCAGACTCTGGGCCTGAGGCGACCTCCGAAGTCGCACCCTTTAAGTCGGCCCTCTGAGAGCATGTGCATCTGCATCCTCTCCCGTGCGCACGCTGCCTGCTCCTCCAGGGCACCCCGCTCCCACGTCACCTTAGCTTAGTGGTTTCTGACGACTTCTCAAAACTCACAAGTTCCTTCCAAGGCCTTTCCTTTGGGAACATCCTAAAGCTTAATTTTAGAAAGAATTAACAACATAAAATCTTTCCTCTCCAGCAGAGAGAGCGGCAAGGTTTCTGCTGTCATCTTGTCACAGCTTTCTAAGCGCGTTCTGACTTTCTGCAGATGTGAGTCAGCCAAAATTGTGGGTTGTTTAATTGCTCTGGAGGACAGACTACTGGTCTGAGAGCAGGAGCTGAGCTCCAGTTCTGCCTTAGGCACAGCCTAACTGTGGGCTCCTCTCGTGAGTAACAGGGAGGACAAGACTGTGAATTTCAAGGGACGGCGCGGCTCCTTAGACCTGCGATTCTCTGTCCCCGGACACCCATCTGACGGGGTCGAGACCGCATCTCTGCAGCCGCACTCCGCCAGCCCAGCAGAGGCTGACGTGGCTCACTTTCCTCCCTGCTGTGTGTCTGCTCCTGGGCCTGGCAGGCAGATGGTGGCAGATGTGAAAGGCCAGTTTCAGTAACTGTTGTTTAATTGAGCCCTTTGATTCATCTGCATTTGTGTGAATAAAATAGAAGTAGCACGGGCAGACTCACACATCCGGGGAGAATCGAGTGACTCACTCCGGCCTGTTCCCACTTCTCGTCTATTTTCGTGCAAATGTTCCCGCATAGCGAGGTGTATTATTAACATCATTCATAGTCATTTATCAGCATTGTTAGCTCTGTGTTCATTCTGTGACTTGAATGCAGTTACTGCTGTTGTTCATTTACGTTTTGAACAAACTGTGATCCCACCATCAGAGGGTCCCTTGGTGGAGCAGGTGCCAGTCAGAGCGTTCTGGGTCCATCCCCGGGCAGGCCTCCTCACGGTCTGTTGGATCCAGGTCTGGACGGTCTCTGGAAGGAGGCGTTTGTGGACCGCCGGCCCCGGGTTCATGGATTTTCTTAGTTACTGTAATTCAGGGAATGCTCTCACACTGAAGATGATTCAGGGCTTAGAGCAAATCGCCGTGTGCCAGAAGCAATGGCCCTTGAACTGCACCGTCTCCTTTTTCTTGAGCGTTCCGTGTGTTTGCTGAGGCCCATGCTCGTCACTGAAGTGCTGGAGGATGCCGCGGTACGCAAAGGAGATGCAGACGTCTCCTGCGGCCCCAGCTCCCCGGGGGGACGGCCCCTGTTACAACCTGGCTCCGATTGCCTTCCCCTTATAACAGAGCGGATGGGGAAATCACAGGTGTTGAGGGTGGTTTGGAGTTTAACATTTTAACACCGAGGCAACTCGATCAAATCGGTGAGAGGCCCTGGGTCTCTAAGTCCAAGCAGGGGCACCTGCTCCATTTGATAAGATGTCACTGGACCGGAAGGAATGAGTGCAGGGCTGGGGCGCAGGCACTGGGGAGGGGCCAGTGGGGGGGCTCCTTGCGCCAAGCTGAGGGTCTTGGCTCGGTTCCTCACAGGTGCGCTGTATGCGAGGCTCCGGCCATGGTCATGGCCGTGCACAGCCAGACCATCCAGATCCCCCCGTGCCCCACCGGCTGGTCCTCGCTCTGGATCGGCTACTCCTTCGTGATGGTGAGTGTTCCGAGCAGCTCCGCGTTTTCCCCAGAGAGACGCCCGTCACCTCCCCTCTCTCCTCTCTGGCTACCGCCCTCACTGCTGGGACCCTCTGTGAAGCGTGCCCTGGAGCCTGGCCCGCTCTGCTGGGAGGGGACAGTGCGGGGGAGGCTGTCCAGCGCCAGCCCAGAGCCCTCCTCTTCCTTGGAGAGGCTGTTCTGGGACGACCTGATGAGATGGCAAGTTGGAGCCTCCCTGGGGAAGCGGGGAGCCAGGGTCCCACGGGGGAGGGTTCCCGTCTCAGCTTTGCCTGGGAGGTGTGATCATGGTCAGATCTGGAATGTTCTGGGACTCTGGGGTCCTTGTCTGGGAGTCGAGGGCGTTAGCTTTGTCCTCAGAGGTCCCTTCTGTCTCTGAATCCAGAGTCTGCTTTTCTTGTGTCTGAAATAGCCGTCCTGGAGAGGCTGTCACATCTGACACTTGTGTGTCATTCATTCTATGTTCCCGTTTCTGAGGACCCTGTTTCAACCCATTTCAGCAACAGTTGTCATAGTTCTCGTTCCCCTTCCCCATAAGCTTTTCCTTTTTAAAGGAAAAAAGGATCATTTTTCTTCACCTTATAAAAGAATATAGCCTCTAATATAGCAAATAAAGGGTCTTTGTGATCCTGTATCAGTTTGGGTAGGAAGTCTGAGGGTACATCGGTTGGCCTCAGCATCCTTTGCACATCCCGGCTGCCTAGGCCCCAGGTTAGAAGAGGTGTCAGCCTTCTGCACAGAGACGAGAGGCAGGACGGCATTTGTTTCGATGCTGATGAAGCTGGATGGGTCATCGCCCATCCCAGCCATCAGCCTGAGGCCCCGGGGAGGTGTGGGTGCCCGGGTGTGACCGCAGGAGGCAGAAGGGCCCTCTCTGCAGGGGGTAGCACCCCGGTCCCCACTGACTCACGGTCCCCTCTCCCCACAGCACACCAGCGCCGGGGCTGAAGGCTCTGGCCAAGCCCTCGCCTCCCCCGGCTCGTGTCTGGAGGAGTTCAGAAGCGCCCCGTTCATTGAGTGCCACGGCCGCGGAACTTGCAATTACTACGCAAACGCTTACAGCTTCTGGCTCGCTACGATAGAGCGGAGTGAGATGTTCAAGTGAGTGCCTCTGCCCGCTGCGGTGGTCTTTCCTTTCAATCAGCCGTGATCCACACGCGTGACTGGTGCAGGGTCCCAGAGGCAGCTCTGCAGCCGTCCTTAGGGACACTCCTTCCTTGTGTAAGAATGAATCCGTGAGTCTGTCCTGTGGGGGCGGATAACCGAGACCCTTTTCAGAGGTGGAGCTCAGGTGACAGGCTTTCATGAAAGGGGAAAGCTCGTTTTTCAGCATCATTAGGATAACTCAGATCTTCAGACAGAGCATTTTAGACACAGTGCCTTTAGTCAGCAGGCAGAGAGCGAATGGCCTCCATTTCCACGGCGTCTCTAAGGCTGAACTGGACGTTTGTGTTGTGAGTCGCCAGTGACTGTCTTTTAGGCCTGCACAGAGGAAAATTAATTTCAGCACAAATGCTGCCAAAATAGATAGGGAGGGACTTGTCTTTCTTTTCCACTAACAAAATTTCACCTTTAAAACAATGGTCTCGAGTGGCCGCTGACCTCGAAGTCAGTCTGGAGCAGGGCCCAGTCTGTACCGATGAGAACAGGTAAAGAGGCATCTGTGCTGTAGTTAGCACCTGCCGGAGCTGACGCTGGGCACCAGGGGGGCTGAACATTACTTACTGTTCTTTCTGAGATCCCCCAGATAAGCATGTCTCAGCCTTGGAAATTAGTGCTTCTGTCTTTACCTTTTTGGAGAGCATTCTTGTGCAGACCTCTGCTGTGACCCTGCCTCTTTATAGTGTAGATCACAAGGGTGAAGCAGCATTTTCACTATTTGTACATTTCCAAGCATCAGAAAAGAGCCAGGTGCCTTTGTAGTCGCTCACACAACACTTTCTAGGCCGCTGGGAACTTGTCGTCAACTCTGACTTGACTGCTAGCTACTGAAATGAGCACCAGTTCCTGGGGCTGCCTGTTGGAGGGTAAACCGGTAACAGTGGGTTTTTTCCCCCCAAACCAGCAGCCTGGTACAATTAATTCAAACGTCTTCATAAACAAGACTAGGTGAGGTCCCATTCATTTAAATAATTTGGAGGCACTAGGATTTCCACCAACTTTGCTAATGTAAACCGCCTCAATTTTTGGACAAGGTGCTCTTATTATATGGACTTCCCTGATGACTCAGATGGTAAAGAATCCACCTGCAATGCGGGAGACCTGGGTTCCATCCCTAGGTTGGGAAGATCCTCTGGAGAAGGGAAAGGCTACTCACTCCAGTGTTCTGGCCTGGAGAATCCCATGGACTGTATAGTCCATGGGGTCGCAAAGAGTTGGACACACCCTTCGGATGTGTGTGTGTGAAGTGTCCCAGAGAAGAAGAGTATCTTTTTAGTCTAGGGGCAGTTATAATCGAGTTGAGAAAGCGGAAGTTTGATGCTGTCGCTCGAGGAGGTGGGCTGGGGGTCCCTTGTGGGCAGTGGCTGAGACTTCGGGCTCAGACCGATCTGGGTGACTCTGGCCGTGCCCTCCCTGCCTGGGAATGGGATGCAGATGGTACCTCGCAGGCGTTGCCGGGGCCACGGGCTGCGCCCAGCGCGGTCCCCGCTCAGAGGCAGGGCGGAGGCGGGTCCCTGGGGGTCTCGGCGGCTGGGGGACCGTGGGGCCAGCCGAAGCCGTGTGGTGACCCGGCCCCCGTCTGCATTTCAGGAAGCCCACGCCGTCCACGCTGAAGGCTGGGGAGCTGCGCACGCACGTCAGCCGCTGCCAGGTGTGCATGAGGAGGACATGACGGAGCCGGCTGCAGCTGCGTCGCGACATGGTGCTACTCCCTCCTCTCCCCTCCTCCTAACGCAACGAGCTCTAGAGATGTAGCCCGTGTACCTCACTGTCCATACGAAACCGTAAGGTGCCTGATAGGAGCCTGCCTGACTAACACACCCTGCTTCGTTGGCCTCTGCTGCTGAAGGAGAACCAAGACCACGATGAGCTGCCTGTAGAGAAGCCCCCGGGGCGCTTCCGATGCAATAAAGAGCATGTCTGTCCCAGAGTCCAATGCGCTCCTGTGTGACGTGAGACCCACAGAAAACCAAAGGGTGAAAACCAAAGGGTGCTAGGAGGGGTCGGGGCCTTCCAGCCTGGGTGCAGCCCCTGGGCGTTCCTGTGTCCCCACAGATCCGTTTCACCCCCGGGTGAACAGTCTGTTGAGATCACTGTCGAGCTGTCTCAGAATCCAGGTTCCCTCGGTCTGCCCGAGGACTGGCCACGCGGCACCACGGCCGGGCCCTCCCGGCGGAAGGACGGGCCGGCAGCCCTGTCTTCCGACCGCCCCCTCCCTCCAAAGAACAGTGTCAGTCTTTCTGCTCCGTGTGGTACTATGCAGCTGCTCTTGCAGAAATCACGGATTTCCTGTGGAATAAAGGTGGTCCCCAAAGTAGGCAGAAAGGAAATATATATATATTTTAGTAATTTATATAGATGTCAGCAATTAGGCAGGTCCAGCTGTAGTTTCATTTCCACCGTTAAAATAAAGCTTACATAGTTTCCTCCTTTAAAAGCCTGTGTTGTCCTTTAACAGAGGTTTTTTAAACACTAGGGTATTGAATGTGAAACACCAGTTTTCATTGTTCACCTCGAAACCAAAAGTTGTGTATTGCCAAAGCCAAACCCGGGTTCACGGACGTGGTGTCTGTTACAGGGAGACACGTCCTTTGAGCTTCTTGCTTTTCCTCTGTGTGAAATATCTTCAGGGTTCTCAACACTAATCACAAACTGAATGACTTGACTTCAGAAGCAACGACCTTGAAAGGCCTTCCTCTTATGAGCGTCCGCGTCCCGCGGCCTGCTGTGAGAAGCAGCTCTGTCCCAGCAGCGTCTCGGGGCTGTCACCTGTAGGCACATTCAGGCGCTTCCTTGGGTTCTCGGGAGCTCTGTTCAGCCTTCAGCAGGGGAGCAGAATTGGACCACTGTGCCTGAAATGACATTTCACTCCAAGTCTCCAAAACGGTTTTGAGACTACTAAGGCCTTCTGTGTAATTCCTTTAAATGTGTATTTCTTAAGAATTCAAATTTGTAATAAAACTATTTGTATAAAAATTAAGCTTTTATTAATTTGTTGCTAGTGTTGCCACAGAAACCTCAAAGGAAAGTTTACTGCACAAGCCACTAATAAATTTGTAAGCTTTGCATACCTTAGATCATATTTATTTTGTAGTTCTTCCAATGAGTCATGGACTGGGTTTCATTTACAGAAATTGCTACAAAGAAAAAAGAATACGGTCTTCTTCATCCCTACCCCTTCTCTCCAATCTGTCCATCTAGGCAGCCATCACCCACCCACCCATCATCCATCCATCCACCCCATCCATTCATCTGTCCATCCTTCTCTCCATCTGCCCATCCACCCTTCCATTCACCCACTTCATCATTCATATACTGTGTGCCTTCTGTTTACCAGATACCAGGTTCGGTACAGGATAAATGAAAGTGAATAATATGAAGCCCTTAAGAAATGTTCTATTAAAAAAAAAATCACTGTGGAAGGAACCTGTCACTTGTCAAGAGTGTGAAACGAGGTTATGGATCTGAAAACAATAGTCTTACAATAGGTGGGAGTCGCGATGAGAGTTGGGTTACAATTGAGGATCATGAGAGTCGCCTTGACGACGTTTCCGAGGGATGCGCTGAAGTGAGAAGCGCCACATGGCTGGCGGCCGACCCCCCGCCCCCCCCC
>ML660218.1:10540255-10593437 GCA_007570785.1 Antilocapra americana | reverse complement strand
GCCCCCCCCCCCCCCCCCCCCCCCCCCCCCCCCCCCCCCCCCCCGCCATCCCGGCTGCAGGCGGGCGGGGGAGGGGGGGTGTCACAGCACAGACCCTGCTGGGACGGGGGGGAGGGTCCTCCCCCTCTCCACACCTTCCTGTCACTCCCGTTCTCAGTCATTCTGAGCACACATCTCTGGCCTCCTTTTGACTTTCATGAGAACTTTCCCTGAGCTCAATTCACACAATGCAAATGAAGCATTTAGTTTGATTAGATCTGAGGTGTTCTCTCTGCGGTATTAAAAGGTGTTCCCGGGGTCGCTTTTGGGTACACGGGATTGCGTGAAAACCAGGCTCCAGTCTTCTCTTCAACCTTCCAGATTGGAGATGTTTCCGGGCAGTGCCGTAAGCAGTGCTTTATCCTTCCCACCACCTTAGTTGTATCTGACTCCTCAGCCTCCCCGTTGCTTTGTTAGGAGGCGATGATGCACTCTGAGAAGGTGATCATCGAGCATTTGTGAAGCACGCTCTTGTTCCTTAGGTACTTTTCTGAGCCCCTGGGAGGGGCTGTGGTACATGCGCATCTCCTGACCAGGTAAGATGTATGCTCAGGAAATACTGGATCGTTAGGGGCTGAAGGACAGCTGGTTTGCTGTGATTGTCAAGCTCTGCAATCCATTCTTCTGCTTCCAAGCCACACCCCATCATGCCAGAGATGTGAGACTCTTCCCTTTAGGACATGGAGAGAAATGTTTCACCAGCCTGTTTTTTCTGAAAATGAGTTTTCCTGTCTTGAAAGAGCGTCCTCTTCCTGCGGACCGCAAAGGCATCTCCCAGCCCTGAGGTGCAGACACAGCCCACTGGCCCAGTAGAGCCTCCATGTTCGTCAGAGCAGGTGTGAAGCGACGCTGAGTCCAGGTCGCCTGGTTTGCCCTGGGGTCAGCCACGGTGCCTCGCCCTCCAGGGTGTCCTTGCACCTGCACACTCGGCCTGGCAAGATGGGACGGAGAGGGGTGGCCACCCACGCTGCCCGCCCTGACCCAAAGCCTCTGGGCCACCCATCTCAAGGGCACAATCTCCCTGGTACTCAGGGCATCTCACGTTTGCTTGTAACGGGGGGCTTCCCAGGTGGCGCTAGTGGTAAAGAACCTGCAGGCCAACGCAGGAGACATGAGAGGTGCACGTTGCATCCCTGGGTCAGAAAGATCCCCTGCAGGAGGGCATGGTTACCACTCCAGTACTCTTGCCTGGAGAATCCCATGGACAGAGGAGCCTGGCGGGCTATGCTCCATAGGGTCACAAAGGGTGGGATCCAACCGTAGCAACCTAGCAGGTAGGGTTTGTGTAAAGCTCAGCATTTGTTCCGAAAGTTGAAAATGCAGCCTTGGGCCAGGGAAACCGTTTGTTAGCCCACTTTGGAGCTGGCGGGGGCTTGGGAGACCTGCCTCCCTGCTCGGTGACCAGCTCCTGCCAGCGGGGGGCTCCCCTGGGTCTGGGTCACCTGTGGGCCCGCCAGGCACCAGGCGCTGCGGGGAGTGGGGGCTGTTTCTGGGCTCTGAATCACCCGCAGCCTCCGCATGGGGGTGTTTCCTCTCATTAACGCCTAGCCTGTACTTCCTGAGCTCACGCCTGCACGCGCGCCCTGGCCTCATTTCCCCGCCAGAAATAGCTGTGCCCCCCATGGGGGCTCTGCATCCCACAGCAGCACATCTGCTCCTGCCCACCCCCCCGCCCCCGCCCCCGGGGGGCTGTGAGCCGAGCTGAGCTGAGTCACGGTGAAACTGAGTCACTCGGCCACCATCAGGAAAGGCCTTTTTTAGACTCCCCGTTTTCAGCGGAGTCGGTGATTTCTGAAATTCAGTTATGTATTTTATCATCCCTGTCCTGGATGGTCCCTGCTAGCTTTGAGCAGACATGTTTCCCATGGTGATTTATTTCTCTGATGCAAATGAGAAAATTCTGCAGAATTTTTTGAAGCAGGCTTTGCTAGCCAGTTCGGGCAGACAGTATGTTTACCAACCAGCTCTCTCACAAATAAAGAATTGTGAGGCTTTTCCACAATGCTGGAGAGGCGGGAGAGGTGGGTTCCATCCCTGGGTCGGGAAGATCCCCTGGAGGAGGAAATGGCAACCCAACCAGTGTTCTTGCCTGGGAAAGCCCCGCGGATGCAGGAGCCTGGTGGGTGCAGTCCAGGGGCTCACAAAGACTCGGACACGGCTGAGCACGCACGCATGGTTTCTCACGAGGTGGAGAGAGGTTGCCAGGGCAGACGGCAGAGAGTCCTGCCGCTCGCAGCCACGCCCCGCCTCTCCTGTGACAGACCCTGGTGAGGCAGGGCCCAGAGGAAACCGCAGACTCGAAGTCCAGAGCAGGAGACCTTGCCTCTTCACCGGAGGGCTCGCGAGGCTACGAGCGGAGGGCATGGATGTGGGTGTAGAAACAGCTGGTGGTCTCGTTCCTCACCTGCCGTCACACTTGTGCCTGACACAGTGATAAAGGTCAACCCTGCCTGCGTGCTCAGTCACTTCAGTCACATCTGACTCTCTGTGACCCCGTGGACTGTAGCCCGCCAGGCTCCTCCGTCCAGGGGATTCTCCAGGCAAGAACACTGGAGGGGGTTGCCGTACCCTCCTCCGGGGGATCTTCCAGACCCAGAGATGGATCCCGGGTCTCCGGCAGTGCAGGCGGCTTCTTTACCACTAGTCGCACCTGGGAAGTCCCCTCAGGAGGTCAAGTCCCTGTAGGTACCAGGGAGCCATCCCCTGTGTTCCCTCTGTCATGAGGCTGAGTCCATCCCTGCCCCCGAGAACTCCCTTCCTCCCCGGACTGGACACTTCACTGGGGCCATGTGGGCCCACCCTTACTTCAGTGGGTGGGCCTCTCTGGTGGCGGGATTGGTCCCGCTCTGCATGGAGGACTCACGGGGTGCCAGGTCTCTGCTACCTGCCCTCCTGACCTTCACCAGAAGGAGAGGTGACTCAGGGAGCCGCCCATCAGGGATGCTGACCATGTGGAATAGGCTGAACCCGGCTGGCTGACCCATGACAGAGCAGAACCTCTCAGGCCCCCCTGGGCCCGTGAGTGTGAGAAGCAGGTCATAGAAACCACTGAGATTTTTAGAATCCTTTTCTTACGTGGCATGGACTGACGCAGTATCTTTGTGCACAGAGAGGGACCCTTGATGGGCCTGTTCTGTGCGGGGCATGAGTCAGGACAGCAAGATAGGGGTTCAGCTCTCAGGGGAGGGGTATTAGGATCGGGCGCCTGGTGCAGAGACTGGCTCCAAGTCTCCCCAGAGAAGGCGAGAAATCCAGGGCAGCGTTTTCTCCTTAAGCCTGCTGAAAACAATACCACCCCCCGCCCCGCCCCCCCCTCCACAGACACATCCCTCCCATCTTCTTGAGCCCAGGAGCATCCTTGTGTTGTCCTGTGGGTGGTGGGCACCTTGTTAATAGTAATCATCTCCCCCTACATTACTCTGCGTTTCAATTTTCCCATCGGAGCTCCCGCTTTGAAGCAAATTGACAGCGTCGTTTTGATCACTGGCCAAGCTATTGGGAAAGCTGTAAGTGGATGAGCTCGGCTCGGGACCAGGCAGGGGGACCACAGTGCTCCCGGGCGCCCGGGGGCAGGGCTGGGTCAGAAGCACGTTCTCCACACTCTCAGCCTCTCCAGTGGCAACCAAAGGCGTTTTCCTGGATTCCTGGAGGCGAAATGTGCTCGGTGGAAAGGCAGAGAGCAGGCTGGCTTCCCAGGTTCCCGGAGGTGGTCCCTGAGTGACTTCTGTCCACTGCAGGCTCTCCTGAGGCCCTGGCGTGCGTGTCACCCCCTGGAAGGCCCCCATGCCGCTGCCACCTCTCTGAGCAAATATATACCTCCTGGGGGGTGCACATGGGTTTCCATCCTTTTAAGTCTGACTCTGAGGCCTGGGGAACACACGCAGGGGTTTGAACTGTAGACGCCTTGGAAAGAAAGCTGACAGAGGACTTGTGTTTCGAGACGGTTTTGATGAGTCTGTTTCTCGGAACTCACAGAGCAAAGCGCTGTCTTGGGCAGACAGAGTCGGGAACGGTTCACGATGGCCCGGGTAAGGCTTCAGCCTGACAATGCCAGAAACGAACCTCGTCTTTGACATGAGCTCTGCCCGCAGCAGAGAGTTCCCAGCTTCCACTGTGGATGCCGGGAGAACCCTCTCCTTCTTTCTCTGGTTCGGCGTCCCTCCTGGCTGCCCTGCTCCTATGTGTTGCCCTTGTGAGACCGTCTGCCCAGGGAGGAGGGTTGCAGATGGGATGGCGGGGTCCCCTGGCTCAGCTGGGCATGTCTGGGGCCCACCAGCAACTTCTTGTCAAGTCGGATCTGGTGAAGCTGGAGAGGCGCCGTCAGCCCTAAACAGCAGCCCCTGGGGACTTTCCTGGTGCCCTAGCGGTTAAGGCTTTGCCTGGGGGTCCAGCGGTTAAGACTTCGCCTTCCAGGGCAGGCGTGGGTTCGATCTTTGGTCGGGGAGCTCATATCCCACATTACTTGCGGCCAAAATAGCAAAAACCTAAAACAGAAACAATATTGTAACAAATTCAGTGACTTAAAAAAAAAATGGTTCACATTACAAAAAAAAAAAAAAAGGATTACATTTAAAAAACAAACAAACAGCCTTTTGTCAGAGATTTTGGCTAGCAAGCAACGTCAGCTGTCTCCCAGGAAGGCCTTCCCACCTCCCGCCAGAACCAGCCGGAGTCCTGGGGCCTCCACCAGCCAAAGGCTCCCGAGAAGGCGTCCAGCACAGGGCTCCCTGCTGCCTGCATTTACAGACTCTTTCCCAGAAAAGCTCTTGCAGTTTCTACTGACACCCTTTACCCCCTCACAGACCCAATCGTGGGACCGCGGGCTGCACCAGTTTTGTGGGCTTCCTGGCCAGCTCCCTGCCGCGTCCTGCGCCGCCGAGCTCACCCCCAGCTGTCGGTGGCTCAGAGCCCTTGGTCTCCCGGGAGTCTCGGCGGCCTGGGGGTCGCGTGCCCCCTTCCCACCCCGACGGGAGCCCGGGGCTCTTCACCCACGACTGGCTGGCGCCCCGAGTCTCTGCTTTGTCCTGGTCACTGGATTCAAAACTGTTTCCAGTTTCTTTTCAGCTTCTGTGGGGAGCATTTGAATCCTTGTCTGCAGAGGGCATGATGAAAGGCTTCTCCTCCAAGGCCTCACCCCATTTGCGTGTTCTTGAAACTTAGATCCATAAGGCAGTGATTTAGTGACTCCGTTGCAGACTCTTGTCTAAACCAGCTGCACAGAACTTCCAGAACCCTCCCACGATGTCCTAGTCCTACGGCTTGAGGAGTGTTCCCCCAAAAGGTGTGTTCGCGTCCTGGTTACCTGTGACATTGTTTGGAATAGGGCGGTCGCAGGTTTAGGTAAGATGAGGTCCTGCTAGAGTTGCTTGGCTCGCATCTAATATGACCAGGATCCTTAGGAAAATAGAAGAAGCACCGCGTGAGCACAGAGCCGCAGGGAGAGCGCCTTGGGACCACGAGGTGGAGGGCGGGGGGACGCGTCTGTAACTGGGGACCCATGGCCCCGGAGCCTGGAAGAGGTCAGATGGCTCCCACCCAGACCTGCCCTGCTGACCCCAGATGGGGTTACAATCAAGTTCTTGGTTTGCAGCCCCCGTGTGGCTTGGGGCTGGCAGCCCTGGCACTTTCCCACGTGGGGTACTAAACACGCTACCGCTGCCCTGCAGACTGTGGTCCCCTGTGACCCCCAAATGCTTGGGGATACAGAGCAGTTTCCACGGAGCCCAGCCTGGCAGCTATATGCTGGGATACAACTCTGCTACTTTTCACAAAGACGACCTGGAACGTCACCTAGGATGTGCCGGAGGGGCTGACTGAGTCTAGACCTCCCTCCCCTAGCATCTCCCCGATGCCGCCCTCTCTGGGGATTGCCTGTCCTCAGGCACAGTAGACTCTGCGGTGAAGGGGCCCCGGACACCAGAGTGGGGGAGAGGGGCACCTCGGCAGCCTGTAGACCAACCTTGGAGGGACACGGAGCTGAGTCTGGACACCAGCTCTGTGCTTACTTAGTGTGAGCTTGGGGCCACCTTCCCCAGGCCTCAGTATGCTCCTCTGTGAGATGGGCATCTAATCTAATCTGGTCTATCCTCAGAGGAAGTGACGTAACACAGACTGCCCAGCCCTTGGCCTGGGACAGCGCTCGTGCTCCAGGGTCGTGGCTCTTACTCACATGATCACCAGGGAAGGAGCAGGTGTGAGCCCCTCTCAGCTGCAGAGCACCCCATCTTTACTGAGGTCGCACAGTTCATGGGGGTCCACACCACATCTGGAACTCACTAGCTGAAGTCCAGACAAATGTGTTAAACCTGATTTTAGAGAAAATCATTTAATACATTTTTGAGTAGCATATTTGCCTGGTTTAAAAAGATACAAGAAGAGAAGCTCTGAGAAACCTCTCCGCTACTCCGTTTCCCCCCTCCTCCTAGCGCCCCCTTCCACCACCCCAGGAAAACTCTATCACTGCTTGTTCACATGCTTCCTGTGTTTCTGAAAACACAGAAAAAATAAAAACTATACTTTTATTTTTCCCTTTTTTTTAAGATGAGCATTTTCATGGTGTGCACGCCTTTGAACGTGGCTTCTCTCATTAACTAGTTTATTTCTGGTTGACCCCCGCATGGTGATCTGCAAGTGTTCTGCACGGAGAACCTCTCCCGTCTTCCTTAAGCTGCACACACGGCTGCACGGAGGCATCACACTCATTTTCAAGTGAAAGTGCCAGTCGGCCAGTCGTGTCTGACTGTTTGTGACCCCATGACGGGAGCCCGCCAGGCTCCTCTGCCCATGGGATTCTCCAGGCAAGAGTACTGGAGTGGGTTGCCATGCCCTTCTCCAAGGATCTTTCTGACCCTGGCTTCCTGCACTGTAGGCAGATTCTTTACCGTATGAGCCATGAAGGAAGCCCATACTCATTTTAACTTATCCCCTATTTATGGGTTTTGGGCTGTTTTCCTAACGTTTACTGGTACCAGCAAGCCTGCTGTAAATAACTCTGGCAGTGCATCTGCAGAGTGACTGCCTAGAAATTGGCTTCTGGTCACAGAGCATCAGCATTTGAAACTCTGACCGACGCTGTGAATTTTCCCTTCATGTCCAGACTGACGTGTGCACCAGCCTAACTCACGAGGCCGCTCGGCCTTCGTAACAGAACGGACAAGGGAGCTTTCTAGAAACGTCTAGAGTCAAGAGCTGTCTGGTTTCGTTTGTCCCGCCATGAGGTTATGAGCGAGGCTGAGCACTTTCCAATACTTAAAGTAGCCTTTGATTTTTTTTTCCCTTTGTCTCAAAATGATGAATCGTGTCATCTCTGTAAAGACCCAGAAACAGCCCTCTGGAGAGGCCCACGTGGTGTGACTGCGGTCTCTAGCCAGCAGCCATGGGAGTGGAGGGTCCTCAGCTCGCATCAGCCGTGAGCCAAAAGCAGCCCGACTCATCACACCTTCTGCTTCCTGTCTTTTCTGATGTTTCCCATCTGGGAGCAGAATGATGCTGGAGATGCTGCCCTTCCCAGGGCCGGCTGACTCCTAGAGATGGCGAATGTCTTGGTCTGTTTCGGCTGCTTTAGCACAACGTCGCAGACAGAGCCACTCATGGGTCACAGAGATCGATTCCTCACAGGTCTGGAGGCTGGAAGTCCAAGACCAAGGAGCTGGCAGAGGAGAGGCGCGCACTTGGACCCCCCACTGTCTGGTCCTCGTGGCAGGTCAGACCCACGCAGCATCCCAGAGCCTGCAGCCTTAGACAGGAGCTTTGAACAGGACGCAGGGAGTGGGTGTATTTGCTCTTTTCCAAAGCATTCTGCTTCATCACCGCCATCCTAAGAAGGCCTTATATTGACCAGGGTCTGTTTCTCACTGTATTTTCCTTCTGTTTGAAGAGTCCAGATACCTTGTCAGCCTTCCCTTCCCTCTGTGTGTGCATTTTAAAAAGCATTTATCTATTTGCTGCATCAGGCCTTAGTGTGGCGGGCGGGCTCTTTGTTGCATGTGCCACCCCATGGGCTCCTCCGTCCATGGGATTCTTCAGGCAAGAATACCGGAGGGGGTTGCCATTCCCTTCTCCAGGGATCCTCCCAACCCGGGGATTGAACCTATGTGCCCTGCATTGGCAGGCAGATTCTTTACTACTGAGCCACCTGTGAAGCACATATATACACATAATACTGCTATATATATATATATATATATAAATTGTGGAGTGTGAGGACATATATATTTAAGTGATCTATGATGATCTTTTATTTATTTATTTCTGCCTGAGAAATATGGAATCTGAGTTCCCTGACCAGAAATCAAAGCCATGCCCCTGTGTTGGAAGCATGCGGAGTCTTCACCCCTGGATTGACGGGGAAGTACCAAGTCTTGCAATGTGTTCAGGTCATGGCATCCGGAGGTAAAACTCTGAATACCATTAATGACTTCCTAAAACCTGTCCTGCAGCAGACAAGAAAAAAAAAAAAAAAACCTGAACAAACTGTTTTAAACAGAGAATAGCAGTAATAAGCCATCAAATGATGTTGTAAGCGCTCTCTGAGGATGCGGGGAGAAGGTGCTTTCAGAATTCATTGTATTTTAAAATGATGCAGTGCAATTCTCTTGGAATTGAAGCAAAGTAGAAAGTGGACTAGGGACTCCGGAGGCTGGGGAGCTCCTCTCCCAGGCAAGCGGGGCCCTGGGACCCGAGGGCCCCCAGACCTTGGCGTGTTTTCCTGCTCCCGTAAAAGGCTCCGGCACTTTTCGTGTGCATCTGTGGGGCGTGAGGAAGTCACGCGGCAGCTCCAGACAAATCAGCGCAACGAAGACGGTCAGAGAAGCAGCTCGATTCTGATGACGAGGGCCGTCTCTGGAGGGAACTGGTCTCCAGGGAGGGTCAGCAGGGGCGCCCACAGGGAAGGGGGCTGGGATGTGGTCCTTGCCCTCTGATGCTGGACCCAGCAGGGCACTCCTGACTCCCAGGATCCACCAGGCACCCGCTCACAGAGGTGGGCTGAGGACGACGCTCACAGAGGGGCTTCAGAGGGTGGGCCAAGGCAGTCAGCTCCCACTGACCCCTGCCTGCCCCAGTGCGTTCCTCCTTGTCTGAGTCCAGAGGCCAAACACCCGGGACCAGAGCCAGCTGACCATCCCCCGGGTCCCACCGGGATGCTCTCAGGAGGCTGTTATTCTACGAGACTGGCACGAGGGGGCAGCACAGCCTGCTGAAGCAGCCCCCGCTGCCCGCAAACATGCCCTGTCCCAGGAGGGAGGCTCTGCAGAGACCCGGCCAGGCCCTAGCCCGCGCCCAGGCCTCCGGCCCTGCCCCCTGCCGTCCGCCGCGTGCTCATACACTCACACACACACCCTCACAAACACATACACAGTGCGAGCACACACAATCACGGCTGGGATCCACGTGCCTGCGACCCCCACACGTGCCCGCGTGGAACTCCTCACCCCCCACGACGGTGTCTGGAGGGGCTTCCAGCTCAGCTCCAGTCTCTCAGAGACCCTCGGAGGCCTGGTGTTGCTGCAGGAGGGATGAAGGACCCCGAAGGCTGTGCGGGGCCGGGCGCTGCCCATCTCCAGAAGCTGACCATGACCCAGGTCCCATGCGAGCCCCTTACCTCAGGGCACCCAGCATTTTACCCTCCCGAAGTGTGGGCAGCAATCCGGCACAGCCTCTCGAGCCCTGTAATTTAGAGACAGTGGTCAGAGTCAGGGCGGCCTCTTAGCCACGCCCTGCGGTCCCCAGGATGGACCCTCATCACTGGGAGAAGTGGGCCCTGTGTGACCCCGGGGCTCACAAACAGGACTCACACCGTCGCTCTGCCCCTCGGCTCCCATCCTGGAGTTAGAAACGCGGCATTAAGAGATGAAAGCAAGCTGCACGCTGTGGAGTCCAGGCTCACCGTGACCGCAAGCGTGGCCAGCCCTGAGGGGGATACCTCGTGAAGTGCTCCAGCCGTACTGTGGGGCGAGGCTGTCCTAGAACCACACCGAGTGGCAAGGCTTCTGGTGACGGTGGTTGGTGTTTTCCATCTTGGACATCATTAAAAGATGGGTGGGAACATGCCCAGAAGATGTGCCAAATGCCCGGGAAGCCGTGTGGCACTGGGGGTACCCTCTGGGCAGGAACAGGTGTGGCAGGGCGCCTTGGGATGCAAGAGCTCCGGGTGGGCTGCGGAGGGCAGTGGGTTGTCTCGCTCTTCCCGAGGGGCTTCTCTGCCCACTCACCTTGGCAGGGACAGGGCAGGGAAGTCTGAGATGCAAGTTATGGCCCTGGCACATTCAAAGCAGAGAGGACGCCAGCTCTGGTCTCTCAGAAGCCAACAGAGGGCTTAACACAGTGGTTCGCAGAGTTCAGGCCCCAGCCCAGCAGCAAGAGCAGCCCTGGGGACCTTGCCACAGACACAGACCCTAGGGCCCCCTCGCAGACCTTCCAGCCCAGCAGCTCCGAGGAGCTGAGAGCCGACACCCACGTGTGACACTCCCTTCCCCTGGTGGAGGTGCACAGTCACGTGTGCCCACCCTGGTTTACTTAAATAGCAACCTGAGGATGCGAATGTTTATTCCAAACTAAAGGGGCTAAAAATAAAATTGTCTTTTATCCAGTGAATCCCTTCCTAGGAACGGACTTTCTTTTACGCCTTTATTTTTATTTTTAACTGGAGTATAATTACTTTACCATGTTGTGATGGCTTCTGCCATGCATCAACATGACCTACCCGTAGGAATACACACCTCCCCTCCCTCCTGAACCTCCGTCCTGCCTCCCTCCCCATCCCAGCCCCCTAGGTTGCCTCAGAGTGTGGACACACTCTTGCCAGTGAGCAATGATGCAGGCACAAGTCCTGGACAAGATGGAAACCCGGAGGGTGGTCTGGCAGCGCTCTGGTGGGCTCAGGGAGGGTGCACACGCAGGGAACACCTCAGGCTTCTTGCGATGCGATGGCTCTGCCGATGCCGCTCTGTGAAGTGGCTGGAGTCCCGGGGGCAAAGGGAAAGCGTCCTGCCCAGCCGACTGTAGGACACAGCCCCCCGTGTCTGCCGTCGACGGTAACGTGTACATACAAACACATTAGTTTGTGCCTGGAAAATACACAACATGAGCTCGTAGAAACTAAATAATTTTAGAGCTAGCCAGTGGAAAGAAATAAAACCCAAAAACTGAGGCAGAGGGAGCCCAGAAGTTTCTCTGAGCTCTGCTGTTTCTCCCTGACCCCCATTCTGGATCGTTATTTCCCTGCTCCTCAGCAGACCAGTGCACAAGCTCATTTCCTCTCTGTCTGTCTTCCACGGAAACCCAGATATGAGGCTACATCATGCTTGAAGATACGCAGCGGCCTCATAACCTTTATTTCCAGACTAAATAGTCTAATCTCATTGCCCAATTTCTCCTCAGAAGCCCTTAGTCATCTCTGGGGCTCTTCTGTGGAACTGCCTAGAGTTGGGCTGATCTGGAGATGCCAGGGTAAGGCAAAATTAATTTCACTAGATAAGATAATTTTGTTAGGGTCGTTATGAGTCTGTGGCTAATCATGATTGCAACACCGGGAGTCCTCACTGGCTGAGAGTGATATTCGGCTGATAGATACAAGAGAAGTAGATTTTAAAATGTGGCATGGGTGAAAGGGTGTGAAAAATGAAGTAGACGAATAGATAGAATGGATGCTTTGAGTTGTCATGAAGACTCTTGCGCCCCTTGGACTGTGAGGAGATCAAGCCAGTCAATCCAAAAGGAAATCAACCTTGAATATTCCTTAGAAGGACTGATGCTGAAGCTGAAATTCCAATACTTTGGCTACCTGATGGGAAGAACTGACTCCTTAGAATAGACCCTGATGCTGGGAAAGATTGAAGGCAGGAGGAGAAGGGGATGATAGAGGTTGAGACGGTTGGATGGCATCACCAGCTCAATGGATATGAGTTTGAGTAAACTCCGGGAGTTGGTGAAGGACAGGGAAGCCTGGCGTGCTGTAGTTCATGGGGTCTCAAAGAGTCGAACACGACTTAGTGGCTGAAAAACAACAACACAGATGGATAGACAGATGGGATAGATAGATAAATAGATGATAGACATAGATAAACAGAGAGATGGATGATAGAAATGGAGGGATGGATGGATATTTATAGATGGATATGCAGATGACAGACATAGATGACAGAGAGATATGAAGGTCCTCTATCATGACACATGCTCAGCTCCTCTTGACACAAAGGATCTGTGTGCAGGGCGATGCCCCAGTCTGCTTACATGGGTGCCTGGAGGCTGAATCTCCCTGGGATGGGGCACCCACACTGATCAGACTTTAGGACCCTATTAGCTGTTGGGGTGTTGGGTCTGCAAAGTGCCCACGAAGACAGCTGCCTCCACAAGGGAGTCCCAGTTCCCCTGCTTTCCGCCCTCCCCAAAGACTCAGGGAAGAAAAATTTCTCTAGAAGGAGGAATCTATCAAAACCACACTCAAAGCACTCTGCTCTGGTCAGAAAATGACAAGCCACGGGGCTAAGGCACGTGCCTACAAGGACCCCTAGGGCCTGTAAGCTGGTGTGTAGGCAGCAGGGTGAAGCTTCTGTTCTGTCTGTCACCCATGACTGAGGCTTAGGGCAATGATAGTCCACTGTTCCTAGGGCCAATGGCAATGATGGCTTTAGTCCTTTAAAGCTCTCTCATCAGAAAAGATGCATTTAGTCACTTTGTGCCTGTGCTTAGCCGTGCTGACTCTTTGTGACCCCATGGACTGCAGCCTGCCAGGCTCCTCAGTCCATGGGATTCTCCACGCAAGAGTATTGGGGCTGCCATTTCCTTCTCCAGGGCGTCTTGCTGACCCAGGGATCAAATATGTGTCTCTCCTGTCTCCTGCACTGGAAGGGAATCCTTCCGAGGTCAGGGGAGAGCGGGCGTGTTCAGGGTGGCACAGCCATAGATGGCAGGTGAATTATTTACCGTTGCACCACCATTTCACTTGGGAAAAAAAGAAACACAAAGATGAGTTAGTTGCCCTGGAAACACCCAGAGTTCTCACTTGCCTCCTGACTGTGCAGCAGGAAGCTAGGCTTCAGCTTCAGCACCGTGGCACCTGAACGGCGTTCTAGGGAAGGAGCCGTGAGGCGGGCACCTGTGAGGGTGGATGCGTGGTGCCACAGCGGCGGCCTGTCCCCTCTTCGGGCACTTGGAGAGTGTGTGGTCCAGGTGCGAGCCCCCTGCCTGGGGACTGGTGACATTTCCTAGTCCCTGGGGGCTGTGGTGAGGCCTGTTCTTGGAGCTGGTTTCTTCTCTGCACTCAGCGTCATTCTTACCAATTTCTGGATTAGTTACCTGTCACTTTCAGATAAAGTGTAAATGATGTATCAAGGGTTATCAATTACCTATTGTTATATCCTAATATAAACCTCATTAAACATAAAGCGATTATCCAATTGACATTGCCTAAAGCAACAGTTCTGGGCATAGGAGGCTGGAGGGCTACAGACCACGGCGGCAAAGAGGCGGACACGACTGAGTGACTGAACAGCAACAGCAAGAGCAATGAAAACCAGCAGTTGAATGTGTGATAAAAAAATGATAGAAAGAACCTAAGAAATGAAAGAAAAATGCCTACTTTTAGAAGCATATGGATGCCTTTATTTTTATAATTAAAGACAATTTTTTAATGTTCTATAGCAGAAAAGTGTAATTCAAAATGCAAAGCATCACTTTATTGTATTTTTTAAAAAGCTCTAATTTAAAAAAAGTATCAGAAACCACTTTAGTTTTGCAATATTTTGTAGAAAAGAGTTGCTGATAAATCTCAACACAAGTTGAAGAAAGTAGAAAAAAATGAAATGCATAGTTGGAGATGTTCTACTCACTGAAAAAGTATCGTCGGGATAATCCAGACTAATTTATCTCATTAGCAAATAATCACAACTTCTGGAACTCTTGGGAATTTTTTCAAAGTAGTACCTCCAAATTATGTTAGCTCACAATGGAATAAATGTGATACTGAGGACAAATTATTATAAGACCTCAGAATGGAATTAGCATTCTATCAGATTATTCAACACACGGACATGAATGCAATAAGATCAATTGTTTGATGAAAGAGCTCTTGTCAATTCATGTGAGGTGTGCACAGAAAATGTCAAAATCGGTCTTAATGAAATATTCCTGTTTTTTAAGCAAGTTATAAAAGCATGTTCTCCCACTGGTATATCTTGGGCATTTTTGTTCTGTGGAACTTCAGAATCATGGTAAGTAACTGCCCTAAAGCGATGGTAAGGAACCCTTCCCTGACCTCTGGACCGCTCATGCGCTTGACTGTTTGCTGGGATGCAAAGAGGGATTTCTTCTCTATGTGTCCATTCTCCATGTCATGAGTCTTTTCAGGGAAAGAAGAGGTTGCATTTGAAAGACACTTCTGACGTAGAAAGGGCAGATTCCAGAGACTTATTAGAAGTGTCTGTTTCTGGAGACAGAGGAGCCTGGGTTGACAGCAAATGTTCTGTGTTTGCCATCCTGATGTGTGATGGCGACATTAGCAGCCGAGACTGAGGACGCCAAAGCTAGATAAACGCTCTCCGAGGAGGGAGGAGAGAAAAAGTCCCATTTCTTTAGCCCCAGGGTCTTTAACACCAGACCCCCAAGGGTGTCAGGGTCCACATACAGCAGAAGGACATGGAGGGTTCAGCGTGGAGATCCAGGGAGAATGGGTTGAAGGTCTGGTGCCATCACTATGTCAGTGGCAGTGAAACATGATGGGCGGAATTCACCAAGGGAACAAACAGGCAAGACTGAGCCAGACCCAGTGTCTTCCTGAAACCACTGGGTCAGGCGCTGGTGAAAGAGGCTGGGCAGAGGAGAGGCGCGGCGTGGGAGAGAGAGGCGGGCTGTGCTCTGGTGGCGAGGGGCCAGGCTTCCAGGGAAGGGGTCAGACTGGGGGTGCTGAGTGGGTGCGTGGCGGGGAGCCCTGAGCAGGAGCAGCCGGTGCAGGCTCTTGGGTGACGGGCCGCGGCTTCCCGTCGGCTCTTGTCGGCTTACGTTCCTCTGAACAGACTCTGCTCCTGGCCTTCCTGCCAGAAACAGAGCGACAGCAGAATCGGGTGTGTGTTGCTCCCAGAGGGTGAAGCATAGACAACTTGACACTTTCTTAATGTAACGAATGCGTGTGTGTGCTGAGTCACTTCAGTCGTGTCCAACTCTTTGAACCGCGTGCACCGTGGTCCGCCCGGTTCCTCTGTCCATGGGGATTCTCCAGGCAAGAGCTCTGGAGTGGGTTGCCATGCCCTCCTCCAGGGGATCTTCCCGACCCGGGAATCGAATTCGTGTTTCTGCGTCTCCTATATTGACAAGCGGATTCCTTACCAGTAGCACCACCTGGAAAGCCCAGTAAGGAATACTTACGCTTATTTTAGACTGGTGAAGGGGGGGATATGGTGGCTGCAGTAGGTAGAATAACACCCCCGGGCCAGATGTCCACACCCTAATCCTTGGAACCTGTGAGCATGTTTCCCTGCATGGCAAAGGTACCCTGCAGGCTCAATTAGATTAGGATCTGAGCTGAAGAGGTCAGTCTGGATTACCTGGGTGGACACGAAGTGGTCACTGGATTCCTTAAGATCTGAGGACCTTCCCACTCACAGAGAACCAGGGGCGGGTGGGTGAGAGGGGTTTGGCTGCTGTGGATAAAGAAGGAGAGTTAGAACTGAGGAATGCGGTGACTTCCAGAAACCAGAAAAGACCAGGAGGCAGGTTTCGCCCTAGCATCCAGAAGGAACACTGTCCTGCCTTGATTTTAGCCCAGGAAGACCCACCTTGAACTTCGGAGCTCCAGAGCTGTAACATAATAAACTGGTATTGTCTGACACGTTACCACATTTATCACAACAGCAACAGAAAATTCCCCGGGGGCTTTTTAAACTCGTCGAGTGCTGACATTTGTAGTCTGGAAGTTTATGTTTGAGTACATATGTGAAGAAATTGTGTGTGTCCTCAAGCTTGGACGGCCCTGTTGAATCACACATGGCTGTCTACGTACAACACAAAATATGGTCTCGGGATGGAAAGAGAGGAATCACGGCTCAGTTGCAGGAGTTCTCGTTTTCTCAAGCATGCTTAGCACCCTGCTCCCAAGCGGAGAAAAGCAAAACCTGCCCTCATTACGGATCACCCATGCCACCGTAATGCTGAAGGCGGTCCTGTCCCCGAGCTAAAGATAGGCCGACGACATTGTCTTCTGTTAACGAGCACGCGGGCTTATTGGAAGGCCTGACCTGATCTAGACTTCAGGGGCTTCAAGTCTTTATAATCCATTTTTCCGTGAGAACTCTAGACTGACTTTCTTCCTCATCATTATTTTTTTCCCACCAAATGTTCAGTGCATACCACTCCTGGTGCACCTATGACGGTTGTCTGTTGACAAGAAACCTTTTTCTCCTCTTTAGAGTCTTGAATCGAGCCATTCTTATCCCTGTCTTACTTAATACATGAATGTTTCCCATCACTGCCCACAAGGAACCCGAGCAGATCGCTTTCCTCCCGGAGGTCAGATTGACTCTCTCCTTCTCAGACAGCACCCTCTCACAGGGGGGTGATGGCCCCTATTTCACGTGTGGGCCTGTTGTTGGGACTTTGGAACAGATTTCTCCAGACAAACAAGGAAATAGAAGATGATCCGGCTGCTTTTATCAAGTGTCTTTGAGTGGCCCCCAGGTAACGGGGCCCATTGCTGTCAGAGGGTCTCAGAAGGAGGGAGAAGGATGAGGAGGACCCCTCCGCTATTTCTGGGTAAGTATGGTGGCTGATTTGTTGAAAAGGGCAGTTCATTTTCTTCTTCCACCAACCCCCTTTGCCATGGCTTTTCCCCGACAGGAAATCCAGACTCTCAAGCTCTTTTCTGTGACCTAAGACCCAAGCTTTCCAACGCCCCCTCTTCAGGGGTCCCTGATGGACGTTCTTTGAATCAGTGATTCCTTCCGAAGGAGTCCCTCAGGACTGTGGTCCACTCTGAGCCCCTCGTTTCTCAGCTGCCATGGTCTGAACATCTGAGCACCCCACGGCCCCCCCAGATTCATAGGTTGAAAACCTGATGCTCAAGATGCTGGCGTTAGACTTTGGGAGGTGACTGGGCCGTGAGGGTGCAGCCCCCACGAAGGGCTTGGAAATGTTCATCACTCTGTCGTGTCTGACTCATCACAGCCCCGTGGACCGTAGCCCACCAGGCTCCTCCGTCCATGGGATTGAGGAGAATACTGCAGTGGGTTGCCACGCCCTCCTCCAGGGGATCTTCCCGACCCAGGGATCGAACCCAGGTCTCCCGCATGGCAGGCAGATTCTTCACCATCTGAGCCACCAGGGAAGTGCCAAGGGGATTAGACAAGGGTGCTTATAAAAGAGACCCCACGGGGCTTCCCACCCCTTCCGCCAGGTGGGAGCCCTGGCCGAAGGCAAAGACCTGTAATCCAGAGAGACCCTCACCAGACTGCAACCATGCTGAGATCCTGCCCTTGGATTTCCAGCCCCGGAACTGTGAGGACTAAGTCTCTGCTGTCCATAAGCCACCCGGCTTGCGGGGCTCTGCGGGAGGAGCCCCAGTGGGCTGAGACACCAACAGTTAGGGCTTGTGTGGGATGGAGCCTGAGGGGTCTCCCAGCCTGACATCTTTGTTAGCAAGCCCAAGAGTTTTTAAGGGGACAGACAGCCCGTGCCACATGCTGCCAGACACATGGACACCAGCTCAGGGCCCCCGTGCCTTGGCTTCCTCCCAGGGACCTCATTGCTCCCTGCGGTGGCCACCTCCACCTCCTGGCACACTTGGAACACTCCCTGGCCCTGGGACCTCTTGAAGGACCCTCATGGCCTTGGATTCGGGAACTTCAGATTTCTCTCCCCTCTCTGGGACATCTTGCCATCTACATTAGGCTGAAGACAGGGGGAACCACCTTTGTTGGCTTGTAGCTGGAGCAGAAGGGAAGGGAGAAAAAATGTGGTCCCACTTGATCTGCACGGTCATCTCTTCCAAGATGCTGGCTGCCTGACGCTAGTCTCTGGCTTTTCTCTGGGAAGAGGAGTCACAGTTACAGATATACTGAACATGAAGAATACATATCTATGGCTTCCCAGACAGTGCTAGTGGTAAGGAACCCAACTGAAAATGCAGGAGATGCAGGACACTTGGGTTCGATCCTTGGGTCGAAAGATCCCCTGGAGGAGAAAATGGCAACCCACTCACTATTCTTGACTGGGAAATCCTGTGGACAGAGGAGCTGGGTGGCCTACAGTCCATGAGGTCACAGAGAGTCAGACACGGCCAAACATACATACGCACGTGCTCACACACACACACTCAAATCACTTAGTTGCACACTAGAAACTAATAGAACATTGAAAATTGTACTTTGATAGAATAATAAATGTGGAAGATGTAATATGGAGGGTTTCCTGTACTATTTTAATATTTGGTCTCCAAGAACTTCTTATTGGGGAGCATCTCAAAGCTTCTGGGGTCATGCCTCTGAAGCACAAAATATGTGGGAAGGGAGGGACCACCTCAGGTATGAAAGCAACTGTTCACAGTCCTGAATCTTCTTCCCTCTGGGCGACTCCAGGGCTGGCTCTGATAGAACCCAGCTTCTGAAGGCTTCTGCAGACTCTTTCAGGGGTTCCGAATCACAGAGGGAAGAGGTGCCAGAAAAGAATGGAAGAACGAGGGAAAGAGGACTAGCCAAGCCCGCAGGGGAGGCAGAGCCCTGGGCAGTTGCAGGGAGAGGGAAATTAAGAGAGACCCTGCACTACTGTTTAGAAGAATTTAGTTACCAAGAGAGCAATCACCGCGGACCATGATCAAAACTTCGAGGGACTGAAGGAGTGTAAAAGCTGAACCTGTGAGGTGGTTGAGATGAAATCAGCGCCCATGTGAACAGAGGGGCTTGCTCTGCAGTCAGAGTCGCCACGTGATACCAAAAGTGCTCTTCTTTTAACAGTTAGTTGATCAGTCTTGTGTCCCACTCTTTGCAAACCCATGGATAGTAGACTGCCAGAGTCCTCTGTCCATGGGATTTCCCAGCAAGAATACTGAAGTGGGTTGCCATTTCCTTTTCCAGGGGATCTTTCCAACCTGGGGCTCAAACCCATGTCTTTTGTGTCCGCATTAGCAGGCGGATTCTTACCACCGCACCACCCAGATGTTTGTAATCACTTAATTCTTAATTGCCAAACTTGTCCTTCAGTAGGTGAGTGGGTAATAAACTGCCATGCTTTTTTAGTGGTGGGAAAATCCGCCAGTTTAATGCAGGCCGAAGTGTTTTTCCTTATCGTAAAAATTAAGCAATATTTTTCCATTCTGAGGAACTGAGGAAGGATGGTCCCATCTCCTCTCTTGGGGGCTTCAGGCCAGCAGGCACTCAGGCTGCGGCCCACAGCTCCTCTCGGGGATGTTCAGGCATCCATGAACCTGTTTCTCTGACGTGGGGCTCAATCTCTGGCCTTTCCGTTCTCATATGAGTTTTCTCAGGCAAGTACAGTGTCAAATATCAAAGCAGTTATACTTTAGTTCACGCTCTGAGTTCTTCTAGGATACCTCTGCCAAAAAGAAAAAGATGTTTTTCCAAATATATTATTTCCAAACATATTTTTCCAAATCACTAGAGAAAAAAAAATTTGAAAAAGTCCCCTTTAAACCCATAATTAGAAGTACTTTGTGAGGCGTCTGCGACTTTAAAAAGAAATGTTACTTTTTAAAAAAAGTATGAATTTGTCACAATATTGTTTCTGTTTTATGTTTTGTTTTTCTGGACCTGAGGCCTGTGGGATCCTAGCTCTCTGACCAGGGATTAAATCTGTAACCCATACAGGAAGACAATGTCTTAACCACTGGCCACCAGGGGGTGTCCTGAAATGTTAGTCTTATATTCTACTGCTTGTGATCATGGTTCTCAACCCAGGGGCAGGATTCGGCGAGGTCAGTGAACACTTTCATAGTTCCCCTTTCCAGAGATGTTTCTCCCTTGGGATGGGGAGGTGGGCATTTTAATGAGCTCTGGGCTCTTTGTCCATCTCCAGTAAATCTTTGCAAGCCAATCACAGCTGATGGATATCTTGAAAATGATGTTTTAAACAGCCTAAATAATTTATCATTGAATTCTTTTAAGAGGTGAGTTGACTCTTCAGTGGAGATGTTTTTCCTATTTTCCATTTCCTTTGCTTCAGAATCTATTTTGGAACTGGAGCAGAAGAGATGAAAAAGCAACTAAAGGAGGAAAGATAAAGTAATGAATTACTCCAAGTTTGGAAAGAATGGGGGGGATTGCAGAGTGAAGTCTGGCTGCAGGCAGGAAATGCAAGAGAAGATGGCCGTCTGAAAGAGGTCCTGCTGGTCTATTCCTATGAAGACCCACACCCCCCCCCTTGAAAGCCTCGTATTTCTTAAGAAGCGCGGTGTTGTGGGCTAACTAGGAGCAGACCTGAACGTCAGGGAGCAATGAACTAGCTTCGCATCACAGAAATTGACGAGACAGCTGCTTGAGTTGTCTCGATATAGTTTGCACAGAAGAAAATTTGGCTTTAACTTCTAACCTGGCCTTGGATAAAAGATGTGTATTTGGCAAAATGAAAGGAATATGGAGTATGCAGTTTTTGAAAACAGGGAATGGTAATGTCAAAAATTTAAGGTAAGGTGGTAAAATAAATTCTTGGTTGTTTATTGTCAGTAAGTAACTCTGACAGATACCTTCCTGCAGTGGTTGAGCACGCAAAACTGAGTTGGGAAATAAAGCTTTGCTGATGTGTTGGAGAATATTATAGCTTAATAGTGAAAAGTAGTTAAATCCCATTTAACAAGGGATTCTCCTAAAATTATCATGTCAGATGGGCTTTGTCACCCAATATCTTCCCCAAGCCAAGTCACCTCTCTAAACTCAGTGTGTTAAAATACAACAGATTACAAGGACTATATTACTTACTGCTTGAGCTTAGTTTCTGTAGTTTTTGCTTTAGTTTCTTATTTTGTGGGCAAAATTCCGAATGTCCCTGAATGGCATGAAGTAAAGAGTGGAATTCCCTGTTCTGTAACCCCTGTGGACATTTCTGGGTGCCCAGAAATCCTTCCTCAGAGGTCGTTACAATACTATGAGTTCTTTTCTGCAATACGCTCTCTTTCTTCACTTAATATCACTTGGGCTTTTCTCCGGAGAAGGCAATGGCACCCCACTCCAGTGTTCTTGCCTGGAGAATCCCAGGGACGGGGGAGCCTGGTGGGCTGCCGTCTACGGGGTGGCACGGAGTCGGACACGGCCGAAGCGACTTAGCCGCAGCAGCAGCATACTTTTCTTCATGTCCGTTTTTTTAAAGGACTGAAAGATATTCTGAGGGAGGATATTCTGTGATAAATCTAACAGGTGCATCTTCATGAGCACTTAGCCTGTTTCGGATGGTTTCCCTAGCTTCAAAGAATGGAGCAGGAATATTGCAGCGCGTGAGAGCACAGAGTCACGGAGTTGTTCGTGGAGCGGATGTAGTTTGGAAGTAGAATGGCCAGGGCAAAGGGGAGGTGTAAATTGCCCTCCAAAGACAGTGCAGCCAGTGTTTCCAAAGCATAATAAGAGGGCTTATTTCCAGCTTTACTGAAGATTTGGTTTATCAAACTATTTCTTTTTTCACTCTGGTAGATAAAAACCTACCTCTCATTGCAGTTTATAGTTCCTTCATGCTATCGAATATTTGTTTGCATTTTATTGTCAGTCTATATTTTTAAGTTTTCTCTTTGCTGTTTTGTGAGAAGTGCTTATGTAGAAGGGAATTAAACCTTGGTATGTTTTCTCTATGTTGAATTAGTTTTCACCAAAAAGGTATTTTGAGTTTGTTTATGGGATTTTTAAACATGCATCAGTTCAAATGTGTGTCTCTTCTGGTGTTTGCGTAATCATGTGATGTACTAATCCTTTCTTTCCTGACTTGTGGGAGATACTGCGTTTTTAAAAGCTAGTTTAATTATTTTCTCTCACCTTTTTTTCCTCCTGCTATATTGGTCATATTTTGTTACTTGCATAAAAGGCTCCCTACAACCATATTGCTCATTTTTTTCTTCTATTCTTTCTTCCCCCAAGGACAGTTTAAGGAGTATAATAACTCCATGGCGGGCAGTGGGATGCAGTTCACAGGGGCTTTCCATTTGCTAAGGATGTCATTATCCTGGTAGGATTCTCAAATTAATACGATCACAGACCAGGGAGGCTGGGCAGCATATTTAGAAGCTGGAGGAGGGAGGCAACTCAGGGACCCTGAGATCACCCAATTTCAGATTGGCTTCTTGCTTGCAGCTCAGGTATAATTTCATTCTCCTGTACTGTTTCTAGGTAAGTAGTGATACTGTATCAGTCTTAAAAGTAACTGCTGTTATTGTTGTTGTTCAGTTGCTAAGTTGTGTCCAACTCTTTGCAAACTCATGGACTGTAGCCCACCAGGGTCCTCCATCCATGGGATTCTCCAGGCAAGAACACTGGAGTGGGTTGCCTTTCCCTTCTCCAGGGGATCTTCCCAACCCAGGGATCAAGCTTGGGTCTCCTGCATTGCAGGCAAATTCTTTATCTTCTGAGTCACTAGATGGCTGAAATTCCCCTTTCCTCTCTTGCTTTTTTTAGATGAATTTAGATACAGGGACAAGCTTGTCTGACACCAAATCAAGATAAGTGTAAGAAGCTTTGGATAAAATGTTATTATGGAAAAAGTGATGGACGGCCCGGAACGTGACTTTCCAGGCAGAAACTGAGCCTGTAAACACCAGTCAGACCTGCATCTTGTCGATTTCAAAAGTGGAAGCTTTGTTTTAATTAGTTTCTTGGATGACTGGCAAGGTCAAGCACGGCTTTACACGTTAATGGCCTTTTGTATTTCTTGCTTGGAGACTTAGAGCCAGTCCCTTTAAAACTTGTTTTTACAAACGGTTGCTTAGGCAATGCTTCACCCTCTGCTGCGTGGGTGGGGTGCATCTGCGGGCACAGAGAGAAAGAGCTGGATGCTGGCTCCGAAGGCGTGGTCCTTACCGCACGATTACACGTGTGTGATGTTGGGAACGTCGTCACGAATACACGGTGAGCGTCAGGACACAGGCTGGCCGTTCGTTCTCACGGGTTTGGTTGAGGAGCAAAAGTGATGGCAGCTGGGAAGTGCTGTTGAACTTGTGAATCACGTAAAGCTGTTACACCGTAGCAAACCGATCCATTTCCTCCTGTTGAGGCTAATGATCATGTCAAAGAGGCAGTGGCCCTTGGGGACGCTTGACTCCGAGCCTCTGTTTCCGCACCAGCCCTGATGTCGGTCTCAACTCCACTTCATCTCAAGGAAGGGTCTTAGGACTTTAGTCTGGATCCTAACGTTTTCTCATGAGGAGGCTTGAGCCCTCCCCCCATGCCCATGAGGAATTTTCCTGAATGGATTTCCTCTGAATTCTCAGTTTTAGCAAATGCCATGGATTTTGTGAATACGGAATTTTGCTTCCTGGTGTTTCCTACCGGGATGTTTCCCGGACTTGTTTGGCTAGGGGCCACCCCCCTTTGCTACCTCTGCAGGTTGTAGGATTACTGTGATGGTTGGTGCTAGGGCTCTGTGGGGCCGGGGAGCAGCACTCAGCTTTCTGAGCAAACACTCTCCTTGCTGTGAAGGAGTTTTGCAGATACGCATCTGTAGTCAATTGACTTTGAGCAAAGGCGATCACCTCTGTAAGGCAGACGGGCCTCACCCCAACGGTTAAAGACCTTCCACACAAAACCAAGCTTTCCCCAGAAGAAGAAATTCTGCTTCTTGATGATTGCATTAAGTTTGCTATGAATTTCAGATTTGCCAGCCTCCCACAGTCATGTGAGCAAGTTCCTTAAACTCATCTATCTACCTACTTACCATCTACCATCATTTACCTGTCTATCATCTACCTACCCACCTGTCACCCATGTATCTGCCTCCATCTTCTATCTTTTCATCTGCCTACTATCTGTTTATCTGGACTTCCATGGTGGCTCAGACAGTTAAAGGATCCACCTGCAGAGTACATTGAACCTGGGTTTGATCCCTGGGTCAGGAAGATCTCCTGGAAAAGGGAATGGCAAACCCCCCTCAAGTATTCTTGCCTGGAGAATCTCATGGATGGAGGAGCCCAGTGGGCTCCAGTTATCCACTATCTACCTAGCCACCTACCTATCATCTGTCTATCAACCAGCTCCTATTGGCCCTGTTTTCCTGGAGAAGCGGACTGACATAATCACAGGCAAGGATTAGTGGGTCTGGGCATCTGAAGTCCGACCTAGGCATGAGGATTTTGGAGTTGACTCTGGAACATGCTTTAAACACTTCCCAGGTGGTGCTAGTGGTAAAGAACTCGCTGACTAGTGCAGGAGACGTAAGAGATGAGGGTTCGATCCCTAGGTAGGGAAGTTCTCCTGGAGGAGGGCATGGCAACCTGCTCCAGCGTTCTTGCCTGGGAAATCCCACGGAACGAGGAGCCTGGTGGGCTACAGTCCATGGGGTTGCAGAGTCAGACACGACCAAAATGACTTAGCACGCACACTCATGCATGGTTTTTCTTGCTCATATCCTCACAATCGGCTAGTACACTTTGGACACCAGGAAACCCGACGCACACCAGGAAAACAGCACAACAAGCTGAGATGTGGAGTCGCCCTATGTTCAGAGCCTTGTAAATTGTGCTTTAAGTGGAATTTAATGTCCAGATAGTTAACTGACTAACATGACTACTCCCTGAATAGAATCAGTTTCAGAATGAGACAGGTAAATGAAGATGTTTATCTGAAGGCACTCTGTACTCAAGCTCCTTTGAACTGTATAAAATGTGGTAAATACTTGCACTTGACTTTGTAAAGCTTGATGAGAGAAGAGTTTGAAGTGAAATCCTGTCACCGTTCATGCAATATTTGATTTAAATTCAATTCCTAGAAACCTCAGATGAATGCGGTTCGTGTATCAAAGTACTGAGTTTAATTTATTGTGGCTTTAAATACGCAGCTAGCTTACATGTGAATGAATACATATACCAAGAAAAATCTGTTCCCTTAAGAGCAGTCAAGGGACACCATTTATCAGATTTCTTGGTATGTGGAAGATTAATAGCTCCAAAGTGCCAGTGTGAAATTGTCCGACTTGAACTCACAGAACAGGAGTATCCTGCTATTTTTAAACAAGGTTCTAACATCTTTTCATCTTGAATCCCTGCAGTTCTCAGACTCTGGCTATTTATTTTTCCTTTCCTGTTTCTTTTTTTTCCTTTCTAAACAAGCTGTTTTTCTTGACATAACACGGAGCTTAGAAAACTAATTTCTCTTTATCTGTGTACCAAGAATAAAGAAAGTGGATAATTACCAAGAGAACATTTTGGGGTTTAAACGGCCCTTGGGGAAGCAATAAATTGCTATGTATTTGTGTTTTATTTTGTTCAACATCAAAATGCATTTGCCACAATGAACCATAGGTGAACACATCTGGGTCAGGGGACCATGGGAGGGGTGTTCTTGAGAAGTCAGGTTTGCTGGTGGGTGGCTCCCGGCCACGTGCCACAGGAAGCTCGGGTCTTGGCCAGGACCCTGGCCACGCGGGCACTGGCTTTGAGGGGTGTCCCACTTTGCTCCCTGCGGCTTCAGTCTGTTGAATGATGTGTTAAGTGTCCTCAGAGGGAGGGCTGATGTTCATTCCAACATGGATCATTTTCTCTTAGCGTGGTGAGTTAGATTTTAATGTTGGCAAGTTTCCACTTTGGAATTTTGATATTCGGTGCTGGGTTTTTGAAATTTTCTCCCTCCATTTACTTATTATCTGTCCTTTTTTGGGGAAAAGGATATGAAGTGAGTAGGTTTCCATGGCAAGAAGGGCTTGTCCCTTTCTAAGTCACATCACCTGAAGGCCAGCCACTGGCTTTAAAAAGCAAGCTGTCCGCTGTCCACGAAGTGATTAAGATTCTCCTTTATTCTCACTTCATTTTGCAGAAGATCAGTGATTTCAAAATCTCGTTTTAGGAGTTTTGCCTTTCAGAGCTTGAATCTTCATGTTCTTATCCCAGTGAGTTTCAGTTTCGAGGTGGGCTTACCGCAGAGACACGCTTTTGCCGGGGGACTTCACGACGGGCGGTGAGGGAGCAACGAGAAACAGCAGGCTCACGGGTCTTCTTTCTTTTCTCTAATTTTTAGTGAAGGGAGGTAATGAATGCCCTCCATCAAACCTGCCCCTCGCCCTTCTCCCCTCCCTCACCCCCCCTTCCCTTGGGACCTGAGTGTGTGATGGGTTTGATTTCTGCACAAAGGGAGATTTATTGCTTTCATGTCTTTCTGATTTGGTTGTTGTAATCTTACTCGGGACGCCAGGCCGGGCTTCCTGTCCTGAAAAGCACTGTGTCTGTGTCGGGGGAACAAAGCGGTCGCCATCACACCTTACATCTTACATCCCTGAGTTAAAGGTTTGGCGTCTGGGATAAAAGAAGATCAGACACTCAGGACAGGAGACACTGCACCCGAGAATGTGGGGAACACAGATGAAACATCGCACGTCTTTCATACCTTCCCCATGAAGCCTATGGTGACTACGACTGAAAATGCTTACCAAGTGGACACACACCTCCGTACGCGGAGAATCCCAATTTTTCATTGCTTTCCAACTTCCTTAGATGTTGGACCGAACAGCATCACTGTCACCTTGAACTGTATTTTTTGATCTGGGATTAAAAAATGTATACGGGTGGGTGGAGGTTCTTCAGCTGCTTTTCTGGAGATGGGTCCCCAGCGGCTCTCATACCTCGCCTGCATCTTGGAGACCTGCTGAGTAAGCCTGAGGTTGGCCAGAGCCCCAGTTTATACTGGAAGTCTTGCGAAGTCTTCGATTTTCTAGCAGCTCTGTTGATACTAACACAAATGGGCGAGTTGGTTTCATCTCCATGCTTGAGGTGACAGTGGGCTGTGTGTGGATGGGATGTGGAGATACTCATGTGTCCGTGTGATGAATCAAACAGAACTAAGTCCACACTCAGACAAGTACAGCTGGGGGACTCTGTGTGGCATCAGTTGATCGAGTCAAGGTCAGTGTCCCCACTGAGATTTCTCCACTGGACAAAGGGTACGGAGCCCTGTCCCCATGACTTCTAACCACTGTTAGCGAATCTACAGTTATTTCAATAAAATTTTTGATTAAAAATCCAAGTTAACCTCATCTCCTAAATACACTTTCCAAATCTCTAAATGTTAGCACAGCAGTGGGATCAGACGCAGAAGTGAAAATGGTGCCCTTGGTTATTTTAACTGTGGATAATGTTTTCCACACTGTTCCACCGATAGGCATAAAAATTGATTAACACACTCGGTTAGGCTGAAGGATGGCGTCCTGCGGCCGTCCTGGGACAGACAATGAAGGGAGGTGAGCGTTTAGAGCTGTGCCACCGAGGCCGTCTCATTCTTTCTCTCTGACCATAAACATAAACGCTGAGGCCGTTTCACTCTTCTCTATTTATAGAAAATTGGGAAAATAAAATAAGGCATAAAGAAGAAAAAAAGTCTGCAACACCCAGGCTCAGATTTAACCATGGCTGACATTTTATTGTAGTTCCACCAGACTTCTGAACTATTCAAATATATGTTTACATATAACAAGTATCCTTCCATTTTCTAGGACACTCTTACAAATGACATTTCCAAGGCTATAAAAAGTACATTTGAAATATGCTCGTACAAATCTGATACTCTGCCCACGGACCCCAATATGGCACCAAGCCGGGGTCCATGCTGGTCAGCCAGCATCTTTTTATGGCCATGCCCTGCTTGATGAAGTCAGCTAGGAAATATTCTGAAAACCACTCACGGATTGTCGTATGTGATTCACCATGCATTTGACGCTGGGTAGGCAAGTTGTTTTGAATTTTTCATTATGATAAGCCATGCTGTGATGGAAACTTTTTTGCATAATTTCTTTTCTGAATTTGGGTTCTTTAGGATGGAGTCCCAGAAGAATTAATATGTGAAAACGTGTGAGTTTTCAGGCTGTTAATACGTAGATTGCATTCCAAGAGGGCATCTATCTTCAGATATTCACAGCTGTATAGGTTCCCTACAGTAGGCAACCTCTTCTTACAGATAAAAGTCGGTATGTCACTTTTGATGTTCAGTGAAGGCAAACGTTTTCCTTATACGTTTGTCAGCCGCGTGAATTTCCTCCTTTGTGATTTGCTCCCTTATGCACTTTGCCTCTTTATTGGGACGAGGACCAAATTGTGCAACCCTAATGTGAGTTGTTGTTAATACAGAACTGCTCATGGTTTTCTTTGGTGAGCATTTTAGGACTTTGTGGCAGTTAAACACAGGAGATGTTCTGGGGCATTCATTACTTTTTTCATAATGCTTAATTTTTATCTGTATTACTATTTCCATTTTGAGATGAGAATCCAGTGGAAAGGAGGCTGAAGGATGATTTCAAACCCAGAGTATCAGAGTGTGTTGGAGGGACGGGTCTCATGCCATACAGATTGGAGGAGAAATACCCAAGAGAAGGAGAGTTCCCCTTTGCCTCCCTGAGGCTCCCTCTCCTACATCCTGCTTCATTCTAATCCCCTGGGGTCCAGAGGCCCGACCTTCTCACTTCCTGTTTTACAAATATGGTCTTCGACACTGTTATCTCTTAGACATGGGATTTTAAAGCGTTACTTTTTTTTTTTTTTAAAAAAAGAAAGGTTGCATGTTGACATCTTTCAGATAAATTGTAATTCAATAAATTTAAATGCAAATAAATCCTTCAGATAAATTGTAGAAACACTGTCAACTCCGAGGCAACAGCCAGGAAACAGAGCAGGTCTGGAGGCTGTCCCTGTCCCCGGGTCAGCCGTCAAGTACTGTCGCTTCTCACGACGACCTCTAAACGTGATGACTGGGGCCAAGTGAGGAGCAGTGCCCTGAGGATGGAAGGGCGACTCTGCGTGTTGAAGCGACGACTCTGGACGCATTGGCGCGCTGTGGGGCATCAGACACCAGGAAAAGGAATCTTTTAAACCAGGCTTATCTACGCCCGAATCATGTCTCTAATTTTGGACTAAAAATAAACAAATGCTTATTTTTTATTTCCATGTAAATGAGGGCACTTGGAAAACTGTGGTTTTTAACTCTGGGTTCGTAAAAGTTTGTGGTTCCCTCGTGATTGCATTACTCATCAGCTTCGAAAGCTGTCCCAACATTTTCCATGGGGCCTTCAGGAAGCCCAATGGGTGAACTTTCACCAGGTGGATGGAATTGCGGAAAATCCATCATGTATGATTTCTAAAATGATGATGATCCTTCTACTTGGATTTGCCCCATGGAGTGAACTGATGGAAAGAACGATGTCTTTTGCCTCCTGGCTTCTTCCTAAACATCCTTCACGTCTGCTGGGAGGCGTCGCTTCCTCTGCGGGGCCTTTCCCAGCCTCTGGGAGGCTGGGGTTGGCTCCGCTGTGCCCGGTCTCAGGGCCCGCTGGCCGTCTGCATGACAGCCTGCAGGAGACCGTGTAGTGAAGGTTTGGGGGGTGTCCGTTGCTTCACTTCCTGTCTCCCCACTGTCTCCAGGGCTGTGTCATCTACCCTACTCATCCCTGAGTCTCTGAGTGATGCTGGCATTCACGGGGCACAGGAAAAATATTTCACCAACAGATCAGCGAGTGAACGGAGAGTCCTCCTTTAGTGCTGGTATGTGGCCGCCGAGACACCTCCCCCCAACTACCGCCAGTCACAACCCTACCCAGCCTGGCTGGGATGCAGCTCCCAAGACCAGAACTTCCTGGGCAGTGGACACAGCTCACTCAGCGATGCTGCCTTCTTTGCCTGCTTTGTCACCCAGAACAGGTCCCACTTCCTCTGGGGAAACCCACTTATTGACCTCAGATGCTGGCCTCCATCCATGGAGGACTTCCCTGGTGGCTCAGATGGTAAAGCGTCTGCCTACAATGCGGGGGACCCGGGTTGGGTCCCTGGGTTGGGAAGCTCCCCTGGAGAAGGAAATGGCAACCCACTCCAGTACTCCTGCCTGGAAAATCCCAAAGGGTGTAGGATCCTGGTGGGCTACAGTCCACAGGGTCGCAGAGAGTTGGACATGACTGAGTGACTTCACTTTCTCTTTTCACTATCATTTTCCATCCATGGATATTTTTATTTAAAAAATTGTATTTTGGATAGGGAAATACTTTCCATCGTTTATCTAGAAGGACAGATCCTGGAGTGTGTCACCAGAAGGGTTGAGTGGGAAGAACTTGGCCCCTCTGTCTCTCTGGACACGTTTCTCTCCTAGAGGCCGTGTCAGGTGTGGCGTTCTCACTAACATCATCGTCCTTATTATTCTAGAGGACCAGCCCCTAGTGCGAAGAGACCCACGCTTGTTGTAGCAACAACATACTCATTCTTCTGTGTGAAATATGTTTGTGCAGATGCTTGCAGTGTCTTTGTGGTGATCAAGCAAGATGTCCAATGGTGAATTTTCAAGTAGATGATATTGATGTAGAATTAGTTTGTTTTCTTTATTGGTCAAGCTATATTCTTTCTGAGTCCTCAGTAGCTAGCAATTTTTTCTTGTTATTCCCGAGTGATATCGAGCAGCTATCTTTTGCATGGTTTTTCCAGTGGTCATGTATGGATGTGAGAGCTGGATCATAAAGAAGGCTGAGTGCCAAAGAATTGATGCTTTCAAGTTGCAGTATTGGGAAAGGTTCTTGAGAGTCCCTTGGGCAGCAAGGACATCAAACCAGTCCATCCTAAAGGAAACCAACCCTGAATATTCATTGGAGAGACTGATGCTGAAGCTGAAGCTCCAATACTTTGGCCACCTGATGTGAAGAATGACTCATTGGAAAAGACTCTGATGCTGGGAAAAATTGAAGGCAGGAGGAGAAGGGGATGACAGAGGATGAGATGGTTGGATGGAATCACCGACTCAATGGATATGAGTTTGAGCAAGCTCCCAGGGACAGTGATGGACAGGGAGGCCTGGCGTGCTGCAGTCCATGGGATCACAAAGAGTCGGACATGACTGTCAAATAACAACTGTCTTATGCATAAAGAGGTACACAGGTGATTTCTTTCTGATGGTGTGAAGGACTGGTAGAATCAATGTCCACAGAAAACCCACTTGGCCTATGAAGTGGAGGTGAAGTTTTCTTTTCCTCATTTGGAAATCATGGAGTCTGCAAAAATGAAGCTGATAGTTCTATCTGGACAGTATCAAAAGGTATTAGATCCACTGGTTTTGCCTTAGAGGTAGGGTGGGGCTAGAGAGTCTTACAGCACAAGACACTTCTTATTTGATTGTTAATAATTTATCATCAGCATCCCAGTTGTCTTTGTCTTTTGAACAAACCTATTCCAGGCAGACAAGGAGTTGTTGGAATATGCAGATGGATGTCGGCCTCCCGAGATGAAAAGCTGCAGAGACGTTTCTGGGCTCTCTCTGTCTTCCTGTGGATTTTGGTTTCCATCTGGTCTAACTTGGCTTCAGCCTGAGTTAGTTCTTTCTCAAGCAAATATGATGGTGATAAATTCTCCCAGCTTTTGTTTGCTTGAAAACGTCTTACTTTTGAAAAGTATTTTTGAAAAGATATTTTCATTGTTGTAGAATTCCGGGTTGACACTTTCTTTCTTCCCTCCTTTATATTGTCATTCTATAGATTTCTGGGCTCTGCTCAGTTTTTCCTGATGAGAAACCTGTCATCAATACATCGCTGTGTCCCTGAAGGAGATGTGTCTCTTCTCCCTGGCTGACTTTCAGACTGTCATTTGGGACGTCCCTGGTGGTCCAGCGATTAGTCTCCAAACTTTCAATGCGAAGGGCGTGGGTTTGATCCCTGATTGGGGAACTAAGGTCTCACGTGCTTCACGTGCTGCCAAGAAAATATTTTTTTAAATAAATGAATAAAATTAAGATTGTTGTTTTTATCTTCAGCCCTGTGTGGTTATGTACCCAGGTGTGATTTTTTTTTAATCTTAAAAAGTTTTTATCTTTTAAAATAGGTTTTCTACCCCAATCTCTCTCTCTTCTCCTTGATTCTAGTTCCATGTACGTTAGAACGTGCGATATTGTCTCAGAGGCCACTAAGACTCTTAGGTTACAACACATATTTTTCCTTGTTTCAGAACAGGTTTAAAAAAATTTTTTTTTCAAGTTTGCATATTATTTTCTGCCTTATCTGATCTGCTGTTTAGCCCATCAGTGGATCTTTATTTCAAACACTGTGGTTTTCAGCTCTAGAATTTGTACTTCTGCAGCCCCCATTTCTCTGGCGAGATCCTCCCGTGCTCACTCATAACCATACTCTTCAACTAGGTCTTGAACGTCCTCACCACACGTGTTCTAGAGCCTTCTTTCTGCACCGTGTCAGGGGTCTGTCTGCATTGACTGCATTTTCTCTTTATTAAATTGGATGTTATATTTCTTTTCAGGTCTAGAAGCTCTGGATTGTATGACAGAAGCTGTGGCCAGTCCTTTGCAGGGAATTTGGATGGTGTTTGCCATTTATACTATTTTTACTGAATTCTTGTGCTCACCCTGTGAGGTGAGGTTGCTGTACTTCCAGTTTGAAGTGAAAGAAAGTGAAAGTATTAGTCGCTCAGTTATGTCTGACTCTGCGACCCCGTGAACTGTAGCCCGCCAGGGTCCCCTGTCCAAAGGATTCTCCAGGCAAGAATACTGGAGTGGGTTGCCATTCCCTTCTCCAGGGATCTTCCTGACCCAGGGATCGAACCTGAGTCTCCTGCATTGCAGGCAGATTCTTTACCATATGAGCCACCAGGGAAGCTCCAGTTTATAGATGAGCAAACTGAACCTTGAGCTTGACAAGAAGCTGCTAGATAGCTAGCACATGCCAGGGGGTGAAGGGGCCCCTCGGAGGGAGGACGCGTGCTGTCACGGTGGAGAAGACCCTGATGCTGGGAAAGACGGAGGGCAGGTGGGAAGGAGGCTGACAGAGGGTGAGATGGCTGGATGGCATCACAGACGCCATGGACATGAGTCTGAGCAAACTCAGGGAGGTGGGGAAGGACAGGGAGGCCTGGCGTGCTGCAGTCCATGGGGTGGCAAATAGTTGCACACGACTGAGGAACTGAACAATAACAGCGACAGCACGTTTGCCCACTTGAGCTGCGTCCTCCAGCTCTCCATGGTCACGCCGTGTGGGCCAAGCTCCTGCATTCTCCCAGAGGCCCGGGCCTGTGAGGCCCTCTGCTGTCCAGGGGCTACAGGTGGGATGCGGACCTCACCTGGCAGTTTCTGAAAACCGTGCGTGGCCCCAGCGCCTCGTTGAACAGTGCCTGCCTGCTGTATAAGGCCTCTAGCTCCCGGGGCGCTCAGGAATCCCCAGAGTCTCACTGAGGGGCTGCGATCTGCTGAGGTGTTTACCTGTCTGAAAATGTACCAGGCTATAAACAGAAGCTGTTTCCCAGTCTCCTGCGATCCTGGGCTGGTTCTTCCCTGATTTCCTCCCCTCTTTGTCAGCTTTAATAAAGAGGAACGAGAGGAAAGGGGGAAGCAGAGCCCACTCCCCACGCAATTTCAGGTCGGCAGAAAGTGCGCGCGCAGCTCCTCAGAGACTGCGGTGCCCGGCCGCGGAGAGGACGCTGACAGCAGAGAGCTCGGCCCCTCGGGGACCCCGGGGTGGAGGGGGCCTGCACCGCAGCAGGCCCTGCCGGCGGCACCCAGCACGCCCTGTGGCTCCAGGTCCGCTCCGTCCTCTCTGGCCCCCAGTCTTGCTGGGGGGAGACTGTCGTCGTGTAGACTGGGATCCGGGAGCTGCAAACTCTGTGGGTTTTCGGTCTCTTCTGCTCAGGTTTCCCTGCGTGGAGCATACACGCTGTTCCCTGAATGGAGGCAGAATTCATTCCCAAAGGGGAGCAGCGCACTGGGGAACACCACCGCCCTCCCCCTGGCCAGTGCAGGACCCCGGGCCTGGAGCAGAGTTCTGGGTCCTGGTGCTCACTGGCCTCCCCTCCCTGCAGCCCGGGGCCTGGGATAAGAGCTTGCCGTGGGATATGTCCCTTTCCCTGACAACAAGCCCGAGAAAAGCAAACCAGTACTTCATCCATTTTATACCTGAAGAAACCGAAGTGAAAGGGATTGACTCTCTGATCTAGGCTCACACGCCGGTTGCTGTTTTAGCCACTAGGTCGTGCCCGACTCTTTGTGACCCTATGAACTGTAGCCCACCAGGCTCCTCTGTCCGTGGGCTTCTCCAGGCAAGAGACCTGGAGTGGGTGGCCATGTCCTCCCTCAGGAGTTCTTCCCGACCCAGGGATTGAACCCACCTCTCCTGCTGGGAAGGTGGCTTTTTTTCTTTTCTTTTCCCACCACTGAGCCACCTGGAAGCCCCAGGCTCACGTGCTAGGGAATGTCCTAGCCAGGTTTCCAGCTGACATGCCATCTTCCATGTCCTGTGCTCGGGGCTGACCTCCTCCAAAGGGACGCCGGGAAAAGCCGGGACCAGGAAGCCTGCGGTGAGGCCTGTGGTCCTCAGCAGTTGCCAAAATGCAGGAGAAAGTGAAAGCCTCGCTACCTGGAGAGAACATGGAAGTCCTGGTTTTGAAGTCGTGTGGGGACCCTTGTGTTCACGGTCTGTCTCCCTCCACCCAGCATTTGGAGAGCAGCTGATGAGTGAGGAAAACAAGAGGAAATAAAAGGACAAAGATCTGAGTCTGGCTTCCGAGTTCCCCCATACGGAGTGGGCTTACGGGCCTGTCTCCCTCTCTCCCTGGGACCCGAGGCTGAGTCTTCAGGCTCCTTCAGTCCTTCCACCTGTTCACAACCACAACGACACACGATGCCTCACCAGAGGGTCTGCCCCGTCTCAGGCCACTGGGTGGGAGCGAAAGGTAGATCTCCAGGGTTCTGGAACCTTCTTTCTTTGTTCCCTGCTTCCCCTGCCTGCCCCCAAGTGCCTGGACCAACAGTACTCCAGTCCCAGCTTCCTTCAAGCAACTCCTGCTTCCAAAACCCAGGCCTGAGTGGAGGGGAAGGTCTCTGGGGGCTCCCCAACCACCTGGAGGCACAGGGCTATCACCGGCACCCCTCAGACCCTGGGGAGGACCATGCTCAGAACGGAGGGGACGCCCGAGACCTAAGCCCGTGACAGGGAAGGAGCAGTGCAAGGTGGTCTCGTGGTTGGTTTCCATCCACAGAGGCTCACCCCACACCGAGTGCGGCCTCAGCCCAGGACGCACGTCGGGCACCGTTTGGCTCAGCGATCGCGGTTCTGTCCCTGATGCCTGCTGTTTGCTCTCGCTCTGAACACACAGTGGTCTTTCAGGCCCACGTCCCGCTTCCCCAAAACAACTTTTGACCCGTGACTGGGGAGTTTTTAAATAACACAAACGTCACTTCCCCTTGTCCACTTAGAGCATCCCAGCGTATCACCCTCGTCCCCAGGATGAGTCCAGACTCCCAGCTGACTCTCTGGACCCAGCTCCCTGGCGGACTCCACGTGTGTCAGTCTGAATTTTGTGGCTTTGTGACCTGCGGCCGCCAGGCTCCTCTGTGTGTGGGGTTTTTCTGGGCAAGAATACTGGAGGGGGTTGCCATTCCCTACTCCGGGGGATCTTCCCCACCCAGGGATCGAACCCAGGTCTGCTGCGTTGCAGGCGGGTTCTTTACCATCCAAGCCACCTGGGGCTCTGACCAGCTCAGGGCCCGTTGTCCTAATGGGCATGAGATGCTCTTCCCAGCATTTTGTGTCTTGACAGAAGCTCTTCCTTTCTGTCTCTCCTTTTTACACTCAGGGTGTGAGTGTCTGCTCATCCTTGAAAACCCCCCTGAGCCCCAGCTCCTCCCAGAAGGGCTTCCTTGCTTCCTCAGAGGGAGTTTACTCCTCTGTATTTTGTGGCTGGTGTTTGTCCTAGTCCTTCTCAGGGCGTTTATTACACAACATTGTAGTAACGTGTGTACGGCTCTGTTTCTGTTTACTGTAAACTCCTGAAGGTCAGAAGTCACCCATTCATTCATATCTACGTCCCTGGTGCCTGGCACGAGTGTGGAAACGTCCAAACTGGTCAGAAGTCACCCGTTCATTCATATTCATTTCCCTGGTGGCTGAGACAAGTGTGGAAACCTCTCAATTCTCAGTGGATTGTGTGCTGTGTCACTTGTGGCTTCCAGAGATGGGGCGGGGGAGCTGTTGATGGGAGTGGAAGGAAGGACCTTTCTTCCCAGAGCTGGACAAACAGAAGGAATGAGAGGGAAGGACCTGTCTTTCTCATCAAAAGACTTCTTTTTGAAAGAAAAAAATTTTTTGACAGCAAAGTCACCAAGAAAGAATTGTGTTTAAGAATCTCTGGGTTCTAGTGTGAGACTGGAGCGGCCGTCAGGAAGGAAAACTGTCCTGGGAAAACAGAAAGTAGCAAGAGCTGTCAGACGCTGGACATCAGCCGTATGTCCGTTCGCTGCTATGAGCTTACAGACGTCACCCCACTCGGTGGCTGCTCCATAAAGACAGTTATTCCTTCTCACCATCCTCATCATCACCAATAAAGGCACTGACCGCCTAGGCTGCTTGGTCACCAGCATCGGTGCTGTATTCGTTAGATTCTCTAAATCGTGTTGATGTTGGGTAGAAACCAATGCAGTACTGCAAAGCAATTATCCTTCAGTCAAAAATAAATAAGGTAAAAAAAAAAAAACTTCTCTCAAGGTGGAAATAAAAATATGATGCAAAGAAAATTCCCAGATGAATGCTCAGAGAAAAGGCCTTTTGTCTGCCGCATGCAAAGCATTTTGAACAGATGCAGAAGAGAAGAAGGACATGGTGTGTCATTTGGGGGGAAACTGAGAGATGAGTGCATTCATTTGACTGGAACGAATGATCGGGATCCATATGGCAAGCAGATACAGTAGTGTGGGACCTAAAATGCCAAGCTCAGGCTTAAATTCTGCCTCGTTTTGATAACTATTCATCTCTGGTGATCTAGTGGCTAGGATTCGGCATTCTTAGTAGCTATTGGAGATGATAAAATCAAAGTCATATTTTAAAAGAATTGGCATCAGACAATGGGACACTGGGGAATGAAGACTTTCTGGGGACAGTGTTGGTGGCAGCTTGGTGTCAGCTGGAGCAAAGAGGGGACAGTGGGAAGCACCCAAGATGTGGATCCCAGACTGTCTCCTCCTCTCTTGAAGACTGGCTGACACCCTTCAGCTCCCCCAGGCTTTGGTTTCTAACCTGTAACATGCTGGGCAAGATTGAGGGCAGGAGGAGAAGGGGCGACAGAGGAGGAGATGGTTGGATGGCATCAGCGACTCACTGGATACGAATTCGAGCAAACTCTGGGAGACAGTGAATGTCAGGGAAATTTGGAGTGCTGCAGTCCATGGGGTCGCAAGCAGTCAGGCGTGACTGAGTGCCTGACCAACAGCAACAGCATTAATGTGTTGGGAAGCAGCCTCAGAAGCCCTTTTGGATCTTTCAGACTAGCAGTCTGTAATTCTGTGGTTCTAGAGAGGAGTGTTGAGGACACGGATGAAGGAAGACTCAGTGGGGACTTAGAGAGGCTGAGCCCCAGTGGATGAGGAAATGGAGATGGTGTCTGTCGGAAGCAGAGGAGGTCTGTCGAGGACCCATAAGAAGGGGTGCTAAAGCGATGGCATTGTAGGAAGTCAAACAAACAGCTCAGAATGGCAGGCGCTGGGCCGGCCTCCCTTCCAAACGCTTCTTGGGGGTAGATCCTTAAGTGAACTTGGAAGGAAGGGAGGAGGAGGCTTGGTTGGTGAAATGGTGAAGAAGCAAAGCGAACCAGACGGCCTTACATCTGTGCATGGGGAGCTCGCCCACTCCGGGGTGTGCCTCTTCGTCTGCCTCCAGGGGGCTGCCTCCAACCAGGCGTGTGCCATACTAGGGACAAGAAACAAAAGAAAATAAGGAGGAAGGGGGTTGCTTCTGAGGCTGTGGCCGGGGGTTGCTGCGGTAATTTGTGCGTGAGCTGGCAGACAAGCGGGAGGCAGGGTCAGATCTGAGAACCACAGACTGTTACATCTGGGTTCGGGAGATGCTGGCTCATGCTGTGGTCACTCCAGGTGCAGTCCGTCCCTCTGCTGGGTACTGAGCAGGGATGCAGTCCAAGCTGGAGATGTTGAGAAGTCACTGAGCTCCCAGCGCCTCTGCCATACGTGAGAGTAGCCGCTGATGCTGAGAAAGTGCCTTGAGGCCAGTGTGATGACCGCCACGTGGATGGTGATGTGACATCAGCCCAGGAACCATCATGAACACTCAACAAAACCTCACCCTCTGCTGTTCCTGCATCCTGGCGGGCCCCATCCTTCATGGATGGAATACCTGAGCAGTTGGGCGTTTTGTTGTTTTGTTGGGGCGTGTGGGTGTGCTAAGTTGCTTCAGTCGCTCTGTGCGACTCTACTGACTGGAGCCTGCCAGGCTCTTTTGTCCATGGGATTCTCCAGGCAAGAATACTGGAGTGTGTTGCCATGCCCTCCTCTAGAGGATCTTCCCAACCCAGGGATCAAATCTGTGTCTCTTAGGGTCTCCTTCATTGGCAGGTGGGTTCTTTACCGCTAGTGCCACCTGGGAACCCTGTTTTGTTGGAGATGTTTGCCCAGATTGCCTTTCTTATGCACTGTTAATCAAGGTAAGAGAAATAATGTAATTTGGCTGAGTTGAGCTGTGTTATCTAGTCGCGCTCAACATGAGAGAAATGATCCTCTATACTTTCCCTAAAGCCTCAAGACCGCTTGGACATCCTGGACTCAGTAGAAACCACGTCTACACCCTGTCAAAGGGTCCTCCCAGAAGCACCACTCAGCGCAGGCTATGCACACCTTGTGGGTGACCCTCTGTCATGTAGGAGGAGAGATAATCAGCCAAGGATGTTTCCACATTAACAAAGGCAGCAGTATACTAGCAAGGAAGGAGGAAAGATAGACTTTGGGTAGGCAGTAATTATTTAAAAATTACTGAAGACTGCATGTAGATTTTACATACACATTATATAACATATATGGGCTTCCTTGGTGGCTCAGATGGTAAATTGTCTGCCTGCAATGCAGGAGACCCAGGTTCGATCCCTGGGTTGGGAAGATCCCCTGGAAAAGGAAATGGTAACCCACTCCCGTACTCTTGTCTGGGAAATCCCCTGCACAGAGGAGCCTGGCGGGCTATAGTCCACGGGGTCGCATAAGGTCGGACATGACTTCGTGACTACTTAAGTAGTAGTAGCAAGTATATAACATATAGGCCTTCCTGAGTGACTCAGTGGTAAAGAATTCGCCTTCCAAGCAGGAGACTCGGGTTCGATCCCTGGGTCACGAAGATCCCCTGGAGAAGGACATGGCAACCCACTCCAGTGTTCCTGTCTGGGAAATCCCATGGACAGAGGAATCTGGCTGGCTACAGTCCTTGAGGTAGCCAAGAGTCAGACATGACTTAGTGACCAAACAGTGACAGCATCCAACGTGCAATGATAAATAGGACAGATGTCATGCAGATGGCTAGATGGGTGCAACAGGAAACCCTCCGAAGTCAAGACTCTGGCTACAGAAATGGTAAAAATCCGTACAATAGAATATGATGTCATCATTACCCACCAGGCAGGAGAAGCGTGTTTCAGACTTGGCAAAACTTCATAAGGTATTGCAAAATGAAAAGTGAACTTGACTCCATACGAATAGAAAGAGGTCACTCAGGGAGGGAAAACTACCACGTGTGTGAGCGCAGAAAAATGCAGAGGCAGACATACGAGAGGCTGGAGGTCATTATACTGGCAGGGAGTGGAGCTAGGAGCAGGATGACCAGGAGAGTGTCTTTTGAGTTTTTATGAGTTTTCCGAGGTTTCCGCATCAAACAGATACCACTTCTATAACTTAAAAATAAATAGTGATGAAAAAATAAAGGGGTGAGTTTACCTTCTCCTGACAGAGTCCCAGGGAAATGAGTTGCTTCATGCACTGGGGCCAAAGTAACTGAAACCTGCTTTCTGGGTTTGGAGAGTTTATAGTCAAGGAGCTCAGAGCTTATTTGCGGCAAACAATCACATGGCTTCCTGCCAGATGTTCTCAACCATCCACATTTGCTTTCAGGGCAGGTAAACAGATGAAAATTAATGTATGCTGGCCTGTTTTTCATTTGGCTTTACTCTCATAATTGTATTAATTTTTAAAGCATTTAAAATTCATGCTACCAATGCATTGATCTTAAATTTCACTGTTCCCCATGAAAAGGTAGGGTTTTTTTGGGTAACTTTCCATTTGAAAACTTTTCCTTGGCAATTGTTAATTAAAACTGAGAAAAAGTTGCATTTCTTAGGGGAAAATCCTCCTTCCTAAAATGAGTGCGCTCTTGATTCCTTGCAGAGAACACAGCACAGCGTGTGCTGGGAGGGGATCTATATTTGTGTCCCGTGGGCATCCATGTTTGGATGACGCACATCCTAATGAGGGCATCCCAGGGCTTCGTGACCTGCAGGAGCCCTCCGTTCCAGTTTCCAGTGCTGCTGACGGAACGCTGAGAAGGACCCCTCCCCCGGGGGTCTCAGAGGTGCTGCTGAGCCCGTGCTCGCTCACTGTCAGCTGCAAACAAACAGCCTGGTGACCAAAGCAAGAGGTTCTGTTCTCTCCCCGAATGCCTGGGCCGGCTCCCCCGGAAACAGAGTGGCAGGTTGAAACCTGACCCTGGGGAACCCCAGGGCTCTGCCTCATTTGTTCAATGTGGAGTATCTCTATATCCCAGGTTAGGAATCTTTTCTAGAGAAATGCCCTCGAACTATGCTGGGCTATTGTCATATTTATCTTATTTTTCCCAGACAACGTCTGTTCTCCCTGTTTCACCTTCCATTGTCCTCCTGGGACACAGAAGAGAGAATGATCACAAAGACATCCTGGGAAACGGGTGTTGGCTGAGACCCCAAACGAGACCGCCCTTCGTATCCAAGCAGCTTTAAAAATTTTTTTAAATTAATTTATTTTTAGTGGAAGGATTATTGCTTTACAATACTGTGCTGGTCTCTGCCACACCTCAACATGAATCAGCCACAGGTATACATATGTCCCCTCCCTCTTGAACCTCCGTCCCAACTCCCACCGCAGGCAGTCATGAGACAGGCATGAAATAGATGCAGGAAGATCTTATTTTGAGGGAGGCTGATATAGAACACTGGCTTTGGAGTTGAAGATGGATTCACTCATCACATAAATGACTATTCAGCAGTTGCAGTAGGCCAAGCACAGTCCTGGGATTTGGGGACACGAACAAGCTAAAACTACCCCCAAAAAACATGTGGAGCTCAGATGTAGCAGAAGAAGCAGACATAAAATAAGGTGATTTCAGGTTAACAAGGGTGAGGATGAAGGGCAGGCCCCAGTGCAGAGGAGAGATGCTGGACCAGGTGGTGGGCGTGGCGGCTGCAGGCAGGATGGGCAGGGACGGCTCTGTGAGAAAGGGACCTTTGGGCTGAGACGCTTACCACTGGGCGAGGCCAGCATGAAAGATCTGGAGGAGGGACACTCCAGGCAGAGGGAAGAGCAAGGCAAAGGTACAACGGGGAAAGGGACCTACCTGCTGGGAACACCCAAAGAGAATGGGACAATTTTTAGAACCCTTTTGGCAACAAGATGAATTTGGCTGAGCACCGAAGAACTGATGCTTTTGAACTGTGGTGTTAGAGAAGACTCTTGAGAGTCCCTTGGACTGCAAGGAGATCCAACCAGTCCATCCTAAAGGAGATCAGTCCTGGGTGTTCATTGGAAGGACTGATGTTGAAGCTGAAACTCCAATACTTTGGCCACCTGATGCGAAGAGTTGACTCATTGGAAAAGACCCTGATGCTGGGGAGTATTGGGGGCAGGAGGAGAAGGGGACGACAGAGGTTGAGATGGCTGGATGGCATCACCAACTCAATGGACATGGGTTTGGGTGGACTCCGGGAGGTGGTGATGGACAGGGAAGCCTGGTGTGCTGCAATTCATGGAGTTGCAAAGAGTTGGACATGACTGAGTGACTGAACTGAACTGTGCTGGCAATAAGATGAGAATCAGAGAAAATAGTAAAAAGTGATCCTGAAGTGTTGGCCTAGAGGAAAGGGGGTTGGAATGGAGGCTGATGGGTGGATGTTATTATCACAGTACGGGAAGATCCTAGTCCAGTGTGTCCTTGGTAGCATCTAAAATAAAGGTCTCATGCAATATTCTACTTGATAGCTATTTGAACAGAAGTATAATTTAATGTACAAGTTAGTTATTAAGTAGTTAACACAGTACTTTTGCACATTATCTTACTCAATAAATCCAAACCCTCAGTCATTCATCTTGTACTAATCAAAAGAAAAAAAATACTATTTTGTTTTGTTGGATCAGATTCGCCAAGTTCATGGAGCAAGCTCCCATCCTGCTCAGGGGCCTGACTCCCGAGTGGAACTCCCCATCCAAGGCTGACTACTGAGTATAGCTTCCCATCCCCAGGTGTGTGCTCAGACCAAGCTGTTAGCTCTTCTATCATGTGTTACGATTACTTGGAGCCTTCATAGCCTGTCTGCTGAGAGTGGGGATGGTTGGGTGTAAGAACCACATTTTAACTGTTCTCAAGCCTTCTAGACTTCTCTCCTAAGCTTGTTGTGAAGCTCTGTGAGATCCTGGTGGGTCACTGATGCCCACAGTTATCCCTTTTAATCCTCTATGAGAGCATGGCCGTGAGTGGGTGAGAACAGGGTACTATTTTCCAAGAAGCTGCAGATTCTGCCCTGGAGGGTAGCTCCGGTGTGAAACCACACAGCTTGAGCCGTGAGTCCCATCACGTCTTGAATAGCAAGGATCGCAAAGCGCAGACCTCAGAGGAGGGGGGAGGAGGTCCTCTGGTGCTCCGTGGGGGCCGCACACAAGGCCGGCTGTGCTCCCTAGGGGATCAGAACGCGCGGTGTCCCTGCCTTCGGGACCATCGTCTTCCTTTCAGCCCCCCTGAGCATCCGAGTAGACAGGAAACAATCCTCTGACTTGAAAGCAGTAGGGACCACGAGGATTAAGTTTATACCTCAGTCCTCGTTAAAGGCGGGAGTAAGTACTCTTAGTCAGCCCTACAGAAAGTTATTTATGGGAAATAAAAACCGCAAGAAGACACTTGGGGGAAAAGGGATAATACGTTCTGACCAGGGAAGGGAAGATGTAACCAGAGTAAGTTTCTTCCTTTTTAAAATTCTCTGTTTGACACAGATGGAATGCTTTATGTTGGAAATAAAACCACATTTAACCCCTCAAAGATGTGTCCCCAGGCCATTGTTGTGGGGTCATATTTGTCATGGATTGTACTGAAATGTGCTCATTTTTGCAGCAGAAATACAAAGTAGAGGGAGTGAATTTCATGGTCACCACACGTGAGAATGGATTACGGTATGCAGAACTAGGGGTGGGGGGCTGGTGCTGAGCCTGGGAGGAGGGCCTAGGGCCAGCTCGCTCTTGACTTGCCCGCTCTCTTCCACCCTCGGAGGGGCTTTAAACATTTCCCTGGCACTGTCCTCGGGCTTCTCAGGGGGTGCTGTGCTGTGCTCAGTCACCCAGTCATGTCTGACCCTTTGCGACCCCATGGGCTGTAGCGCCCCCAGGCCCTTCTGTCCATGGGATTCCCCAGGCAAGAACACTGGAGTGGGTTGCCATGCCCTCCTCCAGGGGGTCTTCCCGACCCAGGGATCGAACCTCGATCTCTTGCACGGCAGGCAAACTCTTTACCCTCTGGGCCACCAGGGAAGCCCCTCAGCTGGTTTACAATGCTGTGTTAGCTTCAGGTGTAACATACACCTAGACCCATTCTTCGTCGGGCATTTTCCATATAGGTTATTACGGGATATTAAGTAGAGTCTCTGTGCCGCACAGTGGGCCTGTGTTGGTTATCTATTTTGTATATAGTGGTGCATACTTCAGTCTCAACCTCCTAATTTATCCCTCCCCTCCCAACCTTTCCCCTTTAATAGCAAGGTTTGCTTTCAAAGTCTGTGAGTCTGTTTCTGTTTTTTAAAAAAGTTCGTCTGTGTCGCTTTTTAAAGGTTTTTTGTATAAGTGATATCCTATGACATTTGTCTTTCTCTGATTTCCTTCACTTGGTATGATAATCTCTAGGTCCATCTATGTTGCTAAAAGTGGCATTATTTCATTTTTTGTATGGCTGAGTAATACCCCATTGCATATGTATAATGTCTCACTGTATATCTTTCTAAGTATAAAAGCGTTTTAATCTACTGACTGTGAGTCTCAGAAGAGTGATCTTCACAATCCAAAGAAAACTGGTACATATGTTAAAGCCGAATGCTCCTGTGACCTTTTGATGTATTTTGATTCTTCTTCATGGCCTTTTTGGTATTAACTATCTTTTTAATTATCAGTGTTAGGGCAATGTCACGGCCTCTACATGCTTGTGGGTTTCCAGTGTTCAGTGGATCATAAAAGGCTGACCAGAACCACCTTTACCGTGCGCCCCCTCCAAATCACTTCCACCCCATGTGGCTTTTTAAGCTGCAGTTGTAACACAGCTAAGTGGCTCCAGCTTCTAGTCGCCGTGGCTCCTCTTGTGGCGCCCGGGCTCTAGAGCGCAGGCTTGGGAATTGTGGCGCACGGACTGGGTCGCTCCAAGGCATGTGGTATCTTATCGGCTCAAGGACCGAACCTCCATCTCCCTCACTGGCAGGCAGATTCTTTGCCACTGAACTGCCAGGGAAGCCAGAGAATAAGCCATTTTAGATCCATGACATTTCCACTGATTTAAGTGTGGGTGCTGGTGATGAGGAGGAAGGTCATTTAAACCCTGAAACCCTTTGCAAAACAGGTCAGCATCAAGTGTTTCAAACAATGCCCACTGTGAGCACACAGAGAGGAAGTGCCTGCTTCTTTGTACCTGAAGAACTGGACCGGACTCTCCTTGCCACGGTCCTTTGTGGGATCCCAGCGCGCTGGAGTCACAGCGTCTTCTGCCCGCTTGCTGTCTTGTTAAGCAACGTGGTGGCTGCTGTTGTGGAAAAGGTTCTTGAGTGATTTTAAATGCATGTCCTTCCATTGTGGTGGAAGTTTCACACACTTTCTTTTCACTTACATACCTGCTCAGAGGCTCCTAAAAATGCTTCTGTGAGGACGAGCATCCAGCTGCCTTACAGAGAGGCGTAGAGGGGTGTTCTCCATAGCAGCCGTGTAGGTAGTGGTCCCCTCCTCGCTCCGCACCTCTGTGGCCTCAGGCCGGCGGCTGAATCAATGTGTCATCACTCTTCTTTTGATGGATGAATTCAGTACATCAGGGTAGTCTGAGCATTCTTAAGGGATAAGAGTAAAAGGGTTAGGAAAATTGGAAATAAACAAGGGCTTTTCAAAGGCAAAAGATGAATCGGTTCAGTTCAGTCTCTCAGTCGTGTCTGACTCTGCGACCCCATGGACTGCAGCACGCCAGGCCTCCCTGTCCATCACCAACTCCCGGAGTTTCTCAAACTCATGTCCATTGAGTCAGTGATGCCATCCAACCATCTCATCCTCTGTCGTCCCCTCCTTCAATCTTTCCCAGCATCAGGGTCTTTTCAAATGAGTCAGCTCTTCACATCAGGTGGCCAAAGTATTGGAGTTTCAGCTTCAGCATCAGTCCTTGCAATGAACACCCAGGACTGATCTCCTTTAGGTTGGACCAGTTGGATCTCCTTACAGTCCAAGGAACTCTGAAGAGTCTTCTCCAACACCACAGTTCAAAAGCATCAATTCTTCGGTGCTCAGCTTTCTTTAGAGTCCAACTCTCACATCCATATGTGACTACTGGAAAAACCATACTTTTGACTAGACAGACCTTTGTTGGCAAAGGAATGTCTCTACTTTTTACTGGACATACCAGAAGTCACGTCAGGAAAACTTGTCCGGTTCCTTAGTGAACCTGGCCCTCTTCTGACTGTCACGTCCTCTGCCAGGTCAGTGCTGGTCCTGTGCTGAGCGGCGCATACTGACTCTGCTCTTAGTTTTCATGATTGAGGTGGGGCAAAGCCCTTTCCTGAACACGGAGATGAGCAGAACGCATTGCTATAAGCATTAGGGAGTCACTTCTTGATTGCTGTCCCAGTGTCTCCTAAGTGGTGAGGACCAGTGACCATCACCAGACAGGGTCTTTCAACAAGGAGAGAAAATAGTGGTTTCTGGTTCTATTACTATGATGTCGAACTTTGAAGGTCAAAAAACTCTTTCCAATGTTCCTGCTTCCTAAAAAAGTGAAAATTGCCCTGTGAGCCTCTCTTAATGATCTGATTGTTATAGCCTTACCCCAGTTATGTCCTTATAAGACTTCCAAATTAATCTCTAAAATGTCCCAAGTTTGTATGACGATGTAGCTTCAAGACTGCAAAAGAAAAACAAGAAAGCATGTTTTCTCATTAGTAATTCAGAATGACTGAGTTATGGAGCTCAGTCTTCATACTGACTGATAAAGTGCTACCACTTTTAAGATCCCTTGATTTTATGTCTTGTTCCAAATATATTCATTCTTTCCTTTCTCCACTAAGGTGATGTGTCTATGGGTCATGACTTATTCAAACAAGGTTAGCAGCATGTGAAAAGAGTAAAGACGTCTAGCTGGAACCAGAGGCATATTCTCTTGGGCTTTAGGACAAATATCAGCCGAGCGGTAGAACGTGAACGGGTGGCCGTGACGGGAATGAGTGATGACCCAGGGTGTCCACGGCAAGGAGCGGCTTTACCTCTTCTTCATCTCCGGCCCCGGTGCTCTGGGTCACATTCTAATTCCACAAGTCCTCGGAGGCCACTCTGCTGCTGGGTTGACATCTAAATAGTAAAGCGGAGATAAAAACACAGTAACTTAACATTGGAAATAACTGGCAAGTAGCTTTTTGATCTATGGCACCGAAGGAGAGACGTCTCATGAGGCCGTGGAGAAATTCCCAATTAGATGACTTTGATGGATGGGCCATATTAGGAGGCATGCACACCTTCTTGGGATTTATAGAGCTTCGTTTCCTTATTTGAGGGCTGGGACTAGTTACTTCTTCTATTATCAGAGATTGTAAGTGACTCTAAAAGTTGACTTGTTGGAAAAGACCCTGATGCTGGGAAAGATCGAGGGTGGGAGGAGAAGGGGACAACAGAGGATGAGATGGTTGGATGGCATCACCGACCTGATGGGCATGAGCTTGAGCAAAGTCCAGGAGATGGTGACGGAAAGGGAAGCTTGGTGTGCTGCAGTCCCTGGGGTCACAGAGAGTTGGACACGACTTACCGACTGAGCCGTAACAACACGTGACTAAGCCCAGCATCTGTTTTCTTACTAAAAAAGATTCCTATCTGTTGTTTACAACGTCGAATACAGATGAGGCTGACTGGTAATGGGGTTTGATGATGCATCATTAACTGAGTGTGCAAAAGATTCTGAAGCCACGCCACCGCTCAGAGCATCGGCATGAAACGCATTTAAAAAATTCAAAATAGTACCTGTATTTCAGGCATAAAGAGAAGCAACAAATCAGTCTTAAATTCCATGAGTAATGAGCCCTGGAATAAGAATATGCTTTTAAAACAGACTGCTTAGAAGAACAAAATGTTTCAGGATAATGTAACCCTGGTAGTTTTTTTCACTGGAACTTTCCACCCACAACTTGTGAAAGGAAAAAATAATCTTGAGTCTGCGCAATCCAATGTACATTTACTTTTTCCTTAATAGTAGCTGGCACATCCGCTGTGGAGCAGGGTGCCCTGGGACTTCTCACCGTGTCTTCATTATTCCTCTTTGATTCTGTGAAGTGGCATGCCTTGTTAGTTATGAAGTGGAAAACGCAGGTCTTATAACTCACTATGCTTGCTCATAAGAAGTAAGACTAAAAAGAGATTAAACGATTTTTTCCTAGGTCTGAAAAGACAAGCAGAGATTTGCAAGAATGGTTCAACTGTCCAGTCCTCTTCCATATCTAACTGGAATAATCTCATCATCAGTTACTAATTGGTAGAATACCTTGAATGTCATAAAAGCTGATGTCATCTGTTTTGAACTGTTAGAGTTTTTATTAGAAATTTAGAATAAAGAATTCATTAAAAGAGTTAGTGGCTGAGCGGCATTATTTGGTCTACTGTTTGGAAGGGCCCACACACCTGTACCACTGAAACTTAATGCTTGCTGAAAAAGGAAAGAAGGCATTGAGAACCACGCTAGTGTGGCCCACTGAACTTCAGGTGCTCAGACTGTGGTGAAATCACCAAGAAGAGAGCAGAGAGGACATCACAGGCTGTCTTATGACACTCTCTGTGGAGTTTCAAAATAACCGTTCCTTTAAGCTTGTGTCTTACAAAGTTGAATACCTCATTCTGTGGTTGACAGGAGGCTACTCTTCATACCTGTCTTACTAATAGAAGAAAAGAAAACAACAGAAAAGCAGCCAGCGTGATATTAAATGTTGGCCTGCTTCATTTTTTATAAGAGGTTAAAATTCATGATAAAATCAGATATTTGAATCATTCAGATATCTTGATGCCTATCTCTCATTAGTCTTTTTCTCCCAGGACTCCATGCAAGTGCTATTGGCAACACCAATACGGAAAATAATCCAATGAAAGGTAGTCCTGAAAATCAGCAGACGAGTCTCCCTGACTCATGCACGTTTCCAGGTACTTTTAAAGTAAAACATGGTGGAATCATCTTCAGATCAAGGTCTTTTCTCTTACTGTCCGCACTGGGCAGAGTGCCCCGCTTACCTGAACCTCAGTTCACTCGTCTGTATGGCTGACATGACTCCTCCTTAGCAGGGCAGTGTGAAGCACCTGGAGTCCTGGTAAGTTAGTAGACACTCAATAAATTGGATTTGATATCATATGAGTCCAAAGAGATGGAACAAATAGTTTTCTCCCCCAAATTTCATTGCTATCTCTTGCCCAGATTTATCTCCTAATTACTGAATTCTCTGATACCGTGTGTACTCCTTATCGCTATTAAACTCAGTAGCAAATTTTAGAAAAAGTGTGAATAAAACTAACAGTTTCTATGAAGGCCGTGACAACCTTGATCCAATCAAGAGGTCACATTCCTTTCAAGCTCTTTGCTGTCTCTTCTCCTAAACTCTTGTCTAAACCCCTGGGAGATATTCAACAGGCATTCTAACCATCCCTACCTTTCAAATAACTCCTGTGTGAATCTCACACTCAAGGCAATCTTGTGTAAAACATTTGCTCTATGACTTAATTCCATTGTGCTTGATGCAGTTCATGTGTGATCAGAGGTTTTGTGTAGTTAATAATGGTTATTTGGTCCATGTATGTTATTTTATAATTCACGAGGCATAATCATTACTCATGACTTGAAGGCAACATCACTGCCTGAATAAGAAGACTTTCAGGAGGACCTGCACCCCTAGGCATGGACCCCGTCCTGAGGAGCAGACAGTCTAGCCATTTTACTTTGATTTGAGGTCCACGGACCCACTGAGATTTAGAACTGGGAGTCCTCAGTGTGTTGAGGAGCGGGAGGTGGGGTTTAAGTGGAATACCCACTCTGCCTTACCAACGAAACTAGAAAAGGGATGGAAAGAGACGGGGAGCAGACGGCTTGGTGGGCGGTGGGCGGTGTGCGTCCTCGCCTCGGGAAGGGCTTGAGTCTGCTCGTCCGGATGGTGCGTGCGCCAGTCAGAGGCACGAAAACACTGATTGCTCACGAATGCAGAAAGGCGTGCCCTCCCCTTGGCTAGATCAGACAGAATCCCTAACACGGAGTCTTCCTGGCAGAGAGAAATTCTCCCTCAGGTGCTGCCAGCATGGAGCCGTTGAGTCACCCCATGTTATGGAGTGTGTCCAGGGTGATTACAATAGAAACCATTATAGCTGGGGTTGGCAATGAGGTTCTCATTTTTAGGATCTATTAGTTGTTCCATGATACAACCCAATTTACCTCAGTCATTTCAACTGCCTTTTAACTAAAGCTTGGTAAAATTTTCCTGGTAGTAAAAACTTCCTCATGTTTTATGGTGACTCCTGGTGCTATGGAGGCTGAATGGGAGAAAAGTCAAGAGGTGGTACAGGGTGCAAGGCTCCCCTTGACATTTAAGTGATGGTGGCTGACAGCTTGCCCTGTACTCCTCAGCGGGTCTTAGAGGGTTTCGTGTGAGCGCAGTGTGTGAGATTTACTTGCATCATCAAGTCACTCAGCGGACCAGCATGTGATGCTCAAACCCAAATCCCCAAGGATGCTCCCATTTTCGCTTGAAGATACGGCCCCTAATCATATCAATAGATCAACTCGTAGATCAAGGCAGCGTATTGAGCTATAACATAAATCTGAGTGGTTGGCCGATTTATCAGGGAAGGACAGTCGCTCAGTTGTGTCTGACTCTTTGCCATCCCACGAACTGCAGCCTGCCAGACTCCTCTGTCCATGGAATTCTCCAGGCAAGAATGCAGGAGTGGGTAGCCATTTCCTTCTCCAGGAGATCTTCCCACCCCAAGGACTAAACCTGTGTCTCCCACATGGCAGGTGGATTCTTAACCACCTGAGCCTCAGGGAAGCCAGTTACATGATGTAGCCCAAAACTCTCCTTCGGAGTGTAACCACATGTGTCAGTTAAAATCACAGAGAAGGGTTAGAATCCTTGGACCAGACAATGTGGTTTCCCTGGTTGTTCCGTCCCTCCTTGTAAGACATCTCCCTCTCTTTCCTGCATCAGGCACAGCTCCCCTGAAGCCCAGCTCTGTCCGAGACACAAGGCCAGGGCGAGGGGAAGGTCCGGAGAGAGGGGAAGTGCTGGGCGAGCTGTGTAGGGTCAGCGTAGACTTCAGCATGTGCTCACTTTCCAGGGCTGAGCCTGGACCTGCCCGACCTGGGTGTCCCCCTCGCTCACCCCCGTCCTGGCCCTGCTCCAGGGCCAACTGGACCCCAGGGCTGGGTCTGAGGCCCGCCAAGTGATGCCCGCTCACTGCCAGCGACTTCACACCACACTGACGACCCCCAGGACTGCATTTTGTTGCTGGAAGTGCCCCAAGCACCCACTTTTCTTAGAACAATCCTGTGTGTGTGCTAAGTTGCTTCAGTCGTGTCCGACTCTTTGTGACCCCCATGGACTGGAGCCAGCAGGCTCCTCTGTCCCCGGGACTCTCCAGGCGAGAACGCTGGAGAGGGCTGCTGTGCCCTGCTCCAGGGGATCTTCCTGATCCAGGAATTGAGCCCACTCTCATGTCTTCTGCTTTGGCAGGGGCTTCTTTAGCACTGCGCCACCTGGGAGCCCTTTGTCCATACTTCATCCTACAGAAGCTGTGAAGTGGCTCTTACTGTCCTGGACACTCAGATGAAGCTCAGAGAGGCTGAGAAAGTGGCTCAAGCCTCACAGCAGATCGTAGGGGGCCTGGAGCTTGACTCTGGGGTGGGGCCAGCCTGCATGTGTCCTGATTCTGATGCTGGCGCCCCGGGACAGCCCCCCCCAACCCACAGCCCTTCCTAGGGCTGCGCTCTTGTGTGTCTCGGTCGTGGATGCCATCTGAGAGCCCCCTGGTGATGCACCCCACTCTCCAACCAGAGACTGTTTTCAGCCAGCTGCTGGAGCCTCCAGGATCACTTCCTCTTGGTCTGGTGATCGGGGGGATCTCTGGACTCCTGGTTTCACCATCTAGCAGCATGTGACCTGGGGAGGCTCCTTGACTCCTCGGCACCCCAGCTTTCTCTTGTGAAGTGGGGGCCCCATAAACCTGTGCCTCAGAGGCTGTTGGGACGACTCAGTGCGGCATGACCTGGAAGCCCCTTAGAACAGCACCTGACCACGGGCAGCGTTCAGCCAGCCTCAGCAACTGCTGTGATGCTTTCTGATGTCGGATGTTTACCTTCCTCTTGGGAGACTTCCAAGGTGCCAGCCTACGGTCTGCAGGACTACCCTGGGACCACACTTCTCTGGCACAAAGGGTGGGCTGGTCTCCAGGCCCCTCCTAGACTCCGTCAGCCACTGCGATGAGCAGGGCCCTCCTTGACTCCGTAGATAGGCTGCTTTCACAAGGAGTTGGCTGATGCATGGTACAAGAGATGCCACGTTGGGAGAGGGCTGAAACCATGCCTGTGAGCAGAATGACCTGGGTACCATCTCACAGGCTGTGAGCCAGAGCTGCCCTCACCTCAGAGCTGCTCCCAGGGAGAACCTTTAGCATTTTGTCCATCCTCAAGGCTGAGAGGGCTTCCCTGGTGGCTCAGCTGGTAAAGAATCCACCTGCAATGTAGGAGGCCCTGGTTTGATTCCTGGGTTGGGAAGATCCCTTGGAGAAGGGAAAGACTACCCACTCCAGTGTTCTGGCCTCGAGAATTCCATGAACTGTACTGCCTATGGGGTCTCAAAGAGTCATACATGACTGAGCGACTTTCACTTTCATTTTCACAAGGCTGAGAAGCACAGCAGTCTTTTGTGAAAGACATTATTGGCCTTGTAAATAATAAGAAGCATAGGTTTCTGTCTTAGAGAGATTGAGAGACAGAGAGATTTGATAGAATTGGCACACATGAGTGTGGGGCTGGCAAACCCACAATATGCAGAGTGGGCTACAGAGAAGGGCCAGTCCTGCAGTTCAGGTCAAAGGGCATCTCCTGGCAGAAATCCCTCGTCTTCAGGGATGTCAGTTTCTTTCTAAGATCTTCAACTGGTTGAGTGTGGCCTGCCTACACTGTGAAGAGCAATCTGCTTTACTCAAAGTCTACTGATTTACATCTTAATCTCATGTAAAAAACGTGTTCATGGTAATATCCATGACTTTGGTCAAATATCTGGGGACCCCAGCCTAGCCAAGCTGACGTGTACAGTCCATGGAATTCTCCAGGCCTGAATTGTCTGTCACCAGGCCTCTGAAATGGACCGGATATTGACACACTTTCATCCTTCACGTGGGACCTGATGGGATTATCTCAGGCCAGAAACACTTTGTCTGGTCTATGACGTCATGGCGATTAAGAGATTGTCCTCTTTGGGTGATCATGAGGGCTTTTCAAATGGACAGCTGGCACTCTCATGCAAATGGCAGATGTATCTTTGTAGAACCTTCTCCAAGCCAGGGGTGAGCTCTTCTGTGACTCAGCAGACTTACATAAACACACACACACACACACACACACTCTCACATATAGACACACACACTCACAGACACACACACTCACACACACAGACACACACACTCTCACACACACACACACAGACACTCACACATACACACACACTCACACACACAGACACACACAGACACACACACTCACA
>ML660218.1:10458533-10535255 GCA_007570785.1 Antilocapra americana | reverse complement strand
CACACATACACACACACAGACACACACACACAGACACACACACTCTCTCACACACACACACACACAGACACACACACTCTCACACACACACACAGACACACACACTCTCACACACACACTCACACACACAGACACACACACTCTCACACACACACACACTCACACACACAGACACTCACACATAGACACACACACACAGACACACAGACACACACACACACACACACACACACACACTGCCTCTGGGGTTCAAACACAGGATGTTCTGATTAGAAAACTAGTCCTGGAGGGAAAAGGAGTGGATTTCATCACAGGCCTGGAGCCCCACTCCTCCATGGCAGATGTAGAAAGAAATGAGACAGTGTGTCATTACCAATTCTCTGACTGAGAGTACTAAGAAGATGGCTTTATGGGGGGGGGCTGACTTTCTACATTTCTGGGCACATTTACAAACAAGCACCAGCCTGTTAATGAGTTATTATGATGGCAGAGAACACTTTGGTGCTTCTGATATGCTCCTGAGATTTTATGGATGCTGGAAGGAACAAAAATATGATGCTTTAATACTCCAATTTGTACGTGCAGTACACTCTGTGATTGCTTAGGAAACTGCTCCCTTGTCCTCTTACAGGAACGACATACATGGACAAATGTTACTTTTTATGTCAAGTAGGTAGTAAAACGGTGCAGAGGCTGAGCGATCTGAGTGGGCAGGGGACTGAATCGCCTGGACCTCTTGTTATCATTTCTGAGCACTTCTTTTTCCTCACGGGACTTGCAGCTATTTTGAAAGAATGTGGATGTGGGAGTCAGAGCTTATGGACGCAAACCTCAGCCCTGAAAGCAAAGCTTTCTGTCACGCCTGAGAGGAGGACTTAGAGGGGTTTAAACTGCTGCGTGAGATCTGTGACTCTGGGAGGGTGGTTACTTTTCTGTGAAGTCCAGGCACGGTTTTTTTTTTTTTTAAGTTTCCCAGCCTGGCAGCTGAATCTGGGCCTTCTAGCACAGAATCCCATCTGCACGGGGTCACAGCCACTGGTCCACGCTGGCCAAAGCTCTCTCTGAAGCAGCCCCCCCCCCCCCCCCACGGGCTCCGTGGCTCCATCCTTGGCCTCCACATCTGGCTTCATGCACTCACGGAAGTGTCCTCCGTCCAGGGATTCTCCCAGAATTCCTTGCCTCTCAAGTCTGCGTTTCAGACATCTCCATGCTCTTTGCCTGTAAGACTCTCTCTCTTTTACCATTTCGGACCATCTTCTCCACTTTCACCCTAGACTTCGTGCTGCTTCTCTTCCGAGTAGCCGTCTCTTCTACTAAACACTGAGGAGTTTGATGTCGTATGAAGGTTGACATCTTGCTCTAAGAGCAGGCTGATCTACTGACATCCTGCTCTAAGAGCAGCTAATCTAAGCCCTCACATTGCTTCCCCACTGCTGCCGAGACGACAGTGTCGCTCTCTTCTCCTGTATCCCAGAACGGCACCGAACAGGAGCCAGCGCTTGGACCCCTAAGTCAGAGGGCTCATCTGACTTAATTACCATGGAATGCTCTGTGAAAAAGGCCCCGATGTATGCTTCTCTTGTAGTAGTTCATGGCGCACGCGTAAGCTGACTCATATTTGGGGAATTTGGAAGTAGAATATTTTATAACAACACTGAAACCAGAGTCTTTTAGGTTATCCCCATGCGATGATCCTTTCTTTAGTGATCTGGATAATTCCAGTAGACATTGGGGGTTAATCAACATCCTCCCTTCAGGGGAGGGGAAACAGACATTTTTAAGATCCAGGGAGTTAAACTAACCTTGGGGTGGGGAGGAGGAGCTGAAATGTAGACTGGAGGAACACACGGGCCTCCTTTTTCCAGTGTGTGTGGATGAAGAGAAGAGCCAGGTTTTGTGTGGGCCATAACAACCCTGACCGATTGGGGTGGGATGCAGACCAGAGTTAGGAGTAATCTGCCAGCGTTGCTTTGGGTCTCATTAGTTTAGAAAGTGATGATGGAGGCTCCAGCTGGTCGCGCCTGCATCTCTTTGCTTCAGGGCTTTTCCTGGCAGCTCAAGCTTGCTCTGTGCACAGTAGGTCACCCACAGATTCTTCCCTAAACCAGTGACTATCAGGAGCTGGTATATACACCTCCAGTCTCTCACCCCGAGGATGTGACAACCCACCCACAGCGGTTCCCAGCTTCAGAAGGTACTCAGTTCAGTTTATCTCCTGGCTGTGACCCTCATCCCATCCCTGACAGTGAACTTGGCCAGGTGGTCAGTGCCTACGCCCAGCTTCTTCATCTGCCATGTAATTATCCTCCAGCCACGCTGTCTCTGCTGATTGGAAGTCTAGAGGGACCATCAGGATTCTTCTAGATGGACTCTGCCATCACCTATTCCATGTGCTGCCATGTGTGGGGGGTTCAGTTCGTTCAGTTCAGTCACTCAGTTGTGTCCGACTCTTTGCGACCCCATGGACGGCAGCACGCCAGGCCTCCCTGTCCATCACCAACTCCTGGAGTTTACTCAAGCTCATGTCCATCAAGTTGGTGATGCCATCCAACCATCTCATCCTCTGTCGTCCCCTTCTCCTCCTGCCTTCATTCCTTCCCATGTGTCGGGGGGTACGTGTCCCAAAGAAAGTGTCTGCCACTGCTGTATGGCAGGGGTTCAGAGCAAAGCCGTGAAACCTTTGTTTTAAACAAAGTAAAATTCCATTTGACTTTTTGATGAAAATGAGTCCATTTTCTGTTAATTGGTCCTACCGCTGCCTGCATGGCCCCCCTGGTGTCTGAACTGCTTGCTGTTCCACTTACGGCTGGCTTTCCTTCCTCGCCTTCCTTGATTCGTCCTGCTGGTGTCTGCCTCCTTGAGAGCCCTGGGGCAGTCTGCTGCCCGCAGGTCAGGTACCGCACACCACTGATGGAGAGGACGTCAAGCGGCTGCTTGTCACCCATGGAGCAGATGACCTGAGGGGACCCTGAGCCTCATCTCGGATGAGCAGCTGACTGGGTACCAGGCAGGAGAGAGCTCTGGGCTCTACTCTCTCTGGAACTGAGTGCCCAGGGCAGACGCAGGCGTCTGCTGGGTTCTTAGAACTCCTGGGCATCTCTCCTGCAAATCCTTTTCTAAAATAGCCTTTCCTGAGCAGGCGTTTCCACTCAGCTTCTCCAGCGACTTTCCTTCAGGGACGAGCTTTAGAATACGTGCCAGTGAGTACGTGTGTCTCAGCTTCACACCATTTGCAGACACAGAATGGCCTGGACGCTCAGAGCTCAGTCCAGCAGCCTCCCATCAAATGACCCAAGTCGACTTTTTCCAAACTCACTGGGCCTGGCTGGGCCAGTGTGCCCTGTTTGCCTCTCACCTCCTGCAGCACAGCAGCCGGAATGCCTGGGCTGGTGTTGCTCCCCTGCCCTAGAGGAATCTTCGCAAAGCCACAGCTCCCCACCCAGGTTGGTCCCTAACCATCAGAGCCACACAGAAGCTAGTCACTGCGACGGCAGGGCGTCAGATCAGATGCCCTCTGTGCTGGGGGCTGAAGCGTCCTTTGATAGACATGATCACTTGCTTACTTATGCCCTCTGGCGCTGGTGGACAGGGGCTTTCATCCCCCACCGACGGCAAGAGTGACCTAACAAGCCATGGAAACTGACAGCGCTCGGCCAGCCCAAGCTCCTTGCATCCTCTTGCAAAGCAGTGTTGAATCACCTTATACACAGTCACCAGGAATTAGAATAATTGGACTCATGTATTTGCAAACTTTGTGTCTGATTTTCCTTGGAGGTGCTGGATGTTGATGTTGCTCAGTCATTACGTCTTGTCCAGCTCTTTGCCACCCCACGGACTACAGCATGCCAGGTTTTGCTGTCTTCTACCATCTCCCAGAATTTGCTCAGAGCTCATGTCTACCGAGTTGGTGATGCCACCCAACCGTCTCATCCTCTGTCATCCCCTTCTCCTCGTGCTTTCAATCTTACCCAGCATCAGGGTCTTTTCCAATGAGTCATTTTTTTACATCAAGTGGCCAGAGTACTGGAGCTTCAGCTTCAGCATCACTCCTTCCAATGAATATTCAGGATTGATCTCCTTTAGGACGGACTGGTTGGATCTCCTTGCAGTCCAAGGGGGTCTCAAGAGTCTGCTCCAACACCACAGTTCAAAAGCATCAATCCTTTGGCGTTGATAGTTATATCAAATACTCGTAAAATGTGTCTGGGGGAGAGAAAGAATAAACGTGATGGACTTTGGGCCGCACTGAAGAGGCTCAGGGTATATCAGTGTCACTCAGAACCCCTTGGAGTAGGGTTTACTGACTGCAGGTGGGGGAGGTCTCCTGAGGAACGGAGCGGAAGTTTAGTGTTTCCCAAATCTCATCTGAAAAAGGAGGAGCAGAGGAACATTTCCCCTTCCTGCCGTCATCTTTAGAGATGCTCAGTTAGTTCAGCCAGCCAATCATGTCCGACTCTGTGACCCCACGGACGGCAGCACACCAGGCCTCCTTGTCCATCACCAACTCTCAGAGCTTGCTCAAACTCATGTCCATTGAGTCGGTGATGCCATCCAACCATCTCATCCTCTGTCATCCCGTTCTCCTCCTGCCCTCAGTCTTTCCCAGCATCAGGGTCTTTCCCAATGAGTCAGTACTTCACATTTGGTAGCCAAAATATTGGAGCTTCAGCTTCAGCATGAGTCCTTCCAATGAATATTCAGGACTGATTTCCTTTGGAATAGTCTGGTTGGATCTCCTTGCAGTCCAAAGGACTCTCAAGAGTTTTCTCCGACACCATAGTTCAAAAGCATCAATCCCTGGAGACTCTCACTGCTTCCCAAACAGCTAGATGGAGCTCTTTCCTCTTTAATTAGCCAGAAGCCATTTTAGGAAATAAGCTGGAGGAGAAAGGCCAGTCCGGGAATTACTCAGGGACTGCGTCTTGCTGAAGACAAGGTGGTTGATGGGAGGAGATGGGGCGGAAGGAAGGTGGGCTGGGATTAGCTAATAGGCGATTTGCTGGGAAGAAGCTCTCTGCAGGCTAGTGCACAGAAGTGGTGCAGGTGGGAAAAGCACCCAAGGGTGGGACGTGGCCGACTGCATCACTCAAGGTGCCGCCTTGAGTGGGTATCTCAGAGTGAGTCAAGCGGAGTGCGGTGATGTTTGCTTGATAAACGCTGGGGCCAGTTATTCCACCAAGTGGATTTTTCTGTAAGTGGTTAAGTAAACCTTGCATGTTTTTTTCCCCAAGGGTATTTCGGCATTCAGGAAAAAAAGACTGTTGGAAACTTTAGACTCTGGTAGGAGAAGGCAAATACAAACTTTGTTGTTTGTTTTCAAAGAGAGAAGCACATATTTCAATCTCGTATCCACTTGGCCATAAGATTCTTGAAGACTAATGTATTCCTCCATTCTCTAAGCTGACTTGATGTTGGATCCTAGGCAGTAAATACGCTTTGCTTTGGGGTAAGAGGGGCAGGGGCTTTTGTGTTAAGAAGAAGCTCATATCAAAGTTCAGACATGGTGTGATGAGGTGGGATAACATTTTCCAACACTATATTAGAAACATTGCGAACAGGCAGCAAAGTTGAAACAGTTTTGGTTAACACTTGTATCGTCATGGCCTAGATTCTATCACTAACATTGGACTATACTTGCTTTGTTATTTATCCACCATCTACCTATTATCTGCCTATCTGTCTTTTATTATCTGTTAATATCTCTCATCTATTGTTCATCTATCATCTATTTGTCTCATCTCCATTCATTAATTCAACTTACATTTCACTGCTCTTGCCTCACGTGCGCAGACATGTGTATCATTATGTAGAGTTCGGTATGTATTAATTGATTTTTCTCTTTCTATAAAACTTAGTCTTTGAAATGCACAAATTTTAAGGGTATACATTCTGAGTTTCGCTCTGTGATTATACCTATGTTACCTAAGCTTCGTCAAGCCATAGAACGTTAACACTATTACCCCAGGAAGTTCTCTCATGCTTTTTCCAAGTTAATTTCAGCTTTCCTCATGCCCAGAGGGAACTATTACTCTGATTTTTTTCAAGTGAAGGTTTGGTAGACACTTATTTCTCTTTTGTTAAATGTACCCTAGAATATCATTCATAAGTTATATCTACTGCTTATGTCTTAGAAAAAAATAGATATGCTTTGGCAAGGAATGGCAAGGCCCTCTGACCCGCAGTAACCCTAAGGGGTTTGGCATTCACCCCATGAGCTCTACCAGGGCAGGTGATGTGAGGTGGTGCCCTGGAACAACACAGTGTCATTTCTCAGGTGCTGTGATCTTTAGTTAAAAGTTTTCAAATACCTACACATTATAAAGTTTTTATTTTCCTATCCAGATCATTCAGACAGGTCTATGCCTTTTGTAAAGCCACTCTGTGTTTATCACCAAGGTGACTTTCTTGCAAAGTACGAAGTTAGATGGAAAGTGCTTTAAAATTTTCCCGGCCTCTATCTGCAAGTCACTGTACAGCTTTGGAGTTTTCCAAATTAGCTGAAAATGGTATGTTTGACCAGCTCAGAAGTCAGTTCATAAATTTCCTTTTTACATGAATCAAAACAGCCTGAACTCAATGGCAAAGCTCCCAGGATGTGAACAAGAGGAGAGGGACAAGCTTCAGTGATAGGTCGGGGAAATATGCAAAATCAGTCCCAGCTCACTGGCTGGGTTCGAGAAAAAAATACTTGTGTTATGAATGTGGTACTAGGCATGCCATTTCTGGACTAATTATGCTGTTGCTGCTGCTAAGTTGCTTCAGTCATGTACAACTCTGTGCGACCCTATGGACGGCAGCCCACCAGGCTCCTCTGTCCCTGGGATTCTCCAGGCGAGAATACTGGAGTGGGTTGCCATTTCCTTCTCCAGGACTAATTATACCCTAACATTTGACTCTGGAGAAGAAAAGAGAATATGAAATCATTTTGTGTCCTAAGGCCTCCAGCAAGTTTCACATAAAAACTAGACACCTCCCAAATTCTCTTACTTTAGCTGTATACGACCCTCCAGGAACAGGCTCCAAGGTTGTGGGACGTGAATGGTGACAAGGACATGTCCTCTGTCCAGCCAGGTACCCCCAGTGTGGGGATTAAAGGTGCTGACGAGCGGTGCTTGGATCACAGGTTCTGCAGGAGAAGGAGCCTTGTTGTCGCTCAGTCGCCTTGCTGTGTCGGACTCTTTGCGACCCCACGGACTGCAACACGCAGGCCTCCCTCTCCCTCACCATCTCCCAGAGTTTGCCCAAGTTCATGTCCCTAAGTCCCCAGTTTCTGGGTAATGACCTTGTTTTTTAAATGAGTTGACCCATTTTGCATTCTGTTTTATAGACAAACAAACAGATAGATAAGTGATTTATTGTAAAAGAGTTCCAGTTGGATTTTTCCAGATCTGGAAAGAGCTTTTCTCTGGTTCCGGTCAATTTATCCTTGTATTTGTGGATTTCTCAATGCCAGCACAATTCTGGGAGCTTCCCAGGTGGTGCTAGTGGTGAAGAGCCCGCCTGCCAGTGTAGGAGACATAAGAGACTCAGGTTCACCCCTGGGTCAGGAAGATCCCCTGCAGGAGGGCATGGCAACCCCCTCCAGCATTCTTGTCTGGAGAATCCCAGGGACAGAGGAGCCCAGTGGGCTACAGTCCACGGGGTCGCAAAGAAACGACTGAAGTGACTCATCACGTGCGCACCATGTTGAGGGCCCGAATGCCAGGAGAGACTTCACCGCGCGGGCGTTTCACGGGTGCCAGAGCCGAGGTGGGGACACGTCTGTCCCAGGTGTCTTTCCTTGAGTCGGCCAGCCTGCCTGCTCCTCTCCTCTGGTCGGAGGGGTGTTCTCCAGCGGATTCCCTTTGCTCCCGGGGCTCTCCCCGTCAGTGTCTGCCTGAGTCTGCATGCATTCTTAGATTATCTCTCCTCCCTGAACCAGAGGACTGACTTTCCATGTAAAGTGCCTCGAGTCTGAGTGAGATTAGACAGGGTTCTTTCAAAGCCTTTTCCTGGACACTTGCTCACAGAGCAAGGAGCTCTCTCCCTCCAGACACAAATGATGTGCCTGAAAAATATAATAAATAAATATATATAATATATCAATTATTATTATATTAATTATTAATTAATTTAAAACGACAAATATATCATATTTTATATGTATTACAATATAATATAAAAATAATAAATAAATAAAATATGGAAAAGCTCCTTTACATCATGATATTCATTACGATTTTCTCCTTGCATCTGATTTTGACCTCTAAGAGAAGGAACATTTTTAATTACCCTGATATATATAGCTGAAGATAATTGTCAATAAAATTTATAACCACTGGGAAAAACTGCTTTTCTGTTTGTCTCATCTGTACCCCGGTGGGTGGGTTGTATGTTTACAGACGAGGACCACGCCAGAGAAGAGGAAGCTGAGAAGCTGGTCTGACTTCTCCTGAATTAATTTACTCGGCAAATACTACCTGCACGTCCTGCCCACCCCCAGGCTCTAATGGGCACTGAGAAAGTGAAGGAACAGCGCAGCTTCTCTATTTTCTCAAGTTAGTGGGAGAGAAAGACGACAAGAGCGTTCCTTAAAATCTGGTCAAAGTGAGGGGGCTTCTTGGGTGGCTCAGGGTCCGATCCCTGCTCCAGGAAGACCACGCAGGCCAGGAAGCGGCCAAGCCCAGGCCCCACGGCTGCTCATCTGCGCTCTAAGTCCCGGGAGCCGCAGCCGCTGAAGTCGGTGTGCCTGGAGCCTGTGCTCCCCATCAAGAGAAGCCGCTGCAGTGGGGAGCCCACGTGGCATTCACAGCTAGAGCCCAGCCTGACTGATGAAAAAGAGTCTGTTGAAATCAGTTTAACAGTCAAGTGTGCGCACTTGGATGGTGACTGGAGGCAGCCACCCACCTTGACCGCTGTGATCGGAATGACGGCAGAAAGACACGGAGTTCGGGCAGGCCCAGACCCTGGAGAACAAGCAGAGGTCTGCGGAGGAGGGAAGAAAGCTCCACCTGGAGAAGGAAACAGTAGATGCCAAAAGCTGAAGTAAAAGTGGACAGCATGATTTTAGAACCATTACGGAGGCAGGAGGACAGATTGGTCTGGAATCAGAGGGTCCCACGTCTGTCTGCGGGCTGCTGCTTGTGATGGGGTTGCCACTAAGGGCCCTGAGGCTCGGTTCCTTAAGTGGGAGCAGGGCCGTCGTAACGCTTCCCAGGCCTGGGAGCATGAACTGCACAGGGTGCATGGGGATAGAGCCCCCTGGGTGGGCGGGCTCCTGGGGCCCCCTCTGTCATGGCAGGGCTGAGCCCAGCGGGGAAGGACCTTGTATCAGCCTGAGGAGAGGGGGCACTCTGGGGCAAGCAATGGGGAGGCTTCGGTGTTTCTTAACCAACTCAGGGAAGTTGACTAATGCTGTCTGTGTTCTAAGTAATTAACACCGTTTGCCTCATGGAAGATGGTCCAGTAATAGAGGAGAATAAAAAGAGAACCTCTGGGCTCTTGCAATTACCTATAGAAGAGAAGTCAAAACCCCTAAATCTAAAAAGTTTTCCATACAAATGTGATGCACGCATCATGGAAATTTGAAAATTACACAAGCGAAAAAGGGAAAAATATCAGTCATGGTCCTGCCACCTACAGGCAGATAGAATCGTAAGTCCCTTGGTGTACTCTGTTCAAGGTTATTTTTGTGTAAGTTTTGTTTTGTATCACAAAACTCTGCTCACACTATATCCTGCCTACAAACCCCCAACCTTTATCATGTGCCTGAGTCTACACTCCGAATCACTGCCCTCAATCCTCATTTTAAAAGCTTAGCTATTATGAATCTGTAATGAACAGTTTGGTGCCTTAAATGTTTTCCGTATTTAACAGCTTTTTCATAGGATAGATTCCAAGAAGTGGGATTAACTGATGAAACTATACTTACACTTGAGAAGTTTTGGGTGAATTTGCATACTTTCATCGATGTAAGAGGATGCCATATATTAATTGATAATTAGTAAACAGTTATTAAGGCTTCCCTGGTAGCTCAGCTGGTAAAGAGTCTGCCTGCAATGTAGGAGACCTGGATTTGATCCCTGAGTCAGGAAGATCCCCTAGAGAAGAGATAGGCTGCCCAATCCAGTATTCCTGCCCGGAGAATTCCATGGACAGAGGAGCCTGGTGGGCTACCATTCGTGAAGTCTGAAAGAGTCGGACATGACTGAGTGACTAAGCTCAGCACAGCAAACAGTTATTATTGCTATTTGAAAGTGTTCCTTAGTGTTAAGAAAAAGACAGGACCTTTTCATTTTAATTTGAACTTCTTTGGAAAGACTTTTTCTCATATCCTCTCTTGAATATTTCTGTTTTTGAGGAATAAATAGTGATGACTTGTCCAGCAGTTTAGTATTAGACCTAGAGTACTCGGATCTTCCGGTTTCGACGTCATGCCTCTAACGCACCCGCCCACTCACCCTCCTCGTTTATCCATCCTCTCATCCAGTCGTCTGGAGAACCTGCTTTAGGAGCCTGGGACCTTGAATCTTACAACAGCACGCCCTGCCCTCTGCTAGGCTAAGAGCGCTACTTTCAGGGAAACTGGAGTATAAAGATGATTATGCGCGTGTACGAAGAGATGGTCTAGACCAAATTACTTTTGGAATCTTCGTGTCCTTGCCTTTTGTTAAAAGCCCCTCTCTTCTAAGCTACAGTTTGGAAGAAGGTAGATAGAGTCATTTGAAAACTGATGACTAAGAAAGCTCTAGTCTCTAAACACTGGAGGAAAGAAAGTCACATTAATACCTTTAAGCACTGACAAGGTTTAAGACAACATCAGGCACTCACACAATGTAAAACAATAGCTTCAAGCGCTGACAAAATTTAACACATCATCCTACTCTCAGGAATATCTTTTGGACAGAGATATCACCTCCATCTCTGTTTACTGTTGGCAAATAAATCCAGGGTTCTCTCTCTGGCCTCCTTCAGCATCTAATAAGACAAGACAGCAGGGGAGGGGAGGGGAGGCTGCAGGCCTGTTAGATGTCAGTGAAGGAGAGGACGGGGTGTAGGGAGGACACCCACTTACAAGCTCTCAGGAAAGCTGAGGCTCTCACCCTGTTGGAACTCCGTCTATGTCATTTCCCCTTTCTTCAACACAACACCTTCCCAAGGTAGACCAGTGTTCACAGCAGCAAATAATTATCCAAATTGATTAACTTATTCTCTTTGTGTACAAGCATCCGTGCTCCAAACTAACGATCCATTTAATTAAAGCCTTCAGCCTTAATCAGGGCTACCTTGTAAGTAAACCACACACATTTAAAGGGCACCTGCTGAAGACTCTGGAAGGCCTGCCTGGATAAACGCTTTCTTATCTTGACTCACGCTGCTGCTCAGAACGTGAGAGTCAGTGTCTGCAAAGACGTGCACGGAGATGTGGACATCCTTGGCTGCTCCCGGACTGGGTAGGAACACGTGTGGGCAGGAACTATGGCTCATCTGCACAGAACCATTTCTGGCACAAGAGATGTATATGTTCCCATCAAGGCAAGCCCACATTCTTTACACTGGGTTCAGTTCATCTCAGTTAAACCGGGGTGCTGACGGAGGGATCGTGGGGATCCTTCTTTCTGAGTTGAGTCTTAGGTTAATTAGTCACTTGACTGTATTTATAGTAGTTCCTTCTGTGCCTTTGTCTTCCATTCTGGAGCGTATGCAGAGTATTTGGAGGTTTGTGACAAACACTGCTTCTTATTCGTCCAGCCGGGTTGTCTGTGTTCAAGTAACATTTGTTTCTGATGACTATAAACACTTGAGCAGAAATACGTGGATCATGCCTGGAATGATCGGAGTCCAGGCTCTCTCCCACCTCCCCTAAACTGGGCCGTTGCCCTGTCACGAACTGGATGGCACACACCGTAAAACTCTGGGAAAGTATCGATATTTCTTAAATAGCATACTATGGGAGGGCTCTGACAGGAGTATTATCTACGAGAATTTGCTCTGTAAAAAAACCTGGTGTTCTCTGCGGGAAGTTGACTTAGAGCATTAAATGCATAAAATGAATTTGAAATCAGGTCTGTTGTAGATGCAGCCTTTATTTAGGGAAATTGTCAGAATGCAGTTTAAAAATTGTGTGGTTAAATGATTTTTCTGATTTTTTTAAAAAGCCATGTTGAAGTTTTGACAAGCTCTTGGCCTGTTCCCACGATTCTCCATCTGGGCACGCGTAAGGATTTCTCCCTTCATTCTGCATTTGCTCTCAGACATCATTCCTTTACACAGAGCCCTCCGAGCTGAGAGCAATAGAAAAGCACTTTTTCTTTTCTTTAATGTCAAAAGAATTGTGCAAGCAAGTGTCCAGTCTCCCTAGGCATGTAATCAGAGAGGTCAGTAACCTTAAAACACATTCCTCTGTGTTCTTTACATACCTTTGTTTGTACAGGCTGAGGCAGTTCTTTCTCTGTGTCCTGTTTGGGACGGTCAACAGAACCAATGTTTTCTTTCTTTTTTTGGCCACATTGTGAGGCATGTGGATCTGAGTTCCCTGACCAGGGACTGAATCCTGAACTCAATGCTGCAGTTGAGAAGGGCGGTCTTAACCACTGGACCACCAGGGAAGTCCCCATCTGGTTGATGGTACATCTGGGCTTGTTGTACACCTTCTGCCGAATACTAGATGGGTGTCAGCTCCCGAGGAAAGGGCTGTAAGACAGGACTTTACTTGACTTTTATAACGACCCTCTGAGGCAGTCCTAGAAGAGTTCTCATCAGAAGGGGAAGCAGACCCAGAAAAAGTCAGTGACCAGCTGTGAGATTTTGGTTCATCTGCACCGACTTCTGCAGTCATAGTCTGCTTCTTTTGCGCAACCAGGGTGATGAGACGGCTCCTGGGAAGGTTGTTGAGACGTGTAAGCAGGGTTGCGAACGGAGGCGTGGAGCGGAGAGATCAGCGGGTGTCCTGGGCTGAGTAAGGTTTTAGCCTTCATTTGTTGTAGAGCAGTCCCTCATTTTTTTTTTTTTTTCAAAGAGCAACATGTGTTCCTCGCAGATTCCACTGGGCACATCTAACTTTGTGGGGGCTGACCGAGAAGAAAGGTCACGTTTGCCACCAGCTCGGCCCTGATTTGTATTTATTAAATATTGTTTACAATGGCAGCAGAATTGTTTCTGACGAGCTTTTTGAAATGTGATTGCATGGCAGTTTTGGTACTAGATTTATGTATTGTATTTTAGCTATTGAAGAGTGCGTGTGTGTGTGTGTCTGTGTGTGTGTGTGTGTGTGTGCACTGATTTATAGCTTCAGGTTGGAGCTAAGGGTTGCATAAATCGGGAGTATACAGTCCCAAGTGGTTTCTGGAACACACATCTGGTGAAGAGTCATTGCTTTACCAAATGGATCTAAATGAGAGTTACTGGAGAAAGACACAAATCAGTCTCACTCCTTTCACACCCTGGTTGCAGGAGCTTGTAGGCCCGGCATAAAAAGTGGTGATCCTGGCAACTGGGATTATTTGAAAGCACAACAGCATCTCGCCTGGTGGGAAGCCATTTAGGGGCAGCTGTACGGCAGGGCAGAGCCGAGCTGAAGGCGTTTCACGAGTACGTTTGATGCCTGACTCAGGCCCAGCCTGCTCGTCCTCTGATCCAGGGTGATTGCGCGTGTGGTTAACCAGGGTTTGACACTTAGTATCCTATGATCATAGTCTATGGGACACAGCACGGCTTCCTTCCCTCCTACCTTTTGGTTACCCGGTTCAAAAATTAGCAATTTGCCACGCACTTCCTCTTTGCACTGGTATGTAAGTGCTAAGTGTGGTTTAGATGCACTGAGAATTTTCACCACCTTTTAGCGGGGCATGAAGTGCTTTAACAATGTTCATACTTAAGCTCTCGATTCTGTAGACTGTGCTAAAAGAGAAAAATAGTAACCTAGCCTGAATGTCTTCACTTCAGCTCTGTGCCAGGGTTTGTGAGCCTGAAATACAGCTAGGTAGGCCAAAACAATATGAATCTGTGAATATCGACTATAAAAATAGCCTTCACTGGGAAGTCTGAAGCCATACCTAGCTCTGCCAGGTTGCAGACTCACAGGCTCAGGGTCTGCTGCGCTGTGCTTACTCGTGCCCATCTGACTCTTTGTGACCTCAGGGACTGTAGCCCGCCCTCTGTCCATAGGATTTTCCAGGCAATAATACTGGAGAGGGTTGACATTTCTTTCTCCAGGGGATCTTCCCGACCCAGGGATTGAACCCACATCTTATATGTCTCCTGCATTGGCAGGCAGATTCTTTACCACTAGCGTCACCCGGGAAATCCCTTATGACATCTGTAGTGTATCATAAACCACCTTTTTTTTTTTTTTTTGGCACAAAAGTTAAAAAAAGAATTCCTGTTTACCGTCACCTTTGTTTGCATGAGCAAGGAACATGCCCCATGTAGAAGTGAAGATGTCAGTGAACCTCAGCTCCTTGTCACAGAGAAATTGCCATTGATTCAACCAAGCCTTCCCTCAAGCGGAATAATTTAGCAAATGTTTATCTTGAAGTTCTATACAAAGTAATTTTATGGGCCTGCATCGTATGTTCATCCTGTGTTATCTGAGCAGGATGGCAATCTTATATGATGTCATATCGTAAGAGGTGCTGAAACCAGCCTCTGGTCTCAATTAGCTGCCTTCTCACTAAACTCCTTACTGCTTCATCCGCTGGCTGGAGTGTTAGAGCTGCATTCTCAAGGTTTTGAAGATAGCTTCTGACATTTTGTAACTTCTGGGTTTAGGAAAACTTGTTTAGAAAATGTAACTGAAAAGTCAAAACACCTTTAATGCATTTTGAGTTTATTTTTGTGTCCGGCGTTCGGAGGCCTTCCTGACTTCATCCTTCCTAACCCTAGGTGTCCCAGAGGAGATGCCACAGAAGCGTGGGCAACAGCGATGTGCGTCTGTATGCTGGGGCGTGACCCAGCTGTAAAATGAGTGAAGCTGGGTCACTGGCGGTGGCGCGGATGGACCGAGGGTGAAGTGAGTCGGAAAGAGAGCGCAGATCGCACATCAACACATACACGCGGGGTCTAGAAAAATGCTGCTGCTGAACCTACTCGCAGGGCAAGAATGGAGACGCAAACGCTGAGAGTAGACTGGACACAGGGAGGGAAGGAGGGTGGACCAGCTGAGAGCCACATTGACACGTGGACCCCCGTGTGCGGAGTCGCGGGAAGCCTCTGCATAGCACAGGAGCCCAGCTCGGTGCTCCGTGACGATCCGGAGCGTGGACAGTGGGGGCGAGGCTCCAGAGGGAGGGGACGTCTGTGGACTTACAGCTGATGGACGTTGTTGGACAGCGGAAACTAACAGACAGCACGGGAGGGTAATTATCCTCCAACTGAAGAAAAATTCAAAAAGAGTCTTGAAGACCCAGTTGGGCCCATTCTAGAATGTCAGAGAAGCACGTCATCAGAACAGAGGCGTGAGTGGCTGCGGAGAGCCTGCCTGAGGCCCCGTGTCTGGAGACGGTCCCCGCCGAGCCCTCGAAGCCGCAGAGGACAGACCTGGGCGCCAGGCCCTCGGTGGCTCCGTGGTTAAGTGAGTAAGGCAGGTCTTTTGCCTGGTTCGCTCTTGAGCCCTCTCCTGATACCTGACCCCTTTAAAGTATTTTCTGCTTATCCTCCACACATCATTGCCTGGACTGCTCCTACAGGAATGGTCACTAACCTCCCTAAGAGCTTTTTACAAACTCAAAAGCCGCTGGGTCCCTTTTTCCATTTCAATGACAAGGGGATTACAAGACTACAGAGAGTCTAGGTCACAGGATAGCTTTCTTAGGGCAGAAGCGAGGTAAGGTACGCTGGCTTACTCTATAGGGGCCCTTGCTGGTAGGGACTGGATTGTGTCACCCCAGGTTCATACGAGGACACCCTAACCCCTAATACTTCAGCATGCGTGCTAAGGGTGCTTCAGTCACGTCTGCCTCTTTGCCACCCCATGCACTGTAGCCCACCAGGCTCCTCCGTCCATGGGATGCGCCAGGTAAGAATATTGGAGTGGGGTGCTAGTTCCTCCTCCAGAGGGTCTTCCCAACCCAGGGAGCGGAGCTGCGTCTCTTATGTCTCCTGTACCGCAGGCAGGTTCTTTACCACTAGGGCCTCCTGGGAAGCCTTCACGATGTGACCTTATTTGAAAAGTGGGGTTGCTGCTGATGTAGTTAGGTTACGATGGGACCCTTCTGGACCAGGGCAGCCCCAAACCCAATGTGACGGCGTCCTCACAAAGGGGGAATTTGGACCCAGGCACACACTGGTGTGAAGATGGGTATGGAGAGGTGGTGATTCTCCGGGAAGCCAAGGAGCCGCCAGACGCTGGGGGAGAGGCTGGGCAGACCCTCCCTCAAGGCCTCGGGAGGGACCCACCTGTGGACGCGGCGATCTCAACCTTCCGGGCTCCAGACTCCGAGACTATCCATTTTTGTTGTTTAAAACAGCTCAACCTGTGGTATTTGTTATGGCCACCCAGGCAAACCAGTATGCCTGCATACTTTCTTGGGGTTGAATTTGTCTTTTATAGAATTTATTAAGGGGCTAAGGGAGCCCAGCATCTTGCGGATTTAGAGATATCCATGGCGCTAAGGCAGTCATCCTACGGAAGGCTGCGCTTAACCCTTTAGCGCCGTTTACAATTCCACCTAATTTCTTCTCAGTCCCCGGTCAGTGGATGTTTGCTGATTTACACACTGAACTAAGTTGGACTGGGAATGCTGCCTGTTCCCACCCTAGGAGGTGGGTACCAGCCGGGGACAGCACGCACACCAAATGGCCACACACACCGCAGTCCTGACTGTTGACGAATAGAACATCAAGGACTCAGAGTCACACGGCCTGTCTTTATTGCCAGAGTACAGGAGAGCCCAGCTTCCACGCTACAAGGAGCATCTTTGTTCATTTCCAATGGCTAGGATTTCAGAAGAGCCTACAAGATTTAGGGCATTCTGAAGGGCTTTCCAGGTGTCACAGTGGTAAAGAATCCACCTACCAACGTAGGAAAAGCAGGAGATGCGAGTTCAATCCCTGGGTTGGCAAGATCCCCCGGAGGGCATGGCAACCCACCCTAGTATTCTTGTGGAGAATCCCATGGACAGAGGAGTCTGGCGGGCTACAGTCCATGGGTTTGCACCTTGCAAACTCCTGCAGGATGGGCATCTTCATCACAATCCTAAAGTTATCCTCTTAATTCATTTCTCAATATTTCTATCCACAGAGTTTTTAATTAGATTCAATTCATCCCCTCACCCCCTATTTCTCTAAATCCTAGGGAAAGAGAAACAAAGCCCATTTCTCTTTCGCTAAAAATATCCGAAAGGAGATACTGTGAAAGCACTCGCAAATCAAGAGTGCTCTCTCAGGTTCCGAGCTAGCTGCTTTCTCAGCTCTGACATCACCACAAGGGGTTTGGTCTGTTAACTTGCCTGATGGTTTTCATAACCTTGATGCTTTTGGGAACATCCAGGGTTGAAGCATTCTGGAGGGTTCATGCCTTTTACTTGTTTGGACCACATTTCTTTGCCCTGAGACCCAGCGCTCTCTGCAGCCTGTGCGCCTGACAACGTCAGTCCTGGCGGGACTTGGAAGGGCTGCTGACGATAGTCGTGAGGTCGGGCTCCACCTGTGCGCGTGTTGCGGGGAAAGTCTGCGCTCTTTATCGCTTCCTCTGAAACGACTCTCAGAGGTCTTTACTGCTGATAGAAAGAAAGAACCAAAGCAATAGGAAGTTTTGAGTGGAGTGAGATTGAAGAGAGGGATGGCTCTACTGTCTGCGGTTCACACCTGCGGGCTGCCTCGTGTTGCCCTGGAGGAAGGCATAGCATGAGGGGTCTGGAAACAAAATAAAGGGCGGTATAGCAGCAGAAGGAGTGGAGCTCACCAAGGAGAGGGTCCAGTCTATGGCCAAACCACCCCGAAAGCGCCCAATCTCAGCTGATCTCAGAAGCTAAGGAGGTCGGGCCTGGTTAGTGCCTGGATAGAAGAGGGTCCAGTCTACGGCCAAACCACCCCAAAAGTGCCCAATCTCAGCTGATCTCAGAAGCTAAGGAGGTCAGGCCTGGTTAGCGCCTGGATTGGAGAGGGTCCAGCTGCCAGCAGGCGACTGTCTGCCTTACTGGTAGCCATGCTCAGGGCTGGGCTTCTTGAAGAGGGGCTGGGCTTCTTGAAGATAAGCTGGTACCCCACCCCCAGGTATTATGGTGGGGGGCACTCTGCAGGGACCTGCGATGCCCAGTCTAGGGGCTGTCGTTCTCAGCACCAGGCAGGGGATCGGGGGTGGGGCGTGCAGGCCAGCAGGGTGGAAGCCCCCCCCGCCCCCATCTAAGCAAAAACATGGGATCTCAGGGAGGAGGTGGTGCATGTGGTATTTATATTTGGAAACCAAAACATGTACATACTGTTTTCATAATGCAAAAATAGAAAGCAAAGCGCAATAAAATCTTTGTTTTACGTATGGTGCAATTTATCATATTTTGAGTACATAGAGTTTTCTCTTTTAAAGTAAAGCATGGTTTATTAAAAATAATGCTGATTTCTTTTCCTTCAATGAAGGAAAAGAAAGGCGAGGGGGCAAAGAAGTGTATGCAGTATTTTAAAAAGGAAGGCATGAGTTTCAAAAGTTGTAAAACCACTGATGGAGAAGTTTTCCATTTTCTCTCCCAGGATTCTCCTGCTGGTCCCACTGATTAATCAATGACTTGGATGGAAACATTTAGCAATGCTGACAAAGAGGCAGAGCACTTCAAGGAATACGTCCTCTACATAAAACAGGACTCTTTACTCTGTGAAGAGCACAGAACTTGTGAGGGGGGCTGGGTCTGAACCAGGATCCTCAAAGGTCTTGATATATTGAAATGTGGGGCAATGTAATTGCATAGAATTCAACTGTGATAAGTGTGTACATGCTTATCACACACATGCTTATCACAACTGAAGTTGCTTCAGTCGTGTCTAACTCTTTGTGACCCATTGGACTGTGGCCCCTCAGGCTCCTCTGTCCATGGGGATTCTCTAGGCAAGAATACTGGGCTGCCATTTCTTTCTCCAAGGGATGGATCTTCCTGACCCAGGGGTCGAACCTGCTGTGGCAGGCGGGTTCTTTACCACTAGCGCCACCTGGGAAGCCCTGTGAGATGTACATCTGCTCTTAAAAACCCCAGACGCATCTCAGGTGCGGGAGAGTCAGGGCTGAACTAAAGCTTCTGCGAAAAGAACTCAGAGGCTTTAGCAGACAGAATGCCGAGCATGTGGGTCATGCGATGTGGCTGCTGAAAGAAGCTGAGCTACATTAATCAAGGTATTAACTCTAGAACCAGGGAGCTGCTCGTCTTAATGTTGACCAGAGAGGCTGCGTCTGGAGATAAGAGGCACCACACACAACATGGGGTTTAAGAGTGAGGGTCCCAGAGTCTGTGGGTGCTCAGATGCTCGGTCGCGTCCGACTCTTCGTGACCCCATGGGCTGTAGCCCACCAGGCTCCTCTGTCCGTGGGATTTCCCAGGCAGGAACACTGGAGGGGGCTGCCATTTCTCCAGTTTGTTTGCTTGGGTTCAAACCCCTGATCTACTCCCTCCTGGCCGAGTGAAGACGCCGAGGAAGTTATTCAGCTTCTCTGTGCCCCTGTCGGCTCTCTGTTAAATGGGGGCGACAGCAGTGATGTACCTTTCGAGAAGCTCTGAGGGTGAATGGCACGGCCTTAGTCCGCTCAGACTGTTGTAGCAAGCACCACAGTCTGGGTGACCGGATCCGTAGGGGGCCGGCAGTCCCTGATCTCAGTGCGGCTGGTTTTGTTCCCGCAGAGACCAGCCTTCCTGGCGTGAAGAGAGACGGCTGCCATCTCACCATGTCTTCACCTGGCAGGGGGCTACTGTCCCTTCTTGTAAGGACACTAATCCTGTGGGATCAGGGCCTCACCCGTATGACCTCGTTTAACCCTAACCTCCTAACACGGTCTCTTTGGGGCATGGGGTTCCCACACGGGAGGGAGCATCACTCACAGAGCAGGGGTCATAGGCTCAAAGTAAATCTGAAACCCTTTACAAGGGCGTCTCACAAGGTCAATACTCATTGAATGATGGTTGGTATTATCTTGCTTTTGCACTCTGAATCTGGGCACTACTTCCCTTGGACTCCAGGGAGATCAAACCAGTCAATCCTAAAGGAAATCAACCCTGAATATTCACCGGAAGGACGGAGGCTGCAGCTGAAGCTCCGATGCTCCGTCCACCTGACGTGAATAGCTGACTCTTTGGAAAAGACCCTGATGCTGGGAAAGATTGAGGGCAGGAGGAGAAGGGGATGACAGAGGATGAGATGGTCGGATGGCATCACTGACTCGATGGACATGAGTTTGAACAAAATCCAGGAGCTGGTGAAGAACAGGGAAGCCTGGCAGGCTGCAGTCCACGGGGTCTCAAAGAGTCCGATATGATGGAGTAACTGAACAACAGCTACTGCCTTAATGTAGGCGTAAACAAACTAGACTGGGACCCATTTACATGCTGATTGCTCAGTGGATGTGAACTATTTGACTAGAAATATACAGCTTCGGGAAGACTGCTAACTGTCTTCAAATATTCACAGGCTGTCAGACTGATGAGCGGCACGCTTTGTCCTGGCTGTCTATGAGTGTTAGAGTGCGAAATCACAGAAAGACTCAAGGACTCAGTGCAAGGAACGCCTTGCAGGAGCTGTCTGTAGTTCAGTGTTGAGTGATGCTTGTTTTTGAGAGGACAATTTAGTGATAGCAATCAAAAGTCTTAAGAGTGTGTATTTTTCTTTATGTTGCAATTTTATTTGGAGAACTTTTTCAAGAGGAGAGAATTCAATGTACAAATGTGTACACAGAATTTATTCCGCTGTCACTTAAGATAGCAAAATCTTAGAAGTAGCCCAACTTTCCCCAAATGAGAGATTGTATAAATAAACCAGTGAATATCTAGCAAAGAGAATATCATGTAAGAATTTATAAGTAATTTTATGTTCCTAGATAGGCTTCCCTGTGGCTAAGTGGTAAGGAATGTGGCTGCAATGCAAGAGACCACATGCAACGCAGGAGACATGGGTTCAGTCCTTGCATCGGGAAGATCCCCCAGAGGAAGAAATGGCAACCCTCTCCAGTATTTTTGCCTGGGAAATCCCATGGACAGAGAAGCCTAGTGGGTCCATGGGGTCACAAGAGTCAGACACAGCTTAGTAACTAAACCACCACTACCATGTTCCTGGATATATTTGGAAAACTGAGGAAAGTGTCTAAAATAATTCTGTGTTTCTCAAGATGTTTATGAACAGTTAGAGATTAGAGAGAAGGGCAGGGCCCAGAAGGAGATGTTGCAAGTAATCTAATTTTTCGGAAGTTAAAAAGAGAGAAGATGGCCACATGGTATGTAAGTAGGCACATGTACCATGAGAAGATAGCCAGGAGACAAGGTAATGGGATTGGGGTGCTATGTCTCCTTTCTTTTTGTGTATTGTGTAGTTTTTCTTCAGATGTTTTTCATGGACGACTTATGTGAAAGTAAATATATACTTCAAAATGAAGATGGCACTGGGGGATCCAAAGACCTGAGGCATTAAAAAAAGCTAAGTGATGACCTGATTTCAGGGGAATGATGATCTGGTCTTGTAGCAGGAAAGGGCAGGAGCAACAGCAGCTGTTTTGTGCAGAGGAGGCAGCCTTGCCCACCAGGTTTCTCCTTGTGTTGGCTACAACCAGGGTTGTCCTGGCTCCCCATCCTGGGTATGCTTATCTTTAAAGTGATTACTTGTGGTTAGAATACCTTGATCAGTGCAGAACCACAGACTGTTTCCATCATGGCAGAGGCTCTGTTGGAAGGTGCTGCCTTCTACCAACACAGGAAGTGGGCATGCACTGTTGAAAGAGCAGAGCTTTGTTGGCAGACCAGCATGGATTCGAGACCCAGCTCTGCCACTTCCTAGGGGACTGGACATGATTACTGCAGTGGGTTGCCATGCCCTCCTCAGGGGATCTTCCTGACCCAGGGATCCCATCCACATCTCTAATGTCTCCTGTGTCAGCAGGTAGGTTCTTTACCACTAGTGCCCCCTGGGAAATGCTTCACTAAGGATAAGCTCACTGTAGTGCTCGAGGGGAGAGGCTGTTCTACCAATATTGTTTATAAGCAGATGGAGAACGCATGTAGGGTTCTGGTGCCTGGTAGTACTTCCTCAAGGGACCGTAATTTGGTGGATGTGTTTGAAGGAGGTTGAAGCCGTGGCATCCTTCTTTTCCCAGTATCTGTTCAATTCAGTTGCTCGGTCATGTCCAACTCTTTTGCAGCCCCATGGACTGCAGCACACCAGGCCTCCCTGTTCATCACCAAAAGACTTCCAGAGCTTTCTTAAACTCATGACCATTGAGTCAGTGATGCCATCCAACTATGTTATCCTCTGTCATCCCCTTCTCCTCCTGCCTTCAATCTTTCCCAGCATCAGGGTCTTTTCCAAGGAGTCAGTTCTTCACATCAGGTGGCTAAAGTATTGGAGCTTCAGCTTCTGCATCAGTCCTTCCCGGTATAGATTAGGTAATTGATTATGAAGCTTTTTAAAGGCATGCTCTAATAAATATTAGGAAGATAAGGTTTCTCACAAGACACAGACATTCATGATGTTGCTAAATGCGTGCTGCCACAAGCAAGTTGCCAAGAACCCATCTATCAGTGAGCATGAGAAGTTTTCTAACAGGGAAGTCAGATTGTCTAATCCCTGTCTGTACTACGTGCATGATCAGTTCTGTCTGTTTAGTAGGGTGACCTGGGTATGCGCATCTATGAAATGAGTCATCATCGCCAATGGCTTGTCACGCCTTCAGGATCCCGACTCTGCAACAGACACTTGTGGCAGCAGAGAGAGGAGCTCGTGATGAGCTAACCTGGGATGCCTGGAGGTCCCAAGATGTGCCTGGGAGCTGGGCGGCTTTCCTGGCAGTGCCGCGCGGACAGATGCAGTCACTCCATCTTTGCGCTGCTCCTCTCTGCATCTGGCACCTCTCTTGTGTTAGGTTTGAATCTCTCATTTGAATTCTGCTGGGGCTCCTGGTTTTGTCCAGATACATCCCCGCTTCATCTGTGTATCTGCCACCCCTTCCCACATCCATTTTAATGATCCCATTTCTGCCACTTTTTTTTTTTTTTTTTGGCACTAGGGCTTTTTGCAATGGGGCCCAGAGAATATTCTATTTCTCCTGATTGAATCTGTTAGATTTTTTTTTCAGGGCCTTGTTGAGTTCTTTTAATTTCCTCCTGTTTATTACTTTTCTTCTCAATGACATTACTATGCCTCGAGTTCCTCTTTTGTGTGTGAGTGCGAGTGTGCACGCGCCTGTGTGTGTGTGCCTTTAATTACCTGCAAATGAGCACATAGGAGGGTGAAAGAGACCGCGGAGAGAAGTGTGGCTGACTTGCCAGCACCTGACTTCAGTCTAAGACCTCACTTCCCGCCGTGTTGAAACATCGCGAATCCACACGGGTCACCCTTGCAGAGCAGCTTTGGAAAGTAGCCACTGGGTTTGGGGGGAGCTTGTCAAAACCGCCTGATGAAGAAGCTGGCGGAAGCCATCCTTTCTTCGTGGCTTCTGGCCCCCAGCATCATTGGGGGGGCTGCTCCACTGGCCACCCCAAGACACGCCGTGCTGGCCTCGCCTCCCGGCTCCGCTGAACTGAATCCTTTGTCCCTAGGACAGTGCTCTCCTCCTCCATCACATGCCCTGCCTAAGCCTCCTGATGTGTTTTCCGTCAAGGGGACAGATGTCTCTAACTTGTTCACTTTTCTAGATGGTGCGTAGCGGGGTGCTGAGGCTGGGCCGCTTGGTCAGGGTGCTTGTCGGGAGGTCATTTGCAGACAGTCTCCGAGCATGCTCTCGGTAGGAAACCATTAGCCTTGCCCACCAGTCAAAGGTAGACTCACTCCAAGGTAATGAAAACTGAAAGGCAGCACCCCGCAGAGAGCAGTAGGCGCACGCCGGGGGCCCCATCCAACACAGGGCAGCCCGTCCTCAGGGGAGTCACTTGTCTGAAGGGTGCATGCTTCCGGAGGCGGGCAGGGCTCTGGCTCCAGGATCTGACCGAGGTCTCAGAGAATCCGGCTACTCCACATGGCTTTCTGTCCCTCTGCCTGCCTTGGTCCACTTTTCCAACTGATCCCAATGGCTTCCCAGTACATTTACAAGCAAACCCAAGCTCTTTCCTTGGCCAACCAGACGAGGCTCCTGGCCACCTCCATCACTCACCCCCGTCTCATGCCTGCCTTCACGAAGCCCACCTTCTCCCAGCCGCACCCCACTCCTCCTGCCTCAGAACTTTGTACGAGCTCTTCTCCCCTTCCCAGCCTCCCCTGTGGGATCTTAATACCCTTAGTTCTCATCTTAACTTCTGGAAGTGCCATTCCTGTATCATATGTGTCATATGATATGGATCAATGGATCATATGACCCATTCCTGTATCATAAAAAGTATCCCCATCCCATCCTCTATTATGGTCATCTTTTGTTCCCCTATAGTACTTACTAGAGTTTCATTTTTCAAACACCTGTTTATCTACCATCTTGCTCACTGAACGATAGGTTTTATGAGGACATGGCCCTTATCTGACCTGTCCCTGCCCGTCTCAAGAGTCAAGCCTTGTGTGGCACAGAAAATGTACCCTCAGCACTGTGAACATCACGAACCAAGTCAGGATTTAGTTGTTGTGTGTACTTTAAGTCACATTCATTGGTTAATTTCTATCATGGGGTCAACGTTTTGTATTTTTATTTCTTCATCGCTCACTTTCCATCATTTCTAGAGTATTAATGAACAAAGACGGAGGAGAAAGAGTCTATGTACACGCTGACTTTATATTTCCTCATGGGCAGTGTTTATTATTTTCAGCTTCAAACAATTGTCTGATCCAGAAACGAGCTCCTATAGTTGTTTTTGCTGTCATGAGATTAGCACACACATACAATGTTTATTGATATTCATTTATAATGTTAATGTTTATTCATCATGAGGTCCTCTGAAAGCTGATGATGGATCAGAACTGCCAGCTGCTCTGGTTTCCTCGTGGCCACTACTGTCTGGGGCTGGACGCTGCCTGTGTGTCAAGATTTCAAAGAGCAGGAGCTGTAGATGCCTTGGGCCTTCAAGGGTCTAAGTCTTCCTTTTCAGAGACTGATTTCTTTCTCACTTTGAATAAAAATAAAGGAGACAGACTATTTCTAACTGACCTTTGATAATTGCAGTGCTCCCTGGCTGAAATTGTTGGAATGCATGGTTTGGGGGAGCTCTGGGGAGATGAGATTTGAGGTTGGGGAGATGTGATTCAGCCCTCTTCATCCACCCCGCTTTTATCTACAAGTGTGACTATTAACATGTTCAAGCTCTCTAGAGTCCGAGGTGAACAGAGAGCAAAGAGGTGGCCTCGATCACCACTGCTGGTCAAAATAACAAAATAGACCAACAGAACAGCATGCTTTGGAGCTTTCGGGTCAAGCACATTCTGTAGACATGACCTCCTAGGAGAAGAATGGCCTCCAGTAAGACCTGGGGTGGAGGAAACCAAGAACTGAGTGGCCCTTGGCTCCAGGCTGGGTCCTCCATCTCCCATGTCTGGCACCACTGGCTCCTTCCTTTAAGGCTGTTGTCCCTCATCTGAGAAGTGGGGATAAAAAGTGCTGCCTGCCCTCCCCTCTCCAAAGGGCCACTGGTAGGATTAATGGACCCTGTTCAGATAAGGCATTAAAACTCAGTTATTATTGGTATTATTATTATCAGTGCAAATTCTCCCAAGATTCAGCCACATAACACAATTCTCTCTTAGACTGTTCATACCTACCCTTGCACTCCAAACCTTCACTGAAGTAAGAGCTGTATACTAAAACTGTTTACTTAGGAATTCTTGCTTTAACCACACCAATTTCTAGATGCCCCTATCTCCATAATGGTTGTTCTCAACCGGGGGTGACTACATCCTTCCCTTTCCAGGGACACCTGGCAATGCCTGGAGGCATCCTGGCTTCACATTGAGGGGGGCCCTGGCACCTTGTAGGGTGTCCAGGGAGGCTGCCACACACCCCACAGCACTCAGGGCCACCCTGATGACCACTGTCTGACCCAGGACATCAGCAGTTCCAGGCTGAGAAAGTCCACTGTGGGGTGTTGTGCATCCAAGGACCCTCTTCTTCATTCTCTCCCCCTTAACATAACTAAAAGCACACATGGGTTATCTTGCAAACTGGTCATTTTGGAACCTGAAAACAAAATTGCATCTTGAATATCTAAATCACACAAGCAGATTTGATCTTCCAAACTCTTCATTTAGGACTTTAAAAATATACTGATGCTAAATTTATGCACCAAGGAAAGCCATTCCTTTTAATTACTTATTGAGAAACACAAACAAGAACTATAAGCCCAGAACAGTGTGTAAACTAGTGGTGTAGTGATAGATTCAGTTCCTTCAGATCATTAGAGGTTCGTTTTCTGAGTATCCAAAATAGTTTCTAATCAACGGGTTCTAAATGAATGGGAGTGGAATACAATGAAGAAACAATAAGGAAATATATGTATTTTAGAGCCAGGAAAGTAAAAACTGTAATTTTCTGGTTTTCCCCCATGCAGATATATTTAAAGATGGTCAGCATTCTCCTGGCTTCTTGGAGATTATATTCCCAAAGTGCAAACACGGGTCTTGACCCAGATGACTCTGAGATCCCTTCAGCACTGAAATCCTGGGATTACATAATATCTCACCACCCTGGAAATGGCACACGTTTGTACAGGAGTCACTTTACTCCTGATTTTCCTCCTAAAACAAAGTGCTTTCCCCTCTTGACTGGTTACGTCTCTCCCCTTGATCTCCGTTAGACTCTGCTGTCTTTAATACGTCCCAGGAATCAGATGTTTTAACGCACTTTCCTTTCAAAACGGGCTGCTTTCATCTCTGATCAAATACAGGATGACAAGGACGAGGCACGGGCGTTTCTCGGCTGGTTGGCACCGCTGTGGAACGACGTTTAGGGTTTTACAGTCCTGTGATGTGAGATGTCAGACGTGTCAGCAGGGCCGCTGGGAGCCCTGGACTCATGTTCTGATGGCTCCTCGGTGCTCAGGGAGCTGCTGACGGGTCGTGGGGGAGCAGGGGCAGGGCTCCGGGGGCAGAAGAGGTGCGTTAGCTCTTTGTTGGGGGCTGCGCAAGCTCTCGAAACTGGGGACTACCCAGAGGGCTCCTCTGCCCGTGGGGTTCTCCAAGCAAGACCACTGGAGTGGTGCCATTCCCTTCTCCAGGGGCTCTTTCGACCCAGGGGTCGACCCACATCTCCTGCAGCTCCTGCATGGCAGGCGGATTTTCACCACTGGACCACCTGGAAAGCCCGTCAGAGGGCAAGCTCCATAAACTACAAAAGGCACACGCCTGTCCGAAAAGGGGCCCCAAAGTCTTGGCTACTGCCCAGCTCTTCCCTTGGCTGCTGCCCTGCTTCCTGCTCAGTGCTGGGATGGGGTCCTAGGCCCCGTGGGAACGGACGTGACATCGCCAGTGTGGAGGGTCTCTTGGTCTGCGAGCATGTTCTGTGCTTTCATGCGTCTCATCCGTATGTTCAGAGTAGCTGGCCAGTTTAGCTTAGGGTTTCCCGGGTGGCTCAGTGATAAAGAATCTGCCTGTCACGCCGGAGATGCAGGAGAGCCGGGTTGGATCCCTGGGTCAGAAGATTCCCTGGAGGAGGAAATGGCAACCCACTCCAGTGTTCTTGCCTGGAGAATACCCTGGGCAGAGGAGCCTGGCAGGCTACAGTCCACGGGGTGGCAAAAGCGTTGAGCATGGCTGAGTGACCGAGTGCCCTGATCATCTTAGCCTGGCCTTGTTTCCTTTAAAAAGAGTAGACTTAGTGTCCTCATTTGAAAGGCACACCAAACACATTTCATGTTCAACTTCTTGTCACTTCCCTCTTCTCACCATGGCTTTCTGTGTGGGAGCACTGGGCTGTGTTCCCATGGAAGTGGTGGGGGGTCCCTGCTTTCCACCACCCGCCCCCCGGCCAATACCCTCCCCATCACCCACCTCTAAGGTGCAGCTTCCTCCTCTGTGGACCTCACCCCTGCACCGTCTTGGGTTCAGAACGGAGGAGAGCTTCTGCACAGGGAGGTGGGCATCCCCGAGCCTCCACCCCACCAACACAGTGGCCCCCAAGTTCCATCCTGTGTCCCTAGAACTCAGCATGGACAAAGGGCACAGCAGGCTAACTGAATCCACGTGACAAATCAGCTGGCTGTGATGGCTCCGGTCTCGGCTTCCTTCTCACTGAAGAGGCCTGGGGGCTGGGTTATAAAATCCATCTGCAGCCAGACATCGCTTCATATTTTTCTCTGAACCCATATACCATGTCTCCATCCCGAGCGTTGTAAGCTGCTGTCTGTGATAGCATTTGCAATGTTCCTTCCTGGGAGATAGTAATTACATTGAGAGTTGTTTGATGTTACAGGGAAACATCGCCGATGAGACGACGAAAACAAATAAACACTCCCTGGGAAATGGTTCCCTGTCTCACGTGGAGAAGACACCTCCAGGATCCGGAAAGGCTGATCAGGGACGAAAACCTGATGGCAAAGAAAAGTTTACTACTAACCCATTTGCATGACTTTCTGCAAGGACCACACTGGCAAAGATGGAGCTAGAAATCCAAGCGCTGATAAGGCCAGCCGATGGTCCCTTCAGAGTCCGACTTAGCGGGTGGCAGGTCCCCACGCATCTCTGGGCTTATGGAGGAGACAGCAGAGATGGCACAGCTGAAGCTCTGCTCTTTCAATTATCAGACTTTCCTTCCCATCAGCTTCGAAGGAGACAACGTCTTCCTTCATTCCCAGACAGTCGTCTGTTTGTGTCAATTTGTTCTATTTTAATCTGGGATGAAAAACGGACTGTTGGAGCCCAGTCTCGCCAGATCTTTACTGGCAAAGGGGAGAAGGAAATTGTGTCTATTTCCTGGCTATTTCAGACAACACCTTTCTCTTGCTCCTAAATGATGTGGGCAGTTTGCAGCAGAGGCTTTTATTTCCTCTCCTGAATTTTCCAGATCAGGGCCCCAGCTCTCTGCCTTCCTGGCCATGGGGTACCGGCCTTCCAATAGGTGATATGGAACACGGCTGACTGAAAACACCCACTGGATCTTCGAAAAGCTCAGACCAAGGCTGGAAAGTGGGTATTTCTTTCAAGCAGAGAAGAGAAAGCCAATATCCTTTCTGTCTGTATTTAAGGTCTGGTCTCTGTAGCTCTTGTCCCGCCTCTCTCTAGCCCTGTAAGGAGGGTTACCCCTTGGGACTGGTGGATGCTGGGTTTGCAGCATCCCCGGATCTGAACACATAAGCCTCCATCCAGCGCTTGGCTGGGAGGCGGTGGAGCATTCCATTTTTCCTTCACATTATCCTCTTGTCTTCTTTTTACTCCCAATCTATCCCTCTCCCTCCCTACCCACCCAGTAACCACAGGTTTGTTCTCAATGTCCGTGAGTCTGTTTCTGTTTTGTAAATGGGTTTATTTGTATCCTTTTCCCTTAGATTCCTAATAGAAGCAATAACATGATATTTATCCTTCTCTGTCTGACTTGCTGCACTTAGTATGTTAATCCTCAGGTCCATTCATGTTGCTCAGGTAGCATTAGTGACAGTGAAGTGAACGTCGCTCAGTCGTGTCCGACTCTTTGTGACCCCGTGGACTATGCAGTCCATGGAATTCTCCAGGCCAGAATACTGGAGTGAGTTGCCTTTCCCTTCTCCAGGGGATCTTCCCAACTCATGGATCGAATTCAGGTCTCCCACACGGCAGGTGGATTCTTTACCGTCTGAGCCATGAGGGAAGCATTAGTTCATTCTGTTTAACATCTGAGTAACTTTCCTTTATACACACCCCACGTCTTCTCTATGCATTCTTCTGTTGGACCCTGAGGCTGCTCCCATGCCTTGACAGTTGTGAACAGTGCCGCAGTGACCTCTGGGGTCTACGCACCCTTTTGAACCACGGTGTCCTTAGGGTACAAGCCCAGGAGTGGGACTGCTGGATCATATGATAGCCTACTTTTAGTTTTTTAAGGAACCTTCATACTGTTTTCCACAGTGGTTTCACCAATTTGCCTTCCCACCAAGAGAGCAGGAGTGTTCCCTTTTCTCCATGCCTCTCTAGGATTTATTGTTTGCAGATTTTTTTTTTTTGATGGTGGTCATTCTGGTTGGTGTGAGGTGACACCTCATTGTAGTTCTGATTTGCATTTCAGGGATAATCAGAGATGCTGAGCATTTTTCCATGTGCCTCTTGGTCATTTTTTAGGAGAGACTGACTTTAAAGGGTTTAAGACACTCGGTTCTCTTAAAGCCAGTGTGGAGAGAGAGCAAAAGAAAGTGACAGAGCATCAGGGAAACACCGTCTGATTGTCTCTCCTCTGGAGCTGAGTGGGGTGGGGGCTGCTGGAACCAGCATGCTGGCGGTGTCCCCCAAGGTCCCTTTTCACCTTTGGAAGTATCTTATTGTCTCTCTAGGCACCCAGATTTCCTGCTGTGTCACTGAACCCACTAGCGGTCCCGTGTACAGACAGTCTTTACTTTCCATATTATATATTTTTTTAAAATAACTTTATTACTTGGGCTTGAATATAAGAAATGCTGAGGTCAAAGAAAAAAAGAAAGAAAGACAAGGACTTTTCCTGGTGGTCTAGTGGCTAAGACTCCACGTTCTCAATGCAGGGCCCCCCCCCGCCCCCCGCCCAGCTTTGATTTCTGTATAGGAGAACTAGATCCCAAATGCTACAACTAAAAAGACCCCACACAGCCAAATAAAGTTAAAAAGGAAAGAAATGTGTATGTTTTCCGAAGTTCTATTGTAGCAAGCTGAAAATAAAGCTCCCATGCTTCCTTCCTATGTTGTTGAATAGAGAGCCTACTTGTTGTTTCTAGCCATTCTGAGACTGGGCTTTCACCCCTTGATGCAGATACGTCTGCTGGGAACGGAGACACCCATGTGTGCTGTTCTCGTCTAGAAATTTATCTATTGCCACTTTGGAGCCTAGTAAACTACAAAGCTTGTACTGAAATCAAAATCAAGGTGTCAAAGTTCAGTTCAGTTAAATTCAGTCACTCAGTTGTGTCTGGCTCTTGGCGACCCCACGGACTGCAGCACGCCAGGCCTCCCTGTCCATCACCATATCCCGGAGTTTACTCAAAACCATGTCCATTGAGTCGGTGATGCCATCCAACCAGCTCATCCTCTGTCGTCCCCTTCTCCTCCCGCCTTCAATCTTTCCCAGCATCAGGGTCTTTTCCAGTGAGTCAGTTCTTCGAATCAGGTGGCCCAAGTACTGGAGTTTCACCTTCAGCATCAGTCCTTCCAATGAATAGTCAAGACTGATTTCCTTTCGGAGGGACTGGTTGGCTCTCCTTGCAGTCCAAGGGATTCTCAAGAGTCTTCTCCAACACCACAGTTCAAAAGCATCAATTCTTCGGGGCTCAGCTTTCTTTATAGTCCAACTCTCACATCCATACATGACCACTGGAAAAACCATAGCCTTGACCAGACAGACCTTTGTTGGCAAAGTAATGTCTCTGCTTTTTAATATGCTGTCTAGGTTGGTCATAACTTTCATTCCAAGAAGTAAGCGTCTTTTGATTTCATGGCTGCAATCACCATCTGCAGTGATTTTGGAGCCCCCAAAATAAAGTCTGACACTGTTTCCACTGTCTCTCCATCTATTTGCTATGAAGCAATGGGACCAGATGCCATGATCTTTGTTTTCTGAATACTGAGCTTTAAGCCAACTTTTTCACTCTCCTCTTTCACTTTCATCAAGACCCTCTTGAGTTCTTCTTCACTTTCTGCCATAAGGGTGGTGCCATCTGCATGTCTGAGGTTATTGATATTTCTCCCGGCAATCTTGATTCCAGATTGTGCTTCATGCTTCATCCAGCCCAGCATTTCTCATGATGTTCTCTGCATATAAGTTAAATAAGCAGGGTGACAATATACAGCCTTGATGCACTCCTTTTCTGATTCGGAACCAGTCTGTTGTTCCATGTCTAGTTGTAACTGTTGCTTTCTGACCTGCATACAGATTCCTCAAGAAGCAGGTCAGGTGGTCTGGTATTCCCATCTCTTTCAGAATTTTCTACAGTTTATTGTGATCCACACAGTCAAAGGCTTTGGTATAGTCAATAAAGAAGAAATAGATGTTTTTTCTGAGACTCTCTTGCTTTTTTGATGATCCAAGTGCCAAAGTGGATAATTGAAATAAAGGAGACCAAGGACATTTTTGTTTCATGAAGAATTTTCTCAGGGCTGACTTCCAATATTGGGATTTTTATGCTCATGGATGTCCAAATAGAAGCAGAATTCTATTATATCCAAGAAGACTAAATGTGGTCCCTGGAATTTCAGTTCAGAATAAAAACAAATATTTTTACCAACACACACTGCTCTACAAGTGACAAATTTCCCTGAGAGATGGTTTTCCAGTCATCATGTAAATCCATACAGAAAGAAGGCTGAGCAGCAAAGAATCGACGCTTCTGAACTGGGGTGCTGGAGAAGACTCTTGAGTGTCCTTGGACTGTAAGGAGATCACATCAGTCAGTCCTAAAGGAAATCAACCCTGAATACTTATTGGCAGGACTGATGCTGAAGCTGAAGCTCCAATACTTTGGCCACCTGATGTGAAGACTGGAATCATTGGAAAAGACCCTGATGCTGGGAAAGATTGAAGGCAGAAGGAGAAGGGGACGACAGAGGATGAGATGGTTGGACGGCATCACCAACCTGATGGACATGAGTTTGAGCAAGCTCTGGGAGATGGTAAAGGACAGGAAAGCCCGATGTGCTGCAGTCCATGGTGGTGCAAAGAGGTGGATACAACTCAGTGACTGAACAACAAAAGCATGGAATCCTGGAATCGTGCCCAAAATAAACGTCTATTTTTACAGTCCTCTGTTTTGTGGTTGGCTGTTTCTGGACACTGTTGGCAGATAACTTATAACTGACACGGGGGTAACTCTGTTGATATGGCAGGGACTCTTTAAGGACACGGCTGTGTACGCAACACACAGAACAGGTGTTGAAAAATAAATGAATACATTCAGGTAATGTCTCGGATCACAGGGAACACACGCCTGCTCTGTAGCTCTCTTTAGCCTAGTCGGAGCTGTGTCACACAGTCTGAAATCTTGATTTATAAATTAGCTAATGAAGTTAGTCCTCGTCGGCCACCAGAGTACTGAAAGTAGAATTTAATAAAGCAACTCTGGATGCCGAACTGCCTGGAACTGAAGGTGGAAGTTGTCTGGCTAATGGTGAGTCAATGCCCCCTTTTGTTACAGGAATTCCAAGGGTTTGAAGATAAATCTCAATTTGATTAAAGGCTTATTTTTCCATGAAACCAAGAGAATAAGGTATAGAAAGAGGACAGAAATTTCAAAACACAATACGCATGCTTCATGTTACAAGCACACATGTATTTCTGTTCAGCCCTACAGAAGTATTTTTGTGTTTGCCAAATTCACTACATGCCTCTCTGTTTGAAAGGCCAGAGAAAGGTGGTTTTAATAAAGGTTTTCTAATGTAATAGAGCAAGCAGTAATAACATCCTGTTTGAAATCCCTGGGAAGAAAAGAAGTTTCTTTTTGAAATGTTTTTTCAAGAATTGTTTTCAACTAACCCGCAGAGGAGAGATCAGTGTCAGGGCCCTGAAACGGGCCCTCTGTAGAATTTCAGAGCTATGCCTTTCATCTCGCTGATGGATGATATTATTCGGGCTCAGAATTACTCTATAATCGGACGAAATATCCAGAAAACTGAAAGCAAAGGGAAGCCTTTGAATGCGGTCACAAAGGGAAGTCAGTTTTCCATTTCTGTCATCAATTAAAGTAGCAGAAGTGTGCATGTGAAATCTATATACGCACGTGTGGAGCTGGTGAAAAAGCTCTGGGACCGTGAGAAGGGGGGTGGCTGGCTCCCGGACGAGGACAAGTGATCCTTTAAGGGAAAGCAGTTACATAACAGCACAGCAATGTGAGGCTGATCCTCGGGCTCCGCGGGATGAGGCCCTGGCGTGCGGTCAGCCGTGACCTCAGCGACACCTCGTGAGGCTCTGTGCGTCGTGGGCCGTGCATCGGCCCAGAAATTCGCCCCTACCTGTTATTTTGGTGCTAGTCAAGGGGGCTGAAGCGGCTGAGTTTTGTTTTCTTATTTGCTTTCTGGATTCTCCTGGTTTCCCTCTGCGCTGACCTGGACGGGTTGTGACAGGATCTGGTCTGTAGGCCCACTTTCCTAGGGAACACTGAGCGGCAGTCAACCAGTGGTCCCGTGAGAGGAACTCAGGTTCCAACTGCCTCCTGCCAGGCGAGCACAGGAGTGACAAGGAGGCTGTGTGTGAGTCTGGGGGGTGGAGGATCAGCCGGCAGAGAGGCCTCCTCGGCCTTAACCGACTCTGTGGAGAGAGGCCCTCCTCCACGGGCAGAGGCCCACCGCCTCAGGCAGCCATCGGGAGTTGCCCCGTAGCCTGTGAAGCTGTGACAAAGTGGGATGGCCTGGAGATGCAGGAGACGTGGGTTCGGTCCCTGGGTCGGGAAGATCCCCTGGAGGAGGGCATGAACCCCCTCCAGTGTTCTTGCCCAGAGCATCCCATGGACAGAGGAGCCTGGTGGGCTGCAGTCCCTGGGGTCACACAGAGTCAGACACGACTGAGTGACTGAGCACAGGCCAGGTCCTGGGGCAAATCTCAGAAGGAAGCTGCTTTCCAAGTGGAGGTTGGAGCGGCAGCCACCTTAGATTCCCACAGAAGTCATTTTCCTCCAGAGTCCTCCCACAGTGGCCCCCTAATTTCTTTTCTTCCTCCAAGACCTCACAGCCACCCCCCAGAGCAGTGGACGAGCTGAGGCAATAACAAAATCCACCACCCTCTGGGCACCTCCTTTCTCTGTCAACACTTGTAAGGAACGTCTTTCATTCCCATTCGAAGGATAGATAACTGAGGCTTCTGGAGGCGGCCTCTTGCTCAGGTTACACAGCGAAGTTGACTACCTTCCTGTCCTCTTGGGTCTGAATTTATAGGATATCCAGAGGGGTAATTGTTGGTGTCAACTTGGCTTGACCATGGTGCCCAGTTGTCTGGTCAAGAGACTACCCCGGGGATGCTTTGTGGATGTTGACATATCTCTGATGAGCTAACTTGGGTAAAACAGGTCACCCGTCACTCTGCGGGTGGGCCACGTGCAATCAGCTGCAGGCCGTAAGAGCAAACACTGAGATTTCCCGAAGGAGGAATTGGTAGGCAACATGGCTCTTGGCATAGACACAGATACTCGTGTGTGTCTATACTGCACAGATCGGCCCCGTCTCTTCGGAGACCCTCACACATGCATCCATCCCTCCTGCATCCCTCATGTCCTCCCTCAGGCTTTTCCACACTGCGACTATAATGCAAGAAAGTGGCTGAGTACCAACTATATGGAACCACGAGGAAGTGAGCTGTGGGGACCGTGACTTAGCACTGTGTCTCTCGCGTCCCCCCAGTGCCGTCAGAGCTAAACGGTGACTCTGGCTTAGTCACCAGCTCGGCCATGCAAGGCCTTCTGCTCACCTTTATGCCCCATGACTGTCACCCGTCGAATTAACCAGCCTCTTAACACAGCCGGACCTGGGCCGAGCCTCTCCACCCGGACCCCTGCGTGGCTGGAGATTCTGCTGGGTGATGCTCTGACTCCCAGCCATTGCGTCAATCAGTTTCTCCAGAGGAACAGAACTAACAGAAGAGATACAGACATGGATGCAGCTATCCAGAGAGAAAGATGATGTATGGATGTAGAGAGAGCTATATAGATACAGACTTGCAGATAGATACAGACAGACACACAAAGATCCATACAGACACAGCTACAGATTGGTTTTATTGGAAAACTGACACAGCGGCTCAGCAGTCAAGAACTCACCTACCAATGCAGGAGACCCAGGAGACTTGGGTTTGATCCCTGGGTCAGGAAGCCCTCCTTGAGGAGGGCATGGCAACCCATTGCAGTACTCCTGCGTGAAGAATCCCATGGACGGAGGAGCCTGGTGGGCTACAGTCCATGTGGTCACAGAGAGTCGGACACGACTGAGCAACTGAGCACTCACGCACACAGCTGTAGACACAGCTTTACGTTGAGGAACTGGCTGGCTTGACTGTGAGGGCTGGTGAGTCTGAAGTCCATGGGACTGACGGCAGGCTCCACACTTGGGCAGGGAGTGACACTGTGTCTTGAAGCAGCAGCTGTGTCTTCCTTTTTCTCGGGGCCATCTGTCTGGTCTCGGGACCTTCGCCTGACTGGGCGAGGCCCACGGGCACTGCCCGCTGACGTCTGTGCTGACAAAGTCAGCCGACTGTTGACCGCAGTTACAAGGTGCCTCTGCAGCAACACCTGGTTGGTGATGAGGTCACCGCGCACCAGAGCCCGGCCCAGGTGACCCCGGAGACTGACGTCACAGCAGTGCTTCAGGATCCCGGCCGCCCTGCCGTCTCGGGGCTCCCTTCTGGGGAAAAGGCTGAGGAGTCTGCCCTTTAAGGGTCCCTTAGGCTCACGCTAAGTGGCCGGGATCCAGCCGACTGTCTCTAGGGGACCATACAACTTACTGCCCAAGCTGGACCGTTCTTGAGTATTGGAATGATGCTCTGAACCGCCCCACCAGGACGAATGAAGGATGCGTGGCTCCGCCTCCACGCCGTTCTCCGCACAACCCATGTGAGCCCTCGGGAACTGCTTTTCCTGAACATCCTTAAAGTCTGAAGACATTTTAGCTGCATCCTGTAAACCCTGCCCAGGCACTCCCCATCCACTCTACCATGAATGCCGATATTTTCCAGCTCCTCCCACCCCCCTACCCCCCGACCAAGGAGAGCCTCCCTGCTGCAGTGAGTTGCCCTGATCCAGTCACCACTGCAGACGGCAGCCTCAGAATCTTGGTCCAGGGCAGGGCTCACCCCAAGCCCCACCGCACGGTCCCTGCCTCTCTGACCCTGAGCTGGCCGCCTCTCTTACGCTTTCCCTTCTGAGGATGAGACACTCACTTTCACCTGCCTCCCCCCAGCCCCGCCAAACCTTAAACCTCACAGCCCAAGACTGGACTGTGCTGGGGTCTCCCCGGAAGTGGTCCATAGGTCAAGGAGCCTAAATTCAGAGTCTTTCTTCTTTTCTTAATAAAGAAGATTTCAGAAGCAACGTAACTGTAGGCAATTTGAAAAATGCAAATCTGGCCCTAATCCTTGCCCCTTTATCCCCGCTCTGCTGCTGTTGGAATCAGAAGTATGCCTCTCCGTGGGGGTGGGGGGCGCTGCTCAGGCCAGGCCACGGCGCTGGGTTTCAGTGTGACTGGCCTCTGGCCGGGGATGTGAGAAGCAGCGATGGTAGCAGAGCCTCGGGAGGCCCTTCGGGCTGGTGCCTGGTCCCTCTTCTTCGCTGACCCCGTGAGGAGAGGCCCAGGCAGGCGGCGGGCCCGGGAGTGGGGAGGGGAGATGGGGAGCAAGAGGAGGAGCAGGTGGAGGACGTGGGCAGAGCTCTGGGGGCCACCGCGCCCCAGACCCAGGCAGCCGTGCCGAGGTCCAGGAAACATCCCCCCAGCATGACAGGGTGGACGGCAATCTAAACAGAGGCTTAGCAGTAAGCCACTGCGTTCTGGGGAGACTTGTTACACAGTGTGATTGCGGCGCTAGGTGACCGGTGCAACAGATGAGGCTACACAGCACCCAGACAATCCTGGAGTAAGTAGCTTGCTGGCTAAAAACTGCTTAAGTCTGAGCGATGATACATTGTAAGGATTGGAGCCTTCGGATCCCACATGTTTTTTCCTTTTTTCTTTTCCTTTGAACCAAGAATGGACATATATATACCCATGGCAGATTCATGTCAATGTATGGCAAAACCAACATGATAATGTAAAAAATTAAATTAAATTAAATTAAATTAAAAAAAAGGCCAAGAATGGATACTGTAATTTTTTTCAGATACCTTTTGAGGGTATCTTTATAGATGATCACTTTTTTTTTCTTTTAATCTGTTACTGAGCTATATTAAAATATCCTTGTGCTTCTTGAATAATTTTACTTGATCATGAACTATTATCATTTTAATATACACTTGGTCTGAAATTGCTAGTGTTTTCTTTAGAATTTTAGTAAGTCTATTCATAGGCTGTCATTTCCTTTTCTGTGCCATTTCTGTCAGCTTTTGGGATCCGAGTGGTGCGGGCTTTGTGAATTGGACTGGAAGTTTGCTGTGATTCCCTCTGCTTTGGGGCAGTTGGCATGGCACAGTGATTATCAGCTCCTTAAAAGTTGGAAAGGGCTTGGCCCAGAAAGTCTGGGCTTGGCATCTTCTTTGGGAGCAATGCTTTGATAACCCTTCAGTTTTTCTCTGTGATCATTATACATTTAGATGATATGTTTCATCTTCAGAAGGTTTTGGAAAATTACCATTCCCTAAAAAAACATCCATTTCTGAAAGATTCCCAAATATGTTATCATGGAATTAACCCTCTTAATTACAGCAGGGTTTACCACACTGTTAATCTAGTTTTCTATCTAGCTAGTTCCTCATTCTTTACTCCATGTTTGTGTGCTTTCTCACTTTTCTAGAAGAGGTTGCCAGATGTTTGGCATTTTAATTAGCTTTTTTTCCCTCAAAGTATAAGCTCTTTGTATGTGTATCTGGTTTTATTCTATTTTTGCCACAATTTTCTATTTTAAAAATTACTTCCTTCCTCCTGTTTTGTTTTTCTTATATTAACTTCCTGGACTGAATGCTTTCTTTTATTTTCATTTCTCCTTGTTTAATAATAAAAGCTTTTATGGATATAAATCTGTCTTTGAACACAGCTTAATTTTATTTCCCTGTGGTCTGAGTATTTGGCATGCACAATTTCTGCCTTTTGAAATTCAGCAAGGTTTTATATGTGGTATCATGCATACTCAATTTTCGTAAATTTTCTGTACCATCCCTAAAAAGAATATATGCTTTTCTATAGGGAACAAAATTAGAAATGTATTTTGCTTACCTTTTTAATGTCTTCTTTCAGTTCCTCTAAAGATTTATTTTATTTTCTCATTCTTCATCTATCCAAGACTGATGAGATTTTCTGATAGTAAAAATACTTTATTGAGTAAAAATACATTAAAAAATATGTATACGTGGAAAAATCTTTGAAACTGTCCTTTCAATTTTTCTCTCTCCAATACGTCCATCCCTTCACCAAAAATAAAATAACTACCATAGGCAGGCACCATTACTGTTTCTTTATATTCTTTCAGAATTTATTTATGAAAATCAAGAAAATGCAAATATATATTCTTATTTTCACACCTTTATTGTTTCACATTTATGCTGAAATCTTTTCATGTTCATCATAGACATCATGGCACAACACTATAAAACATTTTAAAATCCATCTCAAAAATTAGGAAATCTTTCTCGGTAGTCAATATAGCATTACCCCAACTAAAAATTATTAACAATTCATAGTATCTTCTTGGAGAAGGCAATGGCACCCCACTCCAGTCCTCTCGCCTGGAGAATCCCATGGACGGAGGAGCCTGGTGGGCTGCAGTCCATGAGGTCGCTGACAGTCGGACACGACTGGGCAGCTTCACTTTCCCTTTTCACTTTCATGCATTGCAGAAGGAAATGGCAGCCCACTCCAGTGTTCTTGCCTGGAGAATCCCAGGGACGGGGAGCCTGGTGGGCTGCTGTCCATGGGGTCGCAGAGTCGGACACGACTGAAGCGACTTAGCAGCAGCAGTATCTTCTAGTACTCTGAGCACATGAGCAAATTTTCATACTTTGTTCTGTTCACATCGGCTTGTTTGCTTTCCTTTCGGTTGTTTCATCTCCTAAGTCTTCGGTCCCTCCAACCTTTTGCAGTATGTTTTCAAGTGTTCAGAAAAGTGAAAAGATACACCGTCCGTCACTGCAGACACAAACCAGGACGGCCAGGCAGACGGGGGCATGTTTACATGACTAAATCTAATCGTGGTCAGTACAGCCGCTCTTTCCCTCTCTACAATGACTTCATTGATATTTATTGAACCAGGGTTTTCCAAACAGTCGCAGCCCCACAACTGCGGCCGCTCTCCCTGCTCCAGCTTTAGCGGGCCGTCACCTTCCACCGGGCTCTTGCATCTTCTGCACCCCTCCCTTAGCCCTTGAGCACTTTCTTGGTCTCTGGGAGACGGGGTCAAATGATGGCTGTGTGTGCACCCCAGTCCTGGGAGTGGCCCTTTGGGCTTTTAGAATTTGTCTGAGAAACCAGGGTCTCTGGGTGCCACATGCACAGTCCCTAGAAGCCAAGGCTCCTGAGGTCTCTCTGTGAACAGTTTACGAGGTACTGGAATGGCCTGCATGTGGAAGTTTAAGTGATGTCCCCCTGCCAACCCTTCAGACCTGACTTTTTAAGGACAGAATTAGCCTTTGTTTCTTCTATGGTGCTTGCTCTGTTTGGACGTCTCAGCAAATTATCCAACTTAAAAAATTTTTTAAAATATTTTGCATACAGTGACAAAGTTTCTTTTGATGAAAAAAAAAAAAAGTCTTCTCTTGAAGGATTTTCTTCTCAGTCATCTTTAATTTTGTTTTATGCTCTTGTCACCTTTTCTCTCTTTTCCTTCTGTGACTGGGCTAATCACAGGTTCATCAGCATCACTGAAATTACAGGGAATTGTTTTTATTTTAGTTTTTACCCACTGGTCCTGTTGTTATTCTATTGTACACATTTAAAAAAAATATTTATTTTTTTCTTTACATTATCATGTTGGTTTTGCCGTACACTGACATGAATCTGCCATGGGTATACATGTGTTCCCCTTCCAGAACCCTGCTCCCACCTCCCTCCCGAGTCCATCCCTCTGGGTCATCCCGGTGCACCAGCCCTGAGCACCCTGTGCCATGCATCAAACCTGGGCTGGCGATTGATTTCACATATGATAATTTACATGTTTCAGTGCCGTTCTCCCATATCATCCCACCCTCGCCCTCTTCCATAGAGTCCAAAAGACTGTTCTATACATCTGCGACTCTTTTGCTGTCTCGCATACAGGGTTATCATTACCATCTTTATAAATTCCATGTATCTGCGTTAGTATACTGTATTGTTGTTTTCCCTTCTGGCTTGCTTCACTCTGTATAATAGGCTTCAGTTTTGTCCACCTCAGTAGAACTGACTCAAATGTATTATTTTTAATGGCTGAGTAATATTCCATTGTGTATATGTACCACAGCTTCCTTATCCATTCGTCTGCTGCTGGACATCTAGGTTGCTTCCATGTCCTGGCTGTTGTAAACAGTGTGGCAATGACATTGTACACATTTTATATGGGCTCTTTCAGTATATGTTAATTTTACGTTAACTCCTTGACTTGGTTGCTTAATTTATCTTATTGTTTTATTTCTGTTGATACAATATTTTTTCAATCGGAGGATAATCGCTTTACAATGCCATGTTGGTTTCTGCCATACGTCAGTGTGAATCAACAGCACATATACACACGTCCCCTCCCTCTTGAACCTCCCTCCCAGCCTCTCCCCATCCCACCAGACTAGCCTGTCCCAGAGCGTGGAGTTGAGCTCCCTGTGTCACAGAGCAGCTTCCCGCCCGCTATCTGTTTCACACATGGTAATGTGTGTGTCAGGAAAACTCTCTGAATTCATCCCATGTTATCTATTTCTTCTTGAGAGATTTCTGTAATCACTGCAGGAGCTGGTCTATGTCACGTACCTTGTCGCATTTATGACAGAGTCGTTCACAGTTTTCCCTTGCTATCTACCCAGAGTCTGTAGGGTCTATAGTAATATAATCTCTTTTCTTTCTGATATTGCTAATGTGTCTTCTCTCTTTTATTGTGATTGGTTTGACTAGAGGTTTATCAATTTAATTGATCTTTTTCTAAAAAAAAAAACCTCTTGTTTCAACGATTTTTCTCTGTTTTTATAGTTTTTCTTTCAATGATTTCTGATCTTTGTTTTATTATTTTTTCCTTCTGATCATTTTGAGTTTAATTTTCTCTTCTTTTTCTTATTTCTTAAGGTAGAAGCAAAGATAGTTGTCTTGGAATATTTTCTGATATAAATATTTCATGCTATGTATTTCTTATAAGTTATTATAATTTACCTGAATCCCCAAATTTTCTTATATTGCATTTTCCTTTGTATTTTTTTCCAAAATGTTTTCTAATTTCCTTGAGACTTCCTGCAAAGGTCCTACAGTACAATGCTAAACTTCCTGATGTCTGGACATTTTCAAGCTATGTTTCTGTTACTGATCTATAGTTACATGCAGCCAAAGAAATTACTTTGTGTAATCTAAATTCTTTGAATTTTTTTTTAAGATTTGTTTTATGGCCCAGGTATGACCTATTTTCATGAATGTCCTCTGTGAACTTGAAAAGAATTTGCATTTTGCTTCTGAAATGGAGAGTCTATGATGTCCAGTGGTGCTGTTAAGATTTTTAATTTTCTTGCTAATTTTCTATTACTTTTTGATCAATCATTGCAAGAGGAGAACTAACATCTCAAAGGACAGTGGTGGATTTGTCCACTTTTTTTCAGGTTTTGGGTCACATCATTCAGAACTTTGCTATTAGATGCACCACCTTTTGGGATTATTGAGTTTTTTTTTTTTTGGATTAACTGACCTTCTCAAATTTTGAAATGTCTATCTTTATTCTCAGTAATTTTCCTTGTTCTGAAGTCCTTTTTCTAATATTTTCAGTTCAGTTCAGTTGCTCAGTTGTGTTCGACTCTTTGTGACCCCATGGACTGCAGCACGCCAGGCCTCCCTGTCCATCACCAACTCCCGGAGTTTACTCAAACTCATGTCCATTGAGTCAGTGAGGCCATCCAGCCATCTCATCCTCTGTTGTCCCCTTCTCCTCCTGCCTTCAATCTTTCCCAGCATTAGGGTCTATTCAAATGAGTCAGTTCTTTGCATCAGGTGGCCAAAGTATTGGAGTTTCAGCTTCCACATCTGTCCTTCCGATGAACATCCAGGACTGATCTCCTTTAGGATGGACTGGTTGAATCTCCTTGCAGTCCAAGGAACTCTCAGGAGTCTTCTCCAACACCACAGTTCAAAAGCATCAATTCTTCAGCCCTCAGCTTTCTTTATAGTCCAACTCTCACATCCACACGTGACTACTGGAAAAACCATAGCTTTGACTAGACAGACCTTTGTTGGCAAAGTAATATTTAGCTCTTCTAATATCTAAATTTTTCTAATATTACTGTGGTCACTCTAGATTTTTTGATTAATGTTTACTTGGTATACTGTTATACTATCTTCTTACTTCTAATTTATCTATATCATTATATATGAGAAGGGAAATCCAATGAACAGGGGCGGCCTGGTGGGCTACAGTCCATGAGGTTGTAAAAGAGTCAGACGTGATTCATCGACAAAACGACAACTTGTAAATAGCATATTGCTAGTGTTTTTTTTTTAAATCAGTCTGTCAATTTCTTTTAATTGGTGCTATTGTAGGCCATTTATACTTAATGTAATTGCTAAAGATGACTAGATTTGGGCCTCCAATTCTATTGCCCAAAATGTTGTAGATTTGACATTTGGGAATTTTCAAATAGACTCCTGTGTTTCTGACACATCATTTAGGGGCCACTTCCTTAGTTTCTGCCAGAACCACATGTTCCAGGCTTGTCCTTGCCTGGCCTTGGAATGGCGGCTATTTATCTAAAGAGCCTTAAATATAGTCCGGAAATGATATTGAGGAACCAGGATAAAAGTGCTTCTGTGTTCATTGCTACTTTAGTTCACTCATTATTTTTAAGCTTTCTTCATGGATAGCTCAAAAAATATTTATATGTATATAAATGCACATATACACATCTAGACACTCCTTCATTATCTGTCTATCTGCGTCTCTGTGCGTTTTATTCTCTAGTTCAGGCCTTCGATCTCAGTTCAGCATGCTGAGGTTCATTTCAGCGTCCCCTCTTCTTCATTTGAAAGTCCTGACTCTGACCGTGAGTGTCCTGGCTGCGCTACTCAGATGCTCAGTTACGACGCTGCGGCCCTGTGGGCTGTGGCCCGCCAGGCTCCTCTGTCCAGGAGATTGTCTCGGCAAGCGTACTGGAGTGAAGGGGATCCTCCCGACCCAGGGATCAAACCCACGTTTCTCACATCTCCTACACTGGCAGGTGGATTTTTTATCAGTAGCATCACCTAGGAAGCCCTCGTGGCTGCCACTTCCTGAATATATTTGCTTACTTTTTCAGTCTTGAAATATACAAAAACTAGTTTCAGAATTTCTATCCTACACGCCTGTGAAAACAAATTTGCCAACGAGAGTACAATGTTTATATACTGTTCTGTTTGCTTCAAAGTCTCTCACATTTTAGTTATTTCGATACAACTGATTTAATTGGTACATTTAACTAATGTTAACATAGTAGCGCTGTTTACGGCCAATTCTCTGGTGTTTATCAGTCATCCATCTACCACGGATCTACTTCACTGAGGTATGCTTTTCTATTACTGCAGTCCAGCCTTCTTATTAAACCTAATAATTGGGAGGAGGATTTATTTTTGGATAATATGAAATAGGCCTTTGCTAGAAATAATGAACTAACATGGTTCAAGTTCCAGAAGGCGTTGCTCCAGTGGCCCTTCCAAACTCAGCGCCTTTCCCCTGCCAGCTTCACAGTCAACATGGAGAGTGCTAGCCAAAGACCATTCTGCCTAACTGGAAGCAACTGAATGAATGTAGATGTAGTGGGAGGGGAGGGATTAGAACGGTCCTCGAAGCCTTAGAAAGGAGCTCTTTGTGATGGGGAAGCTCTTTCCTACTGGAGATGCAAGAGAGGGAGGGGTGGAGTGGGAATTGCCTCATTTCCTTGTGCGTGATCAAGTTATTGTAAGTCTGTCCTACTTTAACTTTAGATTCTTAAGAATGACACCTCTCGTCTGGCAAAGCTTGATATTTCTCTGTCCCATTTCTTTTGGAATCTTTCGTCTGTTTCCTTGTATGTAAGAAAATTTGAAGACATTTGAGTAACGTTTCTCTCCAAAACTAACTTTGGTCTTAATATTCACGGAGTCATTTTACTTAAGAGCCACCATCTTACTCTACTGCTAGAAAGCTGCTGTTCGTTTTCTAATTTGCCATCTTCTGAATAGTCTAGAATATACACGACCTAACAGTGTCAATCTCTTTCTGGAGGAGGAAGGCTATTTTGCTCCTGTAGTTTAAGGATTTTTAGGGGAGGCCATTTAACACGAAAGTGGGGGGCTGGCCCGTGTTACTGAAGTTATTACCAGTTATTACTGGTCTTGTTAAATTTAAGTAACTAATTGAACATCCAAGAATGAGGGCTTTTAATGCTCCCATAAGTTTTTAATGCTGAAAACTGTGTCGTTTGTTTTATGGGTACATTCCATGAAACTACAATATACTTCTTTGCAGCATGCAGTAAGGGAGAGTTTCTCAACCTCAACGTTCCCATATTATCCAGAGATGTGTTTAAGACACATTAGCCTGCCTTTCAATTTAACCTTCTGTCTAAAGACAAAAGCAACTGCATGCAAATGATGTCATTAAGTTTGTTTAAGAGATGGTGACTATACAGAGTAGGATTTAAATAAACATCAATGCAGATTTGATAAACTTCAGTGACCGTTTTTAATGACTTTTATTTATGACTTGTTCTAAACTGAAATTTGTTCCTCAACTTGAGGAGAGTACTTTTTCCCATTGTGCTATTTTAACATGTCCTCAGAACATTTGACTGTGCGTGTTTTCAAGCAGCAGGGTGCTTGCGAGGCTTTCACACTGCACACCTGTACACCCTGCCCTAGGTGCAACCACTGACAGTTTACCATAGCTTTCTCACATCTGTTCATCAGCATACTTTTAGAGGGATTCTTACCTTGGAGTCAGATTCAATATTGAAAGATGCTTGGCTTTCAGGTACACTTGAGGTCAATATCCCTTGAATCATATTTGCCTTCAGCTTGCAACCTGAGCCACATGAACCTCCCAGCTTTGCTCATCCCAAGTCCCCTCCATGGCCCTGGACCTGAGGTGGCCACGACTAGAGAGAAGACTCCACGGTGGGAGACAGAGGTGACCTGGGGTGGGCTTGGGGTGTAGAGAGATAGGCTGAAGCTGGGGAGGACCTGGGGTGGGCCCTGGATGGGCCTGGTGGCATGGGGTGGACCTCAGGTGGACCTGGGGTTGACCTGGGTGGATCTGGGGTGGACCTGGGGTGGACATGGGGTAGACCCGGGTGGACCTCAGGTGGACCTCGGGTGTAGATAGGGTGAAACTGGGGTGGATGCCAGGTGGACCTTGGGTGTAGATACAGTGAAGCTGGCTGGGGTGGACCCGGGGTGGACCCAGGGTGGACCTAGGGTGGACCCGGGTGGGCCCCGGGTGGGCCCAGGTGGGCCTGGGGTGGACCTGGGTGGGCCCCGGGTGGGCCCAGGTGGGCCTGGGGTGGGCAGCAGCCCTCCTTGGTATTATTCAGGCAGCATCTCAGTAGGAGCCCGGATCTCTGACGCTGGTGCTCCACCACAGCGCACCCTCCCTGCCATGTGCCCCAAGACTGAGAGGAGCACCGTCTCTGTGTCACTGCAGCAGAGCAGGGCTGGTGGAGGCTGGGGGCTGGGAGTGGCTGGGAGGGGAAACGGGGCTCAACCCCAGGACGGCCTCTGAGCAGACTCACAGCCAGAGCTCGTAGGCAGCTCGGACCCATCCCTGCGGCTCACAGTGGCCAAGACCCCACGTGGGCCTCGACGGCTCCAGCTCCGGGGCAGGGGTCCTGGGGGTGGAGCGAGGGAAAACACCCACTTAAGGGGAACAGAACTCACTCAGACCTGACCCTCAGGACCAGAGCCCACTCCAGTGGGGCGCGGGAGGCGTCTGAGCAGAGGGGAAGCCCGGCCACACCTGGATCAGGCCCGGCCCCTCCGTCCCCAGCCTCGCCTCCCACAGAGTGACCGCCGTCAGCCCACCCAGAGGAGGGACACCAGCTGCATTCACTTCACTCCCAGTGCCCATCAAAGGCCCGTGGGGTCTGTGTAGGCACACGCCCATCTAAGGGCACCCCTTCAAGTCAGCAACAGGTAAATGTCAGCTACAGTCGTAGAGACAGAGGAGGTTAAGCAAATGGAAAGGCAGAGAAACTGCTCTTCGTGGAAAGAGCAGGAGAAAACCCTTCTAAGCAAACAACGAAGCAGAAATGAACAATTACTCGATAAAGAATTCAAGTCAGTGGCACTAAAAATGTTAAGTGAATTAGGGCAAAGAATAGATGTGCACTGTGAACATTTTAACAAGGAACTGGGTGACATGAAAAAGATCTAATCGAAAAGGAAGGATTCAAGAGAGGAGCACAGGACTGAGCACCCTGCTGGGAGACATGCTCCGGTGGCATCATGGGACCGTCCTCCAGGGTGTCCTGTCCCTGCCGGCCCCAGAAAGATGGTCAGAAGTCCTTCTTGAGGGACCCAGAAGGCTGAAAAGTGAGGGAAACTTACAGGGTGTGTGTGATCCCAGCAAACAGAAAAGGCGCATCTTCCTGACGTTTCCCGGAGAGAATCCACATCGACCTCACCACGGTCCATCTTTCTCTCCTGAGAAGCTGGGCGTCCTGATGCTCTCGTTACACCGCTGCAGATGTCAGGCTTTGGGGCCTGCAATGCATCCCCCAGTCTGTTTTCCTGGTACCTGAGTGAGCTGGATCAGCTTTTAACTCCCGGGGTTTCCCATTGGTTTCCTTTGAAAACAGGACTATCTCGGGCCCCACGTCGCCCACTTTCCCACTGTCCTTTTGAGAGGCTGTGACGCCTAGATCTGAGAGGGCTGTTTGGGGGTTAGAGTTAGGAGAAACTGACCCCTAGTGTGAGAGGCCTGAGCGCAGAGTCAGGGTTCACACTCGCCACCGAGAGGGGCTCGGACAGGTTTGCACCGGCCTTCCCTCCGACCACACGGTGACGGTTGCCTTCCAGGTCCCCTAGAGGCACTAGAGAGCCACTTGGCGCCCTTGACTCGTACCTGAAGCGGGCCACCTCATGCCCTTTTCTAATCTTTCCAGATGTTTTTCTAGCTACTGGACTATCTGGAACAAAAATGAGAGCATTATCCGTTGATCTCTTGGTCCAGTGATGCCCCATGCTTTCTCCACAAATGGGACTGATCAAGTTTCGAATTTGGAACAGTGGGCATCTGACTGTGGAGTGTGGTTCAAGGGTTAAGACTGTCCCTGTGTCAAGAAATATCTATCTCTTCTGTTCACCAAAGATTTTTCCCCAGGGGTGTATTTCCCTCAGTGACAGAGGATTTTATTCTCTATCTTGTAATAACCTAGAATGGGAAAGAATCTGAAAAAGAATGTGTGTAACTGAATCACTTTGGCATATACCTGAAACACTGTAAATCAACTGTACTTTTATTTTTAATGCACATTTAATAAGAAGGCTGGAGAAGGACATGGCGACCCACTCCGCTGTTCTTGCCTGGAGGATCCTGTGGACGGAGGAGCCTGGTGGGCTGCTGTCCATAGGGCCGCACAGAGTCGGACACGACTGAAGTGACTTAGCATGCATGCATGCATCGGAGAAGGCAATGGCAACCCACTCCAGTGTTCTTGCCTGGAGAATCCCAGGGACAGGGGAGCCTGGTGGGCTGCCATCTATGGGGTCGCAGAGTTGGACACGACTGAAGCGACTTAGAAGCAGCAGCAGCAGCGGCAGCAATAGGAAGGCTAGCTCCTTGGCCTGTAGTGGGTAACAGCTTTTCAGGGGTCAGTTGGAAGTCTTCTGGACGTGAGATCACCGTGCTGAGGGTGGCTCTGTGGGTGGGAGAAACCCTGCTAGGGTAAGGAAGACACACCTGGATGGATACCAGGAGGAAAAGAGGTTTGACATGGGCTGGGAAAGATTCAAGGCAGAAGGAGAAGAGGGCGACAGAGGATGAGATGGTTGGATGGCATCAGCGACTCAATGGACATGAGTTTGAACAAACTCTGGGAGACAGTGATGGACAGGGAGCCTGGCGTGCTGTAGTCCATGGGGTCACAGAGAGTTGGGCACAACTTAGTGACTGAGCAACAAATGGCATCAAGGGTCTGTCACTTACTCCAGGTGGACAAACCCAGTATCTGAAGCTCACTGGACAAGCAAGTCTGTCCTTACTGAAGCTTTCAGCAAGCTGCCTCGTAGAACAAAAATGGGCAAGAAGCATCTGGAAGCATCTCAGAGTCATCTCTCCAAGTTCCCTTCATCACAGCGCCCCTGTGATGAGCCCAGCACTCAAGGAGAGGGGAGAAGAGCTGCCTTCAGCTTCTTCATCATTCCCCACGCCGAATGTCATGCTAATCAGCTGACCAGCCTCCTTAAACACGCCGTGCACCAGCTCTTATGTCTGATCCAAGGGAAAGAGTCTCTGTCTTCTCCTTCTTTAAATCAACCTGACTACAACAGACAAACGTAAACCAGTTCATTTCATTCAGGTTTATCACACTACATCACAGGAAAATTCTGACAAAATGTGAAAATAATGAATCTCTCAGAAAAAGCCAAATACCATATGATATTACTTACATGTAGAGCTAAAAATGGTGCAAATGAATCGATTTACAAAACAGAAATAGAGTCGCAGATATAGAAAACAAACTTATGGTTATCAGGGGTAGGAGCAGAAGAGGTACGTTAGGAGATTGGAATTGACATATACACGCTGAAAGTGAGAAGTGAAGTACCTCAGCCGTGTCCAGTTCTGCAACCCCGGGGACTGTTTAGCCTACTAGGCTCCTCTGTCATGGGGTTTTCCAGGCAAGAGTCCTGGAGTGGGTTGCCATTGCCTTCTCCACATATACTATTATATATAAAATAGATAACGAATAAAAACCCACAGTACAGCACAGGAAACTCTACTCAGTACTCTATCATGGGGCTTCCCTGGTGGTGCAGCAGTAAAGAATCTGCCTTGCAATGCAAGGGACACTGGTTCGATCCCTGATCTTAGAAGATCCCACAGGCCACAGGGCAGCTGACCCTGTGCACCATGACTAATGGTCCTGCCCTCTGGAGCCCACGGGCCCCAACTACTGAGCCCGAGCACCCTAGAGCCCGCCCTCTGCAGAAAGAGAAGCCACTGCAACGAGAGAGGAGCCCACGCAAAGTGGCGAGGACCCAGGGCAGCCAGAAACAAGTATTTTTAAAAATACTGATAATGACCTACATGGGAAAAGAGTCTAGCAAAGAGCCTATGTGTATATGTCTGCGTGCAGCTGAGTCACTTTGCTGTGCAGAAGAAACTCAAGCACCCCTGGAGGTCAACTGCACTCCAACAGAAAGTGTATGGAAAACGAGTTTGTGATCTTGGTTCTTCCACATGTGATGAGCTTGGATAAAGTGGCTCAGAGTAACTTATGCTTTAAAAGTAGGGTGGTGCATCTGCCCATTAAATGCACGTTCCATCCTTTTATAACATGTGAAGCATGAATTATTGCCCTTGAAAGAAAATAAGTGAGAGATCGTTCTGTTCCTGCTGACTCAGGGATGGTTTTGGAAAGGAGGTCAGGACAGTAACCTCAGGAAGCGTGGGCTCCTTTGATGCAACTTTGAAGAGGCGGGGGTGTCATCAGTCCACACAGACAGGGCAGCAGCTGCTTCTCATCCCATCGGCCGGGGGCCGGGTCCCCTCCCAGGCATCGCTTATGTCCCAGAGGAAGTGTGGCAGGTCTTTTGAGAAGGTTCGTGGAGAGAGCTGGTTGGTTCAAGAGTTTAGCCTAAGTGATGTCAGGCTAAGGAGTTTAGCCCAAGTTTAGCCTGATGCTCAGCTGACATGAGCATCTTTCTCAGCCCGCTGGTCACCGTCTCTGTAAACTGGGCATCTTTGAGCACATGGCACAGTCTCTCAGCATCTCAGACCAGGGCTTCACACAGAGAACTTTCCTTGGCACTGATGGCTGGGGCAACAACAGAGCCATACCACGTAGACTTGTGCCGCCAGGTGTCACAGTCCTTACATGGGAGACAAAGCACCGAACGTGCTGACAAATAGCTTCTGACACAATTGACTTACGTGCTAAGCACAGGGGAAGAACTCACATTTTAAAGGAAAACCGTGGGGGAGCCCTTAGAATTCATATTTGCTTTTCTCTGGTTTTATGTGGTTTGTATTAAGAAGTTTAATATATTTAATTTGTTGTTTTGTTTTTCTTTTTTGCCCCACCATTCATGTACAGATGTGAGAGTCAGACCATAAAGAAGGCTGAGCCCTGGAGAACTGATGCTTTTGGACTCTGGTGTTGGAGAAGACTCTTGAGAGTCCCTTGGACTGCAAGGGGATCGAACCAGTCAATCCTAAAGGAAATCCACTCTGAATATTCATTGGAAGGACTGATGCTGAAGCTGAAGCTCCGATTTTGGCCTCCTGATGTGAGGAGCTGACTCATTAGAAAAGACCCTGATGCTGGGAAAGATTGAAGTCAGGAGAAGATGAGGACAACAGAGGATGAGATGGTTGCAGGGCATCACTGACTCAACGGACATGAATTTGAGCAGCTCTGGGAGAGAATGAAGGACAGGGAAGCCTGGTGTGCTGCGGTCCATGAGGTCACAAAGAGTTGGACACGACTTAGTGACTGAACAACAGCAACGGATTTAGTCCAGGGCTTCTCATGTGGCACAGTGGTAAAGAACCCGCCTGCCAGTGCAGAAGACGTACCAGACGCAGGTTTGATCCCTGGGTCAGGAAGATCCTCTGGAGGAGGGCATGGCAACCCACTCCAGTATTCCTGTCTGGAAAATGCCATGGACAGAGGAGCCTGGTGGGCTGCAGCCCATGGGGTCGCGGAGTCAGACGCACCTGAGCGCACACACGTGTTTGATTCAGTGACTGTGGGGTAAACACCCGGCTCTTTCCTCTTATGTGCTACTCAGATATATTATTAATGACAAGACCAAACTTGGGGTGTTTGGGAGAACAAGATAGGAAAGGAATTAACATCACTCCCAAATTTGCCCCCGGAGCCTGGCCGGGAACAAGATCAGCACCCTAGCTTGGTGATTCCCAAGTTCCCTAACAGCCATACAAATACCGCCCGAGTGAGGTCCAGTTTTTTCATGAATTAGATGATGATCAATTTTGAGGGCATCTCGAGGGGTAGAGAAGCTCATTGTTAACTTCCTTGGGGTGACCTGCACACACGTGGGCAGCAGAGTCGGTGGGGACGGCCTCTGCTTTGTGACAGAGGCGCTGGCGGACTGGTCCTGAGAAGGCGGACGTGACCGCATTGATATTCCCAAGCAGTATCAGGAGTGCAAATCCTATTCCTTCTGGGGTGTTTAAAGACCACACTTCTAAATCATAGAGCCATCTGCCCCAGTGTCTGTGGAATAATTGGGCTGGTTTAGAATCCGTTTACGAGCGGCTGAGGCCACGACGCGCCCCTCATGGCCAATGTTATGATATGATATTCACGGAGAGTCGTCCCTTGGCTGGGACTCAGCCCAGCTTCCCGGGCGTCACTGGCTCTAAGATCCGTGGAGATGTGGGCTTCTGATTGCTTCAGCTCATAAATATGCTAATCATCAACACCAAGTGACCACAGAACACGAATCTAAAAGAGATTTACGGGCGTATAAAAATAAAATGGATGGCACCGTCTACACCAGCAGAGCATGTTAAAATCGAGGTTAGCCCTCGGTGTCCGAGGCAGCAGAAGAGACAGGGACCTGAAGCGGCTGACTTGTGGTTCTGAGCCCAAGCAGCTAGGGTGCGCTTTGGGGAAATGCAGACTCAGACACTGGCACCGCCAGGAGTGGTCCCTGCCAGCTGGGGTGCCAGGTCAGCCACTGGGTGGTGAAAGCGCGGATTTGGGGATGCTATGTGGGGTAACTCCTAGGGGAGAGGAGGTTAGCTCGGCTCCTCAGGGCCCAGGCCGAGGATGCCTGCTTGGCAGGCACTCCAAGGCTGGGCCGTGGACGTCCCAGTGGGCCCAGCCCTCAGAGGAGGCTGTGCCTGGCTGTCGACTGTGCCTGATTTCTGCTCTGCAGGCAGTGCTTTTTGGAGTGGAGATACTTCTTCCCTGTGGCTTTTTATTATATCTGCATCTTCCATTACAAAATAAAATATCCTTTGAAGAAGGGCCTCCAAACAGAGGAATTCTCCCCGAACAGAGATGGCAAACTCTGCATGCCTGCGTGCCAAGTCGCTCAGTCGGTCTGACTCTGCGACCCCGTGGACTGTAGCCCCCCAGGCTCCTTTGTCATGGGATTCTCGAGGCAGGAATGCTGAGCGGGTTGCCATGCCCTCCTCCAGGGGGTCTACCTGACCCAGGGATCGGACCTGGGCCTCTGACATCTCCAGCATCGGCAGGCAGGCCCTTTGCTACTAGCGCCTCCTGGGAAGCTGAAAACTGTAAATCTAATTATTATCAGCGGATAGACCACCGCTCAGGAAATAGATGTACGTTGTGACCATCATTTAATCGTGAGTTGTTTTTATGTGGAACAACTTTCCTGAAAGTTGGTCTAAGAAATAGAAACCAGAGAAATAAACCCCTAAAGATCAAAAGCCCTTAAGAGGAAGTCGAGTGTCGTGAAAACCAGCCCGACTACATTCACAAGGCCCCCGCGTGGCCGTGACCCTCCGGCTCTGTTCACAAGGCCCCGGTTGCCAGCCGCAGGCTGGTAATGTGTCAGACACAGTGGGGAGCATCTCTGAGCCGCCTGGGGGGATGTGGGATGCTCACAGGGCTGGCTGGAGACAGTGCTCTCCAGGTCACTTTATTCCGCTGGTCCTGGCAGACGCAGGCCTCAAGGCTGGCAGGAACGCTGCATTGCCAGCAAGGTACCCCCGCCTGCCCCCCCCCCCCCAAGGTACCACCTGTTTGCCGGGCGCCTGTCTTGTTTCTCAGCCTTTCTGAGTCTGCCACGCCTGCTCCTTCCTCCAGTACATCCGCGGCAGCTTTCTCAGCCTCCCCTCTGCCTGCTGCCCGTGGCTGCCTCTCCATCTCGCTCTTTGGTCCTGCTCCTAACCAGCTGAGACCTGCTGGGGTTTCAGATCCAGCCACTGGTGGCTTTATTCTCTTGCGACTTTTACATCAGAACTCTCAAGACAAGGATTGTGATGGGCCCAGCCTGTCTTTGCAGGCCAGTCACATTCACGGGAGCTGATCAACCACGGTCAGCCACAGCCTCTTTCCTTGGTCCTGCAAGGGTGACGGCCACAGAGGTGTCCCCACAGGGGGCAGGGACATTGGCTGGCGGGGCCAGCACCACAGGGCCGCAGGGAGGGGTCTGTGGGCAGAGGGGACGGGGAAGGCCGGGGTGCCTGCTGGAGACTGCCCCAGGGAGGCAGGCTTTGAAGACAGGCGAGATCGAGAATCTATACCAACTGTACCAATCTATACCAACCAATCAGATACTTTAATAGCGCCCATGTTTGTGGAAATATTGAGCTCCTCCACAGTTCTTCCCTGTGGCTCCTCCACAGTTCACAGAAAGTTTTAGAACGACCTCAAGTCTCACAGAAGGGCAGTCCTTATAGACTTCTCATGAGGGCGTGACTACTTTAAGGGTGGTTGCTCTGTCTGACTTCCTCTGAGATCCCCAGATCTTATTGGAAGTTCTTCCCGGCACACTGGAATTACTTCAATTAAAAACAAAACAAAACAAAACAAAACCCAAGTAGACGAGAAAATAAAACGTAACAATGGAAAGATCAAGAGTTCACAGAAAGCATTCCTGAGTCAGATGAGAAGGGGTGGCTGACGTGAAAGAAGTTTGAGATCAGTCTGACCGGAAGACAGGGGCCTTTGGAAAGCCTGCCTCCCCTGGTCAAGTTCAAGGTTTCCCTGCTGGAGCCCAGTTTTGAACACGACACACCCAGGCCCGGCTTGTGGGCTGTGTCTGGACCAGAGTCCAGGCCAGGGGTGGGGCACCCGGACTGTGGACCCGGAGCAGGGTCTGCTAGCTGCCCACAGCTCCGTAAACAAAATGGACCGCATCCGATGGCCCCATCCTCTCAAGGAAACCAACCTTTGCGTGTGACTCCTGAATTCGTTGGAATTTCTCCCTACCCCCACACGCCAGTGCCTAAAATCCCCTTGAATGCAAGCTCAAGTCTCTGTTTGTTTACCCCTCTGAACAAGGAACCAAAAACCGCAAGTTGACAAAAGCATAGAGAAATCAAATATTTTAATAGTACCAGTGTTTGTTGAATTACTGAGCTCCTCTACTTCCACGGTCCACAGAAAGATTTAGAACGACCTCAAGTTTCACAGAACGAAGGCGCTTATAGATTTCTCATGAGGGTGTGAACACGGGTGGTTGCTGTGTCCTACTCCCTCTGAGGTCCCCAGAACTTATTCTAAGCTCTTCCTGGCACTCAAGAGAAACGTGATGGCTACCGAAGGGTTCATCCACTCCTGTTTCTTGGTGGAAACTGTGAGCAGAGAGGGCAGAGGCTGGGCTCTGATCGCTGTGTCGTTGGCACGGCAACTGGAACCTGTAAAGCACCCAGAAAACATGTTCAAATGAAAGAATCAGTAAAAAGTAGGTGCTTGATGGCAGCTGTTGTCTAATGAATGAGCTGTTAGTAAGTTTATACTAAAGCGCAAATGACTGATACAACACGCTTTCTGAAAGCACGCATTTGTTTGGGTGAGGAGCTGGTGTTCAGGAGGGAGAAAGGCTGTGGGCTTTTGGCACACTGGGAAGGGAGGCAATGGTTAGCAGCAAAGACTGGGATAGAAAGGGGACCCCAGACAAGAAATAATTGATTTTCGATTTTTTTCCCTGGGGTCAGCCCTGCATACTTTCAAAAATTTAATATCTTATTACAAAAAATAATAAATAAAATACAATCTAACCTTGTATTATGGGTAGAAAATGATTTGCTAACCAGACACTCTTGGTCAAGGCAAGATTAGAAGAGCCACTTCCTTCCACCCGATTCATTCATTCACATTCTCTAAACTCTAGTCTATAATGGCCCAGCAAAATTTTTGAGCAATACTCACTGTCCCTATGACTTTTTTCAGCTGGCTATCGTAATTTCATCTTTTTCGCTACATCATAGTCATACAGGCCTGTTACGTCTGTGAATGGATGAGGCTGCGTAGAAAAAAGGAGGACTTCTTAAGGGAGATATTTTTGCATGAAATTTAAAAGACTTCAGAGCAAGCACACATATGCTAATGACATACATATGACACACAAATCATATGCAAATCTATCTATCATCTCCCCAGCCGTCCTCTGCTTTGATGTGGCCCATGGGAAGCATTCTCCTGGAGATCATTAATCCAAAGAGTTGATTTAACAGGTTTCCCATTCTTTAACCTTTTGTTATCTAATTGCCTTCATTAGCTTGGATAATGCATAAACACATCCTAGAATTTCATAAATAAGAGCCCATAATTTCCACAAAGGGATTTTTATTTGGTGAGTACTCATATATATATACACACACACACGCACACACACACATACACACACAGAAGCTCTATCTTGAAAGATGTTATAGAAATTAGAATGCAAATAGAAGATGTATTCATAACAGTTACCACTTTCAAATTAAGTACATGGATAGAAATGCCAGCTTTATGCCATTCCTTAACAGTTGTCCTTTGAAATTTATTGTTGTTGTTCAGTCATTATCCCTTCTGAGTTTTGGGGATCCCATAGACTGCAACATGCCAGTCTTCTCTGTCTTTCACTATCTCCTGGAGCCTGCTCAAACTCATGCCCATCGAGTTGGTGATGCCATCCAGCCATCTCATCCTCTGTCATCCCCTTCTCCTCCTGCCTTCAATCTGTCCCAGCATCAGGGTCTTTTCCAATGAGTCGGTTCTTCACATCAGGTGGCCACAGTATTGGAGCTTAAGCACCAGACTTTCCAATGAATTTTTAAGGTTGATTTCCTTTAGGATGGACCATCTTGATCATACTAACTCTCTTATGTGAGCTGTTGGATGTCAGGCAAGTTGTTCCTAAGTTTCCCTTAAGTATCTCTCTTTCCCGATGGTGGCAAAGAGCAGGAATATGAAAATATGGAAAACTAATCAATGACAGACTTTGTTCCTCAGCCATGACCTGCACCCCTGCCCTGATGTGGACAGAAAAGGAAAGGAGAGCAGTGAACTCTGTTTAGAAACGTGTTGCCCTCAGGGTCTTATTAACGTTGAATTGCATTTAAAGAAGATGAAGGGGGAAGCTTTGTGATGAATCAACACTCAAATTTGTTTGCATATCTGCAAATATTGTCCTTTACTCTGCACAGTATTTATCAACGTATTTTCTCACTCCCAGATATACCTAAGAGCTCAACATCTTATCTCATGAAAATATAGGAGAATAGACTCAAAACCGTCATGCCCCTGTTGGTGGGAACGTAAACTGATATAACCACTCACTATGGAAGACAGAATGGAGATTCCGCAAAAAACTGGGAGAAGAACCACTGTATGAATCAAAATTGAAAAAGGTCACATGTGCCTCAAGGTTCCCTGCAGCACTGTTCACAACAGCTAGGATGTGGAGATAACCTAGATGCCCGTCATCAGATGAATGGACAAAGAAACTGTGGTACGTATACGCAGTGGAATATTACTCAGCCATAAAAAGGAACATATTTGAGTCACTTCTAATGAGGTGGGTGAACCTAGAGCCTGTTGCACAGAGCGAAGTAAGTCAGAAAGAGAAAAGCAAATATCGTATATTAATGCATATATATGGAATCTAGAAAGATGGGACTGATGAACCTATTTCCAGGGCAACAGTGGAGACACAGACATAGAGAACAAGCTTATGGACACGGGCAGGGTGGGAGGAGGAAGGAGAGGGTGGGACAGATGGAGAGGGTGGCATGGAAGCATACACACTACCGCATGTAACATAGATAGGCAACGGGCGTTTGCCGTGTGATTCAGGGAACTCAAGCCGGGGCTCTGCAACCACCTAGAGGGGTGGGAGGGACGTTGGAGAGGGAGGGGACACGTGTACCCCTACGACTGGCCTGTGGACATGTGGCATGGGCCAGCACAATATTGGGAAGAAAATCTCCTTCAACTAAAAATGAATAAGTTTGGAAAAATCAAACAGTTGTGCCTTTTCAAAGAGGAGGAGCCATCCTAGGCATGACTCTGGTCCATAACAGACAGAGCTGATCAGGCATAAACAAACAAAAAGCCCTAAAATGATGTATCTTGCTTAGGTTCATACAATGCAGATTCAAACCCAGGACAATTTACCTTCAGAGTCTACACTTTTAATCACTAGCTTAGGCTGCCTTGTTTCTCACTAGCTTCACATGACCCCCTAAAAACTTCTGCATTGGGCCTAGTCAAATGAAAGAGTGAATCCAAGGATTAGGTACTGAATGTGGTCCAAGGCAAATTAGTTACCTTCCAAATTGGGCAGAAAACATACATCCAGAAGCACATCAAGAAATAGAAGGGCATTTTTGCTGATAATCTCTGTGCAGGGAGTGATGGTCCAATCTGGTTATCATCTGAGCTCCAGGGGGCGGCTGGGCTCTGTGCTGCCCAAGATATGAGTCTGCATTGGAGATGAAGGGCAGGCCAATTATTCCCAGGGATCAGACTGAAGACTTCGGCTGAAGCCAGAACAGAAAATGCCTCAGGTTTTGAAAACTGTAGCCAGCGAGGAAGATAAGGTGGAAGGCAGCCAGACAAAATTCAAAAAGATCCATGGCTGCCTCCCGCGGGGCAGCCTGTGATCTGTGGTGCTGCAGAAAGCACAGGATACAGAAGGGGAATGAGCCAGTGTCAGCGGGCAGGTCCACCGCTAAGTCTTCAAAGCAGGTATGTGTTCCTCCTTGGAGAAGAGCATTTGGGGCTGTCGCGAAAACCCTTCTGGTCTAGCCCACCTTGGTTACTGGCAGTACCCCAGGGGGGCAGGCCTGGGGATGGGGCTCCATCCAGCTCAGAGGGAAGGCTGGATGCTCCCGGATCTGTCATTCAGCACCTTCTCCAGCCTGCGTTCCTCCTTCTCCTCTTAAGTAAGTGTTATTCACTCAGTCATGTCTAACTCTCTGCATCACCATGGGCTGTAGCTCACCAGGCTCCTCTGTCCATGGGATTCTCCAGGCAAGAATACTGGGGTGGGTTGCCATGCCCTCCTCCAGGGGATCTTCCCGACCCAGGGATCGAACCCAGGCCTCTTGCATTGCAGGCAGACTCTTTACCATCTGAGCCACCAGAGAAGAAACTAACTATGTTGGTCATCACGAAATAAGGTCACATTCTGAGGTCCTGGGGCTTAGGATGTCAACAGATGAATTACAAGGGCACACAATTCAACCATAGTGAAGTTAGTGGCCTGAGAGTTGACTGCGCTTGCATGAATGTAGGTCTGGAGGTCACACAGAGCCCAGTGGGAGCAGCTTGTCCCTGCTCCATGGCACCTGGGGTCTCATGTGGGAAGCCTCATGGTGAACCCTGGCTGGAAATCACTGAAAGCCTTGCTGGCTCATGTGTCTGGTGCCTGGGCTGTGATGCCTCCTAGATGAGGACTGCTGAGCTGGGCGCACCCCAAGGTCTCCTGTGCGGTGGGGCTTCCTTTCCATGTGGCCGCCTCTGGGTCATCAGACTTCACCTGTCAGCTCCAGGCTCCCCAGGTGAGGGCTCCAGTAGGTGAGGCAGAAGGCGTGCTGCCTTTCATGGTCCACACTGAAGTCACAGGGTATTTCCCCTCCTCCACACTCCTCGGGTGAAAGCTGATGGAAACTCCCAGATTCAGGGGAAGAGGAATTCAGTTAAAGGTGGTGATGGGAGACCAGCAGCAAACACGTTGTAGAAAGACACACCGAACAGGAGATGTTGAGGGGATGTTTGGGGAAAGTGCAACCAGACTTAAGAGTCCCCCTCCACACAGAGCTGGGGCTGGAGGGTTGTGATGTCTTATATGGCCTGCCTTTGGGGATCTCTTTCTATCTGCCATCTATCTTTCCTTTTTCCTTTCCTTCTTTTCTTCCTTTTTTGTTTCTGTTAAATAACTCCTCTTGTGAAGTCTCTATTCTTTCTTGATTCAACTTTTCCATAGGAAAAAAATCTATTTGAGAATTCCTCTATGATACACAGCGGTATTAACTAATTCAAAGTTTCTGTCCTGGAGGACCCAGGATAAATCACATCAGACCCTGGTGAGACTTATAAAACAGTAAGAGAGAGCCAAAGCAAAGGGAAAGTCCTGGCCAACATGTAACAGTTCAGTGTTTGTGCTCTAAATGCGCCGCTGACCGCTGCAAGTAGCTTTCTGTTTCAAAGAAGATTGCACAAACCCTCATGGAAAAATCAGTGTGGAGCGTTTCCATCTCAGGGAGAGAAGATACAGGGCATACTACCTGTCTGTCAGGAGAGAAATTGCAGACAAGCCTTTTCTGTCTTGAGATGGGGGCTAGCATTCACCAACAATAATTCAAATTCTTCCAGACCCCCAGAAGCCCCATCTCACCTACACCGTCCTGAGACCACAGGGTTTCCAGGTACGACTGTCTCCTCAGTGAAGCCGGGCTACAGGCTTTCCCAGTTGCCTACAGCAGACTCGCACCCTCTGATTCCTGTTCTCAGCCCCCACAGGGTAAGGATCGCAGTTCACATTCTCTGCCGGTTGTCCGCAGTGGGGCCTAAAAGATGGCTTCCAGTGACCGCTAGTCACTCAGGAACGCCCTCTCTCCACACGCAGGATGCTGAGGTGGCCAACAGTAGGAGCGCAATGCAGAATGTTTTTTTCCTGTATTCTGAAAGGGATCCTCAAGCCTGCTCCACACTTCTGATTTATTTCTTACAGTATCATTTCCCACTGTTAGGGGAAGCACACTGGCTGAAACCGGCCTCCCCAGCCAGGCACCGTGGTGACCATTTGCCTTTGTTTTACAACAGGAGGTCCTGGTTAGGAACATGGAACTAATGAGCCACCACCGACTGGAAGAGTTCAGGGAAGGGACGCAACATGTCCGACCACGTCCCAGAATTCTCCTCTCTGGCATCCATCTTGGCCGAACAAGGCGTGCACCACCAGGAAGGACTCTGAGTCAGAGTGATGGGCTGAAGACAGCTTGGAAACTAATCCCATCACCTGAGACTGGGAGCCACGTGGCAGAGTCCTGGGTTCCCTTCCCCTACTGCTCTCCACCCGGGTGCCCTTTCCCAATAAAATCTTTGCTTTCTCAGCACATGCGTCTCCTCAGACAATTCATTCCCAGGTGTCAGATGAGAGCCCAGCTTCGGGCCCTGGAAGGGGTCCCCTTCCGGCAACACCACTGTCTACTCTTCCCCATGCCAAGTCACTTGCCTTATTGCACTTCTTCAGTCAGTTCAGTCACTCAGTCATGTCCAACTCTTTGCACTTCTTAAATTATTTTAATTTTTAAAATTTTCTCACCCACACCATCTTTGTGGCAAGTCTTATGAACTTTTCCTTTGGCTTCTTGGAGACCTTTGTTGCATCCCAATAAGGTCATTAAACAATCTAGAAAGCACTGTTCTGGGTGTTCAGTTCATTTTCAGAGGTCTTTCCTGACCCTGACAGGTTAGGGGGTGACCTTGCACCCCTCATCTGTTGGGTCATTCCCACCCTTCCTGTGTGTGTCCATGTGCATGTAGACTCAGCCTAAAGACTGTTCAGTCAGACCCAACACTGGTCAAACAGCTGGTGGACCAAGTGTCAGCACCCAGCACCCCGGTGCCCCACAGACTGAGAGATGCCCTTTTACTCAAACGATGGGAGTTGGTGGAGGTAGCCTGGAGCTCTCTATCAAGGTCGGCCGAGCGTCCCGGTGGGGTGGTCTGAAGGAAGCGGCTACTCAGCACCACAGGTGGTCCTTGGATACCCTGAGCCAGCCGGGTTCATGCGAGTTTCCCCAGGCTTGGCCACCATGCCTCTCTCCATTCTCCAGAAATATCATCTCATCGGAACTGTGCGGTTCAGACTCCCCCACGCTCCTGACCTCTATGTTCCGTCATTGTTCTTATTTTTAAGTGGACACGCTAAGCGTATGAAAAATGGTGATGGCGGTGTGTGTTCTTTTGGTATCGAGGGAGCTGTCCTGTACAGTCAACTGCAAAACAACCCCCATTTATAGCAGAGCTGGACTGCCAAGTTTCCTGGTCCCTGAGGGGGGAGTTGGGAGGGGAGGGGGAGAAACGTCTCCTTATTGCTGTCTGTCTGGCAGTCTGCTGTTCGGGGCAGTACAGAGAATGAGTGCAGGATGCTCATTTGTGTGTCTCAGATTAGAGCCCTGTGGATGAACTTTCCTTTCTAAAATGTGTATAGTTAAGTGTGGTCATGCTTTGCTGTCTTTTGCTTTGTCTTGGAGGGCTGTTTCAGAGGCTATTGGCTGGAATTCATGCTTGATAACAGCATCCTAGTAGACTCTCTTGCAATCTTATTTCTCTGTCATAAATGATTTTCATTAGCTATACATGTAAACACTATTGGGTGTCAGATAATTATCAACCAGCTTTAATTCCATTGAACAGTGAACTCATCAGGGGATCAGTAACTTGTGGTTGGTTCTCAATTATGTGGGGGAGGACAGGCTGAAGTTAAGGAAGAAAGGAAGAGAGGAAGGAATAAGGGGAGAGAAGAGGGGGAGGTGAGGAGGGAGCTAGAGAGGAAGGTCTGAGCTTCTAAACCCAAAATCTGCCAGGTAATTAAAAACATGCGTGAAAGTAGGAGCGCAGTACAGAATCATTTACTGACTACCTGCAGATCAGGAAGTAAAAGCACTAATTAAAAGAGAAAATGCAATATTCAAATAAGTCAAGTACATTTTGTTTCATGTGCATATATGCTAATATTTTATGGTTAAGAGCCATAGCCAGAATACAAATTCTATCTGGACAGTTTTGTTGATATTTTTGTTATAAATTTAGAAGCATAGAACATACTAGGCTTTTTATAAACGTCACAGCTTATTAAGTCACTGGAAAGCTGGCAAAAATCCACAGCTTTTCCGTATTTCAGTAATAATTCCCAGGCTGTTCTTCTGTGTATTCCCTTCTCCTGCCAAGTGCCTCCACCAAACAATTCATTTATTTCACATTAACTTCAGTCGTGCTCCGAGTTACTTTATCCATACCCTTAAAGGAATGCAGTTAGCCCGGCCAAGTATTTCTGCAAGTTTCTGCCTTACTTATAGTTTATCTGTGGGTTTCCATAGCCTTTGATTCCAGACATTAACTGGCACAAGTCAGGATGGATTGGAACCTTCACCTACTTACTGCTAATAGATGTTCCCTGAATAGTGTCTCTTTGGGGAGACGTCCTGACCATGCAGAATTTTCCTCCAATAGCTCACTGAGAAGTCTTCCTGACATTGAAATTTATTTGTCATTTTCCCTTCAGGAAGCTTATTCCCCGGGGTGAGTCGTGCCTTTGTACCAATGAATCAGCCAGTCTGGATCATCCGTACGTGTGATTCAGTTACATCTGATTTTTCTGAAAGTGGCTCAATTTTGTCACATGCCTGCCATGCCCTCAGATTGCCATCAACTTGGAGAATTGCCAGAGATGATGTCTCAGTAGGAAACCTTGTGACTTTTCACCAGGAACACATGGAAAATCACCATATCCTCTGCCTGCCTAGAAAATAATAATGATTACCTTTATACTCACAATATATAAATTTTTGTCAGAAATTCTACTCACAAAGGAATGTGAGCCGATAGCTTTTTATGTCAACCTGAGAATCCCTGAGTGAGTCATGGCCCCAAAAGGGTTCAGGAGACTCAGGTCTAAACACCACCCGAATTGGCATTGTTAGACAAAGATTAATTCGTTTGCTGTGGATTCACAGGGCACCTGAAACATGATTGCTCATTATGAAGCAAAAGAAAACTACATTCCACTACACCATGTAGGCAAAATGTTAATTCTGGGGTTTATAAGACCTGATGATGCTTAAACAAGCTAATAATATTTCACCAAAAAGAAGCTGATACAAGGTTAATGAATAAGGCCAATGGGAAAGCATTTTCAATTCTGCATGACACCCTCTTATCCCTTGTACTATAAATAAGAGAGTCGGGGACAGTCACTCACATTGCTGCAGGCTGGAATTGTTTACCATCTGAGGTCACTAAAGCTTATTCTGGATCTCAGGTTAATGACCTAACTTTTTTTTTCTAGAAGGAATGAGCCGTGGGTGAGTGTGTGTGTTAACTATGTCAGCAGCTAATTCAGTTCCTCTGTTCAGTAGGTCTGGGTCTATTTTGAGCAAATGATATCAATAAAGTTGATAGGAGGAGCATGTGGCATCATTACCCGTGATGCCTACACGTGAGGGGCCACTTGGGGCTTTCTATACCAAGCACAGATGTTGGCTTTGGTGGTGAGAGATGCATAAAGACTAAAAGCAGGAGAGAGAAACCCAAATACTGGGCAGCAATAACCTAGAAAGAGGAAAAGGAAGGGTTGCTCTTGTTCAGTTACTAAGTCGTGTCCGACTCTTTGTGACCCCATGGACTACAGCACGCCAGGCCTCCCTGTCCATCACCAACGCCCGGAGCTTGCTCAAACTCATGTCCATCGAGTCAGTGATGCCATCCAACCATCTCATCCTCTGTCACCCACTTCTTCTGCCTTCAATCTTTCCCAGCACTAGAGTCTTTTCAAATGAGTCACTTCTTTGCATCAGGTGACCAAAGCATTGGAGCTTCAGCTTCAGCATCAGTCCTTCCAATGAATATTCAGGACTGATTTCCTTTAGGATGGACTGGTTGGATCTCCTTGCAGTCCAAGGGACTTTCAAGAGTCTTCTTCATACCACAGTTCAAAAGCATCGATTCTTCGACACTCAGCTTTCTTTATAGTCCAACTCTCACATCCATCCATGACTACTGGAAAAACCATAGCCTTGACTAGATGGACCTCTGTTGACAAAGTAATGTCTCTGCTTTTTAATATGCTGTCTAGGTTGGTCATAGATTTTCTTCCAAGGAGTAAGCGTCTTTGAATTTTGTGGCTGCAGTCAACCATCTGCAATGATTTTGGAGCCCAAAAAGATAAAAATCTCTCACTGTTTCCATTGTTTCCCCATCTATTTGCCATGAAGAGATGGGACCAGATGCCATGATCTTTGTTTTCTGAATGTTGACTTTTATGCCAACTTTTTCACTCTCCTCTTTGACTTTCATCAAGAGGCTCTTGAGTTCTTCTTCACTTTCTGCCATAAGGGTGGTGTCATCTGCATATCTGAGGTTATTGATATTTCTGCTGGCAATCTTGCTTCCAGCTTGTGCTTCATCCTGCCCAGTGTTTCTCATGATGTACTCTGCATAGAAGTTAAATAAGCAAGGTGACGATATACAGCCTTGATGTACTCTTTTCCCTATTTGGAACCAGTTTGTTGTTCCATGTCCAGTTCTAACTGTTGCTTCTTGACTTGCATACAGATTTCTCAGGAGGCAGGTCAGGTGGTCTGGTATTCCCTTCTCTTTTAGAATTTTCCACAGTTTATTGTTATCCACAGAGTCAAAGGCTTTGGCATAGTCAATAAAGCAGAAACAGACATTTTTCTGGAACTCTCTTTCTTTTTTGATGATCCAGCTCATGTTGGCAATTTGATCTCTGATTCCTCTGTCTTTTCTAAATCCAGCTTGAACATCTGGAAGTTCATGGTTCATGTACTGCTGGAGCCTGGCTTGGAGAATTTTCAGCATTACTTTGCTAGCGTGTGAGATGAGTGCAATTGTGTGGTAGTTTGAGCATTCTTTGGCATTGCCTTTCTTTGGAATTGGATTGAAGTCTGACCTTTTCCAGTTCTGTGGCCACTGCTGAGTTTTCCAAATTCGCTGGCATATTGAGTGCAGCCCTTTTACAGCATCATCTTTTAGGGTTTGAAGGTCACAAAACGTAAGTCAGCTAATTTAATTTAATTTTATATTCTATTTGAGTCCAACAATGGATAGTCCCTCTGCTTGGAGTCAGAAAAATGTGACAAAGGAGAATTGTCAATGCTGGGATTCCCCGATTAAACCTCTCCCCGGAGAAGGCAGTGGCACCCCACTCCAGTACTCTTGCCTGGAAAATCCCATGGATGGAGGAGCCTGATGGGCTGCAGTCCATGGGGTCATGAAGAGTCGGACACGACTGAGCGACTTCACTTTCACTTTTCACTTTAAGGCATTGGAGAAGGAAATGGCAACCCACTCCAGTGTTCTTGCCTGGAGAGTCCCAGGGATGGGGGAGCCTGGTGGGCTGCCGTCTATGGGGTCGCACAGAGTTGGACATGAATGAAGGGACTTAGCAGCAGAAGCATCATTCTTATGAATTATTCAGGAACAAGAAAATGTTGAGGATGGTGTAATGGCTGGTGATGTGGCTTTCTTGTAAATTTTCCTTCCTTCCAAAGTATTTACAAGGCAAACTGTGATTCCTCAGATGGGGGAATCTCTTGAAATTGGGACTGCCTTGAAAATGAGGTCCACCTTGAACATCAACTTGATGTTCTGGGGTCCCATAAGCTTGACTGCCATTGTTTCACTGCATAAACCTTTGAGTAACAGATAAATCCCATGATTTTTTCTGTGAATAGTGCTACCCCTCAAAAAAAGCACCTGGTCCAGTGTCAGTGGAGAGTCCCTTTCAGACTCCAAGGACAGTGTCAGTGCCGTTTAAACCATTGCAGAGAATATGCACACACACACACACAGAAACACAGCCCAAACTCAGAGAGCACATTTATGTAGACACATAAAAACTCTACTTAAAACAACAGCAAATAGAATTAAGGAGCACCAAACATCTGATTCTCCATGAACAAGTATGATAAGCCAGGGATACAAAGAAAGTTTCCAGTGAAAATATATATAATATGTACATGCAGAGGGGATGAAGAAGAGTTTATTAGCAGGGGAACGCTCTCCAAGGCTTTAGCATTTAATTACTTGGCAAAGACCTTGAAGATTGAAGTAATGTTACAAGTTTAGCTCTTGAAATCTTTCTTTTCAGTGTATTTTTGTATGCTAAATAAAAAAACCACTCACAAGAAAGTAGTTTGCATCCATTCATTTTGTATGAATGTATAATACTATGTTTCCATCTCAGTATTAAGATGAGAAACCCAATTAAAAATAGAGGGAGATTGCAGAGACATGTTACAAAAGAAGATGTACAGATGAGCAGACACATAAGATGCCTAACGCTGCTAGTCATCAGGGAAATGCAGATTAAAACCACCATGAGATGCCAGCACACAAATGCACACGAGCAGTAGAATGTCTGCAAACCTAGCTTCCTCACCCCTCTACAAAATCTATTCCCCCTTTTCCCCAGATAACCAGCAACCTTGTTTCTGCCACTAGAGATCAGCTCGACTTTAACAGGATTTTATACAAGTGTGCGCCATTTAATCTTTCATGTCTGTTTTCTTTTACTCAGCAAAATGATTTTGAGGTTCATCTGCACTGCTGTGTGCATCGTAGTTTAATCCTTTTTATTGGTGAGTGGCATCTCACTGTATGGATATATCAGAATCTGTTCATCTTGCTGATGGGCATTTGGGATGTTTCCTGTCTGTTCTAATAAATAAAATTGCTGTGAACATTTGTGCACGGGTATTTGTGGGGTACATGTTTTTATTTCTGTTTAATAAACATCTAGGAATGGAAGAGCTGGGTTATATGATAGATACCTCTTTTTTCTTTACATTTAAAGAGACGGTTAAAGAGTTGCATGAAGTGTTGGATTGAAGTCAACTGAAATGCTTTCTGCACAACAACACTCAACTTCTCTTGAACTCACTCAATATAATTTTTAAGGCCAACACCCTGTTTACAGTTTCTTGCAGTCAGATGATGGCCTTTTCAGTATCAATCAGGTCATGTCACTTCCCTTCTCAGCCACATGCTGTGGCTGGATGAAGGTGGAGCCACACAGAATCTCAACCCTAGCTGAGTAACCCCAGCCCATGAGACCCGGGACAGCCACCCCCTGGACCTCTCATCTCATCTGCGCCTGAGATCCGCTTTGCTCCATGCTTGGCTCCTGGAATAAGCCAAGCTTGTCTGTCTTCTGGGAATTTGTCCCTGGTCCTCTCGTTTCCTGGAACACTCTTTATTCAAGCATCTCATGAAGCAAATTCTTTGTTCTCTCTGCTATCTGATCTCTTCAACAGAAACGTCCCTAAACGTCTCATCTCCATGACGACCCAGTCTCACTCAGTCTCCCCTCCATTCTCTGTCCTTCAAGGCTCTCTGGCCGTGTGGAAGGACCCACGTGTAGCTGACCAGTCCATCTCTTACTACAGCAGATGCCCTCTGTCAGAGGGTCCAGGCACTGCTGCCTCTTCAAATCCCCAGAGAACCCGTGCTGGACATCACAGACCTCTGTTTGGGGCTCATGAGGAGTTCTTGGTAAACCTGGGTGGTTTCGGATCCACAGGCCGTGGGCTTGGAGGTCATGCTCAGGCTGGGGGGGAGCCCCACCGACTTCTGGGGCACCGCCCGGGGCACTCAAGCAACACAGCGCAGGAGACCAAGTGGAGGGTTACATATGGGGCTTAAATCCTCCCCAGAACGGACACCAGCTCTCTGTACACCCTTCACTTACAGGACATGCAGCATGGCCCCTGCCTGCTCTGAGGGTGCGTGGACCTGGGGCGGAGGAGAAATGATTGAAACGACATGCTCCCCACTGCCTTTCTATTCACTGGACCCAGAGTGTCTAGAACTTAGTCACCAGGGCGTGCCTTACCCTTGATTCGCGGTAGATGCTTATTCAGTGAGACTAACCATGCTCAGATCTCAGTTTTTCTTTCCAGGGAGGCATGATCCTAAGAAAATCCCCAAGAACTCAGTGCCCTGGGTCCCACCTCCCTCCTTCTGGCACTTTTTCTTAGACAGCATTCTCTTATACTTCACTTTCTCTCCCACTAGAGATGATGTATTTGATTATGCATTAACACGGGGCATGAATGCATGCTCAGTCACTTCAGTCATGTCTGACTCTTTGTGACCCCATGGACTGTAGCCCGCCAGGCTCCTCTGTCCATGGGATTCTCCAGGCAAGAATACTGGAGTGGGTTGCCATGCCCTCTTCCAGGTGGATCTTCCTGACCCAAGGATCAAACCCACACCTCCTGCCTTGACAGGCAGATTCTTGACCACTGAGCCACCAGGGAAGCCCTAGCATTAACACAGTAGTGAGAAATAGCTGACAATATCAGCCTTCCATGAAGATAGATATTCTGGATACTGGATATGGATACAGGAACATGTGGTTGTTCCAGTCTGGGAAGGATCTTTTTCTTGTCTTTCTGGTGCTTTACAACTAGAAGGCAGGAGTGACCACCTGCTTCTAAAAGGATTATTATCTCTGATGCTCTCTATCTATCTTGTTAGTTTCCATCACTAACAGTATTAGTGGTTTATAGTGAGCAATTTATCCTCTGTACAGAAAGATGGACCAAGGTTAGGAAAAAAGCAAGCCTTTTTTTGAGTGTTCCTTCATTTTTGTTGGTACCAAGGTCTTGCCTGTGCATAGAATAATGTACTCAGCGTGTTGGGGGTCTGAGGAATGTTCCATTCTGACTCACAGAGGAGCAAAGCAGAAGCCTGGGGGGTTGAAGGAGTCCCCCCGGTTACACCACTATTTAGGGGAGGATTAGGCATGAGAACTTGAAGTCCCCACGTCTAGCCAGGAGCCAAACTGTCTAAGAGAACAATAGGTAATCTTATTTTTAGTAAGTACCTGGTTCTTTAAAAATTCATTCTTTAACAGGCTGAAATAAGACTTCCCTGCTGGTTCAGTGGGTAAGAACCTACCTGCCAACGGAGGGGACATGGGTTCAGTCTCTGGTCTGGGAAGGTCCCACATGCCATGGAGCAGCTAAGCCCATGCACGCAGCTCCTGAGCCCGTGTGCGGCGACCACTGAAGCCTGTGTGCCCACGGCGTGTGCCCCATGTCAAGAGAAGCTGCCGCAATGAGGAGCCCATCACCGCCACGGAGCGTGGCCCCCTCACAACATGGGGAAGCCCACTGTCAGGAACGAAGACCCAGCACAGCAAAGATAAAGAAATAAAATAAAAGGTTGAAATGATTTAAACATGGTTCAAAAGGACACTCACATCCCAGCGTTCATTGCAGCACTGTTTACAATAGCCAAGACGGAGGCAACCTAAGTGTCCGTCAACAGATGAGTGGATAGAGAAGATGTGGTACATACAGATAATGGAATAGTACTCAGCTGTTAAAAGGAATGAAATCATGCATTCGCAGCAGCATGGATGGACCTGGGGTTCATCACACTAAGTGAGATAAGTCAGACAGAGAAAAACAAATGTCAGGTGTCACTTACATGTGATTTCAAAAGAAAAAAATGATACAAACGAACTTATTTACAAAACAGAAACAGACTCACAGACTTAGAAAGCAAATTTAAGGTTACCGGGGGAAAGAGGAGGGGGTTTGGGACTGACACGTACCCACTGCTGTATTTAAAATAGACAATAAACAAGGACCTGCTGTCACAGGGGGCTCTGCTCAACACTGTGAAATAACCTAAATGGGGAAAGAATTGTAAAAGATTACAATACATGTAACTGAGCCACTTTCCTGCACATCTGAAAGGAACACAACATTGTCCATCAGCTCTACCCAACACAACATAAAAAGAGAAAATTTAAGATCTGTCTTAACTCAAAGATGTCAGTGGGAACACACGGGCGTCACTAGGTTCTTCAGAAAGAACGTATCACCTAACTTCCACTGAAGTAGAGTCTGGACTTACGAAGCACTGGCAAAGCAAGCCCTTGAGGTTTCCATGAAATTTCATCCTGTATTTCTTGGAAATGACATGGAAATCCTTCGTCACTGAGAGGAACTCAGTGAGATGTAAATTAAACTCTCTCCAGCAATTGTGTGTAATTTATAGATGTCAAACCCTTAGAATTGATGTCATTTTTACTCTGCAAGAGAATTAAATTCTTGCTGGATCTTCATGAGCAGAAATCATGGAGCTTATATATTTTGGAACAACTGAAGAAAGAACTGAAAAATGAGAGGCGGAATTTTTTTCCCCCTAAGGACCAATAAAATCTTGATGGTGCTATCTGCTTAAGCAACACATTCCAACAAAGGCAACGGGGTGTAGAGGTTAAGGGCACAAACTCTGGAGCCAGATGTACCCACCAACCCTGCTGCCTCTGACTGGCTGTGCAACTTTGACCCCGCAGCATCTCTTCCTGGGAACTAGGGATGCTAAGCATAGCAGCACCTGCCTGATAAGGTTGCTGGGAGGTTGGATGAAATGCTACAGAAGCATCAGCTATTGTGACCTGCTATGTGTAGATCTGTGTTGCTCACTCCTTTTAAAAAATATATGTATATGTTATTGAAATATAGCTGATTTACAATGCTTCATGGGAATAGCAAAATGACTCAGTTCAGTTCAGTTCAGTCGCTCAGTCATGTCTGACTCTGCCACCCCAAGGACTACAGCACCCCAGGCCTCCCTGTCCATCTCCAACTCCCTGAGTTTACTCAAACTCATGTCTGTTGAGTCGGTGATGGTGATGCCATCCAACCATCTCATCCTCTGTGGTCCCCTTCTCCTCCCACCTTCAATCTTTCCCAGCATCAGGATCTTTTCAGATGAGTCAGTTCTTTGCATCAGGTGGCCAAAGTATTGGAGTTCTATACCTATAAATGCATTTATTCTTTTTCAAACTCTTTTCCATTATAGGTCATTACAAGAAATTGCGTGCAGTTCCCTGGGTATGCAGTGGGTTCTCGCCATCCATCTGTTTAATAGAGTGGTGTGTGTCTGTCCATCCCAAACTCCTAACTTACCCCTCCGGCCCCAGTGCCACCAGCAGTGGTCCTGCTGTCACATCTTGGTCTCTGATGGAGCAGAAGCACCATCCTCCCAATAAACACTGCCGGGTGCCCACAGCCACCGCTCCTTGGAGGGATCTCAGATTTGAAGGTACCTCAGATTTGAAGGTACTGCACATAGTTACCTGACTAATATTCACTAATTTCTGAGGTCCTGGGGGTCACCCCAAGCCTGAAATGAAAGTGTTAGTCACTTCAGTCGTGTCCGATTCTTGGTGACTCCATGGACTGTAGTCCGCTAGGCTCCATTCTTATCCATGGAATTCCCCAGGCAAGAATACTAGGGTTGGTAGCCCTTCCCTTCTTCAGGGGATCTTCCCGACTCAGGGATCGAACCTGGGTCTCCAGTATTGCAGGACTACGCGTCACCATTTGAACCACCAGGGAAGCTCTAAATGGTCAAACGTCAGGTCGTTCTGACCTGTCCGTGTTGAGGAGGTGCTGGCTCAACAGATAATTACTGTCGATGGAATGTCATCACCACGATGACTTTCATTATAATATATATTTTAACATGTACACAGGAATTGAACTAGGGTCTCCTGCATTGCAGGCAGATTCTTTACCAGCTCAGCTACCAGGGAAGCCCCAATATATATTTTAATGTATAAACTAGTTTAAACTCTTCCAGAGTTTAATACAGATTTTTCTGGGAAAGATACATTTATTAAGGCAACTATATTATTTTTATGAGTCTGGATTAATGATCAGATTATTTTTACTCTCCCAGGAAGAGGATCTGGGCTGAATAAACCACACCAAGGGGAGGAAAGGGGCAGAGAGCCGAGACCCCAGGGAGGCTCCAGAGGGTAGCACTGGGCTCCTCTCACAGGACTCTAGGGGCTTTGGGGTCTGGGAAGAGGGAGACAGCCTGGACTGTCCCCAGGAGGTCACTTCAACCTTGCTCACCCTTCAGTCCTGCAAAAGGAGATGATACCAGTGGCGATGTCAAAACTCCATCAAGCGGCAGCTGAAACTGTCCGCTCAAGTAGCCAGAATGTGTAGCTCATACCCGGCAACTAGCAGGGAAGGAAGCAGTCCATCCCAGCTGGGCGGGGCCCAGGCTCAGCTCTCCACCCTGGATGCCATGACTGCCCTCTTCTTCCCACCACACCTTAGTATACGTCGTGTGTCTGGTTATGAGCAGAGACTTCCCACACTTTTTTGGTCATCGAGCTGGGTTTCTGAGTTGCGTTACCATCACCAGAAACGAACTCATGCTGAGGATTTCTTTCTCTTTACAAAAGTAGAAAGTGAATATCGTGCTTGTAAGAAGGGACACTTGCTTTGTATACATGATTGTATTTTCCAGACAGGAAACACTGTCATATACAGAATCCCTGAATAACTTAGCTACAGGTTCCCTTTGTCTATGTGTGATGTATTTGTTACGTATTTGTCAGCCAACATCCTGCATACAGTCAAGGAAGCTGGCGCTACTTTGAAATTCTAATCATAATAATTGTAAAATCACAGAGAACTGACGAGCATGCAATAACCAGCTGATGGAACGTTGGTGGTAAGAATTAGATTTGTGAGAAAGAGAGATGCTAGTCGCTCAGTCGTGTCCTACTCGTCCCGATCCCACGGACTGTAGTGCGCCAGGCTTCTCTGTCCCTGGGATTCTTGAGGCAAGAGCGGGTAGCCATTCCCTTCTCCAGGGGGTCTTCGAGACTCAGGCATCAGACCCTGGTTTTCCACACTGCAGGCAGATTCTTTACCATCTGAGCCGTGAGGGAAGCCTAGATTTGTAAGAAAGAGCGAGGGGAGGCACTCTTAATGCACAACCAAACCTCTGAGAGTGTGGGAAGGAAAGGTCACAGGTCACCCGTTTTGTCTGATGAGATGCAGAGCTGGGGGAGGACGTGTCCAGATGTGTTGGCCCGAGGGAAGGACCTCAAGTCCCCCTGGGAGTGCAGAGAGGTCCCCGCCTCCAGCTTCCCAAACCCTGATAAATAGGAGGATGTGTAGGCAGGGACCCTTCCTTTTTAAAAAACTGAATATCTCTTTGGAGCAACATGAACTAGAAATCCCGATGGGTGAGCACCCCTATACATGGACCTCTCCTCTGGCTGCCGACGCATCTACCTGGGACATCTGAGGTCTCTGAGGGTCAGAGCGCTGCCTCGGCCGCCTTGGACCAGTCCTCATCCACACGCTTCTGAAGGGAGCATCTGGGGCAGCCCCGTGGGGTCTCCATCAATACAAGCTTCATGGAGGAAGGCCACCTTTCCCCTTCCAAACTGGCTCCCCGGGAACTCCTTTCACAGTGCAGACACAAAGCTCAGCCCAATCTCTCCCAGGCTCCCACGATAACTTCTGTGGGCCTTCAATACGGGACTCACAGGACTAGAATCGCCCTTCTATCTGCACCCTTTGAGGGCTGCTGGATCTGACCCTGGTAGCCAGGACATAAGGAGTGGGCTGTTTGTGTCTCTGCTTGGGCCTTGCTTCTCAGCGTGTGACCCCCGAGGCACCAGCATCGCTGGGAAAGGCAGAGGCGGGACTGCCAGCTTCCTGGGCCTGCAGCATCAGTGTTCACGCGGGCAGAGGCCCAGGGATGCGGGTCCATGCCCAGGAGTAGGATGCATGCTCCTACAGCCCTGCAGAGGTGACTGCCTCTGTTCAGGACAGTCTTTGCTTCCTAAACAAATTTTGGATCATGGGAGGGCTGGAGAGAAACAGAAATACTAGTCTCTCTCATCCCTACGTTTGCGGCTGCCCAAATGTGAACCCAGACATCAGGTCTCCTGATGTTTAGGTGATTATTGCTGGAGCATTGCTGGATTTTTTCCATTTAAATAACAAAAAAAGAAGAACACTACGGTCTGAATACCACTTCCACGTTTGTCCCATTGTCAGCTGAACGTTGCACCCCGAGAATCAGAGATGGAGACTGACTGCATGAAGTACAGCTTATTTATTCTTCTAGAGATCAAGAAAAAAAGAAAACACTCTACATCTACTTCCAAATGAATTTTACCTGAAATTTAACCCGTTTGCTGAGTTGTTTGCTTGTATCCACACTGGAACCGGGGAGTCACGCATACACTTGGGCTTCGCAGGTGGCGCTAGAGCTAAAGCATCCGCCTGCCCATGCAGGAGACAGGAGAGATTCAGGTTCGCTCCCTTGGTCTGGAAGATCCCCTGGAGGAGGCATGGCAACCCACTCCGGTATCCTTGCCTGGAGAACTCCATGGACAGAGGAGCCTGGTGGGCTACAGTCCACGGGATCATAAAGAGTCGGACACGGCTGAGCGACTGACAACAGCACCACACACCCTGCCTCTCTCTCTCACACATGCGCACACACACACACACACACACACACACACACGCACACACACGCACACACACATTAAGATAAAGACTAAGGACATGGCGTTGTTGTGAGTTGAGCTTGACCAGGGGCTGTCTCCCTCCATCCAGCATCACTTTGGGAATATTCCGTACTTCTGCTGCATCTGTTTTCTTAAAATCTGTACTGGGTTTAAAGTCAGCCTCCCAGAGATCTGAGCTGTGTGTCTGTGACCTGTTTTCCCTGGAGGGACTCCCATCCCGGCACCACACAGGTCTTGCTGGCCTCCTGGTCTGGAATTCTCTGCGCCATTGCTATGTCTAAATGTGTGTGACTCTGCTACTGGCTTCTTCCATCGAAACCTCCACCACGCTGACTTCGCCCGTGTGACACGGGGCTAGTTCCGCCACCACATGGGTAACCACCTCTACCCCACACTTAGGTTTAGAGTTTAAAACGTTAGAATGCATGCCCCTGTGGCTCTTAAAATTCTGCTTTGACCTATTTCAGTACATCCCTGTTTATCCTGGAAAGAAACCAGCACAGTAGCCGTGGCTTCTGATTTGAGCACAGTCAGAGGCAGAGGGTGAGCGTGGCTCTCGCTGTCCCAGGCTGACCGGCCCCACTCAGGGAGGCACGGATGCGCTTCCCTGCAGTCAGGCGGGGCTCCCAGGGCCCAAAGGAGGCTGTTTCTAGGCCATCAGTCAGCTGGCCGACCTGAGTCTGGGCCCCTGAATCTCACAGACCTCCCTTTTACACATGGAGAGTGAAAAGGGATGCCTTAAAGAGAAGATGCTTTACTAATGAGTAAAAGATCTGTTCACGCTCCACCAATCCTTAAACGCCCCGGGGTGGAGAGGGGACCGGAAACCAATAAGAGGCCCCCTGCTCCCAGTCCCGGGACACACATTGGAGGCCCACTCTACACGCCCCTCTCCCAGGGCAAGAGAGGCCCCTGCCCCAGGAACGGTGGGGTGGGCATGGTGGCTGGAGCAGTGAGAGTCTGTGAGCTCAAAAATGGCACAACAGCTCCTAAATAGTGACGCTGTGATTGGAAACCCAACTGTTCATTTTCTGAGGGCAAATCCTGGCATGAGTTCCAAAGTGGAAACCTCATGGAACAAAGGTGTCACCCTCATTTATGCAGTCCTTTTCCATCCTCCCCATCCTCCCCCCATCCTCCTCCATCCCCCTCCATCGTCCTCCATCCTCCCCCATCCTCTCCCTCATCCCCCTCCATTCCCCTCCATCCCCCTCCATCCTCCCCCATCCTCTCCTCCATCCTCCCCTCCATCCCCCTCCATCCTCCCCCATCCCCCCATCCCCCTCCATCACCTTCCATCCTCCCCCATCCTCTCCCCACCCCCTCCATCCCCCTCCACTCTCCCCCATCCTCCCCAATCCCCCTCCATCCTCCCCCATCCTCCCCTCCATCCTCCTCCATCCTCCCCCATCCTACCCCATTCTCCCCTCCATCCTTCCCCCATCCTCTCCCACATCCCCTCCATCCCCCTCTATCCCCTCCATCCTTCCCCATCCTCTCCCC
>ML660218.1:10393447-10458133 GCA_007570785.1 Antilocapra americana | reverse complement strand
CCCTCCATCCTTCCCCCATCCTCTCCCACATCCCCTCCATCCCCCTCCATTCTTCCCCATCCTCCTCCATCCCCCTCCATCCTCCCCCATCCTCCCCTCCATCTCTCTCTCCCTGTTTCTTTCTTCTTTGCTTCCTTTCTCTTTTTTTTCCCCTTCTCGTTTTAGACAAAGTACTCAGTGTCTCCATGAAATCCATTCCAAATGTGTCATTTTGAAGGGCCCTATGTATTAATTGGGCTCTGGGCTCTATCTGGGGCAGACAGTCCTATGTCTGTTATGCGTGTGGACACAAACTCTTCTCTCGTGTTTGGACACCTGTCAAAGCCTTGCCAGAAACCAGGGATGGCCAGATGTGTTGTGGTTTTCTTTTATCCATGAATCAGTATCAGAAAGTACTGGTATGGCTGGCTCTTAAATTTCTTGGATTTTTGAGATGTTTTTCATACCAGTTCCAAAGATTATTTTATCAGTGACCTTTGTAGACTAACTCTGCAGTAAACAGGAAAATATTCAGCCACTATGAATTATGTAATACTCTGAAATTGTCTAGACAGTGTGAGGAGGGTGGTAGATGGAGCGGATTCTTAGAAATGGAAAGCAGGTCAGCAGCAGACTTCTCTACCGAGGGGATGTCCATACTTTCCTGTTGCAGTCTGTCTGTCTGTCTGCTCTGCACCTTTGCTTCTCCACACTTTGGTCCCAGGATGTAGAAGGATTTGTTCGTAGCTGGGCATGTCTACCCTTTCTTCTGATTTAGTAACGGGGTGTAATGTCAGCGATGGGCCCATCCATCATATTTCTTCAGCCTCCTCACTGCCTGGAAAAGTTAATAGGTGAAGAGTCAAGGGTTTTATAGGCCAGGAGAACATGAAACTGTGGCAGTGGGCTGTGGGGTTTTAGCTACGAAGCGGGGCGACTTGAAAGGGAGGATACACAGATCCACCTCCTTGATCACGCTGTTGTTTACACACAAAACCCATCTTCAATGCTTTTCTCCTCTCAGTACACAAAACGGTGTGTTTATAAGCCTGTCTTTATTTAGAGCATATTGTCAGGGTAGGTGTGAAATACGAAGTTATGAAAGGGACCCAGTAATCCGGTCATCATTTACTGAGAAATCGGAGGACTGGTGAATGAATACATGCAAAACTACTGTCAGAAGAACCTTCTTCCTGAATGAAAACAAAATAAATCAGAGCTCTGTGTCAAGGTCTATTAGGAGCTACAAGAAGATATAAAGCAGGGCCCGGCCTGTGCAAAGCTCGCATTCATTTGGGAGCAGGGCGACGTGCAGGTGGAGGTGGTCCTCGAAGGACAGGAGTGGTGGGCTGGTGGAAAGGATCAGGTTCCCGTTGTGCCCAGGACTCAGAAATGGGCGGCAGTGGTGAAATGGCTCTGAAAGCAGGGGAAAGTGGAAGTGTTAGTCGCTAAGCTGTGTCTCTGACTCTTTGTGACCCCACGGACTGTAGCCCTCCAGGCTCCTCTGTCTGTGGGATTCTCCAGGCCAGAATACTGGAGTGGATTGCCATTCCCTTTTCCATGGGATCTTCCTGACCCCGGAATCAAACCTGGGTCTCCTGCTTTGCAGGTGGATTCTTTACTATCTGAGCCACAAGAGAAGAGAGGGGAGCCCCAGAAGAATGAGGAGGAAGCATAGGGTGCCCAGGAAGGAGAAGGTGCCCAGCAGAGTTGGCAGGCAGAGGAAGCAGCGGCAGGCTAGGCTGGGTCTGGAGCCAGGAGGGCCCCGCCATGGGATCTGAACCACTGGGGGGGGTCCCCAGAGCCCCACAGAACACCTGCCAGGTCTCGTGTACCAGCTCACTGGATATGGAGCTGGGACGCCTCCTGGTCCCGCCGTACCCCACAGAGGCCTGTGGGGCAGTGTCTTCACTGGGTCTGCTCCCCGCCCCCAGCAGACCAGGAACCAGGGACTCGTGTGCGGGCAGTTCACGTGGAAACACGACAGCAGCGGGAGGTCAGCCAGCAAAGGAGGGACCCTGCAGGGACACGGAAGCGCTTCCACACGTGGCTACCACAAGGCACCATCAGAGGGACGGGGACCCCTCGCAGCCAGGTGGTGTGACCACAGAATTCAGGGCCTGGCCCCTGAATGCCCCTGGGAGGTGGTCATGGGGAGCAGAGGCTCAGCCGGCAGGCAGGCCTCTGGGAGCATGGGAGCACGCAGGGCTCAGCCCATCTGCAGAGCAGCCACGGGGCTCTGCTAGACGTCTGGGTGAGATGGGTGGGTAAGATGCCAGCCGCGCCTTCCCAGAGAAAACAAGGCAAAGACGAGTCGCCGTTTCTACAGGGTTTCTTCACGGACTTGTTTCAGGGACTGTGACCGGGGTCCCTGATCTGTGGCCACCTTCGGGCATCAGGAATTATCCAAGCCCTAGGTCAGGAGTTGGAGGCAAGCCCCTCCCTAGATGCTCACCTGGGCGTGTCGGGGTTGGGAGGGGTGCAGGGGCGCAAGGGTGCCCGTAAGGACTTCTCAACACTCCCTGAAAGACAGTAAGAGCAGACTAGTATGGAAAGACACCAGAAGGAGGATGTCAGGAATTTGGGGGCATTATTGGAAAGCTGAGTCTTTGAATACCATCTTTTTTTTTTGGAAGCATAATAGCTTGTCACTTCCAAGGAAGATTCCCTTTGACCTCTGCGTGCTCTTTCCTCTGGGAAGAAGCTCAGTGGTTCCTGGCAGTGTACAAGGACGGATGTTGATGAACACGATGGGGAGCAGGCCTGAGCAGAGATCCCTGCCCCACGTCTGTGTCCCTCGAGAAGGATGCCAGGGGTCCGATTAGTGGATTCAGTTAAGCTTGACCGAGAACCCCAGGCACCGTGGGGTCAGGCCTCCTGTGCTGCCAGCTGCCTCACCTGGCACTGTCTAGACAGAAACCTCCCTGGGGCTGCTGCACCAGGAACCAGAGTCTCCCCGAGAGCATCTGAGGGAACAGGGCTGACCGGCTTTCTCCATAAGCCTTTAAAAAATAACCTCCCTCCCCACTTCATCAGGACCCCTTCCTCACTTTGAAGCCCCTCCTTCCTTGCGCTCACAGAGGGGTTGAGCAGAAAGCGTCACGGCTGGAGAAGAAGTCAGCTGGCCACTAGGAAATCAAGCCACCGGATGTCCCTTAGCCCCTGCAGAGGTCACGTGAGCTGCCCAAGCCAGAGAAAGTTTTATGTGGAACAGAAGCAGAGACAAAAGAGGGTGCAGGGCCGTGGGGTGAGTGACCCGTCTCTCTTTGTTACCATTCACACATGGTGGCTCACAAGGGGAAGCGCCTGCCTGCAATGCAGGAGACCTGGGTTCGAGCTCTGGGTCAGGGAGATCCCCTGGAGAAGGGAATGGCAACCCACTCCAGGATTCTTGCCTGGAGAATCCCATGGATGGAGGTGCCTGGAGGGCTAGTCCAGGGGGCTGCACAGAGTCAGACACGAGCGAGTGACTAACACTTTCACTGTTTATTTTTACATCTGAAACTAACATAATAGAGTAAGTCAACTAGACTTTGATAAATAAAAATGCATATCATGTATAGGATTGCTGCCTTTGTGTTTTCCAGTGCTAACCAGCTAAAACACCTGGAAGTTTGTCCTCACTTCTCCCCACTTCTATGGCAGGCCTAGAAACAGCAGGAGTGTGGATCTGTCTCTCCTTCCCAAGGCCTGAGGCTGAGGGTGCTGATATCGTCACGGTGCTGAGATAGGACAGTCTCCGTTTTGTGCACGGAGAACCTTTGAACTTGAGCTAAAAATCGGAAAAAGCACTGCCCAAGCTGCCCTCTAAGTCATGCCCAGGCTTCATTCCAGCGTCTATCCAGGTGAGCACAGACGCTCTCCAGAGGCCTGGGGTTCCCCAGAGGAGACCAGCCGCTTCCCCAGGAACCCCCCTCCACCCTTGGTTGGCTGTGAAGTGAAGTGAAAGTTGCTCAGTTGTGTCTGACTCTTTGCAACCCCGTGGACTATGCAGTCCATGGAATTCTCCAGGGCAGAACACTGGAGTGGGTGGCCTTTCCTTTCCCCAGGGGATCTTCCCAACCCAGGAATTGAACCCAGGTCTTCCATGTTGCAGGCTGATTCTTTACCAGCTGAACCACAAGGGAAGCCCAAGAATGGAGTTGATAGCCTTTCCCTTCTCCAGAGGATCTTCCTGACCCAGGAATGGAACTGGGGTCTCCTGCATTGCAGGTGGATTCTTTACCAGCTGAGCCACCAGGGGCTGGCTGGGTCCTGCTTAACTCGTAGGACCTCGATTCCCCTTGGAAGCCATTCCCTCCTGGCCCGGCGGAGTCGGGGCTGTGCCCGCCTTCTCACCGTCCCGAGGACACACACACACCTCATGCTGTCTCCCGAGCTTGCCCTTGACGGGTCTGACTCCCTCACCTTGGTTTTTGCTGTTCAGTCTCTCAGTCGTGTCCGGCTCTCTACAGCCCTGTGGCCTGCAGGCCGCCAGGCCTCCCCATCCCTCTCCGACTCCAGGAGTTTGCCCACGATCATGCCCATTGAGTCCCTCCCCTACTGTCTCCTCAAGTGGGAGCTATCCTGGCCCAGGCCTGGCCCCAGAGCAGAGGGCCCAGAGGTGTTTCACGACAGAGCGGGCGGAGTTGGAGCACACGGTCCCCGGAGACCAGCTGTGATGGCGTGGGGGACATCAGAGGCTTCCAGGGGCCGTGCGTCCCGGAGAGTCTGGAGGCTGAGTGAGAGCTGCTCCAAGCAAGAGCGGGGAACAGCCTCGCAGGCAGAGACTCAGTGCAGGCAGAGGCATTGGCTGTGACAGCGTCGCGGCGGGGCAGTGGGGCGCGGGGGGCTGGTGAATGAGTCCCCACAATGTGCAGGAAGGCCCCTGGACGGGGGGGGAAGGCAGCCTGGGGGCGGCCGGAGAGTGGCCAGGCCCTCGCAGAGGGCTCCGGGGAGGGGTGGGAGGTGGCCGTCACCGACGGGTGGACAGATGGATCGACATGGCCCAGCGGTTCTGACCCCAGTGTTCCCAAGCAGCCCCACCCAGGCCCTCCTGCAGAAACTCTCTAGAGGGGCCCTCCTAGGTCCAGGCCCGAAAAGTCTGCCCTGGAGGGTCGGGTGGGCGTCCCGGGTCGGGGTCGTCAGCGAAGGCCAGTGTTGCTGTTCTGAGGGAGGGAGAGGCTGGGAGGCTGGGGTTAGCCGATGCAAACTCTTGTAGACACGGTGGATAGAAACAAGCTCCTGCTAGATGGTACAGGGAGCTGTATTCAATATTCTGTAATAGACCGTCGAGGAAGAGAATATGAAAAAGGATGTGCTCAGTCGCTCAGCTGTGTCTCTTTGTGACCCCATGGACTACAGCCTGCCAGGCTCCTCTGTCCAGGGGGTTTCCCAGGCAAGAGTACTGGAGTGGGTTGCCACTTCCTCCTCCAGAGGCATTTCCTGACCCAGACATCGAACCCGTGTCTTCTGCACTGGCAGGCAGATTCTTTACCACTGAGCCACCTGGAAAACCATAGGAAAGAATATATGCATACTATATATATACATATATGTGAGTATCTGAATCACTTTGAAAAATTAACAACTGATTATTTTTGCACTTACAGCAGAAATTAAAACAACACAGTAGATCAACTATACTCCAACTAAATAAATTTAAAGCAAATCATGGTGATACTGACTTGTGTAGCCATCTTAGCAACCCCATGTAGGGGTCCTGTGTGGGCCGGTGTAGGACTGACGGGATGCAGCCCAGAGGTGAAGGGATGGTCCAGCATCCACCCTCCGGTGTCGCCAGGTCATGTTGACCAGCAGCCAGGTTTGGGGAGAACAGATCCCCGTCCCTTCTCCAGCATGCAAGCATCTCCAGGGTGGCTGAACCCGAGGGGGAGGGGCACAGATGAGAAGATCAGCACGTCCCCCAGAGATGCACCCCTGTTTCCACGGATGCTGCTGTTGCTCCGTTTTCATTCATAACTGTGGTTACAGGGCTGACGGTTACCGCTCTGTCCCTCGCATGGAGGCCTGCCCCCTCGGCCTCCCCTGCCTTTCTTTGACACTCCTGCTGGTCCCTTTCGGATTCTGGGTCTGCTTCTGCAGTTTCTCAGTACTCCCTCCTGTCTATTCTCTAGAAGCACAGGAAGGGCCTTCTGGGGCTGGGGGAGACGGGCAACCCCTTTTGTGAGCACATTTCTTCTTTGTATGCCAGCCGCGCCCGAGGATGCCGGCTGCCTTTTGTCTGGGCGGCGGGCTGCTCCGTTGCCTGGCAACGAGCAGGCGCCTCCAACTTGAGAAACCACTTTCTCTTCCCGTCATGTGTGTGCTCGGCCAGAAAGACGGCAGAGCGACTGGGGAGTCCACGTCCTCTCTCCCGCCTGGTCCTCGCCTCCTGGACCGGGTGTCACAGATGGTCTCGTTGCAGCTGATGCCTGATAATGTTTCAAGGGGCTGCTCTGTGTGGTTCCCAGAAACGCAGCCTTTCTCGTTCTGTCTGGAAGGAGGCGGCCTTGTCTGCCTCGGGGAAGGAGGAGGGAGCGCTTTGGAAGGGGTGGTGTTTTCCTCCAGCCTCTGAGTAGCCAGGCGGCCAGGTGTCTGCCCCGTGTCCTGCCGTGAACCTGCCAGGCAGACGGGAGCACCGGGAGCCTGGCCCCTTTCTGTCCTTCCCGTATGGCTGGCCGCTCCAGGCTGGGGTTTTCTTAGAAATGATGATGACGACTAGGGTCGCCTCTCATCCATCTTAAACAAGACAGTCCCCTAACAGCCAATCTGGCCACTGACACAGATCGGCGTAAAGCCATTTCCCCCGTGGTTGCTCCTACCTTTCTGTTTTTAACGTTTCGAGACAATCAAGGTGCTCTGAAGCCAGGTGTCCCTCGGAGTTTTATGAGCCCGGTTATCCTGGGGAGGAAGTAACAGTAAAATCCTTCTAGTAAGTCAGCCACGCGAGCTGAGCTCGTCCTCCCTGCCAAGGAGGAGGAGCGTCACATCCTCATCCCACGGGCATCCTGGGCAGTGAGTCACTCACCGTGTCTACCCTCTGTGGCTCAGTGGACAATGATTAAGGTGCCTTCCTGAGCCCAGAGGCAGCCCTGGGCACCAAAGCCAGTGGGCTCCCCGGGAGGACCTTGCTCCCATGAAGCAGTGCACGGATGTGCCGTGATGCCACGCCTGCCCCTGTCTGTACACAGTCCTGACTCACGGTTCTAGTGCCGGCTCGCGGGAACGCTTTGCTCAGAGCAGGGTAAAGTCAGTCCTGCTCAGCTCAGCTCAGCTCAGCTCAGCTCCCTAGCAGAGGGTACCAGCCACCCCGTGACCGTGAGCAGGACAGCCAGCAACGGGCAGGAGCTTAGATCTTGTGATCTGAGACTCTGCGTCGATGACCAGCAAACCCGAATCAGAGATTCCGCTGCCCAAGACTCTCGTAGCATCTGTTCTAACGTGCGTGCACACTCAGTTGAGCCTGACCCTTTGGGACCCCATGGACTGTAGCCCTCCAGGCTCCTCTGTCCATTGTATTTCCCAGGCAAGAATACTGGAATGGGTCACCATTTCCTCCTCCAGGGGATCTTCTTGACCCAGGGATCGAACCAGAGTCTCTTGCGTCTCCTGCATTGGCAGGCAGATTCTTTCCCACTGTGGCTCTTAGATTCTAACAGTTCTTGTTTAATTTTTAATAAAAAGCTGATATTTCTGTGTATAAGTAAATCTGAAACAGCCGTTGAATCTAATTGTAATTACTCCTGGTGACACCATTTTCTCCATTGCATAATTTTTGGTCAAGGACCAAGAATTCTATGTAAAAAGGATACTAGATCGCTTTCCAAGTTTTAGTCCTACATCTGGAGCTCAATTATTGCAGCTGCATTTTTTTTCTATTGTCCCAGGCGATGTGTTAAATACAAACTATATATGTACTTTGAACTGAACTATAAAAGTTTACAACTAGGTATTGGACTAAAATTGTATTTTCCAAGAATAGGCTTTGATCGAAAGGCAGAATTTTATTAAAGGGCTGCAAATATCTCATAGCCCTTCTTATGTGTTTGCCTGAGTGTGTGTGCATATGTGTGTGTAGACACAAAGAGCATTACCAGTTGAATTCTGTTCCCCCCAAATTCATATTTTGAAATCCTAATCCCCAGTACCTCAGAAAGTGATGTCACTTGGAAATAGGGTTTTGCCCAGGTAGTTCAGTGAAAATGAGGTCATCAGGGTGGACTTTCGTTCAGTTGGACTGTGTCCCTAGAAAACGGGGAGATTGAGACACAGATAATGTCACGTGGCGATGAAGGCAGGGACCAAGGTGATGTGTCTGCAACCGAGGACCACCGAAGACCGCCAGTCGGCCGCCAGAAGCTGGGGGCCAGAAACGGGTTTTCCTTCCCGGCCCCAGAGGGAACCAGACCTGCCCACACCTGAATCTCGGACTTCGGGCCTCCGGAGCTGTGGGACATGGCGTTTCTGTCGCTTGAGCCACTCAGTCTGCGAGTTCCTTACAGCAGCTCCAGCAAACCCGTATCAACTCATAGATGATGGGTGGACGAAGAGATGGATGACCGGCAGAGATGCTAGTTCGATGATTAGATTTAGCAGCCTGCTTTGTACCCACAGGCTTTTTCTTTTTATACAAGAGTCGGACACGACTGGGTGACCAACGCATACATGTGTATGTAGTCTGTTTACACACACAGGTATGTACTTAAATAGACATGGTGACTGTCTCTCTGTGTGCCCGCCTGCCTACTCAGTCGCTTCAGTCGTGTCCAGCTCTTCGCAACCCCATGGACTGTAGCCCGCCAGGCTCCTCTGTCCATGGAATTCTGCAGGCAAGAACACTGGAGTGGGCTGCCCTTTCCTTCTCTGTATATCTATATAAATTCTTATTGAAGTGAAATATGCATTCAGACGGCCACACGTGCTGTAAGCGGACAGGCTGGCAACCTCCTCAGAGTGGACGCACCTGTTAACCACCATCTGGAACAAGAAAGAGAATTTGACCAGAGCCCAAGAGGGCCCCTGCCCCTCACCACTCACCACCTTCCCAAAGATGAGGCATCCTTATTTCTGCTAGCACAGGTTAGTTTGCTGATCTTGCAGTCTATAAATGTAGAAGCGTGTAGTACGTCCTGTGTGTACCCGACACTTCTTCCTATCACGTTGTGCAGCTTGTCCACGGTGTTGGGTCTGGCAGGATTTCATTGTTCTCACTGCTAGACAATATTCCCTGGTATGAACAGATCACAGTTGGTCTGTCATTTTACTACTGAAGGTCACAGTGTTGGCAACTTGGGACTCCCCCGAATAATACTGCTGGAAATGTTTTCGTTTAAGTCTTTGGTGCACTTTTGAATGCCTTTTGGGTGAACACATGCTTAGGAGTGGAATCGCTGACTTGTGGAGCAGGCAGATGTCTAGTTGTAGAAAATACTACCACTCTCTACCACAGTTTCAGTTCTATGGGCTCACCAACACTCGTTCCAGATCTTTTCTTTCTTTTTCTCCTTCTTGCTTGCTTTCTTCTGCCCTCTCTGTCTGACTCTCTTTCCTTTTCTTTCTTCTTTTCTATTTTTTTATAGCTGTAGCTATTGTGATGAATACGTGCTGTCGCTTAATTTTATCTTCATTTCCCTGCTGAGTGTCTTTGCGTGTTCTCCTATGCTTAGTGGCTACTTGGACAGACGCGTCTGTGAAGTACCATTTCAAGTCCAGACTTTAAAAAAAAAAAAAAGTTGTCTTGTTTTCCGTTACAGATAAGCAGGAATTCTTCATTTATTCTGACAAGTCTCTCGTTAACTATATGTATTGCAACATCTTTGGCAGCTTTGGAGCTTGCATTTCCAAGTTCTGGTTTTTGGCATTGCTGTGTCTCGTGGGGGCTGTCCTCTGGCTGCGGGGTGCAGGGATGCTCTTCCTTGTGGGGCGTGGGCTTCTTGTGGGGGCAGCTCCTCTTGCTGCGGAGCACAGCCCTCGGGCGCACACGCTTAGTTAGCCGTGGTACACCGGCTTAGTTTCTCCACAGCACGTGGGGTTTTTCTAGACCAAGGATCAAACCCGTGTCTCCTGCTTTAGCAGGAGGAGTCTTACCCACTGTACTTCCAGGGAAGTCCCTCCAAGTTCTTGATAGTAACTTTTCATGAACAGAAGTTCTTAATTTTAATGAAAGCTTATCTCTTCCCCCCTTTCTGGATAGCACATTTTTTCAATCTATTTTTCTATAATTTTGCCTACTCCAAGATCATAAAGATACTTTATATTTCACGTTTAGATCTACAACCCACCTGGAATTTATTTCATGTATATTATGAGGTGGGAGTCACGATATGTTTGTAAAACGTGGACGCTCCCTTAATCCTGCAGCATTCATTGAAAAGGTCACCCTTTCCAGCTTTATTACTGTGTCATCTTAAACTTATATTAAATAAGTGCATATGAATGGGCCTTTTTCTGGGTTTTTCTTTAGTTTTTTATCCTTGTGAACAATAACACACTTCCTTAAAAACTGTAATAAAATCCTTGACCGCTTCTAGGACAAATTTTCCAGTTTCGTTATACTTCTTCAATATTGTCTTGGCCATTCACAGTTTTGAAACAACTGATAGTGTTTTGATTGAGGTTGTGTAGAGTCTATAAAGCAAATCCCGGACAACGTCCAGCCTCTCACTCCAGGAACATAGTATGTCTTTTTACTTATTTAGATATTCTTCAATTTATTTCTATAAAATTTTCCACTTAATTACTATCATTAGATTAATTCCTAGTTGCTGTCTTTTTGATGTTATTATATTTTGTATTATATCCTATTTGTTTATTGCTGGTATATAGACATAAAATTGGTTTTTGCATGTGAATTCACCAGTGAAATTGCTAATTTGGTAACTTGATTTTAGTAGTTTGTCTGTGGACACATTTGGGTTTTCCATAGCTATTATCATCTTGTCTGTGAATAAATACACTTCTGTTTCTTCTTTTCAAATCCTCGTACATTTTCTTTCCTTAAGATGTTGGCTAGAAACTCAAGAAGTGGCGGCAGTGGGCCTTGCTGTCGTTTGATCTCTAAGTTGTGTCCAGTTCTTTTGGGACCCCATGGACTGCATAGCCCGAGAGCCCAATCTCCTCTGTCCGTGGCATTTTCCAGGCAAGAATACTGGAGCAGGTTGCCATTTCCTCTTCCAGGGGATCTCCTCAACCCACGGTTGGAACCTGCATCTCCTGTGTCTCCTGCATTAGTGGATTCTTTACTGCTGAGCCTCCAGGGAAGTCCTGGTCTTGGGGAGAAAACTTTGAACACTTTACAATGAAAAGAGGTGTTTTGCATCGCTGTAGTGTACCTTTATCAGACTAAAAAAAATTCTTTTTATTCCTAGTAATTTTAAAATTATATATTAATATGTTGAATTTTATCAAATAATTTATTTGTATCTATTAGAATCTCTGACTTTTCACAATATAGTGAGTTACAATGATCACTTCTTGAATCTCAAATCAACTTTGTATTCCAAGAGTAAGCCTTGGCTTGCTTTGATGGATTACACATCTCATGTATTGACTGACTCAGTTTTCCATATAATATGTTGTTCAGGGTTTTTGTATCTATATGAAAGTGGTGGCTTATAATCTTCCTTTCTAGTCATGTCTACATTGTACTTGCTATTATGATTATGCTGTTTTCATAAAAAGTTGAGAAATGTTCCCTGTATCTCTATGACCTAAAATAGTCTGTATAAGGTCAATGTCTTTTTCTTCCTTAGACATTTGGAATCTTTTTACCAGTGAAGCCATGTGGCCTGGATGTTTGCTATGGGGATGGGGAATAGAGGTTTTTAATTAATAAATTTATTTGTAATATATAAGGCTCCTCAAATTTTCTATTATTTTTGTCTTCATTTTGGTAAATTGTGTTCTTTCAGGAATTTATCCTTTTTACATAAATTTTCAAATTTATCGGTGTAAGGATTATATATAATATTCCTTACGATCTTTTCAAGGTCTATAATGTATATAGTGATTTCCCTTTAGTGATATTCTTAATCTGGGTAGTATTTGTCTTCTTTTTCTCTCATTCTGTCAATCTTGTCAGGAACTTAAAAATTGTACTACTCCTACAAGAAAACCAACTTTTTAAATTCTCTACTATTTTAATTGTATATTTAGGTTTTACTCTTGCTTCTTCTTATGTTTATTCCCTTTGTGTTTAATACGTTTGGGTTTCCAAACTCTTTGATCATTTACTGGGATTATGTAATAGCGAGCCTCTCTTCATTTGTAATATAAAAGTTTAAGGCTACAAATTTCCTTCTGAGTCTGTTTTTCACCTCACCTCACAAGTTTTATTGTGCTGCATTTTCATTATGATTTAGCGAAAAATATTTTCTAACTCCCTTTGAGACAGCTTCTTTAACTCATAGGTTTTCTTTAAGTGCATTACTTAATTCCCAATATTTGGCAGTTCCTGGCTATATTTTTTAATTAATCTCTAGCTTGTTTCCAGTGTGGCCGCATAACACAATTTTTGGTTTCAATGTTTTGAGACTTTTTTTTTGAGATGCTTTATGGCCAGCGTATTTTCAATTTCATTAAACGCTTATGGGCTCTTACCAAAATAATCATATTCCTCTTTTGTTGGTTGGTGACTGCTAATTTAATTTTGGGCGCAATTAAAGAACACTTGTGTTCCTTGATTCATTCCATTGGCTTCCTGGAGAAGAAGAGAACTTTACATTTCTGAATGCTTACGTAGCCATCAGCAAGAAAGACAAGCTCTGTTCGCAGGACATGCTCTCAGTCAAGCCAAGGGACAGCCAGTCTGGGGACAGATTTGCCCTTTATCTGAGGTACCGCATATCCCTGGGTGGGGGATGTGGACTTGTAGGTAGACTTGCCCTTCTTTGCAGAGGCGTGCAAAAGTGTTCCAGGGTATTCTCAGGCCCGCTCTTCTCCCTGTGGTCCTAGATCCTCCCGTTCATCCTTCCTTTCTCTTGTTGGCTGAGCTCTCAGGGGTCCTTCTCAGAAACGACTGCCAAGCCTCATGCCAACAGCCTCTTAACTGGTCTTGTTGCCTGTCATCTCACCTCTGCAAATAAGATTATTTGTAAAATCCACACCACCCAGGTCACTCCTTCCAGTGGCTTCCCAGGACCTACAAATAAAGTCAATTGTGTCTCCATGACATCTGAGGCCCCCTGACCAAGCCCTACCCCGCATCCCGTCTCATGGGCCCTTGTACTGCGTGTGTGGCCATGTTTAGCACAGCCCCTCACTCTCTGGTCTTAGGCTGTGCTCTCGGTGTGGGCGCCTGCCCCATCCCCCCCAGGGCCTATTTGGTCTCTTTGCTCCACCTCCCCCTTAGCATCCTCTCCTGACCTCGTCTTGGTCCCCCAGCTTGTCCCTGTCCTGCGACCCTACTCGGCTTTGTTCCCACTGCTCCACCTCTCTCTGGCGCGTGGTGTCCTGTGTCCTCCTCTGTCACCACGATGCTGGCTCCTGAAATGCACAGCCCTTGCTGAGAGCATGTTTCGGTCCCCTCCTTCCATGGGACTCCTTCAGAGTCACTTGATAAACGAGTGTGGGATGGAATACCCTAGAGTCTGCTACTGCCCATAGTAACTCGTAAAGCATGAGCACTTCTTAGAACCAGTTTTTCAAGTGAAATGAGTCATCTGAAGGTCAGGCTGTATCAATGTGATATTTTGTCAGTAAGTATGAAGCAGGAAGCATTAAGCAGGCAGTAGCCTAGAGCTGGGGATAAACAAGATTAAGGAGAAAGGGGAGTGTGGGTCGCCTTCCAACTTAGAAGATTAGAATTTTCACTTTCTGTGTATTAAAAATAGATCTACGATCTGAACTCCAAGGATGTGGTTAGCGTGTTCACTCCCCCACTGCCCCTTGGAGGGCTTGGCCTCTTGACGGCCAGTGTTTCAGAGTCTGCCTCTATAATCCTGAGCTCAGATACATCAGCTGCAGCCTGGGATGCTTGAGACGGGAGATGGCAGAGAAGAGTAACTGAGAAGGAGCTGAGATGGCTCTCCGGATTGTATTCATGCCCTTTCCCCTTTCTGTAAAGAAGGGGAGTGGACTATTCTGTTACACGCCATGATGCAGCGGACTTCTCAGCGCGGAGCCCAGCCTGGAGACCTTGACGCAGGGGTCAAGTCTGCCTGTCTTTCGTTCCCTTCTTTTTCTGCCGACAGCGGCTGCTCTTTCTTTCCCCGGAACGGACCGCAGCTGAGACCTCACTTCCCTCCTGTCGCCGCTAACCAGCCCCCGCCTCATCTCCTGCGGGTTCTCAGACCACCGGTGTCTCTCCTCTTGCAGCCACGCCGCGTGCGTCTGCAGAGCTATCTCCCTTAATCAAGGTGTGATCATGCCACTCATTCCGAAGAGCACACGATGGGTCCATATTTTTTGGCCAACCGTGTTTCATTTCCTCTGCCTAATTGCCAAGTCGTCTCCTTATCCAATCCTGTCGGCTTCTTTTTGCCAAAATCTGGTGCAGACTTTGCATGATGTGGTGGTTAAGGGGATTCATTTGGTTCCCGTTTGCAGGCTCTGACACCAGTGGCATCTATGTGCCTGCGTACCCTCACAGATAAAGCAGCTGCAATAATATCCCCTTCCAAACTGATGGTGTGAACCGAGTGATTCTACGTGTGATGGTGCCACACCTGGACCAGGCTGTGAATATGAAGATAATACTTCCTGCGAGGAGGTGGATCTGCTGACTTCTACCAGCTTGCGTTTGCACTTTCCTCCTGCATCCTCCAGAATCATCTGAACTCCGGAGCCTTTCACGACTGTGACCACATCCCAGGTCGCTCACAAAGATTGAGCTCTCCTCCATTCCGCGCCCCCACCTTCTTAGACGGACTCTTCGCAGATTGACAGGCTAGCAGGTTCTTTTGTGACGGTTCATTTTTGTGTGTTAACTTGACAGAACGTGGGGTGCCGGGATTATGCATTCTTTCTGGGTGCATCCACGGAACGCATTTCAGGATGAGATTAGCATTTGAATCGTCGGCGCAGTAAAGCGGCTGCCCTCCCCCAGGTGGGGGCGGGTGAAGGGGGGCATCCAGCGCAGGAGGGCACAGGAGAACAAAAGGCGGAGGATGGAGGAGTCTGCTCCTGCTGCTGCCCGCCCTCCAGGCGGTGCTGGGGGTGCCGGCCTCCACCGCAGACTGGGATTCCTGCTCCCTGGTGCTCAAGCCTTTGGACTCAGGCTGAATCACACCACCAGCTCTCCCGGGGGTCTGCAGCTTCCAGACAGCAGATGGTGGGACTCCTTGACCTCCTTAACTACTTGGCTAGGTCCTTACAATAAATATCTATCATCTTGCTGGTTCCTCTGAAAACCCTGACTAATCTGGCTTGCAAGTAGTTTATGCTGATCTCCCCTAGCTAAAATTTAATCTTAATTTATTATTTATGAATCCATTTTCTCGGTGAATATTTCTTGACACAGTGTTCTTGGCTTTGCCAACTTCCGCTAAGGGAACACATCCTTGGTCTACCTTGTGACCGGTTACGTTTATAATATGATAATAAGCTCACAGTCTAGAGCAGACTTACCCTTTTAGTATTAGATCACTAGTGCTTATGTTAATTACATCCTGGAAGCATCTGCATTTGTATTTTTTCACTTTTGGTCAAATTTCCTGCAGGTATTTCTTTAGATATATATAAAATAAATATGTGTATAATATATGTATACATACATTTCATGAAAAAAGTGTAAGTGAAAATGTTAGCCACTTAGTCATGTCTGACTCTTTGTGACCCCATGGACTGTAGTCTGCCAGGCTTCTCTGTCCATGGGATTCTCCAGGGGAGAATACGGAAGTGGATAGCCATGCCCTTCTCTAGGAGTTCTTACTAACACAGGGATCAGACCTGGGTCTCCCGCTTTGCAGGTGGATTCTTTACCATCTGAGCAACCAGGGAAGTCCCTAATACATTTCATATAAGATATAAAAATTCCATTCATAAATAAATTCCATTCATATATGAATTCCATATATGTGAGTTTGATCTCTCGCTATATATGCTTTTCTGGTGGCTCAGACAGTAAAGAATTTGCCTGCAATACAAGAGACCTGGGTTCAATCTCTGGGTCAGGAAGCTCCCCTGGAGAAGGAAATGGCTCCCCACTTCAGTGTTCTTGCCTGGAGAATCCCATGGACAGAGGAGCCTGTGGGGCTGCAGTCCATGGTGTTGGAAAGAGTTGGACACGACTGAGCAGCTAACACTTTCACCTCGAATATTCTTACCTGTGAAAAACATCTGCTGGTTCATGCCTTAGAGTTTTCCCTGTGCAGCAAGGGGTTGGTCTTCACAGAAGCTCTGGAATGAGGGAGCCCAGAAGCCCCTCTGTGGGAGTCACCACAAAAACGGGCACATCAAGTCTCTAAGCAAGCCTTCAGTAAAGAGAATGATTAACTTTAATTCAGGATTTTTCACACTTATATGGCCTTGCACAATTTTTCCTAAGAAATGTAGTGCCAGGAGTTCTTATGACTAAAACTCTATTCCTAATAAGTGATTATTATGAGTTTGTGGAACTGAATGGACCAACAACAGATCTGAAAAATCAAATATTGAATAAATCGCTATGCTGCCATGGGCTTCCCCAGTGGTCTATATCTGGGCCAGTAAAGAATCTGCCTGCAATGCAGGAGACTCAGGAGATGTGGGTTCAATCCCAGGTTGGGAAGATCCCCTGAAGAAAGGCAAGGCAACCCACTCCAGTATTCCTGCCTGGAGAATCCCATGGACAGAGGAGCCTGGAGGGCTACAGTCCATGGGGTCTCAAAGAAACTGCTTAGTGCACACTGAAACTGCTTAGTACACACACAGGCACTCACACTCGTATATATAGAAGTTAATAATTGATCAATCTTATTAACTAAATTCCTAAAATTCTGTTTATTCATTCCCTAGCTGGTAGAAGTCAAAAGCCATAATGGCATTCCTGTAATATTCAAGTGTATCTTTTTTATTACCTCTCTTTTCCTGAAAATGTTAGGAGCCTATCTGATTTGGCTGTAAGCGAACCTGAATAGTTAATAACCCAACCCCAAGTTGCCCATCATTTCCCTATTTCAGTGCTACTCTCATTTTACTTGGAATTCTTACGGTAAGTGAAGTGTCTGTTCCTTGGTTTTTAGCCAGTTGAAAGAATGCATAGGCTTTTACCATAAATTAGTACACTAACATGGCCTTTCAGATGTATGGACATTAGGAAAGACCCATTTTTTTTCTTAGGAAATACTGACAATATATCCTTTAGGGGCAGACAGAGTAACGGGCCCACTGCTGTCTCCGCTGGTCTCCAGAACATGCAGACGGGATAAAGTTGCTGACTGGCTGACCTTGAGGTGGGAGGGCGCTAGATGGCCTCGTGGGCCCACGTGGTCGCGAGGGGCTCAGAGTCCGAGAGACGCCCCATGAGCCAGGCTCCGCTGGCCGCTGTCAGCCTCAGGGTTGACGGGGCACGAGCCGAGGAGCGCAGCCCTGCGAACATCCTGACTTCAGCCCCGTGAGATCCATCTTGGACTTCTCGCCTGCAAGACACCAAGATAAAAAATGCAAATTTACCGCCAGGAGCGTGGTCTCTTGTTCCAGCACCGGTTGGAAAGTAACATGTCCCCTCCCATAGTGACTTGTGGAAGTGGTTCTGCTGAAAGTCAGCATTGGTTCGGCTTCCCTGGTGGCTCCGCTGGTAAAGAATCCACCTGCAATGAGAGAGACCTGGGATGGATCCCAGGGTAGGGAAGATCCCCTGGAGAAGGGAAAGGCTACCCAGTGCAGTATTCTGGCCTGGAGGATTCCATGGATGGTATGGTCCATGGGTCGCAGAGAGGCGGACATGGCTGAGCCACTTTCACTTTCACTTTTCAGGATATTAGAGAAAGCTTTTTGCTTATTGCAGGTGTGTTCGGTCATGTCAGTCGTGTCTGAGACAGTCATGTCTCTGTGACCCCGTGAACTGTAGTCCGCCAGGCTCCTCAGTCCATGGATTCTCCAGGCAATAATCCTGGAGTGGGTTGCCATGCCCTCCTCCAGGGGATCTTCCTGAGTCAGGGATCAAACTGGCATCTCTATGTCTCCTGCATTGGCAGGCAGGCTTTTTAGCACTAGAGGCAGAAAAAGTTACCAGGGTCCATGAGGTAGACACAGGGCTTGACCCAGTCGTTAGCCCCGCGACCCCTCTCCACCTTTGGCTTTGGTTCCAGCATCAGCCTGGGGCACTAGGAGGAACTGGCCTCGTGGAGCCCCGGGTGGTTCCCGAAGACCCCAGCTCCTGCCGCCCCTCAGAGGCCCCCACCCCAGCTGTCTCTGCTCGCACAGGTGAACCAACTGCGCTGGAAGTCGTCTGCTTTTCTGGTTGTGAACCGCCTCGACGGCTCGGTCCATCCCTCCGAGCCTCCCTTTTCTCACGGCCTTTCTCTGGATGCGAGTCGGGAGCCAGCCTTCCATCTTCGTGCAAACCCCTCCTGATGCAAAACACCCACGACTGCACCTTCCAAAACGTCCCTTCCGGCTCCTTTTCTCAGCTCCCAGCCAGCACAAACCCCTGGGTCCGAGCTGCCCGGCGTCTGGTAACAGAGGTATCCCGGGGAGCCAGCAAGACGCTGACACTCAGTGCCCGGCCTTGCAGGACGAGGCCCGCCTTTGTGCAGCTCCCGGGTCTCTTCTGTGCCCATCAACGTCCGAGCGCCGTGGCCCACCATCCCTACCCTGTCCCCGGCGTCTCCACGCTGGCCCTCAGGATGCAGTCTGCCTCCCGGCACCCTGGTTCTCACGCCTTTGCGGGCTTGCTTCCGCGCCCCGGCACCTGCACATCAGATGCCCTGGGCTCTCTCCAGGTCCTTCTTCTGAAACTCAGCCTGTTCTTCTAGCATCTTCTCATCGATCCACGTGGCTCCTGGGGTCACTTACACATCCCTGAACCCAGACACTGTCCAGCTGAGAGCTCGCTCTAACTCCAGGCTATAACGTATCTGCAGGGCAGAGCTCTTCAGCCTCCCGGCCCCACCAGGCACCTGGCCCCCGGCCCACAGGATCCAGCTCAGTCCCAGGCTCCGCTCCGTTTCTGAAGGAGGCAGCATCATCTTGACAGTCACCCTCAGGTCGACTCTTATTCTTACTCTTTTCTTTAACCTACTTAGTAAACAAACCCTAGCAATTCTGTTTAACGGGGAAGCTTGGTGTGCTGCAGTCCATGGGGTCACAAAGAGCTGGACACGATTGAGAGATTGAACTCAGCTGGGCGCCCCCAGACCTCCTCATTTCAGGGGAGTCTCCTGTGACCCTCTTTCCCTCCCTCCAGAGCACAAATGCAGTGCAGTTCTGCTGTCGCCTCTATGGTGGCCTTAACCGGATTCTTGTCCCTAGTCTCAGTCTATTGTGACCTGTTGTCTTTTAAAAAATGCATAGTCCTGTAAGTCCCTTAATTAAGAACATGCAGTGTCTCCCTGTTACCTATCGACCAAGGTCCAAATCTCTGTTAACACATTCACGTTTGCCTCTCATTTCTTTTAGTCTCCTCCTCCTGGTCTATGTTTTATATTAGTGACTCTCAACTCTACCTGCAATTAGAATCATCTTTGGGGATTTAAGGGGCCTCTCCCAGTGGCTCAGTGGTAAAGAAGTCACCTACAATGCAGGAGGCGTAGGTTCATCCCCTGGGTTGGGAAGATCCCCTGGACAAGGAAATGACAACACACTCCAGTATTCTTGCCTGGAAAAAATCCCACAGACAGAGGAACCTGGTGGGCTACAGGCCACGGGGTCTCAAAAGAGATGGACACAGTCTCATGACTAAATAGCAGTGGCTATTTTAGAAGAAAGGATTGAGTTTCAAAATTGATACTTGAAGACAACCGGTGCCTGAAACCTGTGTTCATCAGAGACTCTGGGTACGGGGTGGTATAGACATTATAACAGGACTAGACAAGACTTCTTGAAATTCAAGGCCGTACCGCTTACCATGGTCTCTAGCAGGTGGCATCTCAAGTCCCTACCCTAGCAAAGAATCATCTCTGTGGGGGAAATGAAAACGAGAGAATATTCTTTCCTTTGCAAAGACAGCCCTTCTTGTAATAACCATAATGGATTTCACTTTCATTCCAACTTGAATAAGGACGAAAGTGAATGTAAGAAGTTCAGTAATATATGATCTTCCAGGAATTAAGACTTGCCAGAGGATGCATTAACTTAATTGGTCTGTATTAATAGAACGAGGCAAGTAAAAGTGGTCTTCATATGTATCATAAAAGGATATCTGTTGTGTAGATTTAAGAGAAAATCATAGTGATTTGTGCATGTGTGTGTGTATCCAAGCATGAACTACCCGTGTGTGTGTGTGAGAGAGAGAGAGAGCAGTTGTGGGGTCTTGAATGCTCTTTTTCATTCTTGCTTTGTCTCTGAAGCCTGGTGAGCACAGCCAGGAAGTCTGAGCAGGGACCAGTCACACCCTGATCATTCGCCAAAACCAGAGAAGGGGGTGCTCTAGAACCAGGAAACTCAAAAGGCTCTTTGAATTGATCTCCCTGGTGGCTCAGACAGTAAAGAATCTGCCTGCAATGCAGGGGATCTTGGCTGGATCACTGGGTCAGGAAGATCCCCTGGAGAAAGAAATGGCAACCCACTCTAGCATCCTTGCCTAAAGAATCCCATGGACAGAGGAGCCCGGTGGGCTACAGTCCATGGAGTTGCAAAGAGCTGGACACAACTGAGCAACTAACTCTTTCACTCTTTCCCTCCTGAAAACAGAAAAACTCACCTCTGGTGGAAATGAGCAACAGAAACGTATGGTGGAATAATCTTACACAATCTTATTCTCAGATAGAGTAGAGCAAGGAAGGGAAGTGAGGTTCCCACAGACAGTGCCTGACAGGCACACCCTTTCACAACACCTACAAGAGGCAGAACCCATGATGCTTCAGGGTCAAGGAGAAGGGATGAAGGAAATAACAGAAGATACCAAAGAATGGCATAGCTCAGAATTAGCACAGCTCAGGGAGGTGGGGACAGTAGTCAAGGATGAAGAGAGAAAATCATGTTAGCAGTGAGATCTGAATCAGAAGAAATACACAGTGCCTTCATACAAGGCAAGAAGATGAGATTCGAGACAAAGTGGAAAGATTGAGACAATAGGCAAAGAAGTTTCGAAAGAAGTATAGCAGAATTTTCTAAAGAAGAAAGCAATGAATCAAGGGGTTAGAAACTAAATGTCAGTCCATCTTCCCTGAAATAGAAAGGAAAGCCTATGCCACATACTGAAAGGAGACCCAGCTTTCCTGTGGGGGTGACCCCACAGGACCAGCAGGGGTGACAGCAAGGGAGACGGACCCGTGTGTCTGACTTCTGCTCATGGGAACAACATGAGGATTCGAGAACGTCAATGTGAAGAGGAAACCAGTAAAGAGAACGAAAGTATCAAAGCCCTTTACCTGGTTTTGAAATGCAGAGCCATAGCATCACCATGGTCTCTATACTGGGGAAAACTCACTTTCTGTTTGTGATGAATTTATCCGGATACTCCATCCAGACAAACGATCTCTGCAGTCGTGGATCTCGTCCACTGAGCGTGTTGTCTTGCCAAAAGCCTTATCCAAAGACCCTTCAGGGAGGAGCTGGGCCAGCTCGGTACCATCAGCTCTGCTCCCACGGCTGTAAATTAAGAAGCTCCGAGGGCAAGCCCGGAGGAGGAGTAAGGTCATCACCCCACCTTGATTAAAAGAAAACAACGCTGTGTGGGCTGACGTGTTTACTTACGCTATTGACACGTATTTCCTGTTCGGACCTGTCACTGGATTCGGGGGTCACTAGCGTTCACACCTGCCTTCCTTTTCTGTGGCAGCTATTTTGGTCGTCTCACAGTGCGTGCTATCACTTCCCGGCACAGCCTCTCTGACACTTGTGACGCTCCCTTATGCTTTTCAAAGAAGAAGCTAGTAGGACCACGGGGCTCGGCAGGATGGAGAACTGCAGATTTTTTTCAGGTGTGAAGGAGAAAGGAGATGTCTGAAAAGTTCATTCTAGGCTCTCTGAGCATAGCTAAATGCTCTGGCACCAAAGCTGGCCACTTAGTAAGTTCTTTCTTACTAGACAGTGGATAGTAAGATAAAGATAAATTACTTACCTTTAGAAAGTGGATACAGCTAAAGATAACATGATAGAGTCTCCTAAAGGCAATAAAAGTCCACAGAAAAATTAGTTCTCCATCTTTTAGATCAGAAAGTAGACAAGTTTGAAATATTTTACGAACATTTTAAGTATGGGATTTCTCAAGAAAGGGAGTTAACAAAGGAGATAGGTGTTTTCTTATCCTGGAAATAAAACTGGAAAGAAACAAACAAGAGTTATTTACTTTCTTACCTAATAAGTAAGTCAAGTGTAAAGTCCTATAGGTGATTTTCCAGAAAGGGAAAGAGAATTTCCAGAGAGGGTGTTACAGCTAAACCGAATGAGCAAATATTTGGGACAGAATGTGTGCAAAGAATTTCCCCGCCCTGGAATTCCACAGAACATAGTGGTTTCTTCAGAAATAATAAAGGGCACTACACTAAAGTCAGAGACTAATTTTGACTTTTAAGTATTAAAATTTAACTTTTGATCATTGTTGGTAGATGCCAAAGTACACAGTATCTTAAGGACTTACTTTGCTCATATGGAAATGGAAGGAGAGTAAGAAATTACTTTTCTTTTTGAAATTTAAATGCATATATATTTTATTGAAGTATAGTTAATTTGCAATGCTATGCTAGTTTCAGATGTACAGCACAGCAATTCAGTTATACACATATATGCGTTTATACATATATATGTAGTCTTTCTCAGATTCTTTTCCAGTATGGGTTATTGCAGAGTATTGAGTAGAGTTTCCTGTGCTGTACAGGAGGGGGCTGCTGCTTAAGGCACAGTTGGGAATAGTCCATAAATAAGACCTGGGGATTTACTGATCACAGTCTCCAATGCTGTACCATACACTTCAAAACTGCTGAGACTAAGGTCTTAATTGTTCTCACCATGAAAAAGGAAATGCCAGCATGTGACACGATGGAGGTGTCAGCTAACTCTCAGGGGCTCACGGCGCAACAGATACATGCATGAAAGGAAAAAGTCCGTACCCCTTAAATGCGCACAGGCTTTATGTCGATCATGTCTGAATTAGAGAGAAAAGACTTTTGTCTTGGAAGTGACATCCAGGTTCTCTTGAGGTTACCTCTCAAGAGAAAAGATGCCCTTGTAGTGAAAAGTGGCAGTTTTGACTACAGAATGAGAAGCCGTGGCTTTGCACCTGGGAGTGCATGGAAGTGAGGGTCTGCCTGGTGAGGCCCATCTGTACTGTCACAGAGGGAAGTTGAGTGAACGTGACCATTTTGCCTTCTAACCAACTCTTCGAGCCCCCAGCCAACTCCTGCTTAACACCAGTAAGTACCAGTGGTGATCTGGGAGATTTTTGTTTCAATAGCAAAGCGAACCTGTGAGTTGAGCTGGGAGTGTCTAGGATACCTCACACCCCTTGAAAGTCAAGGTCCTATGCGAGCAAGAGCCGATGCTGAGGAAGGTTCTCGGCCAGCATCGTGGAGATGCAGTTTGACCCTAGGGGATTCTTCATGTTTAGGAAACACGTGTGCGGCGTTGCAATGTCCTCGGCTTTTCTTCTGCTGCCCAGGGTTGCCGTTAGGTACATGGTTTCGCTCTTTCGCTAAGCATTCTGAACAAAAGAAAGAAAACTTGGTGTTTTGGCCCATTGAATTTTAAGAGGTTTGTGATAAGTTAAGTCAACGGTAGTGAAAGCTTTGTCTCAGACAGTGTGGGGCTTTGCAAAGAGAAGAGCTGTTGGGTTGACAGACACTAGGGTGTAGATCACTACGCTTTTTAATTATCTGCTGTGCAACTTCAAGTGGCTTAATTGACTTCTCTGAGCTGTGAACTCATTCTTTGCCCAAATATGAGCGGCTGCACCTCCTGCTATAGAAGAATCAAGAGATCAGAACCCCCAGGAGGGGTTCAGGAAGTTCTTGTCTTATCTGCTTTGTCTGTTGCTCAGCTTTGTGACCTCATTACTGTGGATAATTGGAAGTAGGTTGTTGTTGTTGTTTTAAAGTTTCAGGGCTCCTCCATAGGTCTTGGGTCAAATATCAACAGACCTGGGATCTTCCTGCTCAGGAATGTGAAGATGGCTGGATGAACAGTGGGCAGGAGGGCAGGACAGGGCAGGCGAGCTGGCCCAGCGGACCCAGATGGAGCAGAGAGCTGCCCTTCTTCCTGCGGTCCCCACGGGAGGGTCTCGAGCCCCTCTCCCAGCTTGGCTTCCATTCTGGGCTTCCCTTGTCCTGTCTCGGGTTTCAGGGCCACTGGTCACCCGGGGCGGCACTCAGCCACCCAGAGCTTTCTCTCAGGCACCACAGGTGATTCACACCCTTCCCCAAAACGGGAAAGACTGGATTCCTTTCAGAGCAAGAGGGCAGAGGGTGGACACTCAGGCTAGAATTTGCACATGTTTTGAGGTCTGTTTTGTTTTGCTGTGAGCTACCTGGGTAAGGCTCACTGAAAGCATTTCATTCAAACAGCTTTTACAGAACAAAGGTTGCATATTTTAAAATGAAAATCCAGCAGGAGATGGCCAATGGCTCAGGGTTGGTGGGTCAGGCGTGGAAGCTTGGTGTCACCCAGCTGACATCTGGCCGATGTGGCTCCTCCCAGACTCAGCCAGGACGCCTTGGTGCTGGAGATTTCACAGAGTACCCAGTGAGTCCACCGAACTTGAGCTCTAGCAGAGCTGGGAAGATGCATGGCGAATCAAACGCCTCTAATGACTCATGCCCTGGAGTGTTTTTATAGAATGCAGTGCAGCAGCTTGAGGCCGTGTTCCAGGCTGCCCTGTGAGAGGGCAGTGGAGACCTGCTCTATTTTTAATAAGTGAGGTCATGGAGTATTTATATGTACCCTTGGGGCGGCCCCACCACCGAAACAGGAATGTAAAAACGTACACTTTAGTGACCCCATGGCTCACCAACTTCTAGTTTCATTACATTTAAGCGTTTTATTACTTTGGCATAAGGCAACAGAGAAGAAAAACAAAAGAAAAAAGCTTCATGGATGCACAAAGCATTTTCTTTTTACCTTCTTCCCAAATGTCATTTTCTTTATTCAAAAAGATCAACAGACTTAGTCTATTCAGTCCATGGGATAAACCCACAAACTGGCATGGAGGAATCTTTTTTTTTTTTTTTTTTTAAATAAACCTCTCTCCCAGGGCTTTCACTTATACTTCTTTTTTATAAAAGGTGCGTACTGAAGTGTATAGTTGATTTACAGCATCATGCATGTTTCAGGAGTACGGCACAGAGATTTGGAGACAGTGGGAGATAGCCCTACTCCTGAGAGACTGGGCAGAAAGGATGAGTCCCGTAACGTGGCAAGTGCTGTGCAGAAAAGGGGATCTTCAAGAGGGATGTCCGGGGCCGACCTGCAGGATCAGCAGGAACCAGCCAGACCCAGAGCAGGGGAGGGCAGGAAGGCTCCCTGCCGGCCCCTCAGACTCCCCCCTGCAGCCCTCCAGGTGCCAGGTGGCTCGCCCACCCCAGCTTAGCGTGGACATCCCAACAGCAGCCATGGGCACGGGGACCCTTCCTCATGCCCCAGTGGTGCCTCCCTCCCTCCAGGGATAGTCCATCATGTGCTGGATTATCCTTCAAGAGACTGTCTCCAAAGTCCTTTGGGGTGGTTATGTTGCTCAGGAAGCCCGTGGGCCCTTCGCACCGTAACATCTAACACTTCCGACTCACCTGGTCACATAGCATCACAGCCATGAGGGGTCTCGAGGAGCCTGCACCCCTTCTAACACTAAGGACCGAAGCTCTGAAGTCCAGCCTGGTTACTGCTCTCCCGTCATAGCAAGGCCATTTCTCAGAAGCAAGGTGAGAAGGACAGAGGAAACTTGAGGAGCGATTGCTTCATGTGGGCACCTGCGCCCTGAGCAATACTGTGTTCATCACATCAAGGGCACGAATCCTGCGCTTCGAGCTCAGCCTGTAGACTGCCATGTGTGTACACAATCCAAGCCATTCTCAGGATGCACCCCCACCCCACACTCCTGTCCAGGTGTGGAGACTTTTAGGGCCATGTGACATCCCCCTGTTTCCTGGAAGAGGGCCTCTGATCAATGCCGGAAGCAAGACACAGGGGTGCTGGCTGGGGTCCCCATAGCATGTCCCAGCTCGCTAGCAAGGGCCGAGAGCCGGCCTCTGAGCCAAGCGCCATGGTTTTGTCTTAATTCGCCTGCTAGGCATTGTCTGTTGCTTTCTGTTCATGGTATTAGTTTCCCGTTTTTCTTAAAAGAGGATGGTGCAGTGTAGCCCTGGACACGCAGTTGCTGGCTCTGCTCTGTGGCTGACGTGAAAACAGAGCTGAGAAAAGCCCTAGGCATGACTGGCTGGCTGACAGCATCCTCAGGCAGAGCGTCTTCTGAGGGCAGGTCGGAACAGTGGCTCCAAGACAGAAAACCACCACCACCACCAAGCCCCTGCCGTATGAAGCCATAGCTCTCCAGTTCCACACTTCTCAGTGAGTCTCGTAATTGTGAAAGAGACAAGCTCCACTCTGCTGTGTGTCTGCCTGTCTCCACCCCTCTGGCGCACTGGTCCGTCTGCAGACCCCGCGGCCATGGGTGCTGAGGGCGCTCTGTCTGCGCCAGCTGCGTGGAGAGCACGGGCCTCGTCTCACGCGCCGCTGGTCTGGGTGGCGGGGTCCCTGGCAGCCGCCCTGCTTGGGTTTCAGCTGCAGCGTGGACGGGGCACACAGGCTACCCAGACCAGGGGGCCTTTCTCAGAGGAAGGAGCAAGACGGAGGGGACGCGCAGTCATTGCCAACGAGAGGTCCTGAGACCAGGTTCGCACAGACAGGCCGCCCCGGGGGTGACTGTGGGCACCCTGGAGGGGGGATGCAGGCAAACGGGAGGGCTGAGGGCAGGGAGGGTGGCCTGGACGGCGCGGGTCAAGGCGGTGCTCCTCTGGAGCTCATGAGGGTGCTGGCCGTCCTTCTCCTTGCCCAGCCGTGTAGCTGCTTCTGGGCGTCGGTTCCGATAACCCATCTGGGAGACCCTCCCCATCCCTGATGCCCTCTGCAAGCCCAAGACGCTTCATCCCGAATGCCGATGTCGCCGGGGGTCTGTCCCCTGCCCGTCCCACCACAGCTGAGTCCTGGAGAGCAGAGGCCGGCCTGCAGCTCTGTGCCCCTTCAGCCTGGCACCAGCCAGCCGCTCATCACTGTGGACAGACAGCAAAGGCCCTCTGCAGAGCACATAGTCAGTGACCTGTGATGGAGCACGATGGAAAAGGATATTTAAAAAGAATGCCTATGTATGTATCAGGGAGTCACTTTACAGCACAGTAGAAATCACACAGCCTTGTCTCCAACAAAAAGCAATTTAAAAAATAAAATACTCAAAAAAAAAAAGAAAGAAAGAAATCAACGCAGCATTGTAAACCAACTATATGCGGTCTGCTCAGTCATTCGTGTCCAACTCTCTGCGACCCCATGGACTCTAGCCCGCCAGGCTCCTCTGTCCATGAGATGCAACAGGCAAGAATACTAGATTGGGTTGCCATGCTCTTTTCTGTAAATCAATTATATTTCAATTAAAAAAGAAAAGAAACACTTGCTTTGAACAAGAGCCTGGGACCCATTCAGCAGGATGGGGGTGCTGAGCGCCAGCTCCTGGCCCCACCATTGCTCTCACTGTCTGTGCCCCCCAAGCTAAGCACCCGGTTCCTGGACCACAGGAAGTAGACCCCACATACCACCATGTCTTTACTGTCTCTGCGCTCAAGCTAATCATTCCTACACAGTCTTCCTGTTTTCTCCGAACTGTCTCTTGTCTTCCATAATTATATATATTTTGGAGTACTTCCTGTGCCTCTGTTCTATTGTTTGCTTGATTATAAAAAAAAAAAAAAGGCTGCCTTTTTTTAGACTGAGCTGTGAATTAGCCTATTGCACTAAGTTATGTAACAGGTATCATTTGAAACTGAGTAGAAATTTCGCATGTCATCCCCTTCCAAAATTTTATGACGGAGCAAAAACTAGTTGCTTGGGTTAATTGATCCACAATATAGTTAATTCATTCAAGAAAAGTGCCCTAATTTTTCCTTTGATCACTCATGATTTTGTGAAAATGTCTTTTTTCTGTCAAACACGGATATGCTTAAGCTTCAGTCACTAAGGAAAGATATTGTAGGAAAATATCTAATGACAATAGAAAAAACAAGCCCATCATATTCAGTAAGAAAGTGCGCTAGAATTTCTATTACATTATGATCCCAAATGTGAAAAGGTTGGTAATTGTCTCTGGTTGGTAGGCTTACGAATGATTTTCATTTCCTTTTGTATGTTTCTCTGGATTGGTGTTTTTCTGAGATGAACAGAAATGTCCTTGTATCAAGGGGGGACATGTTTTAAAAATCTTTGGCATTTTGGAAGCGTAAGCTCTGCATTTCCTTGACCCTCTGGAGAGCCAGGAGTTCTTAACTCACTGAAGACCAGAAGAGCCTCACCGCTCTCCAGAGGCATGCGGATCTTCACTGCTGCTCTCGGTTTACAGCAGGAGGAGGTCAGCAGTATTGAAGGTCAGGAAGCTGAACTTGGGAGAGATTGGAGTGCCCTGAACTAACACGTCATCAGTGAGCAGGAGAAGCCGTGAGCCCAGAAAGGGTGTCTGCGGGGACTCACATGTCCAGGGAGCTCTAAGAGAACAGCCCTCCGGGAACCCTCACTGCATGTCATGGAAGGTCACACCTTCCATGGGGACTCTGTAACAGCGCCCAGCGTTGCCCACGGAGGCACAGCACCAAACGATGGTATGGCTGACCCGGAGCATCCGATGGCACAAGACTGAAGTGAGACAGACTCTCCCATCACGACTGCCAGCTTGAGATGCTCTTTTCATAAATAACCATTTCCACAAAGAGGAGAACATTTCCAAGTGTCTGCTCCATAAACCAGGCATTTTACATACATCTTTCTGTTTAATGTCTGGAAAATAGATAACATCCCCACTATACAGATGACAACACTGAGATCTGAGGAGTAATAGCCCCGGAGGGAGGGAGAGGCAGAACTGTCACCCACAGCTGCCCCCAGGTCCGTCCAGCTACAGCTCCTCACCACCTTGCACCCCATCAGCAACAAAATGTGGTGGCTGCACCCCTTTTGAAAAATCTGTTTACTTTTCTGCCACATCGCACGGCCTGTGTGATCTCCGCTCCCTGACCAGAGGTCGGAGCTGCCCGCCCTGCGCTGAGCACAGGGAGTCTAAACCGCCGGACCTCCAGTGAAGTCCCAGCTGCACCCTCTTGAACAAGCCCTTGTCTCCTAGCTTCAGTTTCTGCCTGTAAAATGAACTGACTGACTTAAGTGGATTTTGATTTCTCTTCAGCCTTGCCTTTTATGCTTCTTGACTGATTTCACTCATATGCTCGATGACAGCTTAATACAGGTTTTAATGAAACGCGGCACTCCTTTCGGCATTAACCGCACACAGTCTAAAGAGCAAAGCACAGCGAAGTCCAGTCAGGTCACAAGTTCAGATGACAGAGGATTCCAGAAAGGCCGCCACCAGGCCTGCATTTCCGGAGGCCCCGGCTTCCTTCACTGAGCAGGAGCAGGACGCCGGTGAGACTGGAACATTGCCTGCAGTGGGAAGTGCGTTTCTGAGTGGTACACTGAGCTAAGCATTTACAGCGTGATCGCTCTCTCCTTCCAAGATTCACACAGCATCAATGTATCACACTGAGGATACACAAGTTAACTTTTCATCTTCTTGAAATTCTAATTTCCTCAAAGTCTTTAAAACAAGACTCCCAAACGGCAAACGGAACCCCTCCCACCTTCACTCGGAGACTGAAGTAGGATTGAAATGAACATGTCCATCACACAAGAGCACGAAAACAAACATTTTCAGTGCCTCCTAAGGGTCTGGGCTTGTGAGGTGGCTGCAGGCTGAGAGCATCAACAAAGTGGCGCTTCAGACAAGGAGCCAAGGGCACCCGGCGGGTCTTCTGTTGCTCGGGCGGCACAGGGGCTAAGGTGTGTGGGCCTGCGACCTTGATGTACGTCTGGAAGCAAGAGTATGTTTGACTGCAAAAAGCATTAGAATTCTGTGTTTTTTATCCACTGCTCAAAATGGGAAATTAAGTTCAGAATTTTTATGAAATTATTCAGTCGAGTTCAGTTTAGTTGCTCAGTCTTGTCCTACTCTTTGCAACCCCATGAACCACAGCACACCAGGCCTCCCTGTCCATCACCATCTCCTGGAGTCCACCCAGACCCATGGCCATAGAGTCAGTGATGCCATCCAGCCATCTTATCCTTTGTCATCCTCTTCTCCTCCTGCCCTCAGTCTTTCCCAGCATTAGGGTCTTTTCCAATGAGTCAGCCCTCCGCATCAGGTGGCCAAAGTATTGGAGTTTCAGCTTCAGCATCAGTCCTTCCAATGAACACTCAGGACTGATCTCCTTTAGGATGGACTGGTTGGATACTGTTGCTGTCCAAGGGACTCTCAAGAGTCTTCCCCAACATCACAGTTCCAAAGCATCAATTCTTCGGTGCTCAGCTTTCTTTATAGTCCAACTCTCACATCCATGCATGACTACTGGAAAAACCAAAGCCTTGACTAGATGGACGTTTGTTGGCAAAGTAATGTTTCTGCTTTTTAACATGCTACCTAGGTTGGTCATAACTTTCATTTCAAGGAGTAAGCGTCTTTTAATTTCATGGCTGCAATCACCATCTGCAGTGATTTTGGAGCCCAGAAAAATAAAGTCAGCCATTATTTCCACCGTTTCCCCATCTATTTGCCATGAAGTGATGGGACCAGATGCCATGATCTGAGTTTTCTGAATGTTGAGCTTTAAGCCAACTTTTTCCACTCTGCTCTCTCACTTTCATCAAGAGACTCTTTAGTTCTTCTTCACTTTCTGCCAAAAGGGTGGTGTCATCTGCATATCTGAGGTTTTTGATATTTCTCCCAGCAATCTTGGTTCCAGCTTGTGCTTCTTCCAGCCCAGCGTTTCTCATGATGTACTCTGCATATAAGTTAAATAATGAGGGTGACAATATACAGTCTTGACGTACTCCTTCTCCTATTTGGAACCAGTCTGTGGTTCCATGTCCAGTTCTGAGTGTTGCTTCCTGACCTGCATACAGGTTTCTCAAGGGACAGGTCAGGTGGTCCGGTATTCCCATGTCTTTAAGAATTTTCCACAGTTTATTGTGATCCACACAGTCAAAGGCTTTGGCGTAGTCAATAAAGCAGAAGTAGACATTTTTCTGAAACTCTCTTTCTTTTTTGATGGTCCAGCTGATATTGACAATTTGATCTCTGGTTCCTCTGCCTTTTCTAAAATGAGCTTGAACATCTGGAAGTTCATGGTTCACAATATATGAGTAATGAAATTATTAACCCCACATAATTATTAACCCCACATGATTTTTATGAATGTGTTTTAAAGGCATACAGTTACTATTATTCTTTGAATTTTAAAAGTTGGATGTGTGTTTATTGAGGTACAATTGACATATATTACATTTACATTTCTTTTTTTAATCAATTAATCTATTTTAATCAGAGGATAATTACTTTACAATATTGTGGTGGGTTTTGCGATTCAGGAACGTGAATCAGCCACGAGTGGACACGTGTCCCTCCTCCTGAACCCCCCTCACCTCCCTCCCCACCCCATCCCGCTGGGTTGTCCCAGAGCCATGGCTTTGAGTGCCCGGCTTCATGCCTCAGATTTGCACTGGTCATCCATTTCATATATCGTAATATAAGTTTCAATGTTATTCTCTTAAATCGTCCCACCCTTGCCTTCTCCCACATAGTCCAAAAGTCTTTACTAATGACTGAGAACTGTTGGGACATCGAGGTTCTTTGGGTTTTTTGGGTAAAGGAACCTGTCTGCCAGTGCAGGAGATATAAGAGAGGTGGGTTGGATGCCTGGATTGGGGAGATCCCCTGGAGGAGGGCATGGCCACCCGCTCCAGTACTCTTGCCTGGAGAATCTCATGGACAGAGGAGCCTGGGGGGCTGTGGTCCGTGGGGGTCACAGAGAGTTGGGCGCGGCTGAGCACACATGTAGCGGGGTGTCCAGACCTCCTCTGTGTTCAGGGGCACGCAGGCTACACCTGGTGGCTGGAGCCGCTGAAGCCAGCGGCCAGTCAGCAGACTCGGCCTGGGGACAAGGATGCCTTGGTGTCCGAGCTCGGGGGGCCCGGCGGGGGGTCGTCTGGGATCCGGGTCTGCCAGTTTTGGCTGATTCTGCCACGTGTTTGAGGTCGTGTGGCCACAGACATGTTGCCCAGCTTCTGAGCTTCTGAGTCTGGGAAGGCGGTTGAGTAATCCTGCTTCTTCGTGAGATGGCCGAGAGGCTGGCAGCAGACAGCCCAGGTGAGCAGCCAGCTGAGCCAGGCATGGGCCAGGGGTCCACTGAAGGCTGGCATCAAAGAGGAGGAAGAGGGCGTGGGGTGGAGTGCCCTCTCCAGGGAATCCCGGAGGGGCTGGGAGGGGCGTGTGGGGCCGACTGACTGGGAGGCCGTGCTGCTCGGAGGAAGCCCCGGGCCGGGCGTCGTCGCCGTCGCGCCTTCCCTCCTGAGGCTGGCGGTAACACGGCGTCCTCTTTCTTTCTAAGCATCAGTCCCTGGACGGCTCCGCAAACCGTGCACTGGCCCCTCAATGGTGACCCTCACTTGCACTTTCTCTCAGGGGCTGCTCTTGGTTCTTGTGTTTGCAGAAAGGTGAGTTCGCAGACACGCATCTCCACCCGCCTCTGGCCCCGGGTGCCGTCTCCACACTGGTCTGCACAGAGCCCGTGCAGGCTGGAGAAGCTGGATGGCTGAGCCGACGCCATCAGCCAGAAAGGCCTGGTGCTGGGGCCCAGGCAGGCCGGTGACCTGCAGAAGCCAAGGGGCTGGCCGGCCGGGAAACCACACAGCAGAGCAGGGCAGGGAGCAGACGCGGGGGCCTGTGCTCCGGTGACAAGGTAGGGGTCCTGCGGAGCCCCAGGGGAGCCCCACCCCACCCTCAGACTTGGTCATGCTCTGCCCTGACTGGATGGCTAATCTTGATGGACAGCAGGCAACTGAATCATTTTGTCATTTAGAAATGGGAAACCACACCATGTAATACCAAAGACACGCACTTCAACTTGGGGGAGGAAAAAGATAACTTCCATCTTTCACAGGCTCAAAGCGGGACAGAATGCAAGACCCCCCCGTCCACTGAATGGTTTTGTCATTGGCTTAGAAAGTGGACAGAAAGAATTTTGGTGAAGATATACAATCTTACAATGCTAGTAAGGCAGGATTGCAAAATTCACTTTTAACAGATGCTGATTAATCTGTAGGCAGCCATAAATAACAAGTTATGCATTTTAAAAGTGAATTGTTTTACAGCATCCAAAGCTGTCGCCCATTAACCTATTTCTTTCTGTGGACCAGCAAAAGCACAGATGGAAAGGTTTTTTTTTCCTGACCAGTTATACCATCATTTTACTTTCAATGAAAGATCATGTCTGAATCAAAGGCTTACTGGGCAAAATAAAGCTTTCCTATGGGTGCTCTTTAGGATGTTGCTATTACTGACTGTTCGGCTCTTAATATTTCCCCATTGGTTTCAGCCAAGGGTGAGCATGGTATTTAGAATCTGATGTATTACAAGAGTTTTCAAAGTAAGAATAATTATATGATCCTTATCTAGGGAGTGTGCCAGGGTTTTAATCTTACAATAATAGCAAAGACAAAATTTTAACCTGACGTATGCCTGAGGTTCTATTAAATTATAACATTCAGAGCAGTTTGGAAAAACTGCCCTTTGCTGTGTTGTCCTCAGGAGACTGCTGAGCTTCTGATGCTAATGGGGAAAAGTGTGGATTTTGAAATAAATTCCCCACGAAACATAGTGAAAAAAATTCTCTTTCAGTGGTGAGGCAGAGGGTTGGTGTCTATTGAACCAACAGATGAGCAAATAAAGCTTCAAGGGGAGCTGCAAGGTTTTCATTTGAGATCTTTTTTTAAAAGAAAGACACAGTTTAATGTTCATCGCTGCATTGTTTACAATAGCTAAGACATGGAAGCAACCTAGATGCCCATCAACTGATGAATGGATAAGAAAGCTGTGGTACATATACACAATGGAATATTACTCAGCATTAAAAAAAAATTCATTTGAAGCAGTTCTACTCAGGTGGACGAAACTGGAGCCCATTATCCAGAGTGAAGTAAGCCAGAAGGAAAAACAACAATACAGTATACTAACCCATATATATGGAATTTAGAAAGATGGTAATGAGAACCCAGCATGCGAGACAGCAAAAGGAACGCAGACGTATAGAACAGACTCGTGGACTCTGTGGATGAGGGCAGGGGTGGGATGATTTGGCAGAATGGCATTGAAACATGTTAAGTATCATATGTGAAATCAATCGCCAGCCCATTGTTGCTCGGGGCTGGTGCACCGAGATTTCCCAGGGGGAGGGAGTCGGGAGGAAGGAGGGAGGGGGGTTCTGGAGGGGGAGCATATGTACACCCATGGCGAGATCATGTCATTGTATGGCAAAACCAATAAAAAAAAAAAAAAAAGAAAGACACAGACAATGGGGTGCACATTGTCTCTGGGTGGGGTGGAAGGGCCGAGACCGACCAGAGCCTGAGCCCTGTCCTGGAGGAGAGGGGTTCTGGAGAGTAAGTCATACCACCCGCGATGCTGTTTGTTGCTTTTAGAGGCAAACAGCGATGTTTCCTTACCCATCAACCATGGTGTTTCTGCATCCACTAGGGGGTCGATGGGGGGATTTTCCAAAAAAAGCAAGCCTTGGATACTTCTTGTCTGCTGATCTGAGCAACTCACATCGTGTTTCCAGTAGTTCGCATCTCAGTGTCTATGGATGGATGTCCAGCCCCTACCCCCTGTGAGAAGGAACTGGAACCCTGCATGGCAGGTCTGAGGTCCGGGGCGGGGGCAGGACTGGGCCCCCATCTCAGCAGAAATCCCTCCACAGATCAGGGCCAGCACGCGAGAGACGGAGAGGGAGCAGCAGCAGGACCTACTGGGCAAACGTTTAAAATCCTAGGGCGTCTCAGTATTCCAGGCGTGAGCCCTGCCTTGAGGCAAAGCAGATTCACAGGCTCTTAAAGAGACCGGCTCATCTGCTGACTTTCAAAGTATCTTTTATTGACAGGTCCTGTTCTCAACCATCTTCTTAGTCAAATCTCTAATACGGCAACGCGTGCTCATTTGCTCAGTCATGTCCGACTCTTTGCGACCTCATGGACTGTAGCCTGCCAGGCTCCTCTGTCCATGCGATTCTCTAGGCAGGAACCCTGGAGTGGGTTGCCATCTCCCACTTCTGGGGATCTTCCCAACTCAGGGGTTGAACCCATGGCTCTTGTATTTCCTGCCTTGGCAGATGGGTTCTCTCCCACTGCACCACCTGGGAAGCCTGTAAAATAACATTACGAACAGGGCTGCAAAATAAATAGTAAAAAATATAGAAGGATCTGCTCTAGAGAAAGCAGGGGGATGTGTGGGAGGCCCAGAGAGATGCATTCCAGATAGTTGTAGGTGCTTCTAGATCAAAACAGTGAACTTCAAAAGCAAGGGGATTGCTGACTCTGGCTGTTCAGCAGTTCAGCTCAATGGAAGCAGAAACGCTGCCAGAACCCAGTTCCTTTGAGACACAGTGGGACAGTGTTCAGTCCAGCACACAGTGTATCCATGGGAAATGTATTTCAGTAGGAGGTACATTGTTTAGGAAGCAGTAAAATCGCTCGGAAAGTCGCTCAGTCATGTCTGACTCTTTGCGACCCCATGGACTGTAGCCCACCAGGCTCCTCTGTCCATGGGATTTTCCAGGCGAGAGCACTGGAGCGGGGGGCCATTGCCTTCTCCATTAAGAAGCAGAAGGATCTACATTTCAGTGTAGAAGACTTTCCATTAAATGGTTGAGTGAATATACCAGGTGTTAAAGGAGTCAGCTTTTCTTCTCTTGTCTAGACAATTATTCTCATGAGGGGAAAATTCATTTAGTGACAGTGGACAAAGAGGTGGTTTGTTAACGTGTAGACAACCGTCCACATAGGTCGGTCTTGTTTTTCACATTAGCGCACTCACCTTTCGGGGCACGGAAATCCCAAACACGCATCACTAACCAGCCTGCTCTCTCCTGCCCATCACCTGGAATCTCTGAATCGAGGTGCTGTTATCCACACCAACAGTCTTCCCACTCTCTCTCTCAAGGTAACACTGTCTGTCCACCCAAACGAGCCTGTTCTAGGCTCTTTCCTTGCTCTTACAGGGAGTGTGCCAAGGATGCGTTAAATCACGGGGCCGTGGCTTATCAGAAGCAGGCGTCACAGCCGTACACAGACTATCGTGTCCGCGAAGGCGAGCAGTCTCCGGGCGCTCTGTCGCCTCTGCCCCGCGTCTCTGTTCCGGCCACCGCCCTCCGTGTGACTGGAACGAGCAGCTGTGGCGCTGTCCCTAGAGGGGACAGTCCCGCTGGGGAATCTGCAGGGACGGTGAACGGCACCTGGCACCCTGAAGCAGCGCCTGTCTGCCGGCTCTGGGACTACGGCGTGGTTGAGTGGCGTCTCACCCTGGGGGAGACTGGCCTGTGGGGCTCAGACGCCTCTGTATCATGTTTGCAGCCTCTTGTTTAAAGTCAAAAAGAGAGGCAGGGACACCTTTCCTGGTTGGGACACGCCCCTTCCCCTCATCTTTCTGGGTACCCCACCTCCACAGCCCTGGCTGGCTGGCTGCAGCCCCCCAGGCTCTGGGGGATCTGGAACGGGGAAGAGGGTAGAGCCTGGAGAAGCCAGGAGGCCCAGCGCCTTCTCCCCCTCCTCTGGGTTCAGATCTAGGCTGTCCCCGCACGCCAGCGGAGGACCAGGGTGTCCACAGTTGTAGGGCATCTTTGCTGTTTTGCTTCCAGCATCGGTGTCCAAGTTCCTGTATGACAGCCCTCTGGAGATGGATGTTTTTATTACCTTAGAGGACAAACTCACAGCTTTGCAAGCACATGGCTTTTTAGGTACTTTTCTGTGTCTCACGCAAACGCCCGTGGTGATAACAGCTGATCAGAGGATGCGCTCTAGGCTCCCAGGGGCTGTGGGCTAGACTCCAGGACAGTCCTCCTGGTCCATTTGATTGGAGGTAAGGAAATGTAGGTACTTTCCCCCACCGGGACTGAAGTCCCTGGTACATTGATTAACATCACAGGACTCTGGGAAAACCCAACAAGAAATTGTCAAGTGTTTTCCCAAGCATTCCTCCTCTGAAAAGCATTGATGTTCCATCACCACATTTATTATACGATGTACGCCTGTGGCAGAAAGTGTATGTAAGGAAATTTTCCCTCTGAGATATGCAAAGTGTAAATCTGAAACAATGGAGCAGAATGAGAGCATCTTCACTAGTAGAATGAAAATACTGCATTTTGACATGTTGGCATAGCCACTGTTATTTCTTTTTTAAAAAAAAATATTTTAGGACTTTTCTAGTGGTCTAGAAGTTAACAATCTACCTGCCAATGCAGGAGACACAGGTTTGATCCCTGCTCGGGGAAGATCCCACAGCCACCGAGCAAGGAAGCCTGTGCATCACAACTCTTGGCGCCTGCACTCTGCAGCAAGAGGAGCCACGGAATGAAAAGCCAAGCGCCCAGCGGGAGAAGCGGCCCTGCTCGCTGCAGCTAGAGGAAGCCCCTGGGCAGCGATGAAGACCCAGAGAAGCCAAAAATTAAAATTAAAATTAAAAAATTATTTTATTGGGGTGTAGTTTATTTACAATGTTGTGTTAATTTCTGCTATACAGTAAAGTCACTCAGTTACACATATACCTACATACTCCTTCCTATGCTTTTCCATTACAGTTTATCACAGGATACTGAGCATAGTTCCCTGTGTTATAAGTAAGATTTTGCTGTTTATCCATCCTTAATAACGTTTGTTAGTTAGTTAGTTCAGTCGCTCAGTTGTGTCCGACTCTTTTCAACCCCATGGACCACAGCACACCAGGCCTCCCTGTCCATCACCAACTCCTGGAGTTTACTCAAACTCATGTCCATTGAGTCGGTGATGCCATCCAACCATCTCATCCTCTGTCATCCCCTTCTCCTCCTGCCTTCAATCTTTCCCAGCATCTGGGTCTGATGTTGTTTTTTCAAATGAGTCACTTCTTCCCATCAGATGGCCAAAGTATTAGAGTTTCAGCTTCAGCATCATTCCTGCCAAAGAATATTCAGGACTGATCTCCTTTAGGATGGACTGATTGGATCTCCTTGCAGTCCAAGGGACTCTCAAGAGTTTTCTCCAACACCACAGTAAGATCCCCTGGAGAAGGAAATGGCAACCCACTCCAGTACTCTTGCCTAGAAAATTCCATGAATGGAGGAGGCTGGTGGGCAACAGTTCATGGGGTCGCAAAGAGTGGGACACAACTGAGCAACTTCACTCACTCACTCACTCACAGTTCAAAAGCATCAATTCTTCAGTGTTCAGCTTTCTTTATAGTCCAACTCTCATATCCATACCTGACCACTGGAAAATCCATAGCTTTGACTAGACAGACCTTTGTTGGCAAAGTGATGTCTCTGCTTTTTAACATGCTGTCTAGGTTGATCATAGCTTTTCTTCCAGGGAGTAAGAGTCTTTTAATTTCATGGCTGCAATCACCATCTGCAGTGATTTTGGAGCCTCCAAAAATAAAATCTGCCACTGTTTCCACTGTTTCCCCATCTATTTGCCATGAAGTGATGGGACCGGATGCCATGATCTTAGTTTTCTGAATGTTGAGCTTTCAGCCAACTTTTTCACTCTCTTTCACTTTCATCAAGGGACTCTAGTTCTTCTTCACTTTCTGCCATAAGGGTGGTGTCATCTGCATATCTGAGGCTATTGATGATATTTCTCCCAGCAATCTTGATTCCAGCTTGTGCTTTATCCAGCCCAGTGTTTCTCATGGGAAACTTCTCTGCATAGAAGTTAAATAAGCAGAGTGACAATATACAGCCTTGATGTACTCCTTTCCCTATTTGGAACCAGTCTGTTGTTTCATGTCCAGTTCTAACTGTTGCTTCTTGACCTGCATACAAATTTCTCAAGGGGCAGGTCAGGTGGTCTGGTATGCCCATTGCTTTAAGAATTTTCCTAGTTTGTTGAGGTCCACACAGTCAAAGGCTTTGGCATAGCCAGGGTGGGGGGTGTGGGAGGAGGGATGGATTGGACTATTACACTGACTAGTTCCGAACCTCCCATCCAGCCTCCCCCCGACACCTCTGCCTTGGCAGCCACAAGTCTGTTCTTTCCGTCTGTGAGTCTGTCTCTGTTTTGTAGGCAGGTTCATTTGTGTCATATTTTGCCACTATTAATTTCTAGTTGTGTCATTACCTTAATGACTGTCAGATCTGCTATTAAAAAAGGTTCAGTTGCTAAAACATTTTTTTGGAAAACAGTATTTAATAATTCCCAAACACTGACTGCAAATGAAGCATGTGAAAAATTTTCTCAGGGGTTTAAGTAAATTATTATTAAAGAATTGAAAGTAAAAGGAAATAACTAATCCTGGTCTTTGAAGTCCATTTGGAATTTAATTGACCGTTAGGCCACCAACTATCTTGGCACATGACCCATTTAATAATGAGAAACTCAACCTTACATTAGGAATGAGAGGAGCATAATTCATCAAAAGCCACACACCATCTGCATTGCTTTTGGTGGAGATTTCAGGGGAAAAGTGCAGAACACACAGTTTTAAGTGATTTATGAGCTTTTTAGTAGCATTATAGCCATCAAGTTCTGGCAGTAATGAAACTGTTTGTTGACAAGTTTTGTTTGACTTGGGCTGTGATTGCTCCTAGTCTCCTGCCTTAGAAGCTTAGGCTGAAGTTAATGAAGACATGGTGGCAGTACATTTTGGAAAACCTTAGTAATGCTGATAAACAAAAACATCTCCAGTGTTTCAGGCAGGCCGAAACAATAATACCGCCTTATGAGTGAGTGAGTGAAAGTTGCTCAGTTGTGTCCGACTCTTTGCAACCCCGTAGAATATACAGTCCTGGAATTCCCCAGGCCAGAACACTGGGAAAGGGATAGCTTTTCCCTTCTCCGGGGGATCTTCCCAACCCAGGGATTGAACTCACGTCTCCCACACTGCAGGCAGATTCTTTAGCAGTTGAGCCACAAGGGAAGCCCAGGAATCCTGCCTTATATACTAACAAAATCAAGTTGGGAAATTGTATTGTTATTTCGACAAATTTTATTCAACCCATACAGACCCTATTATCAAGGTATCAACTTAGCAATTAACTATCAGGCTTGAACACATATTACTCTCAGTTTAGCACTGTGATACATGTATAACCTGGAAAAGGAAATGGCACCCCACTCCAGTATGCTTGCCTGGAGAACCCCATGGACAGGGGAGCCTGGCGGGCTACAGTCCTTGGGGGGGTCACAACGAGTCGGACATGACTGAGCAACTAACACACATATGTATAACCAAGAAGTATGACCAACATCATTTTTGCAAATTTTGAACTGAAAATGGACATAACCTTGTTTCCACCATTGGGCTCTCCTTGCTTAGGACACTGGATAGATCCTCACCAGCTTCTCTGTCTTGAGAGGTGGAACCAGAGACCTCAAAGGAAGGATTCTGCCTTTCCTTTGCATAAGCTCTGCTGCCCTGAGAATAGCATCCCGCCTTTCTGGATGGCAGGTCCCTGCCCATGATTCTAGAAGGCCACGGAGTATTGTGACTTTCAAGCTTCATGCACATGAGGACCATTCATGTAACATTAAAATCTCCAGCAACCGCCATACAAAGAGCAGGGTTTCCTTCCTTCTCCACCGATGAAAAGAAACCAATAAAATACATGCATTTATTGAAGTCCAGTCTGTAAAATCATTAGCGCTATGACTCCTAGCTGGTAAGCGTTTGTGCTAATCACATACTTGGCATTATAAGCGTACCTTATTAGTGTACTGATTTAACAGCTGAAGACACTGAGACCTTGAGAGATTAATTAACTTGTTCAGGATCACAGAGCTGGAAAGATGTGGATTATCGAACCTCCAAAATTTACCCCAGACCCTAAACGCCATGTTCCAGAGCTCGTGAGGGGCAGCCAGAAATGACTGTCGTAGGCTTCAGTGACACGTGAGTCTAAGGAAATGCGTCCTCGCCAGTCACTGGAGCATCAGGTAAGACGACCCTACCTGCTTACTCAGCCATAAGCATTGACATGGGCTTCCTATGTGGTGCTAGCAGTAAAGAGCCTTCCTGCCTTCAGCAGATGTAAGAGACGTGGGTTCGATCCCTGGGTCAGGAAGATCCCCTGGAGGAGGGCATGGCCACCCACTCCAGCATTCTTGCCTGGAGAATCCCATGGACAGAGGAGTCTGGCAGACTGCAGTCCATGGGGTTGAAAGAATCGAACATGACTAAAGCAACTGAGCACATTAGCAGTGATGGGCTTTGGATGGATGCAGAGGGTGACAGATAAATAATCAGTTGTGTGGGCAATCCCATCATTGGCTAATAATGGGCTGATTTTGATTCCCCATGACTGTGGGGTGCCTCAGATTAGAAATGTGGGAGGCATGTATGCTTTTGGAGAAGCCGACTTCAGATGAATAAACAAAAATATAACTCGAGACTTCTTCACATGGACACCACTGTGTTATTTATCAAATGGTATAAATGCCTACATTTAAGGAGGTTTCCAGGGCAAACAACAGGTAAGCAACATTCCCTGCCCAGATTTTCAGGAATGGCTTTACTGTCTGTGAGTATACTCACCGTTACATAGTTCAGCACCTCTGAAATAATTATAATCGTCTCTGCTAGAAGAACCTTATTTTCCACTGCGAACACTGAGCAGGTATAAGACACTGATTTTGAACTTACATCCAACGGAGACCAACTGACCTCTGATAATCAGGTTTATGTCATGAACCCAACTCCATTTGCTCCATCCACACCAGCATCCTTAAGCTGCTTTGTGCTGGATAATCTCACGTGCGATTCAGTAAGACTCTTTTAACTACAGGACTCATTTATTGGGGTGCAGGGTGAGGGATCCAACAGTTATACCCACAAGTGAATCAAGTGCACATATTTTATCTCACTTTTACCTGAGGTCGGCATTTTGTCTAATTGAGCAGCATCTTCCTAAGCCACACTCCATATGCGTGTGTTCACAGGGTGTTCAGCTGAAATGTACACTCGCAGGCGTAATCATCTCAGTGACTAAAGTTAAATGTTTCTAATTGGAACACTGTTGTTATTGTTTAGTTGCCAAGCTGTATCCAACTGTTCAGCAACCCTATGGACTGTAGCCCACCAGGCTCCTATGTCCCTGGGATTTCCCAGGCAAGAATATTGGAGTGGGTTGCCATTTATTTCTCCAGGGGAGCTTCCCAACTCAGGGATCGAATCCACATCTCTGGTATTGGCAGGTGGATTCTTTACTATTTACCAGGGAAGCCCTCCCCCCCACTTCAATTGCAATATCTCTGTGTATTTATATAAATCCCATCATGAAAGTTATTTAAATGTGGTTTAAAAGAAATCTTCATTCCTAATTATTTTTAAACCACATCCTTTATTTATTAACTTGAATCTTTACTTCGAATAGTCAGCAAGAGAAAACATTTCCCTACAGGAATCCACTGATGCTGGAGCGATCTCCATGTGACACCACTCTGCAGATGCCAACTGTTCTCCTTTCTCCAAATTCTATTTGCTGTTTGAAGTTTGACTAGCAAGTATTTACCAGCAATTCATATTTTTAAAGGAGTAGCAGAAATTTTCTTAACGATGTTTTGAATAAAAAGGAATATTGTCTCAATGAGACTTAGATTGAAAAATAAATAAATGCTTCAAGAAAGTGTCCCAAGATGCAGAAATATGTGATACAGTCTCAGTAAGTGCTAGCAACAGGACACGCTATGTCGGCTTCACTAATTGAAGTGAAAACAACAACAAAAGCCCCTCCACCTTACGTGTTGTTTTCAGTCATAAGAAGAGTAGCTCAAAAAAATTTTATTGACACATAGTTGCCGCACAACAGTATCTGTCATGGGAGTAACAATGTGATGATTCACAATTTTTAAATGTTACACACCATTTATAATGATTGGAAAATACTGACTTAGCTCCCTGTCTATCTTGGTAGCTTATTTTACCCCTGAAAGTTTACTACCCCTGCGTTGCTCTTCCCCTTACTGAACAGAAAGGGTACTTTTGAAATTCTTCAGTAGCCCGACATTTCCCTACAAATTCTCTGAACAAAAAGCTATCAGTTCTTTTACTTTTGGCCAAAATACTATAGCCCCGCTTGGCCTCTCAGCATTTGTTTTATATTGATATTTTACTGGGCATTTTCGTTGCTGTACCTAATCCGTGGCTCATCACATCATTTTGAACAAAAATCGAAACCACTCATTTTTTTTCCCAAGGGGGCATATCCTCCAAAATATTTGACAGACTTAAGACAAAGAATGTTTGGAAGGAGGCGTCCCCAAGGGATGAAGAGCCACCGGGCTCCTAGTGAACACGCCAGGTGTGGACTTGAGACTCTGTTGGCAGGGGACGCTGGACAAACAGTGGAAATCATAAACACACATATTCTTTGCAAGTTACATAGAAAACTTTGTTATGAAAAACACAGCAGAAGAGGGGAGAGAGAATTAGATGTTGTGGGTAATGTCTTGATGTGGATGGGAGGATGTCCAGGGCAAACTCACGGGGCCACATGCTGGAGTTCCTCGCCCGACATTGGAAAGAACTCGACACTTTTTCACCCAGGATGAAACAGGGAGCCAAGTACTGCCTGAGAGAAAGCCCGCTGTGCAGAGGGAATGGAGAGACACAGCTGTCCTTTCTGGGTTAAATCAAGTCCCCAATAGAGATGCAAAAGCCCTAACCCCCTATAAACTGACAGACCACAATGATATAGCCATAAGTTGTACTGCTCACAAAATCAGGGCTTTGGGTTTAAAACAGTTGTTATTGTTGATTACTCCCTAAGTCATAGTCTCTCTTTGCTACTCCGTGGACTGTAGCCTGCCAGACTCCATGGGATTTCCCAGGCACGATACTGGAGTGGGTTGCCACTTCCTTCTCCAGAGGACCTTCCTGACCCCGGGATCGAACCTGAGTCTCTTGCACTGGCAGGTGGATTCTTTATCACTGAGGCACCAAAGAAGCCCTTTGAGCATGGTGCATGCATGCTTACTTGCTCAGTCACTCCAGTCGTGTCTGACTCTTTGCGACCCCATGGACTGTAGCCCGCCAGGCTGCTCTGTCCATGGGAGTCTCCAGGCAAGACTGGAGTGGGTCGCCATGCCCTCCTCCAGGGGATCTTCCCAACCCAGGGATTGAATCCGCCTCTCTGGTGTCTCCTGCATTGGCAGGTGGGTTCTTTACCACTAGGGCTACCTAGAAGCCCTTAAACGTGGTAGAAGAGTGTAAGTTTTTAGAACAGGAAGGTGCCTCAGCAAGCATCTAACCCAGGCCCCTGCATGAGTTTAGACGTGAAGTATGGCTACCTAGGGTAAGTGTGTAACTCGTAATTACACAGCTGTAAGTCGTGGGAACAGAAGCAGCATTCAGACGGTCAGCTAGTCCAGCGCTGCTACCGCAACGACAACGCCCTTGACTTAGACGCCCATCAGCTCTGGCATGCCGGAAGTGATTTTGAAGTGCACTTCTTTTGATGTATCTGTTAATGGTCATTTAGAACAGCTTACTTAACACTTTTTACGAATCAAACAATATTAGAAAAAAGTAACTGTCTTATTGTGTCTATGTTCTATTTTAACCCATTTGCTTTTCCCCACTAAATTGCACCATTAAAAAAAAAAACCTACAGTTATTATTGTGTCATTTAGCAAACGTAGTCACTTGGAGATTACTTGGAGGGAGATGGGCAGCCTGTGTAGCAATTTGCATTGAAATGGATGCTAGATGCTGGGTGATAATTCATGGACAATGCATCGCCTTGTATTCCTCTGGTCGTCATACACTGAGAGGAAATATTAGTCATATGTGGGGGAATCTGCACTGCAGGCCACCCGAATGCCTGCTTGTGTTTCGTCCGCTGCCTCGGATGGAGTAGGATGGAATTTCCAACACGGCTGCCCCCGTCTGTCATTGGCTTCAGTTCACTGTTCTCTTCCTCAGTTTTGTTGTTTTCTAGTCACTCAGTTTTGTCCAACCCTTTGCAGCCCCATAGACTGTAGCCCACCAGGCTCCTGTGTCCATTTCCTCCTCCAGGGGAGCATCCCAACCCAGGGATTGAACCTGCATCTCTTGTATCTCCTGCATGGCAGGCAGATTCTTCATCACTGAGCCACCAGGGAAGCCCTCTCCACAGTTTACCCATTTTGAAAATGTTCTTGCAAGCTCAGGACCTTCTTTTCCTTCCACTCAGCATCTCAAAGCTGCAGACACCAAGCAACAAAGACGAGGGAGGAGATAGGACCTCATTTCTGCTCCACTGAAGATGGCAGCAAGGCAGACGCTGAAACACTGAGTCCTTTCATCGTTTCTGGGGGAGAGTCAAGGGTCTGTTCGCTCCCAGTTGCTCCTGCAGTACCTCTGCTGGCCCCTAACTCTCCAATTCCTTATTCTATGGGTCCTGACACTTCTCTTCCCACTAAGAACATTCCCCTCCATCCCACGTGACTCTGGCTGGCTGGTCACCTCTGGGACCCCTGTCCTCAGACACCAAATGGGCCTCTGGCCGAGCCTGGCAATCCTGGTGTTCCATTTGCCCTTCTCAGTGGTGCATTCAAGGCATAGAGACCAGGTAGGACCAGTTGGAGTCCTTCTGTGATAACTAACATGGAGATGCTGGCAGAGGGGCTCTTTCTGCCTCCGGGCCACTCGCGGTAAAGACCAAAGACCCAGTTGTCTTTCTGACTGCATGGAGAGAGGCAGCTTGCCACTGTTGGTGACGGAGCCGACAGGGAAAACGAAACACAAAGAAGTTGAGGAGGAGGGGGCGGAAAGAGAGAGGCTGGATTATGTTCTATCACTTAAGCTTTAAACTCCAGGTCCCAAAGTGCATTCCATCTAGATTTCCTGCTCCAGGTCAGTAAGGTTTTTCTAATGAAGTCAGGGCAACCTGTGGGTACCACGGGCTTCACACACCTTCAACATCTTTTGCCCTTGCTGCCTGCTAGAGACATTTGATCAGGTCCCGCGACTTTTCTGTCCTCGGTCATGGGCACACTCACTGTCTCAGACACTAAAATTCCCACTCCCATCCTGATTAAAGACTTCCCCTTTCTTCCTGGTCAAACAGCACTTCCGTTCAGCTCAGGGATTCTCTGAAATGTAGGGATGGGCGAGGAGAGAGGGATGCTGGCATTTGTCCTCCAGTTCTCAGCACTGTGGCTTTCCCCTGGGTACACTGGCTTCCACAGATGGGAAGGGAGACGGTCCTGCCTGAACAGCGTCATGGTCGGACTATCTGTTCCTTGTTTGCCAACGTCTAGACATGGGGCGTTTCCGTACTGCAGAGTCAGGAGACCCATCCTGACCCCGCCTTCCCCCTCCACCTTCCTGGGAGAGGTCCAGGGGCTCCATCCTGCTCAGCAACTTTTCCTGGTCCCCAGCTGGCCCTGAGGAAACCTGGCCCCCTTGCCTCTCCACCCTCAATTCCGGAAGAGCGTGTTTCTCTTCCATTCCCGTCTTTGTTTCTGCCACTGTGGGCTACTTCAGCCTTCCTGCTTCTCCAAGGAAGAGCCAGTTGACAGTCTCTTCCTCCAGATACGCCCACCCACTCCAGGAGAGCCGGGTGGCCCCCTGGGGCTCCTGGAGGCAGACTTCTTGGTGCATGTCTTCTGAGGGTCTCCAGGGTACCTCCTCTTCGTGAAAGTGCATCCATGGCAGTCAAAGATTCCCCTGGATGCCCATCAGTTGACTTGAGAGCACAAAACCCAAAGTAGACTAGCAAGTACCTTCAGAGACCGCCAGCTTGACTTGTTCATCTTGACTTGACCCGCCCCTTGACTTGTTCATCTCCTTTCATTTTGGTTGGCGGTACGTGATGGGCGACAGATCTCAGAGGACCTTCTGCAGGGACTGTGGCTTTTCTCATCACCGATGGGGGACAGTCCTGTCCACGGTCTTGAACCTCTGAGGCACGAGGGAAGTGTAATGAATTAATACTGTCCCAAGACAGTGATTTCAGCTTAGACTGAGTTCATGGCAAGCCAAGGAGTCCAGACAGGTACACCTCCTGAATCTCATCCATTTCTGAGGCCTTGGGGTCCACTGTTTATAGAAACTAACATCTCCCCTGGAAATTTCCTATAAATGTCGGGTTGATTCCTGCTGTCTCAATTCCCTCCCACCCTCTTGGCATCCCCTGGGAATTCCCCTCTGCTTACGCAGAGGTCCCAAAGGCTCTCTTTCTCACTCTTTGGCAGCAGGCGCTGGATGGATGCACAAGCAGACAAGTCAGTGCAGAGATAGACCCGCTGCCATCACCCCGGTGTGTCGGACCAGTAACGTTCCATGTGAAAGTTCATGACCAGGGTTCACTACTGCCAAAAACGTCAGACCGTTTTCCATCCCCACAGAAAAGTACACCTCTGTCTCTGTAGAGACTTGTCCAACCTAGAGAAGTAAACCTTATTAAATGAACTCAGAGACAATGAGGACTCTCAACGAAAGGGCAATGAGTTGACATCAGCTTGAAAACAATGGAAAGCGAAGAGGCGCATCCTCGGGCCAAGCCCACAAAACACCCGTATGATGACGCACTAAGGAAGGCGGGTCTCAGCTGCTACGAAGTCAGTGTGTTTGTAATGGCAACCAGGTCAACACGTTCAGTGATGCCAGCCTCCCCAGAAAGCCCGGCTGCGTCCTTGTCCACATCACGGGCTCTCGCCCCCTCCCCTAAGTCGCCACTATCCCGGCTTTGACAGTGATTGCTTCCTTACGTGTCTTTACGGTTGCGTCGCTGTCATTCAGTTGATAAGTCATGTCTGACTCTTTGAGCCCCACGGACTGCAGCACACCAGGCTTCCCTGTCCTTCACTACCTTCTGGAGTTTGCTTAAACTCATGTTCGTTGAGTCTGTGATGCCACCCAACCATCTTATCCTCCGTCGTCCCCTTCTCCTCCTGCCTTCAGTCATTCCCAGCATCAGAGTCTTTTTCAATGAGTCGGCTCTTTGCATCAGGTGGCCAAAGTATTGGAGCTTCAGTTTCAGCATCAGTCCTTCCAATGAACATTCAGGGTTGATCTCCTTTAGGATGGACTGGTTTGACTTCCTTGCAGTCCAAGGGACTCTCAAGAGTCTTCTCCAGCTCCGCAATTTGAATTGTTGTATTGGGTTGGTACTGTATTGGGTTGGTGCTGTATCGGGTTGGTCAAAAAGTCAAAGATGCTATGGAAAAATTAGAAAGAGTGTTTTGGTCAATCCAATAGTTAAACTTGATTGAGTTTTCAGTTCACACATCACTCCCCACCATCTAATCCACCGGCTTACTGTTCATCTGTCAAAGAATGTGGGACATTTGTCCACTTGTGTTTCTAAAGACTAGGTCTTACTGATTGAGCCCAGAAGTTATCTTGCGCCTTCTGAGTGTGGCTGGATTCAGAGGTTCGTTCAGCTTTGGGACCAGTTCCTTCAGCGCGGCCACATTGAACCATATCCTGGGAAGGTATGTTATGTCTGTTTATTTGCCCTTTTTGATGCCTCAATCCACTAGACTCACTGGGGATTGGTGAATAGTTTGAGTCAAAATTTATCATCTTGTTTCCATTTCTTAGCTAGAATAAGTTTATAAGGGCTTTCTCCTCATCTAATCTTTTGTTTAATGTCCACAGTTGATGGCGGATAAGCATTAAAAGTGCTTGATTTTATCCTTTTATTTGCTGAGGTTTCAAAATAATAGACTCGTTATTCATGCCTCTCAAGAAGTGACCAGTTTGGTTTTTCAAAATATCATTATGATCACGAGGCTTGAGGCCAATGTGATATATGTCAATCTTTGCCATTTCTACCCTTATTCAAACTCAAATTGCACCCTTTTGGCCAAGAAGGTATTTGTCAAGTTGGCTCATTAGTTCTTTTGAAATAAACCCAGTCGTCTTTTACTGCTTCGTAATTATCAGGAATTACAACATGTTTCAGGCTAATTGGGGTAGTTTCCTAGGGCCTCGTGGCAAAGTACCACAGACTGATGGTTTAAAGCAGCAGAAATGTGTTCTTCCAGTTCTGGAGACCCGAAGTCTGAAATCGAGCTGTTGGTAGAGCCGAGCTGTGAAGGAAAGGAATGGGGGAGCTGCTCCACGCCTTTCTCTGGGTTCCTGTCACCGCAATCCTCACTGTTCTGCCTCTAACAGACCTGCAGCGCCGGGGTCTGCCCCCACCCTCAGGGGGCTCCGCCCTGGGAGTCCCCACGCCCTTGTCCCCCCCTCTGTGTGTCTCTGAGTCTCTTCTGTGAGGACGTGTGTACAGCACCACCTGGGGCGTGTATAAAGGGAGACACACGCGACCATCTGCTGTCACCCTCTTTTTTTAATAGCTTTTTCTGGGGGTTATTTTGTGCGCTTTTGGCTGTGCTGGGTCTTCACTGCGGCCGCAGGGAGCAGGGGCTGCTCTCTGCCACCCCACGCGGGCTTCTCCCCCAGCCGCTCCCTCTGCCGTGGACCACGGGCTCTTGGGGCTCTCGGAGTGAGGCTCGGCAGCTGCCAGTGGCCTCCCGGTGCCCTTGGTAACGACTCCACCCACCCGGCTGGGGACACAGGCTCAGCCCCTGGCCCAGGCAGGTGCCGCTTGCAGAAAGGCAACTCCCCTTTGTTTTAGGGTTGCTGCATGGCATGCTAATTTCCCGGGATTTCGTGTAGCCCAGGCCCGAAGGCTAAGATATTTCCTTGGGTCTTCAGTATCAGAAAAGCCAGAGAAAGCGCCAGAGAGGAGAGGTGGGCATTCGAGTTGAGGGGCTGTCAGCACAAGGTGAGCCGCGGCCTCCCTGACCACACAGCCATCACCGTGGCCACAAACAGAGATGAGGTGGGGAGGCTGAAAGGCCTGGCACAGGCTCCTCTGAGGTGGGGCTGGCCTGGGCTCCAGAAGCAGGTGCTACAGAACTGACAAGGAGGCCCTGCCATCACCAACACTCACCTACCACCTCTGGGTCCTCGGTGGTTCCAGAAGGTGCAGAAACTCAGGACTATGTGTCCTGCTCCCCGGGAGGGCACATCCAGAACGTATCACCCATGTCCCATCGGCTGGGACCCCATGACTCCCAGACCTTGAGCCCCAAGGAGAAAGGGAGGTTGCGAGCCCACTGTGACTCCATGGAAGGGAGGGAGGAGGCACGTCCTGACCCGGATGGTAGGAGGTGCGCTGGAAGGAAGCTGGGGAGGAGGCATGGCAGCAAACAGGAGCATCCCCGCAGCTGGCAGAGGATTCCGTGCAGGGCTGGCGAAGGGCAGATAGCACAGTCACGCCCAGACCTGCAACCCCTGGGGACTGTCAGCATGTCAGTGTTGCTGGGGTCCCTTTCTCTTCTTTTATTTTTTTATTTGTTTGTTTATATGTTTATTTGGGCTCGCTGGCTCTTGGTTGCAGCACTTGGGGACTTCTAGTTTATTGCAGCATGCAGGGTCTATTAGAGTTCCCAGACAAGGGATCACACCCTGGACCTCTGTAATGGAAGCATGGAGTCTTAGCCACTGGACCATCAGGGAAGTTCCCCTTTCCTTTGCTTTAGCTGATGTGCTTTCGATGCAAAGGAGTCGGTGTCTTCGCTCTTAAAAGGGGGTCAACTTCCTGCTTGGTTGATTCCCCTCCTCCTCTCTCGGCCAGAACCCCTCTGGGGTTCTACCTGGACCTCATGGTAATGTTTTCCCATCCTTGCCAAAAGGTCGGAGGCAAAACACATAACAAGGGTTCCAAAGATTTACAGACAAAGAACAATAGCTTACAGACCTTTATATCTGGGCCAAGTGTTCGTAAATCCGCAGCCAGGTACTTCCAGGAACCCTCTTAGCCTCCCACTGGAAGCGCCATGCTGAGCCCAGGGCTCAGGGCTAGGGAATGGTCAGGGATTACTGAGTATGGCAGGATCCTTCAAGTCCATGTTATGGGACCATGAGCAGGAAACCAGACGGGCTTTTCCCCAGAGGGGCTCTTGTCAGGGACTGACTGGAAGCATCTGAACAGCGAACAGCCAGGGAATAGAGGTTCTGAGAGGCGGGCTGCATTCTGGGGTGCCCTGGGGGTTCTGTGTATCGCTCTGGTGGCTGAAGCGTCTACAGGTCATTCTCTGAAACTCAGAGCACCCCGCAAATCAAACTCAGCTCCTCGAAGAATCTCAGGTCACTCTTCCTTTGCCTTCCATCCACCCCCCCGTTTTCCTCCCCAAGAGTTTCTTCCCAGGAAGGGAGGGAGGGGGACCACCTGTGGCCACATAGCTTTGGGAGTGGGGTGGCCCTGAATCTCCGCTGTGTTCTGCACCAGCTGTGAGATTTCAGATTAAGCACTGTCTGTGCCTCAGTTTCGCCACCTATAAAATGGGAACGGTGAAGCATTTGGGACCATCTCCACTGTATCTTCTATCCTTGACCCTGTTTTGTGTCCTTCCTCTTTGAGTCCTCATTAGCCAGGGCTCCTGTGTGCAGGAGGGTCACAGACACGCAGTGGGACGTGCGGACCACTGTCTGTGTCCACCGACAGTGTCTGCTGAGGCCACACCGCCTCGGGGACACTGGCCAGCAGACAGCGGTGGTGATGCTCATGGGCCGAGCCGGCTCTTCCAAACGTGCTGAGCTTGGTGGCCCGTGGGCAGTAAGTACAGGCTGGTGACAGGACCTGGTGACTGCGTGTGGCCGTCAGACACTGAGGACACTGGGAACAGTTTGAGGCAGTGTGGTTCCCATTTCGCACAGTGGCACACACACATAAAAAGGCAGCCAGAACGTCCTGAAAGTGCGGCTGCTGGCTGTCTCTGGTGGTGTGCTCACGTCGCGTTTTACTTTTCCTCTATTCACTTCTCTGCAGTCTAAAGATTTTCTCCCCTACACAATTATTCCTTCAATAATCTAATCAGAATACAGAGGTAGCATTGTACATGGCAGCAGAAATTACCCACAGTCTCCGCAAACTGGTGTTCACACACTGAGGCTCAGTGGTGGCAAAGCCTCGCATGAAAGGGAGTGTGTGCTGCAGGAAGTCAACAGGGAAGATGAGTGTATGTCTGTTATGAAATACTTATGGTTGGGGGTTAAAAGCCTCTCTGGGCAATCAAATTCAGGCGTTCCCCCAGACACTGTTCATGCAGGAGTGGGGCTCCTGATGCCTCTGTTCAAGGGCATCCCAGGTGATTCAAAGTCAGGGCCCTGCACCTCTCAGAAACCCCCCAAGAGAGGCTGGTTGCTTAAACCTTTTTTAGATCTGGCGGGTTTCAGGTATCACCTGGTTCTCTTCTCCTTAACGTGGGAAGGTCAGCATTTTGCGTTTCAGCCTCACCTTCCCTTTTTAAATTTTCTCCATTCATTTCTGGTCTCTTTCTGAAATAAGAACATCTTTTGGAAGCAAGATTATACTTTAGTTTGTCTCTTTAGAGCTGCAGGGTAACCATGGAGTTCCTTGAACCCTCTCAGGAGAGGTGAAGGGCTTTAAAGAAGGCGCGTTCTTTTAGGTAGAATTTATACAATGTGAAAGAGCTATGTTAAAATGCATGGTTCTGTGACACATAGTAACATTCTCATGGGAGACAGTTTTGAAACAAAATCTAAGACTTTATTTTTTCAGAGCAGTTTTAGGGTTACCACAAAGTTGAGTGGAGGGTTTAGAGGTTTCCTGCACCCCAGCCCCTAGGCATAGTCCGGCCTGTCATCACATCACTCAACAGTGACGCAGGTTTGCCACTAGTGAGCACATAGTAACACATTATAATCATCCAGAGTCCACAGATCACCTTAGGTTAGCTCTGGGTGCTCAATAGTCTATGGGCTTGGATAAATGTGTAATACACAGAACCATCATCACATCAAACGCAATTTTATTTTCACTGACCTAAGAACCCTCTCTGCTCCGCTTGCCCACCTCTCCTCCACCCCCAGCAACCACTGGTTTATTCATTGTCACGGTCTCCACAGTTCTGCCTTTGCCGGGATGTCATATAGTAGGGATTGTACAGTAAGTAGCTTTTTCAGATTGGCTTCTTTCACTTATTAATGCTCATCTCATGTCCTTTTACACCTTTCGTGGTTTGAGAGTTCATTTTAAAAGAAATCAGTTAGTAATATTCCATTGTGTGCATAGACCATAGTTTATTGAGCCATTGACCTATGAATGGCGGTCTTGACTGCTTCCGTTTCGGGCAGTTACGAGGAGAGCCGCTACAAATATCGTGGTCGCATTTTACATGGACATAAGTCTTCGACCCCTTTGAGAAAATTCCCAGGAGCACGACCCCTGGATGGTGCGCTATGATCAGGCGTGGCTTTGTAAGGCGTCGCCAAGCTGTCTCCTGGCCAGCCCTGCCTTCCTCCAGCGTCTCCCGAGCCCTTCCGAGCCCCCAGGCGCTGTGAGCCTGAGTCTGCGTCACTGGAACCTTCCTTCCCTCCTGAGGGTGCTGCTAGCTGCCCACTTCGGCTTCCCTCAGAATTCTGGGTCCTCCCTTGTCCTCGCCGCTCCTGCCAGGACAGTACTTGCAACCCATCACGGAAGAGCTTCCCTTGTTCAAGTTGGTCCTCAGGGACGAGGCTCACCTCCTCTGTCTTCCCTGGGCTGCCTTCTGACCTACTCCTCCCCACAAACACCTCAGCCGAGGAACCAACTCCCGTCTGGACCCACAGAGGCTTCCCTGTCACCAGACCCGCCTCCCTGGGTCACTCAGCATCGCGATCCCCAAGGCTCTCCTGCAAGCCTTCTCCTGGTCCCCACCCCTGCTGTTTTCCCCTGCTTCAACGGCTGCCTCTCCCGAGTGTCCTCTGCCGGCTCCCCTTCCTGACCCTGAAACGTGAGCAGGCCCGGGCCCTCTTCCCGATCTCATCTCCCACGGGAGCGTAGCGCATGGCTGCCTTTCAGGCGCTCGGTCATGTCCGGCTCTCTGCGAGCGCGTAGACGGCAGCACGCCAGGCTTCCCTGTCCTTCACCAGCTCCCGGAGCTTGCCCAGACTCATGTCCATCAAGTTGCTGATGCCATCCAACCATCTCATCCTCTCTGTCCCTTTTTCCACTTGCCCTCAATCTTTCCCAGCATCAGGGTCTTTTCCAGTAAGTCAGTTCTTCACATGAAGTGCCCAAAGTACTGGAGCTTCAGCTTCAGCATCAGTCCTTCCAATGAATATTCAGGACTGATCTCCTTTAGGATGGACTGATTTGAGCTCCTTGCTGTCCAAAAGACTCTCAAAATCTTCTCCAACACCACAGTTCAAAAGCATCAATTCTTCAGCACTCAGCTTTCTTTATGGTCCAGCTCTCACATCCGTATATGACTCCTGGAAAACCCATAGCTTTGACTATATAGAGCTTTATCAGCAAAGGGATGTCTCTGCTTTTTAATATGACGTCTGGGTTTTAGGGCATCCCACGGATAAATACTGCTATATGCCTGCACTCCCAAACCGATACCTCCAGTTCAAACCTCTGTGACAGCATTGCCTAGCAAACCTTTCGGTGTCTCAGGTCACAACTACGGCCTCGCTAAGGTCAACAGAGCCCTTAAACAGTAAAACACACTACTTTCACACCTCCGAATATTTAACAGATTATTGTGTTATATTTTCCCTGCTTAAACCACATCTTAAGATGTTATGGTATGAATAAAACTTCGATATTCATGTCACAGTTGCACAGTATTGCATTCATACATGGTTTGGCCAGTTCCAAATTGCTGACCTTCGACTTGCTTCCAAATTTTTGCTGTTCCAGACAAGAATGGAATGAAGGTCCTCCAGTACATACTGTTTCTCACACGCACATCAGGTTCTGTCCTCAACAATAAATACTCTTGCTGGGCAATCATTTCCCATCCGTACCAATGGTTCTTAGGCATGAAGTTGTCAGTCAAGGAGCACGGACATTTGTCACTTTGATAGACACAGTCGGATTGCCCTGCGTGGATGCTGTTTGGGTCTGTACCATCAAGCAGCCTTGTATGGGAACCTTTCCTGACATCCTGACAGACTGACGTGTGATGCAACTTCTTGATTGGTGCCAATTGGATGGATAAATGACTGTACCAAACTGTGGTTTTAATCTGCATTTATCTTATTGTGAGAAAGGTTAAGCAGGCGGTTATTGGTTTAAGACTTTCTTGCATTTATTTTCATCACTGTCACCTTTGTGTCCAGATCTTTTACCCCCTTTTATATTGTGTATGTGGTGTTTGTTACTGTCTTTACAGGAGCCTTAAATGTATGAAATAAACACACAATTAGCACTTCCTCTGTGATAATGTCTGTGCTTTCTTTCCAGTTTGCTGTCTGTCCTTTGATATTGCCTTTACTGTGTTTTTCTGCACAGAATTCTATTTCAGAAAGTTAAAGTTATCATTTTTCCCTTTCTCCCACGTTTTGTGGTTTTATGTTTTAACATGTACATCTTTGATTCACCTGACATTTTCGTGGAAGGAGACAGGGATACAATTTTAGTGATCTTCAGATACATTTTCCGGTTATGCCAACAGCATTTATCAAATAGTCTATCTTCCTGAGACATGAAATAAAATGCCAGCTTTACAGTACACCAACCTCCCCTGTGAAGCTGGATCTATTTCTGTCCTAAAGGCCGCTGGCCCTTGGCTTCGCCTGTGTATACACAGCCTCTCTGCCCTTAGTCTGTGAGCTTCCCCTGGGGGCTGAGATTTCACTGCCGTTTCCTTACAAGCCGATCACTTAGAGACATGCTCGCTGGAAGAGGAGGTGAGCTTTGGGGGTCCATGATTGTGTCACAGAAAACAGCAAGACCTGCTTCTGTCCCTCTCATCCCTGTCCTGAGCATCACGGGGGTAACACGGAGCATCCAGTGGGTGTCCCTGCAGTGCGGGCTGGGGTGTCCATGGGGACCCACCTCTTTGAAGCAGGAAAGAAGCAAGCCTGCTGTCTGTCCTGGAGGGGGCCAGCCACCACTTTATTCCTTTTGTTGTTACTATTTAGTTGCTCAGTTGTGTCTGACTCTTTGCAATCCCATGGACTGTAGCCCACCAGGCTCCTCTGTCCATGAGATTCCCAAGCAAGAACACTGGAGTGGGATGCCATTTCCTTCTCCAGGGGATCTTCCCAACCTAGGGACTAAACCTGGGTGTCCTGCATCTTTTGCACGTGGATTCTTTACCACTGAGCCACCAGGGAAGCCCTCATCTCTTAGGGCAACGGCTACAAGCTCAGTGTCCAGAAGGCGCTAGCATCAAGGGGACCCAGGGACCTGCACATCCAACTCACCCAGCAAGAGGTGTGGGGACCGGGGACACCACTGAAAGGCAGCCCCTCCCAAGAGGCACAGCTGGGTGGCTGGTGTAGATTTGCATTTTGGAGTCAATAGGATCACACACACTTTAGCACAAAGTAGATGTTTAAGACACTGGTAAGTCTGATAGAATCAACTATTTTATTGGGTTAATATGAATTAATCACCAGATAATATACCCGGGAACCATTTCTTATTAATAGTATTCCTACAAAGCAGGTAGTTCCTCATATTATAGACCTTCGGGATCATTGTCCAAAGTATTAGCTTAAGAAATTAACTTAAAAATATGCATAATAGAATTACTAAGGTTTGACTAGTTGAAACGAATTTCCACTAAATGAAAGAGACTTTTTCTTTCTTTCCTATTTTCACTCCCAGCAGAGTGGGTTTAAGCACTCTAAATCTCTCTTAAACAGATGTGTCTTGTTTATAAAATGGGCATTTTGTTAGTGAAGGGAAGTTGCTCAGTCCTGTCCGACTCTGTGACCCCCTGGCTCCTCCATCCGTGGGATTTTCCAGGCAAGAATACTGGAGTGGGTTGCCATTTCCTTGTTCTTATCACTAAAATGTTTTAAAGATGCCTTGTTATGGGTGAAACTGTAGCCCAGTCAGGGCTGAGACCAGTGTGCAGAAAGTCAGCTTGTGGAGACAAAAACGCGTTTTGCCCTCCTCTGAAAGTAGCTGGAGATTGCAAACAGCACTCAGAAAAGTAAGCCTGCTGAAGAAGTTAAAGGAAGGGGGAAGAAAGAACCAGTGGAAAACAGCAGTGAGGCACAGTAGCAGATAGTTTAATTATAGTTAGGAAACATTTTGACATGAGTGACAGGAATTTCAATACCGTTAAAAACAGGGCTGACTCTAACTGAACACGGACGAGGACACTGAGGCACTCTTCTGTGACCAGACTTCTGGAAGTGCTCTGGGTCACCTGCAAGTCAGCCCAAATGTCAGCTGCCTAAAGTCAAGAAACTAAGCATCCATCTAAAATCAGATTGATGCTGAAGTTGCCCCAGTTTACCTTTTACTTGTTCCCATGTATCCCCTTTCTTTGTTCTAACTACAAACGGGATTTTAACCAGAAGATCGTTCTAAGTAACCAAGATGAAGCTCATTTCTGTTTTTCTCTTATTAGATTTTCATATCACCCTTTCCTGGAATTTTCCTGACTGTTATAAGATACGGTATGAGGGACTTTATGAAACTTCCTGGGCTTAAACATGAAAATCACTTTATCTACCATATCTTATTAATTAGAAGAGGCTAAAATAGCAACATTACAAATTAAAATATAGCATTAAGAAAATTAAGAAAAATGCCATATGATTGGTGTAATAACAGACAATTTTTGTTTTCAAATTACATTGGACAATATTGTAAAAGATACAAAAAATACAAAAGATACAAAAAAAGAGAAACTTCTCCAATGTAAATCATTGAAGGAAAACAGCACTTTATTATTTGGATAGTAAACCAAATGGGCAAAAACCTATGTTCTAGATAATTCCTAACACGTTTGATGCCTAAACAGATAGTTAACATACGTTTAGTAATTCGATGCTTGCTGATTTTTATCACTTGAATTGAGAAAGATATAAATTCAACTGCATAATAAAGAATAATCCTACTTTTCTATTCTATTCTATAAGTAAAGAGTAAGGTAACTTTTAACAATGATGCTCATTAACAATCTGCATATTCGTTTCCTTTTAAATTTATACCATGAGGGATACAGTTGCCATCTTGCAATTGGAATCCACTTTAAGTGTGTAGAAGTTTTCATATCAGGGACATACTTGCCAAAATAAAGACAGAATAATAAAGTAAAATACCAATGTATTTCATTTTCTGTGTGCTGCTCAACAGCAGTGAAAAATACGGCTTTTTTTTTTTTTTTTTTGGGGTCTTTGGGTTACATTTTATTAGAGTAACAAAACTGGGTTTTTATCAACCCAATCAATAGATGAGTAGGCAAAGGGAAAGCAGAGGAACTTAGGAAATAAGAGTAACAGAACTTTTTTTCCTTCCTAAAAATCTTTGAACACTCACTCCCATCAACCAACCATGACTTTAAACATGAGGTCTGCTGCTGTTCTTTCCTCTCTGACTGGCTTTTGGGAGATGCAGGGATCCTTTCTACTATCTAAAAAGATATTCTTGTAGTATCAAATGTAATTTCAAGAAATTTTCAGTATATAATTCTTATTGTTTCTCTCTCTTCAAGCAAGGTGAGAGGCTGACATTTCAGCGAAGCACCAGTGGACATAAAGATGCAAGCTGATGTAAGCACGCCCAGTAGTGATTCTTAGAATGCATTTATCTGAACTGAAATCTCCATTTAACATGTAACAGCCAGCGGGAAATGGTGATAAGTGGCATCTGCTTTAACTTCCCAAGTTGTTGCTCTAATTATTTTCTTGTGACCCTCACGAATTCCTCTTTCCTCAAATTACTTCAGTTGAGTTGATATCATTTGTGTTCTAAGCGAGGCAAAAAATATCCTTCTCATAAAAATAGCTAGTCCTTCTTAAACACTGTATATGGGCTCACAGGACCCAGAAGGGGAATTAAAGACCTACCTGGATGCTCGCTTGTGTCAGAATCATGTATTTATAATATTGGCATTATGGGAAAATGATACATGTTTATTATATATTATAATAATATATAGACATACTGTTATTATAATATAGTTATAACTATACTGCTAGTGGTAAAGAACCCGCTTGCCAATGCAGGAGAGGAAAGAGACTTGGGTTCAATCCCTGGGTGGGAAAGATCCCCTGGAGGACGGCATGGCAGCCCACTCCAGCATCCTTGCCTGGAGAATCCCATGGACAGAGGAGCCTGGCAGGCTGCAGTCCATGAGGTCACAAAGGGTTGGACATGACTGGTGACTGAGCACAGACATAACTATACTAATTATATTAATATTATAATATAAATCATATTATTTTATTTGATTCTCACAGACTGGTGAAAACCAAGTGCCATAACATGTAAGCACACTGATAAAACACCCTATTAGTTGTTATTATCATTGCTATTTTATGTGTTAAGCTGTTGTTTTGTTTTTCCCGTTCATCCAGGTTAAAGGTACTTGAAGAATAAACTTGGTAGCAAATGAATTATGTCTTCCTATCCCTTAACACTATTTGGATAACTTAGCTCAAATACCATCACTGACTTGAATATCTCTGTCATTGGCACTGTCTAAAAACTGAGACTAGAGCAATTATGAAAGAAAGTATAATTTATACTTTTAACTTTGATAAATAAGCTATGAGTTCATAAGTTCAAATTAATCAAAAAGGTAGGCACATTTGACATCTCATTGCCGTTTGTCTTTTGTAGCTTTTAAAATGTTATTGATAGTTCTGAAAATGTATTTTCTTTCCTCCATACATTTTCAAATGTTACTTTTCAAAATCTCTCAAGATGACTGGCTTATTCTTAAAAAGAAAGAAAGAAAGAAAGAAATTTATAGGTCAATTTCATGGAGAAATACAACCAAAAGTTTGTATCCTGATTGTAACCCTGAGGTTTGCTCCAGGAAATATTTGAAAATAATCTTGTGTAGATTCTTATTTTTAATTTGTTGGCTAGATAGTTTTCTAAAATCTTAAAGGACAATGACATACATTTTTTAATATAATAGCTGTTCTCAGTAACTAAAGATGCAAACTGAGATATAAAGTATATTAGAAAATGTGACCATATTAGCTTGATGCTCAATCCAAAAAGAAAAGTTATTAAGCTTACTAACTCAGCCATTCCTCATTTGTCATCTGACATTGTCTTTAGTCACTCCTTGATGCTATTTCTCTTTTATCTCAAGCAGTGTCTATCGACTCTAAAGCAAAGGTTTACGCCCAGCCAGGGTCGGTGAGCTTGCAAGCAGCTTTGCACAAAAGCAGGCACCTCTCTGGCTGTGAGAGCTCGCAGGGGAGCTGGTCCTGCCTTGGGAAGAAGCCTTGCCAGTTGGTGGCAGCATTCACAAGAGCGGGTCATGTTTCCTCTTATCTGTAGGTTGGGTTTCAAAACAACTCTAGAAAACAGACTGAAAGGCGAGCCTGAAAACAGCACGTGAACGACTGCAGAAAAGTGGGAGGTTTCTGACTGCAGCCCCCGAACGCGGAGCACCTGGCGACGAGCGGCGACGAGCGGCAGCCGCTGTCCTGTTTACCTCCGAGCAGTCTGCACAAACAGGGCGAAAGCTGGCCCCCAGAGCAGACAGTGCAACGGGGGATCAGCGCACTCGGCTGACCCTTCTCCTCCTTAACACTGGGCTGTGTTCAGGGGCACTCCCAGCTGGCCTCACCGCTCCCCGCCCTCCCCTCCCGGAAAATGTAGCTGTGTCATTTCGAGCCCTTTTTTTTAATGTCATCTGCTCAGGAAATACATGTTGAGAAGTAGACACTTTAATTTTGATCTGAGATAAAAACAAACAAACAAATAGAATATAAAAACAGCGCTTTAACTCAGCAGCTACAACATTGCAGGACATCAGTGTAGTCATGCAGAACCTAAGTGTATTATATTTCAGGGCCAAGGACGCCAAAGAAGAGGGATTTTCTGAGAAGGAACAGTTTTTTTGTTTGTCTTGTTTACGTTCAGCCATTAATGTAAACTTTTAATTTCAATCATGGAAAGTCTTTAGGGGAAAAAAGTGTGCGAGTGGTTTAGTCTGGAAACATTCTCAAAACTCAAACACAACAGAATCCAGGGACGAATGAATAAGAAATATAAGTCATTGTGTAAGGCATTAGTCACTATGTAATTGCTTGTTTATATGTTAATATTTCTTCAATATAATTCTTCTAAAAATGAAAATGTTCTGAATATTGAATTAGCTGTCCTGGTGCTTACCACATAACTGAGCATTATTCTGAGCAGTATTAATTCAATTTATACACTTTTCAGAATAATTCTTGAGCGTCAGAGTAGTTTGCTCAAGAATATATTCACGTAGGAAATCATTTACTTTAGAAAACTCTTCTTCCCCAAAAGAATATTTATAAAAAAGGATTATTTAAAATGCATCAGGATTTTTAAAGAGCAAAATAAATACTGAAGTGGAAAGCTTTACCACTTCTGAGAAAAGGATGCAGCCTATGAACAAATCCTGCTTTTTCAAACATTTGCAAAGCCACCCCTTGACAGTAAATGATCCGAATAGCAGTTACATTCTTTCATGTAAAACATTCTGTTGCACAGCATTGGCATATTACAAAACCCTTGTGAAACTTCAGTTGAAACATATTAACAAATATATTTGTGAGGAAGAACTAGCAGCTAAAGTGTAGGAAGTCCCCATATGGATCCTAGATGTGGGAAAGTCCTTGCAGTTCATTCATCACAGAAAGGGTAATGTATTACATGAGCAGCTGAAATACATTATTTAATACAGCGAACTTGATGGAATGCTGCCGTTCTTTCTCAAGACTAGGACATAGACGTCTGATTTTAAAATCTCTACTCCTAAAATACATTCTAAGTTAAAGCTACTCTAACTGCTCATATATTTCACGGACTGATCAGCTTAGTCAGTTCATAAATAAAGAGTCCAGCAAGACAAAAAATGCTGTGAAACAAACAGCTACAGGGTTAAGAATTAAAACCAAAACCCAAAAAACTCTCACGTTAACTTTTCCCCTGCTATACATGCTTCCATATGAAAGGAGGGAAGCAGAAAATTAATGGTCATTATTATTATTACTCCCTGGAGAAGGGAATGGCAACCCACTCCAGTATTCTTGCCCTGGAGAATCCCATGGACAGAGGAGCCTGGTGGGCTACAGTCCACGGGGGTCACAAAGAGTCAGACACAACTGAGCGACTAACATACATAATTATTACTATTATTTGTATTATGAATTATTGTATATTTTTAATAAAACACTTTTACAACATTGTCTACTCAATGAAAGGTAATTAAATTATTCCAGAAAGGACTTTTTGGTTTGGTTAAAAAAAATCACTGTGTAAGATTTTATTTTAAAACAACAAAACCAACCAAACAAAAAACAATATTTGTTTGAAGAAATGGCCATTTTGTTATCCATTCGGGCCATGGGAAAAAATTTCATCCAGGCTTTAGCTGGCAACAGGCCACACAAGCAGCACCCAGCCCCGCACAGGGAACAGGTTGGCAGATGTTATTAGCTGACTTTTGCTGGAGAACAGTTGGAAAAATCACAAGGTGTCAAACAAGCTTTAAATAAATAAATAGCTTATTTGGCAATGGAAAGGGAGAAAGACAACCAGTTCCTTCGTTGAGGAAGACTGGGATGTTTCTAATTACAGAGTTCCTTTCTGCTGGTTTCACGGGCTGACTTCTTAATGAGAATGGAAATTGTACTCCCACACTCGCAGCTAGAGGTTCTAGGACTTCAGAATGACAATTAGTTTGCAGTTTTGCTGCAGCTCTGTGATCCTAGAGTATGAGAACACCACTGATAGAGAAGAGGAATTCTTCACCCTAGCTTGTTTGTCCCTAACCAGTGACCAACTACCTAGTATATGGGGGATGTCAGATGCCAGCAGAGAACTTCTGACACCATTACTGGAACGCTGGGGTTGAACACCCACTGGAACAGCTTTAAGGGAAACAAACAAACCAACCAACCCAAGATGGACTTGTTGACATCGAAAGGGCACAGCAACTAAATATCCAGTGAGCAGTGGAAAACTTAATTTTGTTTGAAAAGCCAAAATCAAGTGGAAAAATCCTTTCTTTGAAGAAATTAATGTGGCATGATGCTGGAAAGAAGTTACCCCACAACCACCCTCTGCTTGGTTACTGAACCTTAGGCAGGCCCCTTTACTGGAGAGGATCCCGGAGCCAACAGAATTGGGCCACATTGTCTTGAAGCTCCCAGAGAAGAAGCCCCATCAACTCTCTTTTCTGGGTGGACAGCTTGCTAGGCAACATCTGTTACCATAAAAGGGACAGTAAGATCTAAAACAGAACACACACACAATCACACACACACACACAAACATATGTACACACCCATGCCCACACACAGAAACATGCTCACGCGTGCACACACACCCCGCCACTCCTAGAAGTATTATTTTGGAAAGCATGGTTTGTTTAAACTGAAGGATCAACTTTGAACACACCTCTTTGAGGCAAATTCTATGATGACTTTTGTGTCGTTGATCCTTCTTCTGTTTACCTTACTCATCAGTAACCATAACTTGTACAGCAACTAACAAAACTACTAGGGTCTTGCGGTAAGTAGGGATCTCCCGGCCCGTAATATTAACTAGCAGAATTTTCAGGTCACATTTTTACAAACATGTTAAAATATTTATCACTCCTTCAAAAATTACAATCTTCAATTGTTTTTCTTAAATGTAAGACTCCATGACATTGAAAACGAAGACGTTTGTAAGGTATGGACGGCATTCAAAGGCAAACTTCCAGGAGTTAAAAAAAAAAAAAAAAACGTTTCAAATCATTTCATGAAGACACAAAAACCAACCAAAAAACCCGGCCAAGGCTTGTGTCTATAGCCTTTTTAGTTTCCGCAGGATCCGTAGCCTGCTCGGATCTGAACTCGGGGACTGCCCCCCTCTGCAGCAGCCCTCAGTCATTTAGGAGACGCCTTATACGGTGGGTCCTCATTTGTAACCGACTCTGAAAGTCACAGGCCACGTAGATGGAAATATCCGAAGCATCCAAGGGCATCTTTCCCGCGGCGCCCGCCGCGGGCGCGCAGGTCCGAAGCCGCCCACTCCGGGCCGCGGCCGCGGAGCCCGCCCTCTTCCCGGCGCGAGGGAAACTGCAGTCGCCCTTCCCTTTCTCCTGTTACATCCCAACGGGCGATTTCAGCTCCCCGAGAACCCGACGAGTGAATGGCGCCGAGGCTGCCCCGGGGAGGGCCCCCGGTCGGGCGCGGGGACGGGCAGCCCCGAGCGGGCGGGACCCCGGGGGCGCCGCGGGCCGACCCGGGGCCCCTGCCAGGGGGGGCTCGAAGCTGCCCTCGATCCCGCGCGCACCGGGCACTAACGGGATGCTCGTAAACAAGCCGCGGGCCGGGCCCGAGGGAGCCAGCCCGGCGCGAACCTGCGGGCGGGGGGCGGCGCGCGCCCACCCCGGCCCGGGCACCGGACCCGCGCGCCTTGGCGTGTGCCGGGGGCCCGGGCACCCGAGCGGCGGCCCCGCGCACCGCCGCCTCCGGGCCCAGCCCGCGGCGCGGCGGGG
>ML660218.1:10086962-10393047 GCA_007570785.1 Antilocapra americana | reverse complement strand
AAAAAAAAAAAAAAAAAAAAAAAAAAAAAAAAAAAAAAAAAAACGCGAAGGGCGCCGCGCCACCGCGCGGGTGCCGGCCCCCGCGGGGGGTCCCCGGAGCCTCCCCGCCTCCTGGGCCCGAGCGGCGCGGGCTCCGGCGGGCGAGCCGGCGCTGGCGGGGAGCCGCCCGCGCTCCCCCTGCGCTCCGGCCCCCGGGCCCTCCGAGCCGGGCCGGGCGGCGCGGCCTGAAGCGCCCGCGATGGCGAGCCCGCCGGGGCACGGGCGCGCCGGGACGGCGGGCGGGGACGGCCCCAACCTCAACAACAACAACAACAACAACCACCGCCGCGGCGTGCGCAAGTGCGGCTACCTGCGCAAGCAGAAGCACGGCCACAAGCGCTTCTTCGTGCTGCGCGGGCCCGGCGCGGCCGGCGACGAGGCGGGCGCGGGCGGGGGCCCGGCGCCGCAGCCGCCGCGGCTCGAGTACTACGAGAGCGAGAAGAAGTGGCGGAGCAAGGCGGGCGCCCCGAAGCGGGTCATCGCGCTCGACTGCTGCCTGAACATCAACAAGCGCGCCGACGCCAAGCACAAGTACCTGATCGCCCTCTACACCAAGGACGAGTACTTCGCCGTGGCGGCCGAGAACGAGCAGGAGCAGGAGGGCTGGTACCGCGCGCTCACCGACCTGGTCAGCGAGGGCCGCGCGGGCGCCGGCGACGCGCCCCCCGCCGCCGCCGCCGCCGCCGCCTCTGGGTCCTGCAGCGCCTCCCTGCCCGGCGCCCTGGGCGGCTCGGCGGGCGCCGCCGCGGCCGATGACAGCTACGGGCTGGCGGCGCCCGCCACGGCCGCCTACCGCGAGGTGTGGCAGGTGAACCTGAAGCCCAAGGGCCTGGGCCAGACCAAGAACCTGACGGGCGTGTACCGCCTGTGCCTGTCGGCGCGCACCATCGGCTTCGTGAAGCTCAACTGCGAGCAGCCCTCGGTGACGCTGCAGCTCATGAGCATCCGCCGCTGCGGCCACTCGGACAGCTTCTTCTTCATCGAGGTGGGCCGCTCGGCCGTCACGGGCCCCGGCGAGCTGTGGATGCAGGCCGACGACTCGGTGGTGGCGCAGAACATCCACGAGACCATCCTGGAGGCCATGAAGGCGCTCAAGGAGCTCTTCGAGTTCCGGCCGCGCAGCAAGAGCCAGTCGTCCGGCTCGTCGGCCACGCACCCCATCAGCGTGCCCGGCGCGCGCCGCCACCACCACTTGGTCAACCTGCCCCCGAGCCAGACGGGGCTGGTTCGCCGCTCGCGCACCGACAGCCTGGCCGCCACCCCGCCCGCCGCCAAGTGCAGCGCGTGCCGGGTGCGCACGGCCAGCGAGGGCGACGGCGGCGCGGCGGCGGCGGCGGGGGCCGGCGCGGGGGCCGCGGCGGCGGCGGGTGGCAGGCCGGTGTCGGCGGCGGGCAGCCCCCTGAGCCCGGGCCCGGTGCGCGCGCCCCTGAGCCGCTCGCACACGCTGAGCGGCGGCCGCGCGGGCAAGGCGGCGCCGGCGCCGGCAGGGGGCGGCCTGCAGCACAGCCGCTCCATGTCCATGCCCGTGGCGCACTCGCCCCCGGCGGCCACAAGCCCCGGCAGCCTGTCGTCCAGCAGCGGGCACGGCTCGGGCTCCTACCCGCCGCCCCCCGGCCCGCACCCGCTCCTCCAGCACCCCCTGCACCCCCAGCGCCCCTCCAGCGGCAGCGCTTCGGCCTCGGGCTCCCCCAGCGACCCCGGCTTCATGTCCTTGGACGAGTACGGCTCCAGCCCCGGGGACCTGAGGACCTACTGCGGCCCCCGGAGCAACACGCCCGAGTCCATCGCCGAGACGCCCCCGGCGCGGGACGGCAGCGCGGGCGAGCTGTACGGCTACATGACCATGGAGCGCCCGCTGAGCCACTGCGGCGGCCGCGCCTACCGCAGGGTCTCCGGGGACTGCGCCCCGGACTTGGACCGAGGGCTGAGGAAGCGGACTTACTCGCTGACCACGCCTGCCCGGCAGCGCCCGGCGCCCCAGCCGTCCTCCGCGTCCCTGGACGAGTACACGCTGATGCGGGCCACTTTCTCGGGCAGCTCCGGCCGCCTGTGCCCGTCCTGCCCCGCGTCCTCTCCCAAAGTGGCCTACCACCCGTACCCCGAGGACTACGGCGACATCGAGATCGGCTCGCACCGCAGCTCTAGCAGTAACCTGGGCGCGGACGACGGATACGTGCCCATGACTCCCGGCGTGGCCCTCCTGGGGGCGGGCAGCGGGAGCTGCAAGAGCGACGACTACATGCCCATGAGCCCCACCAGCGTGTCGGCCCCGAAGCAGATCCTGCAGCCGCGCCCCGTGCCCGCCGCCTTGCCCCCCTCGGGGGCCGCGGTGCCCACGCCCGCGTCGGCGGTGGGCAGGGCCTTCCCGGGCCCCGCGGGCGGCTATAAGGCCGGCTCCCCGGCCGAGAGCTCCCCGGAGGACACGGGGTACACGCGCATGTGGTGCGGTTCCAAGCTGTCCGTCGGGAGCGCCGACGGCAGGCTGTTGCCCAACGGGGACTACCTCAACATGTCCCCCAGCGACGCGGGCACCGGCGGCACCCCGCCCGACTGCTTCTCGGCCGCGGGGGAGACACTTCAGGGCGTGCCCAGCTACTGCTACAGCTCCCTGCCGCGCTCCTACAAGGCCGCCCACGCCTGCCACGGCGACAGCGACCAGTACGTGCTCATGAGCTCGCCCGTGGGCCGGGTCCTGGAGGAGGAGCAGCTGGAGCCGGCCCCCGGCCCCGCGCAGCCGGCCAGTGCCTTCCCGACCGCGGCGGCTGGCAGCGGCCGCCCCCAGCCACCCCACCCCGCCGTGTCTTCGTCTGGGAGGCCCGGCGGCGGTGGCGGCGGAGCTGGCCGCCCCGACGGCTTCCTGGCCCAGCGCTGCCGGGCAGTGCGGCCCACGCGCCTGTCCCTGGAGGGGCTGCCGGCCCTGCCCCGCATGCACGAGTACCCGCTGCCGCCCGAGCCCAGGAGTCCTGGCGAGTACATCAACATCGACTTCGGGGAGGCCGGCGCGCGCCTGTCGCCGCCGGCGCCCCCGCTGCTGGCCTCGGCCGCCTCCTCGTCCTCGCTGCTGTCCGCCGGCAGCCCCGCCTCCTCCCTGGGCTCTGGCACCCCGGGCACGAGCGGGGACAGCCGGCAGCGCTCCCCGCTCTCCGACTACATGAACCTCGACTTCAGCTCACCCAAGTCGCCGCAGCCTGGCGCCCAGGGCCGGGACCCCGTGGGCTCCTTGGACGCCCTGCTGTCCCCCGAGGCCTCCGTGTACCCACCGCTGCCCCCTCGCCGGGCCGCCCCCTCCTCGGGCCTGCAGCCGCCGCCCCCGCCGCCCCCGCCGGGCGAGCTGTACCGCCTGCCTGCGGCACCCGCCTCCCAGGGCCCGGGCGCGGCCTCCTCGTTCTCGGACACGGGGGACAACGGCGACTACACCGAGATGGCCTTCGGCGTGGCCGCCACCCCGCCACAACCGATCGCGGCGCCCCCGAAGCCCGACAGTGCCCGCGTGAGCAGCCCCGTGTCCGGCCTCAAGAGGCTGAGCCTCATGGATCAGGTATCGGGGGTCGAGGCCTTCCTGCAGGCCGGCGGCCAGCCCCCAGACCCGCACCGGGGGGCCAAGGTCATCCGTGCGGACCCGCAGGGGGGCCGCCGCCGCCACAGCTCGGAGACCTTCTCCTCGACCACCACTGTGACCCCCGTGTCCCCGTCCTTCGCTCACACCCCCAAGCGTCACAACTCGGCCTCGGTGGAGAACGTCTCTCTCAGGAAAGGCAGCGAAGGAGGCGGCGGCGGCGTCCTGGGTGGGGGCGACGAGCCCCCTGCGTCGCCGCGCCAGTTGCCCCTGCAGACGCCGCGACAGGCGCGGGCCTGGACGCCGGCTCAGCCTGGCGGCGGCCTGGTCAGCTGTCCCGGGGGCAGCAGCTCGCCGGTGCGCCGGGAGACGTCCGCCGGCTTCCAGAACGGCCTCAACTGCATCGCCATCGACGTGAGGGACGAGCCGGGGCTCTCGCCGCGCCTGCAGCCCCTGCACGCGCAGACGGGCGACCGGAGCGCCCGGGGCCGCGCCCGGAGCCTTGGGGGTCTCATCAGCGCCGTGGGCGCGGCCAGCCCCGCTGGGGTGTGCGGAGGACCGGGCCCCGGCGCCCTGCCCGCGGCCAACGCCTACGCCAGCATCGACTTCCTGACGCATCACCTGAAAGAGGCCACGGCGGTGAAAGGTGAGGGCGCGGCCGGGCAGGGGGGCGGGCCCCGGGGCGGCTGGGAGCCGCTTCCCTTGGGGGTACCCTGAGCTAAGTGCCCGCGTTCTGGCGCAGGGTTCTCGCTTTGTTTTGCGTTTGGCCTAGTGTCTGTCTTTCCCCGAAGAGCTCGCCAGAGCGCTCAGGTCGCCTTTGAGTTGAACTGTGAGTCTTCCAACCCCGGAGGCAGATCTGTTTTCTTTGGCCCCAGAGCCCCCCTCTGCTTCCCTTCTGTGAACACCTGGCGGGGTTGGGGGTCCCCCCCCAGGTCAGCCACTCCCGCGGGAGGTGGCCCAGGGGGTCCTCCCATCTGTGAGGTGGGAAACTTCCGCTGGGAGGGGCCTGCCCACTGGCGGCTCCCAGACCCGCAGACGTCACCTCTCTCTTTGTTTTCCTGGAAGCTTGGCCAGGCTGATTCTTGCTTAGCCTCTAAAAGTTTATAAAAGCGGCCCGAAAGTTGTTTAGGAAACGAGCATCCATTTTGGCTGGCCGTTGCAGGGAGCCCTGAGCCATTTCAAGTTTACGTGGGGACGGTAGGAGCTTTTCCACCAGAGACATGCCTGTTGTCCAGGGGGCTGAAAGGGGGCTGCTGCTTAAGCGCAGCTCTGGAACTTGAGTGCTGCTGGGGGTCACCTGGGGAGTCTGAGGTGGGCTGGCCAGGCTGGGTGAACCCCCGAGGTTCCTGCGCAGTGGCTCTGGGATGTGGCTCCCCGGGTGCCTTGCTGAGAATAAGAAGCACCCCTGTGCCACTGGGGCTGCTGGGCGGAGTCGGGGGCACTTGCCCCAGTTAGGCCACCCGGAGGAGGTCTCAGAAATGACCTGTGGGGCCAGCCTAGGTAGGTGCAGTCAAGGAAACTGGCCAGTGGGCGGAGCCCAGGCGGTGAGAATCCGGGCTTCAGAGAAGACTGGAAGGCGGCAGTGGGTCCTTTCAGTGCCCAGTGGTGCCCCTCCCCTCTCCCCGCAGGGCCACAAGGACAGAGCTGTGCTCACCTCGACCTGGTTGTCACAGACCCTGAATGATGAGGGGAGGGAGGGTGGGCTCAAAGAGTTTCTTAATTTTCTAGCTGCTTCCGTGCAGGACGCTAGAGGCGCTGTGGGAGCCGCAGAGGACAGAGTAGTGAACAGTGCTCAGATGCTGGCCTGCAGCAGTCTGCAGGCGTTACAGGGTGATGGTGGACGCAGCCTGGGTGTCTGTACACCTTGGGTTCTGAAAGCAAACAGGCGCATCTGATGCGGGCTGAATCCAGCCTGTGTTTTCTGGCATCCGTGGGATTTGAAGTTACAGCTGGGTTCCGGAGGGAGGGGACACAGGTGCACCTGTGGCCCATGCCAACACGATACTGTAGAGCCATCATCCTCCAACTGAAAGTGAGTTTAAAGAAGAAAGAAAAGAAATGTATAGCGGTAGGGTGGATACCCTATTATTCTTATACAATAGAGGAAGAGCGATTTGCTTTTTTTACTAAAATCATGGACTACAGATGAAAAGAGGCACAGAGAACTCAGGGCCACAGCCCTGCGGCACCTCCTGATGCCAGTTGAATGCCATCAGGCTGTGCCCCGCAAATGGTGATGCTCAGCGGAAGGCCGCTTTGCTTGGAGGCACTTAAGCCCTACAGGTGCGTCTGAAAAATTGCTGGTGTGTCTGGGAGTTGAAGGATTATTAGCCACCGCCCAAGACACAGGCCTGATGAACAGCAGCATGGCTAGACTGGCTGGGGGAAAGATCCGCACGCACAGGAAGGGGTATAGACCGTAGTGAACACCAAAGTACATCTTGCTGTAATCTGATTCTCATCAGAATAAACAGCCTGAGAACACAACACCTTTTACAGCCTCTGGTGGAGCAGGCAGGAAAAACGCGGACTGGATTGCGGAGCGCCCTGGGAGGGGGTTCCCGCAGCAAGCCGAAGAGGGAGCTGGGGTTGTGCGCCTCCAGGCCTGAAAGAATCCAAGGCCTTTGGGATAAAGTAGATACATTCAGAAACATGATTCACGGCTGATATAATGCCCTTTTCAGATGAGGGAAAATTTTAACCTGCAAGAGAGAAGTTTAGCGAGAGGCCTGGTCTGGCTTGTTTTGTCCCCGATTTCCCACCAGTACGACATTCCTCTCAGCCTGTAGGATTCGGGCTCTGAAATCAAAACAGTTTGTAAGTTCCGTGGTCACTGAAATAGCTTTGGATTGCTGTTTGTCCAAAGTCTCTGTGGGTGTTACGGTAAACACCCTCTTAAGAAGGGAAGAAGACTACTTTTAAACAAAACAGATAACTACAATGGATCCGTTGTGTCCAAACCATATTTTTTTTTCTTTCTTTCAAAAAGGCCTACCCGCTAAATGGATTTCTAGTAGGCTAATTTGAGCACAGAGAACAGTGACTAGGGAAGAGGAGGCTCTCATTTTAATTAACGGAGGAAGCTTAATTGTGTTCTCTGGAGCCAGAAGGGACTGTCGGGAAAGCTTGAATGAGCGTCCACGTCTGTTTAACTCCTGTTTGTGCATAGACGTTGGTTTGTGATGCGCGTAAATAAAAAGTTCACAGGAGATCAGTGTTCTTTGAGAGCATGATTTATGGAGGGAAGACAGCAAAGCATTTCTTTGAAGATAAAATGGAAAGTGAGCTTCCTGAATCGTTGGGTGCACTGCCCTGACCCTCAGAAGTGGCTGTGTTTCCACACACAGCTCCTTGGGTTCTGCAGGGAAAAACTCCGTGAGCTCCATGCAGTTGGACCCATTCGGGGTCTCTTGGGTAGTGTTTGGCATTTCGATAAGCGGTGACAAAGAGTTCAGGTTCCAGCCACATTTTCTGGTTGGTTGTTTCCAGTAGAATTTGGGCTGGGGGTGGAGTTTCAGTGCTGGAGCCAATTAAAAAGCTAGTACTCCTTAGATTGACACCCAGACATGTGTTTATGTCTTTGTAGGTCTCCAGAGAAGATGAAAATTTAACTCTAAATTATGCATCTCACTTGGGAGCAGGGAGAAGGTACTTACCCTGTGTTTCGTGGGTGTGTTTGTGGAAAAGTCTAAGCCATCTTTACGGTGTTGTTTGGGAAACAGACATGCTGCTGCTGAATTTACTGAGCATTAAAGCTGCTTTTTAAAATTAACTTTGTATGTTTGGTTGTTAGGATTATAGATTGTCATAGACTGTAAACTATGCTATTTTAGTATTTCTCTTTCCTGAGGTTTTCGTTCTAAAATTGGTGGTGTGTATGTACAAGGCGGATTAGATAAGAATTACCCTGAAAGCATCTGTATTTAAATTTGTTTGATAAAAGGACTATTTATTCACATCCCACAGAAAGAATCGTGGGATAAGAGAGCAACACCATCACAGTTTGTGTTTAAGAGTGTTGTCTGTTAAAGTCTTCAAGCAGGGGACCTGAGTATTTTTAGAACTCCAAGGAGATGGCTTGACAAACCGCACACACTTTATTTTCTCGGTCGGGCTTGCTTTTCCGCGTTGGTTGGCCGGCTCTTATCATAGTAAGCCAATCATGGGCCCAGCTCCCACCCTGTTCCCAAGAGCAGACAACTGAGGTGCTAATGAAAACACACACAGGCTTTCCTGAATGAAAGTCACATGACTTGTTCTAGTTCCTTTATTGAAAGAGAAACCTTTACTAAAATAGTGCTTCAGAGAAGGAGGCAGGGTGTGCGGAACACTAACCCAGGAATCAGGAAACCAGGTTTCTAGTTGCTGATCTTGTATGGGAGTCACGTACAAGCCGAGTCCCTCTGTCTCACTTTCTCGGGCTGCAAAGCAAGGTCCTTATTACCCTCTCCTCCTGTGTTCCACGGGGCGGTCCACGTCCAGAGAGCTTCAGCTCCTCTCAAAGTATGCCAGTAAATCCCGGGGTGCTGGTGATATTTATTACCTTGAAACCACAAGCGTGTGCAGGGAAGACACTTCTGTCGATGCGTGTTTGTAAGTTAAAAGCAAAAGCCCAAACCCTCATAGTTGTCTGAAAGTGGAGCCAGTACCTTCCTGAGAAATGCAGGCCTCCTCATTTAGTTTCACTCCAGTCTCTAAGAGCCATTGTTTTCTCCCATCTCTGTTTCACTTGAGCTTTTTTTTCCCCATAGATAATTATCAATTGTCCCGTAGTAGTGTTTTAAATTACGTAGTAGAGTAACAGCGATGGAAAATAGCATTCCAATCCTGAAACTATACCAGGACCGCACTTTCTGATGCCCTTTTACAATGCGGTCATATATTAAGAGATATTGTCGAGAAGAAAACGTGTAACTGGAACGTAGATTCTCAGACTGCCAGTGCTGGCCCTTCATCTGAGCCTTCTAGCTGCTGAGCATCGCTGTCTGACGGGCCTCGCTCCGCGGGGTCGGCTCGGTGAGTGCGGTCACCCCTGTGCTGGCTGCGGTCTGCCGGGTCATCCCAGCTGGCCAGGAAGGTCCCCAGCGTGTGATTCTTTCATTCTTCCACGAGCCTGCCGCCCTCCTGAAAAGGAATCCTAATAGATGATTAACGCTCTGTTTTCTTTAGACCTTAGTATTAGAACGAGTCTCTTGCTGAAAAGAACTTGCAGAAGTTGGAGGACCAGCACAGGAATGATGGCTGTTCTGTTAGAATTCCCACTAAGGCGTTTTCTGTAGAAGCGGAGTTCCAAGAGCCGGTTAACGTTTGGTATCGGATTTGGCACGTGGAGAGGGTTTTTTGTTTTGCTTTTTGGGGTAGAATCAAGTGTTCCCCTTTCACCTTAGAAACTGAAGGGAAAATGTCCTTGACTCTTCCCATCTGCTTTGCCAAGTATGTGAGCAGGGGAAAGCTGAGCGGGAAAGAGAGCATGGTGTCCTGCCCCCCCCCCCCCCCCCAGGGGGATCTTCACCCCGGTCCCTGTAATAGGTGAATTTCGGTCAACTTTATCTGCTGAGACACGAGTAGAAGGTTTTTCCGTACAAGTTGGGGAAGGCTTTTAATGCTGGCATTTTTCATCCCCAAACAATTTTCTGAACCTGCAGAATCAGTAGTTATATACCTGTGACTGATCAGGCTGTAGGATTCCTGAGAACAGCGCTCTCCAGATTTCAGTGCGAAGATTCTTTCCAAGCTCGTCAATTTGGATGCGTTCTTCAAGATGGCAGTGATTATTCTGAGTCACTCAAGGCTGCATATTGTAGACAGAGCTCGTCTACGAGAGATTTGTAGGTTTGTTTCTGGAGAGAACTAGTGAAGTCATCAGTCAAGATCGAGGAAATGCTGAGGTTGGGGATTGCTCCTGACTCTTCCGTGTCTTTCTGGCTGGCTGGCACACACTTGCATTGACTGTGTGTGGGATTAGAGAGCACAGAAGAAAGTGTGGACAGAGAGAGCTGGAGCCTGTTGAAAACTAGCATGTGCTCTGTGGCTGCAAAGTATAGGAACTATGTCTGTGCTTGTGGGGTGGGGGTGGGTCTCATTTCATTGAATTCATTGCATCAGAATGGAATTCACTGAATTCCACTGAAATGTAACTGGGTTAAAACCTGTAGGCTGCATGTAACAGTCAGGTTAGCCGTTCTGATTTCTTTTCTGCTGGATTAGGAAATGTTACGTTTATATCAAGTTACTTTCACCTGTGCAGAGACTTTTTAAGAGTTGATCAGGCAGAGACGTCTTCAGACGTGGCCCTGTGTTCTCATGCCAGCTGTGACACTTGTGCCCATAGACAGGATTTAAAAATGTCCTCTGCTTATGGTGTTTAACTTGGAATATGTGGTCAAGTATTATGGTCTGTAACATACATTGAAGAATGATTATGTGCATAGCATTTTGTAAGCACTGGGCTTTTTAGTATCATTTTTAATTGAAGAGTACCAAACTCTGCATAAAAATTATTATTTGGGGGTGATGTGTGTGTGCCTATATGTGTTTAGTTTCATAATTTCTCATCCAGTTGTACTCCAAGAGGCTTAATGTGGACATTTTTTTCAGACTTCAAGCTCCAATAGTGAATAATAATGTTCTCTAATCATGTTAAAACTTTATAACCTTAAGTATATGTATAGTGTTAGCTGTCACTTTAGTCTATCCATTAAGTGTTGGTACAGATGCTTCAGTGAATTGCTATAGTACAATGTTAAATTCCAGTTCTTTCAATGTGAAAAAAATAGGTACTATATAGAGTTCATTATATTAGTGATTTTAATAATTATCATAAAATCCACATGTATGTCTTAATAATGACATATTTTTGCACAGAATCAATTTATAATCTTTAATATTTATAAACATGACCTAGTACTTTTGCAATGCAAATTCAGAAGTCCTTACTTACATCTGCCCATTTCTTTGCCTCCAAATTATAAGTGTAAGTAGTAATCCCCAAAACTTGAAGAACAGTGAATGAGGCTGAAAGAATGCTACTGAAGTTGAGATGATGAAAATGCAGCCGTTACTCTGGTCAGTGTTGAAATATAATTGCATGTCCCTCTCTCTCTCCTTTCAGCCAAAAGAAGTGTTTTAAAGATTCAAAGAGTAAGCTTTTTGTCACTTCATAGTGTTCAGAGGTTTTAATACATAGGGTCTTACCGGATACTCCAAAAGCCCTACCTCAGAGCAGAGCTGCCCGGGTCCCTGTTTTTGGAATAAGGAGCCTGTAGCTCAGAGAGTCCCAGCGACTTGTCTCGGAATCCCTGAGCCAGGAAGGGCGGTGGTGGGTTGAACCTTGCAAAGATGCCGTCTTACCAGCTGACTCCCGGCTAGCGTATCCCGTATTCTGCAGGCCCTACACGCTGTCTGCTTTGGAAGTTCATATGCCGTAGTGATCTTGGGATTTTCTGTAGACTTGCCTCAGGCAGCTTTCAAGTTAACAGCTGGGTTGTTATTTCACTTACTGAATACTTACTGAATCTCCCTGTCTTTTCTTCCGTACATTATTCATTCAGAGTAAGATGGGGACAGCAAAGCAGGAAGATTGGATGATAAAGGAAAGCGCCCTCATTTTTTTTTAATGTATTAATTTTTTTTTTTTTTTTTACATTTTTGTTGGTCTGTAATTGACTGATAATGTTGTGTTAGTTTCAGAAAGCTCCCTTATTTTTTAAACTGGTTTCCACACCTGCCAGGTCAGAGCTCAGGATTCAGTATTATTTTCAAGGCTCTGGTGGTGTCGGTGTGTTTCAGAGGTAACTCAGATTGTTGGTTGGTCATCTGTTTGGGGGATCCCAGGCTGTCTTCCTGGAGTTCCAGTGACCCACAGAGTGGATGCTTGTACTCCTCAGCTGTCTTTGTCTTCACGAAACAAACTGCATGTTACACCTGATAAGAGACCTCCCCCTTGCAACACCACACGCTTGCAAGCTCTCTCCACGCGGTGTGGTGGCAATCAGAAAAACAGAAAAGCCAAGGTCGCTTTGAGGAAAAGGGGTCAAGAACCCTCAGGTCTGATGAGACTATTCGAAGGCTGTGGAAACAGAGGGTGGGGGGAGGTGGGCGTCTTCTGCAAGGTCACTGATTTCATTAGTTGGAAACAGTGTTTGTAAACGTTCTCTGGAAGGAATGGGGCGTTCTGTGTCTCTGTGGGCTTCTGTGTGGCGATGAAGACCTTGCTCTTCCGACTCGGCCTGCCCCCTCTGGAATGATGTATTGTCTGTAGAAGTGCTATTTACTAGGCTTTTTTTTTTTATTTTGGAGCCTCTCAGGAAATTGCTTCGTGCATGCGCTACAAGGTGTGATGGTGGACAGAAGCAGAGAAAGCAGACCCTCAGATGAGGAAGCAGCCTGAATCAGGGTGATGGCCTAGCGCCCATGTGGGCAGTGTCTCCTGGGGGTGCAGAGGGCAAGGGCTCGGCAGCCAGTCAAACTCACATGCTTCCTTGTAAGAAAAAAAGAGAAAAGGAAGAATGAACATGCTCGGGGTAGTTCAGATCAGAGACCTATACAACCTGGAACACGTGGGTTCCTTTTCTTTGTCGGTGGGTCACCTGGGTCCGCTGAGTCAGCATCCAGCGGCTCTGTGTTCTCAGTCATCCTGTGAAGATCCTTAAGATGCTTTCCTTTTCTAAGTGAAATATCATATACTCATTACGGATATGTCCGTTAACAGTTTCCTAAGAAATGAGTCATCACTCTATTGGATGATGAGTCTGTTCGGAAACGAACAATTGTAGAATTTGCCTGAGGACCCATAAGTAACTCATCAGTGGTGATCTTCTGCGGAGGGGATCATTTCACCAGTGCCCTTCTTGCTTTTGAGATCTTTTTTCTTTTTCTTTTTTTGAGGAAACAAATGTATTTACTTAGATTCATAGTTATAGGATGAGAAATGATTTTTCGGAAGGCGCTGCCTTCCTAAGGGGTGACTCTGAGCCCCCTTCAGAAGGCAGAAAGGAAGAGGTAAACATAGTAACAGTTCACACAACAGCTCTCCACGCTGGGCCAAAAGGGTAGTCGGGCTCTACCGCCTCGCACCCTGGGGAGTGGTTCAGGGCTGTGTTCACAGGAGCCGTCAGTCTCTCCAGTGCCAAGCAGAGACCACTTCCTTCCTGGCAGAGGCAGCCTGGGGTCAGGCGCCTGCCATCAGAAGCACGTGCATGAGCGATTCCCGCAGCTGTCAGCCGGTGCAGGGTCAACAGGCCGGGAGTGAGTGGAGTGATGGAACGGCCCCTCGGGATCAGACGGAAGCCGAGCTCTGGGGAGCACTCCCCAGTTAGGTGGAAAGCGGATGGGGATGGAGATGCGAATGTTTGTAAGTAAAAGCCACAGCGTTTCCCTGGAGGCAGTCTGACACCTCCCCTGAAAACTTGCCCTCTTGCGAGGACCTGGGACAAAGCACTGGCTGCCCAGCCCGCTGCTGGTGATGGAAAGCCACTGAACGTGGAGGCTGCGGCCAGTGACCATCTCGCGCCGTGGAGAAGCCCCTGGCCCTGGGAGGGACACACCCGTTCTCTGGCCTGCCAGGCCCAGCGGAGGCTCCATGCAATCCCTGCTGCTTCCCTCTCATAGGGTTTCCAGAGCCCACGATGGATGGATGGATGGATGGATGGATGGATGTTGGGGGAATTGAGAGGTGGGGAAGAAGTTTTGAAATTAGGCCAGGATGTTCTCCGTAAATTTAAAGACTATGCAGGGAGTGTTTTAGAAAGTCCAGGCAATAAGTAGGATTAAGCTGGGAGTGGATTAGTGGCTGTGGTACAGGTTGATTTTATTTGAAGATGACGGATGGGCAATACAGCCCAGAACTCCTGAACTGCTAAGACGACAGGAATTCCTAGAAAGGGAAAGGGGTCCATTTCTTCCACCACAGCCTGGATGCATTTTTTCAAAGATAAATTGTTAATGTCGTTTGTGGTGGTGCCATGCTTCTGTTTTATTCTTATATGATGATGTCGGTACTTTTAAAAGTTGTTTTCTAGCATGAAAGAGACCTAAAATAACACTTTCCATATTATGCAAATAAACAGAAAACAAAGCCGTGAACTATCATGAGCTCTTCACTATAACTCATAAGCTCAGTTATATTTATACCAAAAATTTTAAGCAAATATCTAATCAAATATTTCTATCAAATAGGCTTGGTGAAACTACTACAAAGAACTCTTCTTACTTTACCAGTTAAACTTTTAATAAAGGTACAGTTCAGTTGAAAATATTTAGATGGATTTTTGCAAAATATCTTTGTTGCCAAACTGCAGTGTGTCTCTTCTTTCTCCCGAATATTATAAAACAGGAGTGGACGTTTAGCTCCGTCAGTTTCAGAAAACCCAGCTTAACTGGATGAGTAAACAAAAATTAAACTTTAGTAGTGAATGATGTGAATATATTCAATATGAAATATCGACACACTCCTATAAATAGCATTCATGGATTTTTAAACATTCTTTCAACTTCATTTATTTTTGCCAGCTGTTTGAAATGAGCATTTTCTTTCCAAGTTGAAAGTTCACATTGCTTCCAAGTCAACAGACGTTCTGATATTGAGTATCGTATCAGAGCTGTGAAGATGCAGAATCAGGGACAGAACTTAATGCCGGTTTACTTCGTGCTTCTTATCACAAGCAGTTTAGCCTGTGGGTCGTGCTGGTTTATGAACAGACTTGGTTCCAAATGAAATATTGCACGCTGGTAAAACACCCACGTTTCCCCCGCGGGGAGCATCTCATTCAGCCCTTAGAATAATTCTGGGTGATGAGCGTGCATCTTGGCCACTCAAGTCTGTGGCCATTCAGCTGGGATGCTCAGAGTTCATCTTTGCGTTCCCGCCTGAGCCATTCTCGGCCAGAGACGCAGGATGGACTGTCATCGCTGGGCCTGCGGGTGTCTTTGGCTGGAAACTCCTGGTGGGACCACAACTTGGAGTGCCCCTGCCCGCCCCCTGCCCCCTACACGTGGAGTCCACCCAAGGAACTGGAATTTCCACACGAGTTTTCTCTGAGAACCCCCAGGTTTCATTCTGCTGCGGCCCCAGCCCCGAGCTACCAGCTCCTCTGGCACTGCGCTGTCTCACCTCACGACTCCCAGCATCTTTGCCGTCTGGCCCCAGAAACTTCGCTGGATCCCTTCCCCTGCCTTCTGAGTCTCCTCTGCTCGCCGGCGACTCCTGCTGGATAGAGGGGCTCCGCTGTGGTCCGCCGGCAGCCTGTTCCTGCCGCTCGGAGCCGCGGACGCGAGCGTAGGGTGTGCAGGGCTGTGGCCGTCCCTGAGGAGTCAGCATTTCGATTTCAGTTAGTATTTTTCTCATAAACGATCTGTAGACATTACACATAATCACAGTTCTATTTATAGGTCAGGCTTCAACCTTGCTCAGTTTCTAGACGTCCGGGTAGTTTCTAGGGCGAGTTCTGTTTTCTTTAGGCATGCCCGAGACTGTTTGGCACACCCTAACTTGAACTTTTTTTTTTAAAAAAGTGTGTGTTTTATCTGTTTTGTTTTTTCTTGAAGAAGCAAGCAAACAAATGACAGGAGCTTCCCTTCAGGGGCTCCTGGGAAGAGAGAAAGGTGGGCATGGGAGCAGGAGAGACGGAGGCTGGGGAGGCCCCTTCTGCCTTGGGGTTTCAGACTCAGCCAGCTTGCTGTGTGCATGCTAAGTTGATTGAGTTGTGTCCCCGACTCTTTGTGACCCCCCAGACGGTAGCCCGCCAGGCTCCTCTGTCCATGGGATTCTCTAGGCAGGAATACTGAGTGCGTTGCCGTCTCCTCCTCCAGGAGGCCTTCCAACCCGGGGATCAGACCCACGTCTCTTGTGTCTCCTGCCTTGGCATCTGGATTCTGTATCCCTGGCACCATGTGGGAACAGAGATGCCAGTTGTGGCGTGCTGTGCACTTTAAAACTGTCACCCGTTTGAAAAACAGCAAAGTGAGGACTGAGATGACAGAGGTTTGGCTTCCAAGTGGAAAAACAGACCAAAAATAAAAGCCCCCCACCCCAAAACCAAAAGTACTGAATCTTCAAGCCTACCTTTGAAGCTGAGGAAACACATCTAATATTGATGTGTTCAGAGCATGAAGTAATGAACAGGTGATAACAAATGTTCCAGAAACTAAAACAGGGGAGAGGGGGGCAGAAGGTGAAGAGGAGGTGAGGTCTGGGGGCATTTCCAGATAGAGTCCGTGTGGGCAGAGAGTGACTAGAGGTGCAAAGGCCCTGGGGCAGACAGTCACTGGTGTGCCCAGGACCGGGAGGAGAGCCGCAGAGGCGCTGAGGACTAACGGCAGCCGCCCGGGATGTGTGGAGCCTGGGGTGGAGACTGTGTCACAGCACAGGCGGAAAACGTAGTTGCTTTGAACAACGTGGAAAGCGTTTAAAAGCTTCCCTGCAGCATCTTTTTTTTTCCACTTCGCTTGACTCTCTTTCTCAAAGATTGTGCATCACAGGTGGAGAGACCCCAAAGTCCTCTGGGGGAAGGAAGCTGCGGAGGGGTCCCTGGGGTGGGGAGGGCAGAGGGGGACATGGCCACAGGGTGAATAGCGGCGTCAGGGCACCCGTGTTCAGTCCCGGAATTGCGTGCTCAGCTACACAGATGTGTCTGGAAAGCGCCTTATGATTTGTAAAGCGTGTTTAGTTGGTATTCCATCCTCAGGACCTCCCGGGGGGACAAGTCCTTGTTCTTGTTTCTCAAAGGGACCACCCGAGGGGGAAGGGTTCCGGCGGTCGGTGCGCCCAGGGGCGCCTCTGCCGGGCTGTTGGGGGGCGGTGCTCCTTGCGGCTCAGGCTGCCTGGGGTTTCGTGTCTTCTTCGCACCCTGGTACCCTCTGAAAAACTGGGTCGGTTACTCCTTCCCTCCCCAGTGCATCTGTCCATCCGTGCTGTCCTGTGAGGAGCCCCAGTTCAGGCTCTGCGGCCAATGGGCTTCCTTCCTCAGCTGACTGGGAAACTCAAGTGATAGATAAGCCAGGAGTCCTTGTATTTCTTGGAGATGGGACCTCACCAGGAAAGCGCTGATGGGGTGATTTTGGAGCTGAGAGTGTCAGAGCCCAAGAGAAGCTAGTGAATCACGTGGTAAAGACCCTTCCCTCATTTCAGCCTGTCTTCGAGGAAACCGCAGACGTGATCCATAGACTTGGGTGTGGGCATCTGTAACGCACTTGACGTTTAAGGACTTAACGTGGGTTTAAGTCTATCTTTAGAATGTAGGCTGAGCCTTACTTAATTTTTCTTAAATGCTTAAGAAAGCGATGGTCTGGGTGTAGTGTCTTAACGAGCGTCGTCCATTTGAACAAGAGAAAAGCAACGATGTCGTCCTAATTATTTATTTCAACTGTGTTAGTCATCATTTCTTCCCTTAGGGGCTGCCGTAACATCGTCCCAGGCCGGAAGGGTGAAATTCCGTTTTCTCTGTGCAGTGTATATCTCAGGAAACAACGCTTACGCGCGTGGGTCTCTTGATGTCTCTGGTTCGTAGAGTTGCTCTAGAGAATTTGATGGGTAAGGAGTCCCGGCAGGAGGCTGCGTGTTCGCGTGTGGGGAGTTCTGTGCCCAGCTCCTGGGTCTCGGCGGGCACACGCGGCCAGGGCTCTGCCCCTGTCTCTGCGTCTGCCGCCCCAGCCCTGCAGATAGAAATAGCTGGATTGGTGCATCCTCTCGTCACACCCACCCAGAACGTCTGACATATGAGCAGGTCTGCTCTTGTCTCTCTCAGTTACAGGTCAGGACACTGTGAAGCCTCCTGCCCCATTCACGTTCAGTTCGGTGCAACAAGTGGAAGCTGTAAAGTGGCCAGCTGCCCTCTACGGACGATGGAGAAAATACGTCATTTTATCTGAATTCACACAGAGCGAGTGTCACAGAATCGTAAAGCTGTGAAGTGTGATGAGGCGGGAGGGACCTCCCGGGACGGGGCATCCTTGTGTGTCCGATGCTCTGCTGGTGGGGACGGGCCTAGGTGTGTGATCTTGGGACATCGTTGTTGCCGTGTGTGTCCTTCTGATTCCTGAAGAGGTGGGTGGGAGCCCCCTCCGTTCTCGAGTCGTAGAGATCCCGCCCAGCTTTTGGAGCCCGGGGATGTGTTCATGTCAGTCAGCACTTCCTTTTACTGTAAGAAACGTCCTTACACTAAGTTGACCGTTTCCCCTGCGTTTTCTCTGTAACTCTTCAGTGGCTTGGGAAGCTGTCTTGGCGTGGCTGGCTGTTGAGTTCCTGCTGTCTGCCTTCTCTCCAGGGGAGCGGGTGTTTGAGCACAGCTGGCCCAGCCGGTCCCCTCTGCGTGCTGTCTGGACAGGACTGGTGTCCTCCGTCTCGCGCTTGCGGTCCTCCCAGCTGGAGGCGCCTCCCTGCTCTGTGTCTGACAGCTGGCGGCCCTGGGCCCTCCGGGGGGGCTGGGGACCAAGGGTTCTAACCCGAGGCTCCCGCAGATCTCCCGAGGGGCCCGGGTGTGTGGGGTCCCTCCGAGGTCAGGCTGTGCTGAGGCTCCACAGTTCTCTAGGCAGCTTTGCTCAGCCGAGGCTCCAGTTCTGAAGACATAAAGACGCTTGTGACCCGTGGGCTGAGTGAGCGTACTCGGCAGCTCCGCCTGGCTGGCCAGGCGGCTGATGTCTGCGGGTGAAGCTGGGTGGGGGTGGGCGTTCACCTACAGACCAGGGGGGCACCGGGGTCTGGGTTCCCCTGGCCCCTCTCCCCTAGGAAGGCATGGCCATCAGCTGCTGCCTTACCCCGTTCTTTTTTGTTTCCAGTAAGTGAACCTGATAAAGGTGGTCTGAAACAGCATGTTCCACTTGTTGTTCCTGGAATTTCAATCAGGGGTACTTTCATCAGGCTGTAAATGGCCCTCGTCTGCCACAGGGGAATTGAAACACCCGTCCGCACTGGGGGCACGGCTGTGTATGACCCCGAGGGAGCCGAGGTCTGGTGCCCCGTGGCCCCCTGGCGGGGGGCTCCTCCGGGACGCGCGGGCCCGGGGTGCGCAGAAGGCCCGAGCCAGGCGCTCTGGGCCACGTCTGAGAACGTTAGCTTCAAACGGCCCGGACTTACCCCGCCCACCACCCCCCACCAACCCCCATCAAGAAACAATTCTGCTTCTGTTCTGCTCCTTTCCAGTGAAAACAAGTTTATTCGTTTTTCCCGGGAGCTGTTTGTGCACTCACGGCTGATTACTGCTGCCCGAAGCTGCAGTTGCTGGCGCCGTTACTCGGGGTGCGGGTTTGAGTGGACATAGGGCCCTGACAGCGGCTGTACCTCGAGACTCCAGAGCCGGGTGGCCCGGCTGGGGCCGTGGCCCCCACTCTGCAGGCAGACCCTAGATCTCAGCCTGAAGGCCGGGTGGATCCTTCCCCCGAGAAAGGGGGCTGGCCGCTGGTCAGAGATGTGTCCTTGGTGGGAGACTGACCCACACTCTGGACGCTGAGGCTGTTGAAGCCCCCAGGTCTGAGCCCAGTGCTAGAAGACGGTTCAGGTCACTGGGGCGGTGGGTCAGAATATGTTCACCTTTTCTTCTTTAAATCTTTCCTTTTCTTTTTTTTCCCCATATAATGATAAACAAGTCTTTCACAGCTCCTATTCTTAATACATTTTCAAGTTCTTGCATCATCCTTAAGTATAGAAACAGAGTTTCAGATTCCTGAAGGTGTATCTTTCTAACTATACTCATAAGTATGTCTCCTGTTCAGTGATATTTTAGAGGGGGTTTGACTTGTGTTGGCATCATTTCAGATTTCCAGAAAATGCTTATTTCAGTTTCAATAGTAAAAACAAAATGAATCAAACTGTAAAACATAGAAGACCTAATAGAAACTCTTAGATATTTAAATATCCAAAGGAAAGAAATTTGAAATGTTATGTAACAGCAGGATATTTGGGGCTGGTTATATTTTGAATAAATTGTTATTCTACATTCCTTTCACTTTATAGGTAGGTAGGTTTAGTCACTAAGCTGGGTCCAGCTCTTGCAACCCCCTGGACTGTAGCCCTCCAGGCTCCTCTGTCCATGGGTTTCTCCAAGCAAGAGTACTGGAGTGGGCTGCCATGTCCTCCTCCAGGGGGTCTTCCCCAGTAAGGAATTGAACCTGGGTCTCCTGCGTTGTAGGCAGACTCTTTACTGACACGCCACCAGGAAAGCCCTTTATAGGAAAACTATAGTATTTAGGTTTGATATGTGTAGTTTCCACTTTATGAGAAAAGTATAATATTTAGGCTTGAGAACTTCTCCTAGACGTGGTATTAACATTCTTACAGTATACCTAAATATACAACTAAGGAAAGAATTGTACCATTCATAGCATAGTTGGAATTTTAATGCAAGTTCTATCATTTGGCCCAAAAACATTTATTGTTTTCGGGAGCAGACACATAATCCTTATAGTCACATTTTCAAATGACCCAAGAAAGAGAAGAGATTTGGGCCCTTTTTGAGTCGCAGACCTAAGGTATGTAACTTCTTTTCGAGTTGAAAGAGTGGTACTGTAGGGTCTATTTAGTTATAATCCAATTTATTCGATTCTGCTATGTTATTCATGAAACATCAAATAGGCGTGTAAGGAAAACCGCTTCCCAAAGAGCGTGGTGGCTTCATAAATGACTTTATGACTTGCTTCCTCCTGTTCTCAGGAGGGTCTGTAACAGGATAGCAGGCTGTAAGTGGATGGGATCAGACTCGAAGGCTCGCAGGCTTGCAGATACTTTTCCAGGGGGCTACCTGTGAGTCTCAAGGTGTGACACGCAGAGGGAGCTACGTTGTCACTCTCACAGGTCTGCCCCTCCTTCCCCTCCTCCTCTGCCTCGTGTTCCTGGCCTCGATGTCCCTGTCACCCTCACCCAGCCCCACCGTTGAGGTGAGAAACAGCTGCGTCTGAGTGAGTGACTGAGGCCACGTCCTGATAAAACTTCATTTCCAGAAACACGCAAGGGCCGGGTTTGGTCTTGTGACGCAGACCTCCCTCTCAGAAGGCCGCTCCTGTCTCCTGGGCTTCGGACAGTCCCGAGTCCCTTTTGCGCTCCTTAAGATGTTGTCCCACTTTTCTGCCCTTGAGAACCGACGCTGCCCGCGTGGGGTTTGGTTTCCATTGACCTCATCAGAGCTTCGTGAAGGACTTTAACAGGCATGTGCCGAGTACCGGGTGCGAGGTGGCCCAGGCGCGCCAAGCAGAGATCCGCCGTCTGCTGGGTTCCGTGTCCTGGGGAGTTTGCAAACAGCCGACGGTCACGTGCAGAGGTGTAGACTCCAGGACCCAAGAGGAGTCCTCCTCACTCCTCCCCGAGTCCCTCACGTCTTTTATTTGCCGAAAGGGGCTGCAGTGACAAAACTTCTGGGAGAAGTGAAGGGTTATCCTTTCTCGCCGATTAGCGCTGAGGCAAGTCACGGAGGCTCCCTCATCTGGTTTTACCTGGAAAAGACCTCACGTTGCATAATTTATAAGAGAAGGGTCTGGGCTTCCCAGGCGGCTCAGCAGTAAAGAATCCACCTGCCAATGCAGGAGACATGGGTTCAGTCTCTGAGTCGGGAAGATCCTCTGGAGGAGGAAATGGCAATCCACTCCAGTACTCCTGCCTGAAGAATTCCACAGACAGAGGAGCCTGGCAGGTTACAGTCCGTGGGGTCGCAAAGAGTCGGACACGACTGAGCAACTAAGCATGCTCCCCGCGTCAGAGGGGCCCACTGATGGTTCAGGGGCGCGTCTGCCTTTTGGGCCTTTTGGGATGAAGCGAGTGCTTAGCTACTCAGTTGTGCCCACTCTTTGTGACCCCATGGACTGCAGCCCCCCAGGCTCCTTGCTCCATGGGGATTCTCCAGGCCAGAATACTGGAGTGGGTTGCCCTGCCCTCCCCCAGGGGATCTTCCCAACCCAGGGATTGAACCCAGGTCTCCCCATTGCAGGGGGATTCTTTACCATCTGAGCCCCTAGAGTTGAGGCAGAATCAGTAATAATTATCCTGTCATGATGGAAGTCTTGGCCTTGGAAGAGTAGCTTATGGGGTCCACACATCAGGCTTTCAAATAACAAACAGGAGAGGAATGAATACTGAAGTATTAGGACATAAAGCCAGTGCAGGCTATTCACTGTGAAGTTCATGTGAATTGCTGTGGATAATTGGAAAGGGGGGGTGGGATTTGAAGTATGTTAACAAACAGTCTGGGCTTCCCTAGTGGCTCAGCTGGTGAAGAATACACCTGCGATGGAGGATACCTGGGTTTGAGCCCAGGGTCAGGAAGATCCCCTGGAGAAGGGCACGGCAGCCCGCTGCAGTGTTCTTGCCTGGAGAATCCCATGGACAGAGGAGCCTGGTGGGCTGCAGACACGACTGAAGTGACTAACGCACACAGACACGCACAGCAAACAGTCTGGGACGCCCGGCTGCTCTCGCCTTTGGTGATTAAGGTCCCGAGTGCAGGATTAAACTCGAGCCAGGGAAGGCGAGGCGCCTTTTATTAACCCCAGCCGCATGTGAACGCTGGGGTGTCTCATCCTGCTTCCTGTTGTGTCATCGACATCAGGTTGCAGCTTGATGCCAGGAAATGTCTTTAATCACAAGCATTCGGGATGAAATGATTTTAATTGTCCATGGAGATGATGAACTCACCTCCAGAAGGTTCTAGGTCTTCCGCGTCACTGACCCCACCAGTTTGTCCTGGGCACTCCGTGCTTCCCTGCTTTCCTTGTGAGTTATTTTTTTTTCCACTTGCAAAGTTTAAGTAACCGTTTTTCTTAGAATCCTTGGCTTGCTTGTTATCACACCCAACCTTACTTTTTTTTTTTTTTGGTGTAGCCTAAGAGTGTTTTTGCTCTTAGTAAAGTGGGGAGATACTGAATTATCAGGTTGCCTTTTCTAGGAATTTGTCATGTAACTGAAAAGTTTATTTTCTCCATCAGTCTGTGTTTGACACAAGAAGTCTCAGTGGACCTGTAGGATATGTTTGGGCTCACCAGAGGGTTCCGTTCTTTTCTAATCATGTGCTACTAGAAGCGTGAGTGTTCATTTAAAGAAGTAGGATGTTTCCTTTTTGTCATGCAAACAAGTGTTGATACTGCCCCTTATTCAGACCTGCCTGGAAACACTGGACCGCGGGTACCTGCTGCGTGGGTTTGCTTTCTGTCTGGTGCAGTGCTGTTTGCCAAAGCCCAGGGCGGCCTACAGGATCCCCACATGGGACTCTTGCCTACATCCAAACCCAAATAATCAGAAGAAATCACCTTAAAAAGCCGCGAGTCAGAACATGCTCCAGAATGCTGTTTTGAGTTTGTTTGTTTGTTTTTTTTTTTTTGCCAGAGCACATTTCCCTGATTTGTTTCTGAAACCTTCTCGACCCACCACTCACTGCATTTTCCACTGCGGTGTTTGGAATCTTGGAGGCCAGCTCGGTGTTGGTGTGATGTGTGGCCTCGTCCAAGGCTTGTCAAGGACAGAGTTTTTCAGTGACGTGTTTCCTTTTTCTTTCTTTCTCTAAAAAGTAGAGCAAATTGGAGGTGGGCCTTTGCTGGCAACACTTGTGCCATCTGCATTCTGGCTGATCTTTTAAATGGAAGAGACAGGGCAGAATTAGCCCTGGTCCCCAGGGAGTGACGTGACTGACAAAGGCCTGTATCTGTCACGTGGACGTCACCCGTCACCTGTGACAGAGTGAAAAGAAGGTGGGCGTGGCTGGCTGCGGGACGTGCCATGTGGAACAGCTTCAGTCTTTCTGCTGAGACTTTTTTTTTTTAAATCAAGTAGCTCTTGATCGGTGCTTCTGTGAAGGGGTCTCCTTACACAGCAGTGCCTGAGCTACAGAGCAGGACAGCGTGTAATTACACGACCCGTTCAACGTGCGTCAGGGCGTTTCCGCTGCTTCTAGACGCATCCCCGCCAGGAGCAGGAGCGGGGTCCGGGTTACCGTCTGTCGCCCTGTGGCTTTATTCTCGGGCAGCACGTGGTTCTGAGCGCGTCTGTGCCCTGTGTTACCCCTGCACCCCTCAGTTCAGAGAGCTCTCACATCACAGTGACAGGCACTGTGGAGAGATCAGAAAATTAATCATTTGTTCTTTGCCTCTAGTAGGATTAACATAGATAATAAGCTAAATACAGTTTTGCTGGAATCCATCGTTAATATTTAAAGTTGAGGGGTGATGATCTAGAAGATTTTTGTTTTTTTATAGTTGGCTGAACCAGGCCAATTTTCAGGGGGAGGAGTAATTTTAAGCTTCCCTTGTGGCTCAGATGGTAAAGAATCCGACTGCAATGCAGGAGACCTGGGTTCAATCCCTGGGTCATTAAGATCCCCTGGAGAAGGGAAGGCTACCCTCTCCAGTATTCTTGCTGGAAAAGTCCCCATGAGCAAAGAAGCTTGGTGGGCTTCAGTCCATGAGATTGCAAAGAGTTGAACACGACTGAGCGACTAACACTTTCACTTTTAAAAGTTAATAAATACAAGGCAACAGTGGGCTCAGGTCCTAGGTCCCAGCTCCTGCTTTTGGCCCCTTCCTGGGATGCGGGATGCGGGATGCAGGTTGTGGGTGGCAGGGTGGAGCGACAGGACCAAGGGTGGTTCTGGATGCTCGCCTGTTGCAGAGAGGCTGCTTGCTCAGCACACTTGAAGCCTGTATCCCAGGCATCTCCCTGATTGGTCCCTGCACCTTCCTCCTGCCGGTGCCTTCCTGAGGATCCTGGGTCAGGATTCCTGCCGGAGCACCTGCAGGAGGATCACCCCTCCAGTCGGGGGTGAACCTCAGGGGCTTTAGCAGCAGGCGACATGGGCAGCCTGGACTGACGTTCCGGGGGGCTGGGAAGAGACCCCTGTCCTGACCGGAGGTGTTCAGGGGACAGCTGGCGTCCACGTGGTGCCGCTGTGTTGGTCCAGGACACATCTACACGCTTGGATGCATCTGCATTTGAAGCACCGCACACCTCTCGCCCAGACACCCACCTCTGAGCTGACGCCTGTCCCCTGGCCTCAGCCTGCCCACGTGCTGTGAGCACACCCCGCTCCTGAGATGGCATGTGTGTGGTGTGTGTGCACGCGTGTGGGACCACGCCCCTGCCCCTGCCCTTTCCTGGGGAGCTTGAGGCTGCCCAGCGTCGGCTCAGCGCCTTGGGGAACCCTGTGTCCCTGGGTTGCCGATGGCCCGCGCTTGTGGCCTTGGAAGAGCTCCTTCTCCCTTCACTGGTGACCTCAGCTGAGCATCCTTCGAAACGCAGCATCCTGTGAAACAGGTGCTTGCTTCCCTGCCGGGAAAACCGCCGTCCTGTGACGCCCTTTCTGGTGGGAGCCGCCTTCCTCATCCTCCCGCGAGCATCCCAGAGGCGCTGCTTGAGAGCAGAGTTGGGAAGAAGGCCAAAAGGTCACCGGGAATAAATACATAGTTCACTTCTTGCCGCCTAGCAGCCCTCTTCCTTCGTAATGCTGATGCTTAGAAATTAAAGTTTTGACAGTTGTGCAGTTTGTGCTTCAAAGAAATGACACATTCAGCTTGATTAGACCCGATGGAGCTCTAACGGTAGGAGTTACTGCATAGCCTTAAAACATCCTTAAAAACAGCAAAAATGTCCGTGGCTCTGTGAATCTGCAGATGGTAAAGGAAAGTAAGTTTTTCAGCAAGTATTAACCCTCATGTTTATGACTGTGTGTTTAGAGTTTGAGGGGTTAGAGAACTTACTTGCTTACTTGTTTTCAAGGTAATGGGGTTGAGTGTTAACACGAGACGATTTAGCCACATTTAGCTAATCATTAGTATAGAAATAAACTCTGACTGGAACTCTTTCTCTAAGTGTGACCCACAGGGTCGTGGCTACCTCTGCGGTGACCGCAGGACTCTTCTGCAGTCAAGGCAGGGTTGAAAACACACAGACTCCTTGAGGGGGAGCCCCAGTTCAGGCTGTTGTTGTTCGTCTTTCGGTCGTGTTCAACTCTCTGCGACCCCTGGACTGCAGCACGCCAGGCCTCCCTGTCTCGCACCATCTTCTGAAGTGTGCCCGAACCCACGGCCATCGAGTTGGTGATGCCATCCAGCCATCCCACCCTCTGTCGCCCCCTTCTCCTCCTGCCCTCAATCTTTCCCAGATTCAGGGTCTTTTCTAGTGAGTTGGCTCTTCACATCAGGTGGCCAAAGGTTTGGAGCTTCAGCATCAGCCTGTCCAATGAATATTCAGGGTTGATCTCCTTTAGGATGGACTGGTTTGATCTCCCTGAAGTCCAAGGGACTCTCGAGAGCCTTCTCCAGCACCCTAGTTTGTAAGCATCAGTTCTTCGGTAGATGTTGACAATTGCCTGTGTAATTAAGGGATGCAGACCTTCAGGTTCTCAGTTGAGAACTTGAAATAGGTGGAGCCACGTCTTTCCTTTGGAGGAGCTCGGGGGCCCCGTTCTCCGTTACATTTCGTGTTCTGAGTAGTTCACGTATTAGGTTTCTTAAAAGACATAAGCCTTTTTTACCACAATAAGATAAAGTGGCGCTGTCTCAAAATACCACATCGTTGGGGACTTTTGAAAAAGTCGTGAAAAGTGGCAGTGTGTATGATGTGGGTAGACAGCGCGCGTCAATGCGGGCTCTGGTTTGGACACCTCCTGGCTACAGAGCGGGTGCCCACCCTCAGCCAGGGTACACCCTGGACATTTCCGTCTCGCTGGGATTAGCCCTCAGAACTCAAGGTGAACAAAAAACACTAGATGTGCAAAGAAGTAAATCCGGGAGTGTGGTGAGAACCGATCATTAGAATTCTAAGGGATTTTAGAATAATATGCAGAGATACTGGGTAAGTAACTTACAGGCTCGCCGGACGACACTGTTCTGTTTACGAGGGCGCTCATGTGACCAGGTAGTTACCAACACGGGCAGGGGTGCTCAACCTGGCGTTTCTGCTTAAGAGCCGAGAGGCTGAAGAAGGAGAGAGGCGGTGGGCTGTGTGACGTGTCAGGCTCCCCGGTTGGTGTGTCCCATGAAGAAGGAGCACACACATCCAGGGGAAGTAAGCTGAGGGGAAGTTGAGGAAGTTTAGTCTCTCAGCCCAGAAGGGAGGAAGCAGTTCGAGCTGGTGGGCATCCTGCCAGGTCAGTGCCAGGGGAGTCATTGGCAGAGGAAGGGAGTATGTAATGGGAGGTTTTGAAATCTACGATCATTTCAGGAACAGGGAATATTCATTGGAAGGACTAATGTTGAACCTGAATCTCCAATATTTTGACCACCTGATGTGAAGAGCTGACTCACTGGAAAAGACCCTGATGCTGGGAAAGCTTGAGGGCGGGAGGAGAAGGGGGTGGCAGAGGGTGAGATGGCTGGATGGCATCACCAACTCGATGGACCTGGGTTTGAGTAAACTCTGGGAGTTGGTGATGGACAGGGAGGCCTGGCGTGCTGTGGTTCATGGGGTCGCAAAGAGTTGGACACAACTGAGCGACTGACCTGAACGAGGAACAGGGTAGAGGATCCGTGAGGAGGGTTTCCTTGCAGGGGCAGGCGTGTGGACCTGTTCCTTCTCCCCCTCTCTTACTGTGACACACTCATGGAGTCCGTGTGGTTGGCAGCATGCTGTGACGTGTGGTGAGATTTTCATTGTCTCTGCAGCCCCGTGAGGAAGGCAGCGGTCCCCCCACCACTGTCCACATGAAGATCTGCACCCCGGGCAGTGAGGAGGCCATGACCAGTCACAGGCCTCTCCCCGCCAAGGGCAGAATCCTGGCTAGTTTTCTTGCGTTGAACATATGACGCTCACTTGACGGATCTCACCAACACACTATAAATCCATCGGCCCTGCTCCCAGGGGCACCAGGTGGGAGTTGCCCATCGGCCTTGTCTCTGGGATGGGCAATAGAGGGAGTAAAAGTTTGCTCCCCAAAGAGGACTGTTTCCTGAGAAGTAACAAAGGTTGGTGAAGAGGGGCCCTCGCATACCCACCCTAGGGTGGCTCCGTGCACAGCAGCCCACTGACGCGTCTTCTTCCTCTTGCAGAGTGAAGACCTGTCTGGCTTCATCCCCGGGACGACGTGCGTCACAAAACCATGGGAAGAAGATGCTCAGCATTTTTGTTAAAACACACCGGAAGCTGCTTGCCATTTCCTTTTGGATCTGCGCGATCGCCGCGTGTGGACGCGCCTGTGACCCAGTTAGATGCGGGCGGGCCCGTCTCCTCCGTCTCGGGGCGGGCGGGGTGCAGCCACCCTCTGCGCGCTGTTTGTGCTTTGGTTTCCAACAACATGAGCGGAAGGAGTGCCTCACGAGAAGATCGGACGGTCTTGGTCGTGGCCAGCGTCTTTGTTCCTCCTTGCCCTCGTTTTGATGCAGCAGATGTATCCCGCAGCACGCTAGGAGATTCTCCCAGCTCGCGTTCAAGTGGTAAAATCTGGTGTTTACGGACATCCGCTCAAAACTACCACCGTCCTACCTCAGTTCCAGGTGAAGCCGGTCGGCGTGGTGGGGGGCTCCCCTCTGCTGGCTGAGTCTCCAGTGCGGTCATCTGCCTTATCCCCCAGCCCCGGACACAGCTGCTCATCGAAGTCCAGCCCAGGGACCTATGTGCTCACTCCCACACCGAGCCCCGCGTGGGACTGACGTCTCTCCACGGAGATGCACCTCGAGATTGGACTCTGAAGATGGACGGATAAACAATTATTAAATGTAACTGAAGCAGGCAGCTTCTGCAGATCATCACCTGTACGGGGTGGGGGAGGGTGGGAGGGGTGGGGCCTGGGGAGGCTGGGGCTGGGGGTGGGGGGTGCGTATCTCTTTTTACCTTTAAGAGACTTGTTCAAGCTTCCCTGTAGATGTTTATGTAGGCACTTCAGATTGCAGGCGCCTTTGATCCTACTGACAAGCTCAAACGTCTCTGCCGTCCTTAGTCTTGAACTTGCATTTCTCTAACCAAAAATTCACATAGGCACGCAAGCTGTTCAAGACGGGGGCCAGCGGTTTGGCAGTCTCTTCTAAAATGTATCATCTTGACGACGATGCACTGGTGTCTGGCCACGAGGCTGCCACAAACAACAACAAGAAAGACACAAAAAAGAAAAGGGAAAGGAAGCTGATAAAGAAGGCCTCCTGGGACGCAGAGGAAGCAGAGCGGCCTCATATACACGTCACTTGTCAGAGACCAGGCGACCCCTCTGCTGTGTGTTTCCAGCGTTCTGGAAATATCAGTGTTGTGGCGATCACCGAGGGCGTCCCTGAAAACCGCCGCCCCTGACCTGCAGAGTATCAGGCCACCTCCGCGCTCCCGCGACACGTGGGGCAGGGGGCTGAGGCGCTGTCCCCGCCCCGGCCCATCCGCAGTGCCTCTTCTCTGAGAGTCCTGTAGACGTCACACAGATTTGTTGGCGATACGAGTTGGGTTTTTTTTTGGGGGGGTGGTAGGGGGAGAAAAAAATATATATAAATATATAGATATATATCAGTATAGAATAATGCATTCATAAAATGAGGCTTTTCTAGAGGAAGACCAAAAAGAGGCAATGTCTTAAAGCTGTATTTAATCGCAATGCAAACGTCTTTCTCCTTCCACGCTGATCTTTCAGAACAGAGGATTGTATCGCAAGACAAAGTTGAATGTAAAGTGACTGCCCTGAAGGTTTCTCAAGTTACACTTTTCCGGAATCACACTGCACAGCCGTGCACAGACCATCTGATGTTGGTTTGAAGGTCATTTTCAGTGTGTAATATAGAGAGACTTTATGAAAAAGATGTATAAAGTGTCCTAAAATTTTGGTTTAGTTCTGGGACTCTGGATGGATGGAGTTGCTATGGAAACTGCCCCTGCCCGCAGGACTGAACGTGGACCCTGCCAGATGCATTGTCAGAGTCCCCCTTCTTCCCTCGTGTGGTCCTGCCACCCTCCCCATGGTCATTTTCCTCCTGCCACTTCAAACGAGCGACATAAAAAAGTTGATAATATACTAAATTTTCTTCTGTACATTTCAAAAAAAAAGGCATATGCAATATTTACATTTTTAATTTAGTTTACAGAATGGAACCAAAATGTATAAATGTTATGTGTGTTAAAACTTCACAATGTATATTGGGTCTTTGTACATTTTGCCTGACTTACCTTAAATTTAAAATATTTTTTGCTATATAAACTTTAACAGTTATTAAACAGTGTTTTCTTTTTGGGGGTACGTATTGTTTCTGGAGATCAAGATGTTAAATATATTTCTTGCTATCGTGATATGACGAAAAACTGACTTCTCCTGCTGTCTTCCACTGTCTCCGCTGTACATAAGGACCGACACGGCACTGCTGGAAACCAGACTCCACGGGACTAGCCCAGTGCATTGTATTCAGTCTGTATTGATCATGGATGCTCTCCTTAATAGCCATATGCAACACAATAAAATACATTATTTATGAAATGAAGACCGCCTGCCCGATGCTTTTTTCTGAGTGGATCATGAACTTGACATCAAGCCGTTCGTCTGGTGTTTGGAGTCATCAAGTAAACGTTTGGCTCTTTAAGAACGTTCTGTTACATCTTCATTTAATAGGTGTATTCTGGAAACCAGAAAGTAGGCCCCATGCCACAACGTGCATGAAAAGTCAATGTGTTAAGAAAACAACAACAAATACTCACTTTACCAAACGTAGAATCATTGCAGGCATACTGGGTGCTGTTTGGTTTCGTTGTTTTCTTTGTTTATTGCCTTTGGTTATTTTATTTTACTTTCTTGGCCCTGCAGCATGAGGGGTCTTAGTTTGCCCATCAGGGATCGAACCCCGGCCCCCTGCAGTGGAAGCTCAGAGTCCCAGCCCCTGGACCACCAGGGGAATCCTGGATGCTGTTTTAAACGCTGTGCAAGTTTTAATTCCCTCCTGGTTCCTGATACCTTTCGGTGGTGAGAATCGCCGTTCTATTTTACAGATGAGCAGACTGAGGCAGAAAATGGTTCAAGGACTTCGTGGGGTGGGGGCACAGAGCTCACAACGGGTGGAACAGGACCCGGCTGCAGAAGCACACGCCCGAGTCCACACGCGTGTGCCTGCTGGGGCCCGACTCCCGAGATACAGGTGTCAGACATAGTGTCCAGGGCGTGGGTGGTCGCAGCCCCAGAACCAGGAGGTATAGAAACCAAGAAAAGGACCTCTGACGATTTTCATCAAGGACAACTTGACCTCCTTGTTAGAAATCACTTTTTCATACATCCACTTTACTGGCATTATAGCAATTGAAATGCAATAACATGGGTGTCATCTCTTTTGAACAAATAAAATCAGAGCAATGTGGAAGGTGATTTTTGAATGATGGCTTTTAAATCTCAAGCCTGGCAAGCCCTGTGTGGCATCTGGGAGCTTGGTGATGACACGCGGCCTGGTGGTGCCCAGACTCATTGTTCTGGGGGTTCCTGTTAGACATCTGGGAAGAGGCATGATCTACAGGGTTTGATACCCCTGAAATCTGTTCCTTTAGCGACGAGAGGACTGTCATTTTAGGGGAGACGTATAAGGCAAGAATCTGAGAGTGTCTTTACCCAGAAACATTGACTGTAAGTAGAGGAATGAGGGGTTTTTACCAAGGTCCTATGGAAGCTGGAAGTTTTCACCAGAAACGAATTTCTGAACTTGGAGGAGAAGGCTAGATTAACAGGGCGTCCCGAGATGAAGGCTAAAGGCCCCCCGTGTTGACTGGGGAGAGCTTGACACTGAGCCATTCGTGGGCAGCTTGGACGATGCGGATGGGCACCTTCCAGGATCATAGCACCTGTGAGCTCACCAGCAGGATCAAAGCCCCGAGTCCCACGCTGAAGGTTCCTTGGCAGGTTTGCAGGCTGTTCGGGCAGGCCGTTCACTGCTTTGTCTCTCTGACCCTGAGCTATGCTGGTGTTTGACCTCCTCGACCGTTCCGCCCTTCAGGGCCACCAGTTGAAAGACAAAGGGGGTCGTGGCCTGTTTAGACCTTGGCGGTGCTGGATCCGTCGCCCCCAGTTTGAACAGAGCACGTGACCCGTCGGTGCAACCCCAGATAACCAGGTTGTGTGTATCCCCCGCGGATGGACGGCGTCGTCGGCTCAGTGTATCTTCCTCATCCGTGGGTGTAACTGTCATCATCACATTGCTGTGATCTTGTACAGGGACCCTCAGCGTAGTAGGGCCCCGGCTGTCCAGACAAAGCGAAACGCTTGAGTCGTGACCCCCGTTCTTCCAGGGTATGAGCACTTCCGGGCGTGCTCGGGAGTGGAGATTGGCATCTCCATTGCAATAACTGAAGATAAGCTTCTAATCAAGTTGCTGGCTCTCTCCCCGTGTTTTCACCTACCGCCTCCCTCCACCGTTGGGCGAGGCCAGAGGATACCCTGAAACCATCACGCCCGTGGCGACTTTTCAAGGGTAGAGATTTGCTTTATGAAGTGTCGTGTAGGGCATGCGGAAACCATTGACCCCCTTAAAAATTGAGAGAGACGCCAGGTGGTTAGTAATTTACGAGGGCATCACATAGCAAAAACCCAGGAAAGGCCCTACCTTTACAAAATTCTATGGGTTTTGTGGTCGCAGCCCACTCAGACTCCTTGCAAGGGACAGAGGAGCCTGGGCTGGAGCCCAGCCGGGCGCTGTCTGAGGGACCCCATGGTCCCTGCTTGGGCAGGAGTCCTGTCCTGGCAGAGCCAGCAGATGCCACCTGGCTGGACTCCGTGTCCTCTTCCATCGGGGAGCTGAGCCCCGGTGGGGTTTACCCCGAGTCCCATGGCAGGCCTGGCTCCTCTGTCTCCCCTTCTGAGGGGTGGGGAGCAGGGATGCCCACCACCCTGTGCACGTCCCCCAAAGAGGCTCAGCACCAGCAGGCTTTGCAGGGTCCGCGGGAGATGTCAGCTCCTCCCCGGCGGGCAGCCGAGCTTTTGTTTCCTACTCTGACAGCAGACCTGAGCTGTCCTCCAGTCCGGTCTAGTTTTTGAAAACACTCAGCTCCAGACCGGCGGACCTCGCTTCCTACTTTCATCTGTTTGGCCTGGACCAAGGACATCTGGACAGTGGCCGGAGCAGCCCTTCCCAGGGCAGCACCTAGGACTGCACAGAGGCCCGGCGACCTCGCCCCTGCCTTTCCTCTGGGTTGCTCACTAAGCTTGGTGACTTTCGTGGACTCACCTGAAGGGTGGTGAGTCCCGCTGGGGCCACAGGGACACAGTGGGAAAACAGTGCATCTGCCTGCAGCTCCAGCCCACGCTCACCCACCAGGCGTGCAGGCTGGTGGCTCCCGGGGGCCCTTCAGGGTTTGCATGAGCTTTGGGGTGGCTCTGGAGACAGCCCCTGTCTGGCCTCCTCCAAAGGGTCCTTGGATCCTGGAGGAAGCTTTCCACCGCAGATTTTTCCAGTTAGCAAGCAAAGCCGCTCCCCGACTGCTCCCACCACTTAACTGCACGCAGACTCCCCTCAGTCAAAGGGACGTTTTCCTTCCACTCAACAATGTTTTCTCCTGATCACGGGGAGGCATCCAGGTGTGGCTGAAAATATGCCCCAGCCCTCAAGTAAATATCTGCCCCCGAGGGCAGCGCGCAGCTGGGCAGGGCAGCTGGGCAGGGCGCTCTCCACACCCAGCGTGGCTCACCGTATGACTCAGGGGGAGGCGCGGCCAGGCGGTGGCTCCGGCAGAGGCTGCAGGGCGCTGGTTGGTTCGGTTCTCTGGGAGGGGGCTTTCACCCTCTGCATTCCTTCTCTGGGGGCTTCCCAGGTGGTAAAGAGCCCGCCTGCCGATGCAGGAGACACAGGAGATGCGGGTTAGATCCCTGAGTCCGGAAGATCCCCTGGTACAGAACTTGGCAACCCACCCCAGTATTCCTGCCTGGAGAACCCCATGGGCAGAGGGGCCTGGTGGGACACGACTGAGCGACTGAGCGTGGCACAGCCAGTATGCTCCGAAGCACCAGCCTGTAGCAGGCACAGTTCAGTTCAGTCGCTCTGTCGTGTCCCACTCTTTGCGACCCCGTGAGCTGCAGCAAGCACAGGTCTTTTGTACAGTTCACTAATTTTATAGCAAATGATGAGCATGGAGATAAGTCAGATAAGAATCGTTGGAGATGCTTCCCCCGGGTCTCTAAACAACATTCTGTGAGATGCGCAGTTGTATCAACCAGCAACTCGTTTGGTTTCGGGAGCTGAAAATGACCCACTGCCAGGGTTTCATAGGGTGGGCCCTGTGTCCACCCCCGAGAAGTGATGGGGGGCCTGCTCATTAGGAGACGGGGTGTGCGTCTCCGGGAGGACATGGAGCCAATGGCAGGCCACAGGCCTGCTCCTCCATGAGCCGGCGGCTCCTGCCCGCGCTCCTGGGGCCCGGCCCTGGCGGTGGAGCAGGCCCAGGCTGGTCTCCCGGCTGACGGGGGAACCCACAGAGCAGACACCGGTCCGGCCGGTTGTCCCCACCCCAGCTCCGACGAGGAGTCACCCTGCTGACTCCTAGGCTCAGGGCCTGCCCTTGGGAGCAGAGGGAGAGGTGTGTCCACCCTGGGCGTCCCGGCAGGTTCTGTGGGCGGCGCTGCGGGGCAGGAAGGCCTCCTCCTGCACTTCATCCCCCCCCCAAACCTGCCCCCCACCCTTGGTTATCACCGCGCTTCCCTTTGCTCCGGCCCCCAGTCCGTCCTCCCCTGGGGGTCCTGCGTGCCTCTCCATCCACAGTGACAGAGTCCAGTGGTCAGCCCGGGAAGTCCAGACAGACCTCACCTCCTGACCCGGGGGCCCCCTCCCTCCCCGCCGCACCCCCACCCCACCCGGCTCCCCATCACATCTGTGCTTTCTCTTCCCAGGTCGGTCTGTCAGTGCTTTGTTACTCCTCTCGTTGTTGTTGATTCCCTGCCCCCCACCCCCAGGATGCCCACCGGGTTTTCTCATGCTCCCCCAGTTCGGCCACCCCCCAGCACCCTGTCTCTGCCCAGAAATGGGGACCCCGTTTCCACACGGTCGCATCCCCCATGCAGAACACCCGCCCTCCCACCCGCCCTCCCACCTCAGCTGGACGACCAGCGGGTGAGCTGACCCTGCTCCAGGACTGGGACGTCGTGCCCATCTGAGTCCCTCTCAGTCTAGCTGGGGTGGGGGGCTGGAGTGAGAAGGTCAGCAAGCCCCCCTCGGGCCTCCTGCAGAGAGCAAAGACCAGGAAGGCTGCGCGCTGGAGCCCCCTGGGCTCTTATGCAGAGTCGCGGAGAGCTGCCGAGAGAGAACCTGTCAGCCCCCGTCCAGGAAGGAGGACTGCCCCTCGTCCTGGTGGAGAGGTCGGACGACCGTGACCGCAGGCCCTGCCTCCCACGATGGAGCCGCAGCACCTTCTCGGCCAGCCAGTCTCGGCCGCGCCTTCCGGCCTGCGGCCATCCTCATGGGCTATCCTAAGAACACGATGGGGGAGCTGGGGGGAGAGCTGTCCCCGTTTCCCCAGGGCTGGGAGTTCAGAAGAGTGCGCTCAGATCAGCCCAGAGCTTCAGGCTCTTGAGTGCATGGGGCTGCCTCCCCCAGGCTCCGCCGCCCAGCTGGCCTCCTCCTCCTCCAGCCCTCCCTGCGTCCTCTGCCCTCTGACCCTGGTGGACATCGGCGTGCCTTCCATGACCTCCTGGGTCTGCATTTCCCTCCTCTGCGACCTCCTTCTTGGCCTCCGCTCCTGCCTCTCTGCAGCTGCTCCCCAGCCCGCAAGCCAGGATCGGACACTGACGGGCCTGCAGGCCGCCTCCGTCTGGGTTTTTTGTTTCGTTCAGTCACTCAGTCATCTCCTCCAAGTCTTTGCAAAACCCCATGGACTGCAGCACGCCTGGCTTTCCTGTCTGTCACCAACTCCCAGAGCTTGCTCAGACTCATGTCCGTCGAGTCGATGATGCGACCCAACCATCTCATGCTCTGTCATCCCCTTCTCCTCCTGGTTTCTCTGAATGGCATCCTAAATCTAACATGCCTACAAGCATATCCCTATCTTCCCTGAAAACCAGTTCAGCCCCCTGACCATTTCCTCTGAGTCAATGAGGCTGACACTTCCTTCTGACACCCGTGGCCTTCCTCACTCCCATCCACCTTTGTCTTTGGGGGTCTTACCCAGCTCCCTTCCTTCCTTCCCTAACACGTGGCTAATTCCACCTGCTCGGCTGGACTCTCTGCTCCAGGCTATCTCTGGTCCCCACCTCTGCGTGGCTGCAGATTCATTGTTCTGATGCTCAACTCAGATCATTTCAGTGCTTGAGGCACAGACCCTCAGGAAATCCCTCTTGGTACCCAACAGAGTCCAAGCTCTTCTCCTTAGGGTTCCAGGCCCTCACGATTCAGCCCCATCTCCAGCTTCTTACCTGAGTATCCCCGGGGCCTTGTGGTCCAGGGACAAAAGAAATCAGGAGCCCTCCCTACACATTTACGTGTAGGGAGCAGCCCGCTTCCCCCTCCAACAGATGTATATGTTTAGAAAATTGACTCAGAATAAGAGTATGGGAGTAACTGGTTTTTTAACTCAGGGACAGTCCTTGCAGAAGTGTGAACATTCTCTAGAAGAGGGGATGGAGCCGTGCTCCGTGGGTGCGCAGGAGCGAACAGTTTGAGGGGAGCTTCAGCCTTTTGAGGGGCTGGATTCTCCCCTGCCAAAACGTTTGCCCCTGGAGCTCAGAGGATGTGAATGTTTGGGTCTTCAGAATCATTTGTGGACTGGTGGGTTGATGTGAAAAGACCGTTCTGTAGGGTCTGGGATTTGGTAAATGAAGTCTGTGGCCAGTTTGCTCAGCAGCTACACTCTGCGCTCTGCTCTGGCAGGTCTGTTCTTGGGTGATAGGATTACGTGTGACTCAGACAAAATCGTAAGTGTGTGTCATCTCTTTTTGGCCATTTGGATTTGATAAGCCTTTCCATAAGAAAACTCCTAGATGTTTCTTTAGACGATCTAACCAGTTGATATTGGCCTTTTGAGAAGCTCTCTCCCTGAATTCTTTCGTTCATTAAAAATTATGTTAAACCTCATAATGTGCCCATTCGTGTTTTTTGTAAGGTGTGGAGACATGAAGGGGAATATAACCACAGTTTGAGTTGGGACTGAGGGCAGCAGGTTCAGTGTTCCCTCCCTGACCCAACACATCTTAGTGGAAAAGGACGGACATCGCCCCCCAAACCCACTTCTTACCCCATCAGCGGCAAATGCAAGGATCTCCTCACTCCAGTAAGTTGGACGCTTCATATTCCTGTGCTGTGCTTTACGTGTGCCATCCTAGATTGGCGTCAGAAGGGCGGACACACAAACAAGGCAGCAGGAGGAGACTGGTTCTCCATCCACCCTTTCCTGTCCCTCCAGCTTCCTCATGCTCTCCACCTCCATCCATCTGTCTCTCTCTCCCCCGCTCCTGTTTCCAGCTCTCTCTCTCTTCCTATGTGACCTTTCAACGGACCTTTCAATCATGCAGATTTGACCTAATGCTGCCTCGGAGCCCCCGAGCCCCGGTTCCCCTGACAGCACCTTTCCACGTGGTCCCCAGAACTGCCCAGACCCCCATCCAGCCTCTGGCTTGCTCCCAGACTGTCCCTGCTCGCGGCTCCCACTGCCTTTCAGTTCATTCTTCATTAGGAAGCATCGTGACCCTGTTAAGAAAACAGGTCAGATGTGTCCCCGCGTCACTTGGAGGCAAAATCTGTGTACTAGATATCTTTCCGGCTCCATCGCTGGCTCTGCCTCCCCACCCTCGACTCCAGCCCTGCATCTCCCGAAGTCTCCCTGCAGGGTTGGGTGCCCATCGACACCTCCCTCTGCCCACCACAAAGGGCAGCTCACCTGGTCTTCTGTTGGAGGGACATCTGTCCGAGCTGTACCCCCGCCAGTCCACAGCCACCCTGAGTCCCCGCTGCCCCAGAGGGGCTCACTCTCATGTCTCCAGGTACCCTGCTCCCCGCTCACCCCCTGACTTCCCCGCTGGGCTTCCTGGAGTTGGCTCCCGGATAAAGGACTTGAACCCAGATCTTTGCCTCAGGGACAAAGATTGGAGGCGGGAGACTGAGATAATTACTTTCTTGGTCCATGTTTCCCTGGTTACTATTTAAAATGAAAACTTGAGCATTGCTTCAGTACTTCATATGTGCTTTTCTGTCTTGCTTTTTCTTGCTTGTCCCTCCTCCCAAGACCATGTGTTTCCTTGATTGATCTTGTATGCTGTCCATCTTTCCTACAAGAACGTAAGTGACCCGCGGCGGTGAGGACTGCTTTCTTCACGCCTGCTCTCCAGACCCTAGAAGAAGGGTACCCTACATACACAGCAGGCATTCAATAAATGCTCTGTGAATCTTCCATCCTGGCCAAGTGGGACCGTCTCAAACAGGCGTAACGTCACAGGCTCTTGGAGTTGAAGGAGCCTCAAGAGTGCTTGAGTCCTATTTCTTGGTGCAGAAATCCTGGGTAATTGAGGAACTCTGTCCCCTTGCGTTATTTTGGGGTCAGGGACTTGAAACTGCACACAGCCTGTTCCTCTGCTGGAGGGCCCCAGCTCCAGCCCACAGCCATTTCTAAGAGAGTGCCGATGCCCATGCCAGCCCCGGACTACAAGAGGTGCCAGCCAAGGGGCAGAGCAAATGCAGGATGGATGAGCCGGAGAGCTGAGACTGGAGACAGGTGGATCCCCCAGGCCGAAGCAGGCCCTGCCTCTGGGCTGGCTACACTTCCATATTAAATAAACTAGTTTGGTACGGGGTTTCTGGCACCCTAACTGGCTCACGCTAGCTGTGCAGGTTGGGGGAGGGGCATATACTGTAGACATATACTCAAAGCATTAGTCAACAGTGATGGCATTTCCGCTGGTACTTTGTGTTTAGGGGTGAATGAGCACCCCTAAACACTCATTACAATGAATCTTGACCTTCATTCATCTCTTTTGAATTTTATAAATAGACGCTGATCTTCCTGACCTAAGAATTGTCAAGCAGATTCTTTACCACTTGAACCACCTGGGAATCCCAAGTAGGGAAAGAGAGTAACTCTATTTTCAGTAAATCAACTGGATTTCCTTATTTATACTGTTGTCTATTTCCACATGTTACATAAATTTTGGAGTAATCTGCTTTTTGGCTTAGAAACTGAATTGCCTTTGTTACAGATGACCAATTAGCCTTGCATTTTTGCATTGTTGAATTTAAATCACCTGACCCTTGATTTTATAGGGAACTTTGTTCTAAAATCACAGAGAAAGACATATCCTTAGCATCATCCAAGGAGTTTATGGATACAGTTCAAATTGTAATTCAGAACTGAAAAGGATGTATTAGGCTAAACTATCTAAAGCCTAAGGCAGTAACGCTGCCTTAACTTTGTTATCCTGGTGGCAGATATACGAACCACAGGTACGTAGCCGGGAAGCCCTGCATTATTGTGTATCTTAGGCACCGCTACAGATCTTCAGTTTAAAAGCGTGATACTATACTATTAGAAGCTGCAAACTGAGGATGCAGAGTCAGAGGCTGGGGCCGGCTGCTGGAAGCTGAGTCTGTCGTACAATTTGGCAAGCTGAGGATTCAGATTTCTGTGGTTTTCAAACTTTGAGCCACTGTGATTCCCTAAAAATATATCATCTAAATGAGTCAACGTCTTCTTTTTTTCCAGTGTTTTAAAAAACTTAGGATCCAGTCGCTCTACAGTGCTGTGCTAGTTTCTGCTGTGTGATGATGTGGACCAGCTGGGTGCAGCCCCTTTACCCTTGAATTGTGGGTTTGTGAATTTTCCAGTCATTGCTGGGACAGGAAACAAGAAGAAAGGAGCAGGCTTGTGGATGAGATGCCTACAGATTTCGGGGAGAGATGGACACCCTTCCAGCGATTTCTTCTACAAGTCAACTCCCTTAAATTGCACTGCACGGTTGGGGGGTTGGGGTGGGGAGGAAGTGATGGATGAATCTTGAAAAGCTGTGTTGAGGTGTGTCTCCTCCAGCACTTGGGGTGGGGAGGAAGTGATGGATGAATCTTGAAAAGCTGTGTTGAGGTGTGTCTCCTCCAGCACGATGCCAGTGAGGGCGGCCAGGGTCCTGGGGCAGACTCAGGAGAGGTTTAATCCTTGAACCCTGCACGAGGGAAGCAGGAGCCCCGCGGGGCGGCAGGCATGAAGGGCCTTGGCTGAACCCTGCCAGCCTGCAGGCATTCCAGATCGGGGGGGAAAACACTTTAATTAATATGTAAAACAGCAGTGGGAAGAGCAGCCAGGTTAATTTCCAAACCACATCACTGCGGGCTGCATTCCGGTTGTGAAACCCGGGGACCCTTCCCGGGGTTGCAGTTAAAGGCACAGAGGTGCTTTTGTAAGTGTGGGAGCCGCCTCCGAGGTGCCCGGGGCCCTTTGATCTGCCCCCACCTCACATTCCTCTTCTTGCACTCAGCAGCGTTGCCTCCGACGGGGCAGGCTATTGTCTTTAATCTGCAGTGCGCCCTCTGCTTTCTCCCACTGGCTGCTGGCAGTTGTCCGGGACCAGCCTAAGAGCCCGTTGATGGGGGAGAGTGGTGGCCTTTCTTCCTCTGTCCTGCTGCTTGCTTTTCTCTGCTGCTGCTGCCTCTACCTCTGCAATGTGTGGAGGGGGCCTTCTTTGTCGGGGCTGAGGCCAGAGCGCCATTCCCGCGCTGAGGTCTCCAACCCTGGGCAGAGTGTGTCAAGTCCTCCCTGTGCTGAGCATCACGTGGTCCCTCCAGGGAGAGGTGTGTGAAGGAGCTGGAGCCTTCCCTGGCTTGGACTGGCCCCGCTTTCCCTGGCGCTGGACTGCTTAACCCAGTTAAGGAACAGACACGGCTGAGACGTGTGGGCCCGTGGGCGCGTGTGCCCTCCTGGCGTGGCCGGCTCTCTGGCACATCTGTAGGCTACCCTCCTCTGAGGCCCCCAGAAAGGAGAAGCCTGTGCACGAGCGATGCCCTCTGCTTACCTCTCAGTGTCCAGTCAAGTACCCTGTCCTCTGCCTGCTGGACGCTGCACATCTCCAAAATCAGGGACGCTTTCTTGGGTCATGGACATCTGTTAATAATTAAAGCCCGCCCCCCACCCCCAGGAGGCAAAGCGTGTTTTTGCCTGTATGCAAACTTTGCCCGCGTCCGCGCTGTTCCCCACACACGCCGGTTCCAGCCAAGGCACGGCGCCCCACCAGCCCCCTGCCCGCCTCCTCGGTCACTGCTGCCGTGGGCAACCCCGCTGGCCCCCTGGCTCTTGCCTCGGCAGCTACTCTCAACCCCCCAGCCCTGGCACGGGCTAGCTTCCCATCCGAGATCCCGGCAGGCGTCTTGCCTTGGGCCCCAGGGCCCCCCGCTGGCCGTTACAACGAAGCCCCAGCCCCAGGTTGGCAGCACAGCCCCTCGAGTCCCTGCCCTCCTCTGGGCATGCCAGGCGCCTCGGGTTTCCCCACACTCGGCCACCCTGCCCTGGTGCTCCCTACACGTCCCGTCGGCCCCATGGGAGTCCCTGGTCTGTCTAACCCGCGGGCCTTTCTCGCTCCCTCTGGGAAGTCCTGGCTCCGAGGGACTCACGTGCTCCCGGAGCACCACCCGGTCAGCCTCCCGTGCTGCTCAGCGTGGTCACTGGTGGCTGAGCGCTGTCTGCCCTCGACCTTGGGCTTCTGCAGTCGCCGCTTCTGTCGTTGGGCCCTCCTCTCTAAGCTGGCCAGGGCAGGGCAGCCTCAGGCTGGGCGGCCTCAGGTTTCCGTGGGAAGGGCTGCTAGGGAGGGGCGAGCTGGGAAGGATGCTTGTCCTGAAGCTGAATTTCATGGCCACGCCATGCGAAGTCCCTTCAGTCATGTCCAGCTTCACAATCCCACGGACTGAAGCCTGCCCAGCTCTTCTGTCCATGGGGTTCTCCAAGCAAGAATATTAGAGTGGATCATGTGCCCTCCTCCAGGGGATCTTCCCAACCCAGGAATCGAACTCACATCTCTCAACGTCTCCCGCACTGGCTGGCAGGTTCTTTACCACTAGCGCCACCTGGGAAGCCCGGCAAGGACTATGTTCTACCTTATATTCAACATATATTTGGGGCGGCTTGAAGGTTGGAGATTACACAGGGCAGGAGCTAAGGCCCCAAGCCCAACCCTGCAGCTGTTACCCAGCTGCTCGACCAGACCCACACCTGGGCCTGGTTCTACAGCCTGGCTCAGAGTCCACCCCATGGGCCAGCTCTCTGCCCACCTGCATTTGGAATCCTAGGGAGAGGAAGGAGCGTGGCGTGAGCAAAATGCTACACGTATTGATGTGTCTTGAGCTGGGCCAGGTACTCAATCTCAGGGAGCCTCATCTCACTTACCCAGCCAGTTGGTTCAGTAATGCTACATCTCAGGATCATTGGGGTGGGGGGGTTAGACATATCACCCCAGTTGGTTCAATAATACTACATCTCAGGGTCATTGAGGGGGTTAGAAATGTCACCTGCTTAAAACAGTCAGCACATTGCCTGCTACATAAAATATGTGGAATAAAAGTGGAATGTTGAGGGACCATACCTCGCCTGGGGAAGGTGGCTCCTTAGATGAGGGGGAGGACAGAGGACTCGCCCACCCCCACCATCACTTGTCCTCACCCATTTCTTGCTCCTTGACCAGTGGCCACAGCCTGTCCATTCGCGTGAAGGTGGAGGGTCTCCATGGGGAAATGAGGCTTACGTTTAAGGTTCGTTCACCTGATTAGTACCCAGCAAGATCTGCATCCCTCTGGTCAGGGATGCTGGGGCTCAGAGAGGCTCCTTCCTGCTGCTAAAGTTCAGTTTTTTGTGGTTCTGCCATTTCTTCCTCGTTGAAGTTTTCTCCAAGACTTCGAGGAGGTCTGCAAGAAGGCTGTGAGGCTGAATTTTCCCTCTTGTCACTGATGATGCCAACTTTGTACCTCTTTCTCACAGGTCTCCCCTGTGCACGCCAACCTGGAGAGTGTCTCTGTGGAGCTTATATTAGGGTAATTAGGGTCCCCTCTTGTTTAGGGGACCATTGCTGCTTGGCATGGACTCCCATGCGTCACAGTAACCCAGAGGCTTATAGTAATAGTAACTGTGGTTTGCAGAGTCCTTAGGTGCTGGCCTTGAAGCCTCTGAGAGCCTTTGAGGTAGGGGTCCCGATTTGCAGTTGAGGAGACCACGGCTTGATGAGATGACTGTGCCACCAGGAAGCCGGCCCCCACCCCGGCCTGCGGTGCCATCAGGGTCCCTGCAGGCCCAGCTGGCTTTCTCCCTCCCAGAACCGGGAGTGTTCAGTTGCGGCTGTTGTTCCAAATTGGATTACACATAAATTCTCTCTCCCTCCAACATTCAGCAAGCTTCCTGGCAGTCACTGAGGACTCCTGGCCTAATTGTTGCCACGGGTGATTTTCTCAGATTGCTGCCCTGGGCCCAGGGCCATCGTGCTGATTCACCACGCTCAAGAGATGCCTTGTTAGAGCTCAGGTGACCTCAGGTCGTCCACCCTTTGATCCACCTCCTGCTCTGAGCCCCAGATTAAACTTAGGAGTTGTGTAAGGCAGGGTGGACCCTTCTCGTTTCTCCGGGACTGGCAGTTGGCGTGAGTCCCGGGGTGGGCGGCTGTGCTCTTCCTTGCCTTCACCCCAGGCCGGAGCTGTCGGGGGGCCGGCCGCAGCTTCTGTGCCAACGTCACAGGCGATCGCCAAGGACTCGGAATAGCCTGAAGGTTAACATGCTGGATGTCAGATCCCAAGGGCTGCCACTGCCCTGACTTCTCTATCAGAACACTTGGCACCCACTTCCTTTCTTGGCAAATAGATTTATGTACTTGAGTTACATTTTTTCTAACACCCAAAGCGTTTTGTATTGGGGTATAGCTGATGAGCCGTGTTGTGATAGTTTTAGGTAAGGAACAGTGAAGGAGCTCAGACATACAGATACGTGTGTCCATTCTCCCCCAGACTCCCTTCGCATCTAGGCTGTCACATGGCACTGAGCAGCGTTCCTGTGTGCTGCACAGTAGCTCTTTGTTGGTTATCCATTTTAAGTGTAGTGATGTGTCTGTGACCTTCCCGAAGTCTTTAACTATTCCCTCCGCCTGGCAACCATGAGTTCATTTCTAAGTCTGTGAGTTTCAGTTACATTTTAATGGTTAGAGAAATAAAAAATAATAAGTCTGGAGGGCCTATATGGTTTTGTGGTGGCTCCCAGATGGTCCTTGTGGTAAAGAACCCTCCTGCTGATGCAGGGACCACGGATTCAATCCCTGGGTTTGGGGAGATCTCTGAAGGAGGAAATGGCAACCCATTCCAGTATTCTTGCCTAGAGAGCCCCATGGACAGAAGAACCTAGCGGGCTGCAGTCCATGGGGTTGCAAAGAGTTGGATTTGACTAAAGTGACTTAACACGCATGCACGTGATTTTATACCTCCCTGCAATTCTGCTGTCAGGTTGAAAGCAAGTGAGTGAGTGACTGAGCAAATGAAAGCTCTGAATCGAAAGAAATCAAGCATTTGAGTATAGAAATGTTGATAAAATATGTAATTGAATTTCTGCATTGGGTCAATTAGAGCTTCTTAAAAGCTTGGGGCAAATTGGAAAGCATTCACAATTTATGGAGAAAATAAATCACACATTTCCAAACATCTGACACCATATATTAGCTATCTGAGATTTTAAATGTCTCTACTGAAAAGAGAAGCCCCCCCTCCCCCACTGTTGGTAAGAATGTAATGTACATTGGCAAAGCCATCGTGGAAAACAGTATGGAGATTCCTTAAAAAGCTAAAAATAGGATTATTCTATAGTCCAGCAATTCCACTCCTGGGAATATATCCTGAGAAAACTCTGATTTGAAGATACACACACCCCAGTGTTCACAGCAGCACTGTTTACAATAGCCAAAACAGAAATGCAACCTAGTTGTCCGTCAACAGAGGAGTGGATGAAGATGTGGTACATATGTGTCCCTATATACAGCAGAATACTGCTAAGCCATAAAAATGAGTGGAATAATGCCATTTGCAGCAACATGGTGGATCTAGAGATGATCATACTAAGTAAGCCAGACAGAGAAAGGTAAATATATGCTATCCCTTATGTATGGAATCTATAAAAATGATACAAGGGAACTTACTTACAAAATAGAAACAGACATAGACTCACGGACATAGACAGACTCACGGACATAGAAAGCAAACGCCAGGTTACCAAAGGGGAAAGTGTGGGCAGGGGTACATGTGGGGCTCGGGATTAGCAGATACACAACTACATGTACAAGAGAAACAGCAAGGAACTGTGTAGCCTGGGGACTGTGTTCAGTAATAAACCTTTATTACATTATACATTACATTGATACAGGCTGAGGGCAAGAGGAGAAGGGGGCAACAGAGGATGAGATGGTTGGATGGCATCACCGACTCATTGGACATGAGTTTGCGCAAACTCCGGGAGATAGTGAAGGACAGGGAAGCCTGGCGTGCTGCAGTCTGTGGGGTCGCAAAGAGTTGGCCGTGACTAAGCAACTGAACACAGCAATAAATCATAATGGAAAAGAATATATATATACATATAATTGAATCACTGTGTTATACACCAGAAATTACCTCAACATTGTAAATCAAGTATACTTCAAAAAAAAAAAAAAAAAACCTGGGAGTACAAAGTTTTAGAAATATAGTAGAAATAAAGTATTTTAGAAATAAAGACCAATGCTGTTCCATGACTGGGACAGTCAGGGCCATACTGGGACCCGCACAATTTATACTGGCCACTCAAATGGTTTCATCTGACCACCTTCTAGCCTGCTTGTCATTCCTTCCCCCCTGTTTTTTGTTTGTCTTCTTGGAAGGTATCACCTTAGTAAGAGGCACACCCATCGCGTTTGACCGAGTGTTGGATTTAAGGGAGCCCGGAGGTGAATCCTTCACATTGAATTTTGCCTATTAATGAAAGTCTGTATAAATCAAGGCTCCCACAGCTCTGACATGAATAAAATATTGCACCTGGAGGCAGCAGGAGGCACATTATTTTACTGTCTTCATTAGTCTGCAAATTTGCTGTTCAAGATAGAGGCTGCCCGTCACGGTATCGAGGAGATAGTCTACCTTTTTCTCGGATCAAGATAGTGTTCTTTTGTTGGTAAGGAGCATCTCTTTTCTCTGATAAACACCTCACTGTGCTTTTCTGAGAATTTACAAAGTCACTTAGTCATATTCTGCTTCAGGGCTTGGCTAAGTGATTGAACCCTATCTTTAGGCATCTACTTCCCCGAACCTAGACAGCATCCACAAGACATCACTTTGCTGACAAAGATCCATAAAGTCAAACTATGGTTTTTCCAATAGTCATATACAGTTGTGAGAGTTGGACCATAAAGAAGGCTGAGAACCAAAGAACTGATGCTTTTGAATTGTGCTGGGGAAGACTCTTGGGAGTCCCTGGGACTGCAAGGAGATCAAACCAGTCAATCCTAATGGAAATCAACCCTGAATATTCATTGGAAGGACTGATGCTGAAGTTCCAATACTTTGGCCACCTGATGCAAAGAGCTGACTCACTGAAAAAGACCCTGATGCTGGGAAAGTTTGATGGCAAGAGAAGAAAGGGTCGACAGAGGATGAGATGTTTAGATAGTATCACTGATTCAATGGGCATGAATTTGAGCCAACTCTGGGAGATAGTGAAGGACAGGGAGGCCTGGCGTGCTGCAGTCCATGGTCACATGCAGGTCACAAAGAGTCGGGCACAACTTAGTGATTGAACAGCAGCAGCAACAGCCCCTTACTCAGGTCAGATGCGATATAACTATAAAGACCCCTGCACGGTCCACAGAGTTAAGGCTGGATCCCCAGACTTGGTCACAGGCCAGGTTCTGGGAATGAGGGAAAACCCAAGCTTAAGGTCTAGGCAGGAAAGTTACTGTGAACTCTGGAAAAATTGAGACCTTAAATATTTTGGTATAGTCCAATCCAATAGCAAAAGTGACCTAGTCTGACATTTATTCAGGATGTACAATATTTCTTATAAACTATCTTATCTACCGAGCAGATTCTTCCATGGGGCCATCTGCTCAGTTCTGCAGCCCTCAGCTGTTCTTGGAACTAAAAAAAAAAAAAAAATCCTGCTATGGGGAAAAAAAAAAATCAATTACTTCTCGTATAGAGGCATAGATTAAATGTGTCACAGGAATAGATAGTGTAGAAATCCCTAAATTGATCACAGTGATTATGTCTCCACTTGATTGAGAGATCTTAGGGTAAATAAAGCGTGGCCCCATGTAGGGGCCGTTGGATTAGGTAGGTTATCATTTTAATAACGAGTTCAGCAGTTTTAGCAAGTAGAGTAAGAACGCCATGGCATTTTCACTCTGAAATAGATTTCAGCACCCTTCCTGTCGTAATGTTTCGTTGAGGCTCTTTTCCTGGTGGTTTTGAAGCCATGGTTCTCTGCTTCTAGCAGCTTCAAAAGTAAAAGCTTCAAATTTGGCTCCATTTGGGGTTCAAGCAAATTAGTGCAGTTCGTCCTGGTTTGTGCTTGAGGCGCTGTTTGGTCCTGGTCCTGGCGTGGGTGCTGTGTTTGTGAACAGGGCCTGCTTCCGCTGAGCACGTAAGGGACAGGAAAGGCTTAACTGGCGGCGCGTGGCGGTAATTACCCCAATTACCCCGTTGCATTTGAACTCATGTCCACAGGGACCCTGCAATCCCTGCCCGAAGGGAGCATGGGCTTCCCCCTGATGTTCAGGCCGAGCTCAGGGAGAGGCGGCCAGGGTGTCCGTCGGTGGATGCGTACAGATGCTGAGACGCCTGACTTCAGCTCCCAGCCCGGCACACCTGCCCGAGGGGACCACACGGGTGCGGGGTTCTCAGGAGGAGGGCGCCGATGAGCCCCTGCCGATGGGTCAGTGGGTCTCTGCTGCCAGGCAGCGCACTCAGCCCTTCTTCCATCCACATGAACTTGGCGGTCCCAGCAGCTCTGCCCTGGGTCATAGCGCCTGCGTTTTCACACCCCAGGAAGGTCAGGCTCAGAAAGGCCCAGATTGGAAAGCTCCGTGACAGTCACTGGTGGAGCTCATTCAAGTTCTTTTTGGCTCCCGAGGGGTTCTGTTTTCTGCCTCGTGGTCTCTGTAAATAAATACAGGTGGATGGTAGCTCAAATGAATTGTTAACTTCAGCATTTTTACAGGGCAAACATCTGTGAAAACCACAGTAGTCTGGCTATAAAAACCTCACGTAAACCAAATATCTCAATATGGCACAGCCAGGTGACGGCCACCATGTTGCCCGAACACGGCCTGTGGTTGGCCAAGCCCTGTTCCTGCCAAGCACGACCGTAGCCCGTATGCCTGTTATGCTGGAGAAGCACTTGCCCTCCCCCTTGCTGCGAGAGGGCCCTTTTCTGAGTAACGAGAAAGGAAGTGGAGCCACAGCTGAGCTTTTGGTTCACTGGAAGTGGTGACCCACGGGGGAGGGGGAAGCCAGTCACGCAAGAGGGAAGAACCTTTTCATCGTCTTCTGTTTAAGAATGGAGGGATTTCACTTACTGATCTGTTTTGGTCTGGCTGGGTCTTCGTTCGTGTGCCAGGGCTCTCTCTAGATGCGGTGCCCAGGCTTCTCACTGGGGTGGCTGCTCTTATTCCGGAGTGCGGGCTCTAGGCACAGGGCCGAAGGAGCTGTGGCTCGTGGGTCCTGCAGTATGCTGCCTCAGTGCTCGTGAGCTTAGCTGCTCCAAAGCATGTGCAGGCTTCCCAGACCAGGGATGGAACCTGTGTCCCCTACATTGGCAGGCAGCTTCTTACGCACCGCCCCACCAGGGAATTCCCTAGGGAAGAACCTTTGTAGCCTAGTCCAAGTTCATCACTAAAGATGTGTTGCCTGTAAGTTTAAATTCTGCCTACTGGGCCATCTCTGGGAACCCTGCCTCCCAGGCAATGAGGGCTAAGCTAAAATACCTTTGTTCAGCTCACAGGAGACATCCTGACCTGGCCCGCCTGTGAACGGCTGCAGGAAGGAGAAATGAACACATCCCTTCTGAAGGCTGACCAGGACTTGACCCTTTCTCCTTCTAGTATAAAAGAAGGCTGAATTCTAACTCAGGGAAAATGAGTCTTTGGGGGTGCTAGTCCCCCATCGTCTCAGTTGACTGGCTTTCTAAATAAAATCGCTGTTCCTTGTACTAGCAACTGGTCTTCTGACCCACTGGCCTGTCGTGAAGAGAGCAGTACAACTTGGCCTCCGTAGCAGTCACTTAGGACTGTTTCATTAGGCGCCCTTCACCCCTGCCCTCGGAGGTGGGTAAGATGCATCACTACTCTAGTTGTGGACTCCCTCATCATCTAGGTGCAAACCAAATTTATGTAAATCTCTGTTTTCATTTGCTGTGGGTTAGTTAAGTCAAGCAGGCAACTAGAATATGCGGCCAGTGCAGAATATGGATTAAATAGATAAATGAAGCGTTTATAGCACATGTGACTATTCATTTTAGTACAGAGTAAAGCTCTTACCGTGTGGTTTAAAAATGTTTTTATTTTCAGTTTTTTAAAATGAAAGAATGATATTTTTATTTATTTATTTTTGTGTGTTTTGTGGTTTGTATTCCTAGGTCTTCCTACTAGCTTTACTCACAATTCTAACTCATCGTCCTTGGCTATGTCTTCATGTATCATTACAGTCACCCTTTAAATGAACAAAATGGCCCCTTTGAACCGTGGAAGAGGTGAATGACCTTTGGAAATAAAAACACACTGCTGCAACGCAGCCGGAAAAGCCAAACGTGCTGCAGCCAAATCAGAAGTGATTGGTTCAGTGGGGGTGCACCTGCCAAGTCGAAGCTGCCAGCTGGGAGACTCTTACGCATTTTCCTAAGTGGCTGTTGTATAAAATATTGAGGCTGGATATGTAAGCAACCATCACTCTGATATTTAAAGAACCTTGTTCTTTTATTTTTCCTTCCTGGAATGGAGAGGCAAGAGACCGGGGCTGACATATCGAGGACAAGAAACCAAATCAAACAGTGACTTCTTTAAAGTTAGCAGAGCAAAGTCTTCCCACAGCAGATGTCACCGAGAGCGGCCTTTCTGCAGACAGAGAGAGGAGGTTAGGAAAACAAAAATCTCTTCCACTGAAGTAATTGTCTTTAATTACTGGTTGCTTTTAATGTTTTTCATTTGCACAGAATCTTAGGGGTAAATGATGCTGACAAAGACTGATGAAAAATGGGGAAGGCTGGTTTAGATTTGGCAGGGGGGTGGGGGTTCTGAAGGACTACCCTTCCACTTTGCCTACTGGGACCCTTCTCCTTCGACGCCCTGCTGGGACCCCTCCTCTTCCAGGAGCCCCCCCCATCCCTGCCAGCCCCCGGTCCTTCCCAGCCTCCGAGGCCCACGAGGTCTCAGAGCTCCCGCCTGGTCAGGTGGTCGGGCCCTTTCTCTTTAGCCGATAACCTGGGGATGAGGGGGCCTCCGATCGGGCTTCACATTAGCAGGGGCATGTGGCTGACTCTGTTTTGTGTATCGGCCCGGTCACGTGGTCTGCCCTGCAGACAGAAGGGAGGGAGACTGGATGTCCCTCTCTGTCCCCCCGGGCCCCGGCGCCTGCTGGGTTGGCTGTGAGCAACCGGTGCGTGGAAGTGCGGCCAGGGGACTTGGGCACTCTGGCTTCAAGCATATATTCAGATATTTGGAGCAAAATCAGACACTCTCTCCAACAGGTGGTAAAGTCTGATCCTTCGCCCGCCAGCTGGGGGTGACGGGGCTGTCTGCAGAATCGCAGTTGGCAGAGGACTTGACCTCTGCTCTGGGCTGTGCGGGACCACACGCCAGGGCTGTTGCATCGCTGGGCTTCCGCTTCTCAGGTCTGACCCTGGTGCAGCTGACGGGGCCCGGCTCTTGCAAAGCGGACCCGATGTCCACGGTGCGCAGTGTTGCAATGGGAAGCTGATGTTTCCTGAAGAGATCATGGACCTTCAAAACCCCGTGACCCGCCCTCTGTCACTGCCCTAGAACAGACTCTGCCCAGGAGGTCATGACCTTTGTTACCGCAGGTACTGCCGATTCAGCTGTTCATCCCAAAGGCAAATTCTGGTTCTGGATCCCATCAACATTTATTCCAAATATCGCACACAGCACTAATTTCCTCCTCCAAAGGCAGTAGGCTCTCTCTTCTACTAGTTTTTACGAAGTTCTGAGAGCTGTTTAATACTCAGTACACAGTTGGTATGTGAGACCAACTGTAAATTCCAAGTGCAAAACTAAACCTTAATATAGACAGTGTTTTGCCCTGGTGATCAGCACGGTGGTGGTGTATCTCCATTAAGTGGGGGCTGTGTGGATGGATAACAGCATTGAGAAATAGATTTGAGGGACTTACCCGGTGGCCTCGTGGCCGAGACTCTGCACCCCCAGTGTAGGGGGCCCAGGTTCAATCCCTGGTCAGGGAACTGGATCCCACATGCTGCAAGTAAACATCCTGCATTCTGCAACCAAGATCGAAGATCCCACTGAAATATGTATTCCAGTCCTTTTGGTTATGCTTTCCATTTTTTTTTTTTTTTTGCAAAATACATATTTTATCACCCAAGAAAACATTTGTCTCACAAAAGTGTATTGAAATATTTAGGTTGGTGACTCAAACACAATTTTCCTTGAAAACGAAGCATGATTTGTGTTCCATTTCACTGGGTTCTTTGATTCTATTCCATACCCTTGAGATTTATACTTTAAGGAATTTCATCTTTTTGCCCTTTCCATAATTCACTGTCCAACCGTGAATCAAGTTCCAGAAACTACTGAGGCTGTTTTGCCAAATCAGTAGGAAACTGATAAAGCCCCCTTTCGAGGCTGTTTAGTGTTAATAACAATTATCATTACATAGATCTACCATACACTGTATCTGCTAAGGTTCAGAGCAAAGTGCTTCAATGCACTGTTGCATATAAACCTCCCAGGGATCTTTATGCTTTGGGAGCTGATGAGATTTAGGGATGGTGAAACTCACTCAAGCCCACCCGGCCTGGAGGCAGAGATGAGGGAGGAGGCCACACCCCGCGCTGGGCTCCGGAGCCCCTGCACTCAACCTGGCTACGTGAAATCCTTCCGATTGGCTGGGTCGGAGCCCAAGGCGTCCCCACCGGGAGCTGCTCCTCTGTTTGGAATGTCAACTCTGTCGTCAAAACAGTGATCCTTTCAAATCAGTCCAATGTTCAGGGGGGTGTTAAATTAAGTAGGAATCCTCCTTCCTAGTCTCCAAATAGCAGGGAAATCTGGTAGAATGAAAAGGGTCTTCTCATCCTTAAGCCATCACCTTGGAACTGATGGGTACATGGGGTTGTTGGTATTTCTGACGACAGAGGGTTTGGGTCCCTAAGGAAGTGAGCAAGCTGCCAGGTAGGATACCCTCTTAATGAGCAGGCCACAGTTTACAACACACAAGTGACGATGCCTGGGGAGCGGTCTGGCTTCCCGTCTGTCATGTGGGCCTGGGGTGGCGGGTGGCCAGTCTCCAGGCTTCCAGGAAGGAGAGGGTCTCAGGTTCCCTTCTGAGACCCCTCATCCAGACAGCTGAAGAACATCTTTTCCTCTTGGCAGACCTAGAAATGGCCGTGGGGACAGAAGGAAGCTTTGAAAAGCAGACCTTGTGGGTTGGATGTCCTGCACTTTCAGAAGGTCATGTCAGCTGTATTCCTTACAAATATATCTGTTTGGGGCAGAATGGAAGCCTTTGTAAGTGGGATTCTCTGATTTGCTTTTTCAGATTGGTCAACATTTACTGCTTTCTCTAAGATTTACTGGTCTTACAGACAAAGGCTTTCATACAGAGACTCAGGGAAGTAGGAGTAGATGTATAGTATTTATATGACTAACTAATAGAATTTCCCCCTAAAATTGTTTAAAGTCCAAAATCTAATAGCAATGGACTGCCTCTCATTTTTGGTTGCCTGGATCAAATGTTTAGTCCTGAATATTCATTGGAAGGATTGATGCTGACGCTCACTTTCAAGTGATTCTAATGCTTGTCTCTGCCCACAAATGTCTGCATATTCAAAACTATGGCTTTTTCAGGCATCATGTACAGATGTGCCAGCTGGTCCATAAAGAAGGCTGAGCGCTGAAGAATTGATGCTTTCAAATTGTGGTGCTGGAGAAGACTCTTGAGAGTCCCTTGGACTGCAAGGAGATCCAACCAGTCCATTCTTAAGGAGATCAACCTTGACTATTTTCTGGAAGGACTGATGCTGAAGCCAAAGCTCCAGTCGTTTAGCCACCTGATGCAAAGAGCCAACTCACTGGAAAAGATTGTGGGCAGGAGGAGAAGGGCGCGACAGAAGATGAGATGGTTGGATGGCATCACTGACTCAATGGACATGAATTTGAGTAAGCTCCAGGAGATGGTGAAGGACAGGGAAGGCTGGTGTGCTGTGGTCCGTGGAGTCGCAAAGAGTCGGACACGACGTAATGACTGAACAACAGCAACAATGCTTGGCTAAGGATGCTAACAGCTTTGAGCCTTCTGTTGCTCATGAACATGGTCATCGGAAGTTGAAAATAAGGACAAAGAATTACAATTCAGGTCTATTTTGGTACTTGTTGGCAAAAGTGAGAAGGTTCTTGGTGACAGAGACACAAATGGATGGGGAAAGAGAGGTGGGAGGCTGCTACTTCTGGCATCTTCTATCTTCGCTGTGTGTGCGGCCTCGATCGTGCATGGAGCTAACATTCACCAAATATGTATTTACAAAGCCCGTGCTCAGCAGCTTTTGGTGATACTTAAGGCCACTGGGGCCGACCAATGCAGTTACAGACCCAATTAAACTTTGAAATCTTACTAAACCCTGTTGCTTCCAGGAAGTCTATGGAAAACGTATGAAAAAAAAATCTCAACAAAGTATTTTCTCTGGGTGGTGTGGTTCCAAGAAAGCAGTGTGACGAGCTTCTGCCGTTGATTGTTCAGCACAAGCAGATATTTGAAGGTAATGCATAAAAACGATAGCCAGGGTACTGAGAAAAGTTAAAAGTAGATTTCATGTTTAGACATGGGATGTCATGTAAAGCATGGTGTGTGTCTGTATGTCATCGTCCAGTCGTGTCCGACTGCCTGCGACCCCACAGACTGCAGCCCACCAGGCTCCTCTGTCCATGGGATTCTCCAGGCGAGAATACTGGAGTGGGTTTCCACACCCTTCTCCACGGGATCTTCCAGACCCAGGGATTGAACCCTCGTCTCCTGCATTGTAGGTGGTTGCTTTACCATCTGAGCCACTAAGGAAGCCCCAAAGAGTGGTAACTATAGTTAAAGTTGCTGTATTGTGTGTTTAAAAGTTGCTAAAGAGTATTTTTTAAAGTGTATTGAAGTATAGTCAGTTTACAGTGTTGCATTAATTTCTGCTGTATAGCAAAGTGATCCAGTTATAAGTGTGTGTGTGTGTGTGTGTGTGTGTGTGTGTGTTATTTTTCACATCCCTTTCCGTTATGGTCCTTGTAGGTTACTGACTACGGTTTCCTGTGCCATATAGTAAGACCTTGCTGTTGACCCATCCTATATATGGACGTGCGGGAGTCTGCACCTGCCAACCCCAAACTCCCCATCCTCCCCCCCACTGACCCTCCCCCTGACAACCACAAATCTGTTCTCTACGCCCATGAGTTTGCCTCTGCTTCACAGACAAGCTCACTTGTGTCAAACTTTAGATTCCACATATAAGTGGTTTCATGAGGTATTTGTCTTTCTCTTTCTGACTTTACTTGGTCTGATAATCTCTGGTTACAGCCGTCTTGCTGCAAATGGCATTATTTCATCCTGCTAAAATAGTAGATCTTAAAAGCCTTCATCACAAGAAAAATAATTTTTTGGTTACTATGTAAACATTTAAAAAACAGATTCTTAAAGCAGAAGAGAAATTCATTTTTCAAATTCTTTTGCAACAGTTTTTGGTAGAGCATCTTCGTTGCAGCAGTATAAGAATCTGATGAGTTTTCAGGATGTAGGTTTATCTGTACTGGCTGTTCTCTTGACTACATCTTTACCTTTTCATTCTGCTCACTCACTGCAAGAATACTGGAGTGGTTTGCCATTAAAAAACAAAGACAAGAAAAGACTTTTGCTGACACAATTCCATCTGGTCAAAGCTATGGTTTTTTCAGTAGTTATGTATGAATGTGAAAGCTAGACCATAAAGAAGGCTGAGCACCAAAAAATTTGATTTTTTTGAATTGTGGTACTGGAGAAGACTTTTGAGAGTCCCTTGGACTGCAAGGAGATCAAACTAGTCAGTCCTAAAGGAAATCAACCCTGCATGGCCATTGGAAAAACTAATGCTGAAGCTGAAGCTCCAATAATTCGGCCACCTGATGCTGAGAGCTAACTCATTGGAGAAGACCCTGATGCTGGGAAAGACTGAAGGCAAAAGGAAAGGGGGCAGCAGAGGATGAGATGGTTAGATAGCACCACCGACTCAGTGGACATGATCTTGAATAAACTCTGGGAGATAGTGAAGGACAGGGAAGCCTGGTGTGCTGCAGCCCATGGGGTCTCAAAGAGTCGGACATGACTTAGCGACCGACCGACAACCAACAAATGTCTTTACTTAACATGTGTTTCTATTTCTTCTAAAGTCTGATCTCCAGTGTACAAACACCCCTCAGGGATCGTCTAAATGTATTTGAAGTCAAAAGTCAATACTTGTCAGTTGTTTTTAGGGTTGACGTTGTTTGCCTTCCTGCCTGACCCCCCTTAAGCCTATTCAAGTTGCTTCTGAGATAGTCTAGAGGTGCTGAAACGACACAGGAGCTGCCGCTGATCTTTTCGGCCGAAGCCCAGCACCACGAGGTTAGGAGTCTGGACTGCACCAGAAGACTCTTGAGTTGGAGTCTGGTTATCAAGTATGCTCTCCCTGGCCTTTCCCTCCACCCCTAGGCACTGTGCCTACATCCCATTCTTTCTCTCCATGGGCTGTTGGCCAATCTCTCCCAAAGTGTCAGCTGATAATTTAAGGTGTGACGGCTCCCAGGAGTGTTGTATTTCGAAAGGGGCCTCCAAGGTAGAAAATACTTCAATTAAAGGAGCTGGGAAAAGGAGGACCCCTGCTATTTTGTAACTTACTTTTTACGTTGAGTGTCAGGACATTTAACTCAGTCTTTAGCTGGAGCCTCCTCGGAGTGCCTTCCTGTGCATAATTCCTTCCAGTTCTGAAAGCCCAGGACTCTGAGAGGCACTTGCTACCTTTCAGGTATCACATCACAATAATTTCACCCTAAAATTTGGTTTACTTGTCTGTGTTTTTGCTACAGATTGTGGCTGAGTGTGGTTGATTTCATCCCGAATAGAAACATGAATAATACTCAATTCTTACAGGATGCCTCAACAGCTTGTGAAGAAAGAGTTGGTATTTCCAGGGCCCTGTACCTACTCTAACTAGTCACGCTTTATAAACACAGTGTAGTTTAGGCTTTGAGTGTAAAATGCAATTACAAATTTGACTCCCTACTTCCCCAGGTACTTGAATACACGGAAACATGAGGCTCCCAGTGTGGCAAAGTTCACTCACTAAGACTTCTTGCTGCCCAAATCTGCATGAACAGTCTGTATACTATATGTAACTATGCGTGTTAGCGTGTGTATAGGGTGTATCTATACTTTGAATTCATTCATGTAACACCACGCTTCCCTAGTGGCTCCGTAGTGAAGCATTCACCTGCCAATACAGGAGACAGGTTCGATCCCTGGGTCAGGATGATCCCCTGGAGGAAGGGACGGGAACCCACTCCAATATTCTTGCCTGGAGAATCCCATGGATGGGGGAGACTTTCTGGCTACGGTCCGTAGGGTTGCAAAGAATCAGACATGACTGAAGCAACCTAGCATGCATGCATATTAATTTTATCTTTTTTAATGCTATTTTAAAACAACAATGGAGGTAAAATATAATTTACTCTTAAAAATATTATTACCATGGTCTTCTTTAGTCACTCAGTCATGTTGAGTCTTTTGCAACCCCATGGACTGCAGCCCACCAGGCTCCTCTGTCCATGGGATTTTCCAGGCAAGAATACTGGAGTGGGTTGCCATTTCCTTCTCTACCCTTTCATTTTAAATTAAATTTGTATTGAGTGATGACTTTCTGTCAGGCACTGTGGGGAACAGAGGGAAAATAAATCTCCCTTCTAGACACCAAGGGCTTCAATCTAGAGGAGCTAGGGGTGGTGGCTGGATATTCTCTAAAGACATTCCAACTCTGATAGTGCATTTTTGGTGATTTATTTTATGTTCGTATTTGTTCCCAAAGCATCCACTGTTCCCTGTTACCTATGGGATAAAGCTTTCAGGCTAGCATTGGGGAATGACCACACTCTGACTCTGACCCTCTTCTCCTTTACTAAAATCATTCCCTCCAGTTACAATGACTTCTACTATTATTGTCATTGGACACTGGGACACCAAAGAGTCCCCTCTGCTTCTGGGGCCCTCGCTGCTTTCCGTGAGCATCAGATTTCCACATGTTCTTTAAGAGCCAGCTCGTTTCTCACCTCTTCTGGAGACCCCCCCCACCCCCCGCTGCTCATTCTGTGCAGACGCCTGTCTTCAGGTGTCCCCTCTGCCAGAGAGACTCCCTGACCTGGTACCCACTGTGGGTTCCCATAGCAACTGCTGCCTTCATCATTCTCACCTCCCTCTCCAGCCAGGATGCTGGTGGACAGAAAGTAAGTTTGTGAACAGGAAGTAGATTTGTGGACAGGAAGTAGCTGTGGACAGGAAGTGAGTTTGTGGATAAGAAGTCTGTGGGCAGGGAATTGGCCCCACTCATCTGGATCCCAAGTGGCTAACCAACACAATGATTGGCCCAGGGTGTGCTTTCAGTAACCGGTTGATGGTGGATAAAAGTTTGTCTCTTTTCCTGTGTTGTCATATTATTTTACCTGAGCATATGTGTGGGGAAGAGTGTGGAAAATCTTTAAATCCTCCATGGCTCCCCTGGTACGATTTACACAAGAGCCCTTCAGTTAGCAGTATTCCATTCTCAACATATGAAGTAGTTGTATTTTCAGATCTTTCACAAGAGCTAATAATTTTAAAAATTAATCAATTGCCAAAGATTGTATGAATCATAACAAAGGTATTCTATGATAATTCTTAATTACATACAATTCCAAATGCTTCACTATTTGGAAATACCTGAGTGTCTTTAGTAGGTGTGAACAATTTATTTAATGTTTTTACAATCTCACCATGGAAAATTTTCTCAACATTTTTTTAAAAAGTATTTTCTTCTCTAATTATGCTTCAACTAACATAAAATCTTAAAAACCTCCAATGACGGTATTCTGTGAGTTCAGAGCCCCTGAAAGGCATCTGAAACAATTTCATGGATCCTGTTTTATTTGAGCCTTAAAATAAACAGTGACTTAGAAGGCTTCCAAGCTTAAGTATTCTCTCCTAGTCAGCGATGAGGAAATTAGGTTAACACCCATCTTTGAGGAGCTGTGTGGAGAGCAATAAACAAGCCTCAGTCTTGTTCTTGTTGGCTAATGTGTTAACCATGTAACCCGAAAGCTCGAAAGATGTCTGGAATACACATAATCTGAACAAGATGAAGCCGATCTGACGACCAGGGAACGACAGGGGTCCTTAGAGCTGTGACTTAGTGGCGTGGTGCTCACAGACTGGTGGGGGGCAGTGCCTGGCCCCTGACTCCTCGGGATCGAGTCCCTCGCCCTTCATCCCTCTGGCCTCAGTGTGTTGCCTGACCTCTGGAGCCTCAGCCTCCTCGTCTCTGTATGGGTGACAGAGTGAATAATGACATGCTTCAAAACCCTCGAAGTTCTTACACCAGTCTGGGCACATTCATGGTTCACGGCATGAGCTTGCTTTTATTATTATACAAGTGAATTTGATAACAAGATGGTTCAGTTCAGTTCAGTCGCTCAGTCGTGTCCGACTCTTTGCGACCCCATGAATCGCAGTACGCCAGGCCTCCCTGTTCATCACCAACTCCCAGAGTTCACCCAAACCCATGGCCATCGAGTCTATGATGCCATCCGGCTATCTCATCCTCTGTCGTCCCCTTCTCCTCCTGCCCCCAATCCTTCCCAGCATCAGGGTCTTTTCCAATGAGTCAGCTCTTCGCATCAGGTGGCCAAAGCATTGGAGTTTCGGTAACTTCACACAATATCTTGCCGGTCTGTATTTTGTTCTTTATTCAGTTCATTCATTTATCTGTAGATAAAATAAACCATTTTAACAATGACTTCTCATTCCTGTGCTCACACACACTACTTGTCGCCGTTCTGTGAGAAGCAGCCTGCTAGATGCTGCGTGTCTGGGCAAGGCCTGGGGAGCGGGCCTCTGGCCCTGGGTCCCGTGGGCCTCAGGCGGCTCACTCACTGTTCCCACGGAGCCTTCCCGAGGGCCCTGGCCCCGAGTGACAGCTTTAGGGAGCTTTCATTCACCACACATTCGCCCTGCTGGCCTGGCCCGCGCTCACCTGCTGTGACGTTCTCCAGGCTGGCCTCCTCCTTGGGAAGCAGGGGCCCTGGAAGAAGCTCCCCGTCCAGCCCCCACGACCCCCAGGACCACTAAGAAGGAGCACCGAGGACCCCAACCATCACTCCTGTTGTCTTCCTGTCTTGTGTGTGTGTGTGTAAGTCTCTCAGCTGTGACCATCTGTGATCCCACGGACTGCAGCCCGCCAGGCTCCTCTGCCCGTGGGGTTCTCCAGACAAGAATACTGGAGTGGGCTGCCATTCCCTTCTCTGGGGGATCTTCCTGGCCCAGGGATCGAACCTGGGTCTCCAGCATTGCAGGCAGATTCTCTATGGTCTGAGCCACTGGGGAAGCTGTCTCTCCCTTCTTAGGGGATCTTATTTCTACCGATGCTCTGCTCCAAGCTCCCTTCCCACGACTCGTGAAACAGTCACTCAGACATTCTGAAATAAGCCCTTGGCTTTTTATCCAAAGGTTTGCATTATGACCCCCGCCTGCATGGATTCCCACTCTTTAAAGATGGATCCTGCTCTCCTGAGCCATCTGGGGAGGCGGTTGGCCCTGCCCTAACCCGCTGGCCTCCCTCCATCAGCTCCCTCCAGGAGACTCCTGGGACAGTTATCCCCTTCTCTCTTCCAATTTCTCTTGTGACAAGAAGCGGGTCATTTTGCATCAGGTTGCATCAGATGATGTCAGAACGTGGAAGAAAACACAGTGTCCTCCCCAGGGACCTGGTGACTCACAACAGCGGGCTCGGGGGAGACTCGGAGGGGAGAACATCTACCTCGGCTTTAAACAGTCCCCCTTAAACCCACTTGCTTCATCATAGTTTTTTTCATGGGCATTAAAAACACATTCTTAAGTGTTTTCTGACGCTCAAGACTCATTTTGTTTATATAATAATATTCAAGGTTATATTCAGTTCAATAATATTCAATATTCATGCCTTGATTTTGTGTTCATCCCTTTCCAAGGACAGATGATTAAAGTACCATCCACAGTAGTGGGGGGCATCTTGTGGAAAGCTTCACCCCAGAATGAATACCCTGTTGATGACTGTCCTGATGCATTAAAAAAAAATCACTTATTGTCACAGTCTCGGGATCAGATGTTTTGAAATAAAATTTATATGCCAAAAATGTTTGCTTTTTTTTTTCTTTTGAGAGACAGAGGCAGTAATAAGACTTGAATTGTACTTACTTTTTATCCTGTTATCTTCTGCAGATGCTTGCTGTCTACATTTCAGAAAAGAGACTTTGACTCACACTGGCACATGAGTTTGAGTAGACTCTGGGAGTTGGTGATGGACAGGGAGGCCTGGCGTGCCGCGGCCGTAGGGTCGCAAAGAGTCGGACATGACTGAGCAGCCACTGAACTGATACATTTTCTATAGTGAGATCCTGGTCGACTAGTGAAGGGAAGGTTTTGGAAGGGGCCGGCCACCAGAGAACCAGCTCAGGTCTTTGCTCAGAACGTGAGGGTCAGCTGTGTGGCCCTTGGAGCGTCTGCGGCCATGTCTGCTACAGGTGTGAGGTTGTGTCTACGAGAGGCTTTTGTGTGATAAGTTCATCTGAGCATCACAAAGGCACATCCGAAAGTGTGGGAAACCCGTCCCTCGCCTTGATCCGCGCCCCTGGCCCAGGGCAGGTCAGAGTCAGGACAGTCTCCTCCCTGCCGTGCTTTCTCAGTGGGTGACTGAACCAGGCCATCCCGGGGCTCCGGCTGTGGTCACCTGCGTGACATCTGCCCGCCCCACAGGCCCACCTATTTGAGGGGCCTCCCTGAGACAGAATGCCAGGAAAGGGTGACTGGGGGATTCTCCCTCATGCTGTTTTCTCCCAAGATGATCTAGAATTTTCCACCATGCTTGGAGACTTTTTTTCCTACTGCCTCTCACACCCAAGGACAGCTGGCCCCATTGCTGATGGGAAAGTTCTGGAGAGCAAGGAGAATAATTCTGTAGACAGTGAACCTTGGACTTGCCAGGTGGCGTTAGTGGCAAAGAACCCACCTTTCAATGCAGGAGACACAAGAAACCTGGGTTCTGTCCCTGGGCCGGGAAGATCCCCTGGAGGACGGTACTCTTGTCTGGAGAATCCATGGAAAGAGGAGCCTGGCGGGCTGCAGTCCAGGGGGCCACAGAGAGCAGAGCACAAATGAGTGATTTCCATTCTTCCTCATCCCACCTGTCTGCTCTGTGTCCTGTTATTTATTTATTTTTAAATTTTTACTTATTCATGGTTTTATTTTACGTCGGGGCAGAGTTGATTTACATTGTTGTTTTAGTTTCGGGGTACAGCAAAGTGATTCAGCTATACAAATACATATATATCAAATCTCTTTCGAATGTTTTCCCATTTAGGTTATTACAGAATCCTGAGTCGAGTTCCCTGTGCTGCCTGGTAGGTCACTGTGGGTTTCCGATTTCACATATGTAGTCGCGCATATATGTCAGTCCCAAATGGCCAATCTGTCCCTCCCCTCATCTGTCTGTTTTGGCGACCATACATTTGTTTTTCTAGGTTTGCGAGTCTGTTCTTTAAATACGTTCGTTTTTGTCTGTTTTTGGGTTCCACATAGAAGCGTATCGCGTGGCGTGTGTCTGTCTGATTTGGTCACTTAGTGAGTCCTCTAAAATGTTTCTGTCTGTCTGCCCACCCCCCTCCTCATCACCATCATCTCCGTCTGTCCGGTTCATACACGTGTGTGTGTTCAGCCTCACTAGGTGAGCGTGCCCACTTCTGCCGCTTATTTCTCCTGTGGTCGTTGTCCCTCCCTGGCAGCGCATAATATTATACTTTTGCAACTCCTGGCCGCTCCAGAGCCAGGTGTGTGATTGAACTGGTCCCAACGACAGTGTAACCCATGTCACTCATGCTGACCACTCCCAGGAGCGCTGGCCGAGGCCGAGGCCGAGCCCTTCAGTGCCCCTTTAGACTTCTTGGGAGTGTCCTCAGCTTCCTGCAGCTGCCAGTGGTTCACCCCCGACATGTTCCCCTCTTCTGTGTTCTGTCGTCATCGGGATGTGGATGTATTTCTCCTTCCTGTCTGGTCCTTGGTGGACCGGGATCTAAGCCACTTCAGCCCTGGAGACGATGCTTCAGTTGTTCCTCTCATTCTTTCTTTCTCCCGAATGTCTCTGTCTCTGAATCTCTACTGCACAGTCTGACCTTTCTGGACATATCTTGCAAGACGGTGAGGTTTTCAGTTGTTCATCTGTCTGCTTAGTTTTGCTCCTGGATCTGAGGAATTGCTTTGACTTGGTCTGTGGACTCTCTGGCCTACACGGTGGGGGCGGACCGTGGAGCAGATAACCAGCGTGGTGTTCCCGTCCATCTTTATTTTGCCGATCCTGTGACCCTGTTTTTATTTCCCAGTGTGTCTTTCTTTTCTGTGGACGCTGTTCCCTTCTTCTCTTTCCCCTCCCCACTCCTTCTTCTAATCGCAGCCAATTCTAATTTTATGGGTACAATTTCCTCTCTAATCTTTCACGATCAAATTGGGTTTACCATTATTATTATTATTGTTATTTCTGTTTCCTCTCTGGTGAGCTGCTTTATTTGTTCGTCATTATCCTTATCTTCCACGCTGGTCTTTCCCCTCCTGTCTCGGGGCCCTGGATTTGCTGCGTTTTTATGAATGGAGGCCTGGGCTGGTTCCCGTGGGCGGTGATTGTGGGTTTCCTCTGCAGCCTGCACATCTGTTTCCTGAGCAGGCCTCTTCCTTGAATGGATAAGCCCAGGCCCCGAAGAAGCGGGTGAGGCGCCAACAGTAGGAAAAACAAGAAGGTATCCTGGGGGCCCTCCCCTCCCCCTGCCCGGGCCGAGTGCCAAACCAGGGCGTTGATAACAGAGCTGGGAGACTTCTGTGCCTCCTCTGTCCTTGGCCTCGAGTCTCAGTGATTTTCAATAGCAACCCCTATGTCAAAAGCAAGTCCTCCCCACTCTCTGTATGAGGAGTTAGGTCCACACAACGTATTAGCTATTTACATCCTAACAACTTAGCAGCTGTTTAAAAAATGAAACCAGACACACGTTACTGTATCATAAAATAGATAAGCAGCAGCAACCTACGGCATAGCACAAGGCACTGTGTTCAGTAACAGAAAAGAACCTGGAAAAGAGCATAGATGTATACCGGAATCACTTTGCTGTACCCCTGAAACATTGTCAATCAGCTATGTTCTGATTAAAAACAAAACCTCCCAAATGCACGTAAACTGAAAGAGAAAACAGTGGAGGCCATACTAAGAGAACCCCACGCTTAGCGGGTGCTGGATGTACCCGTGGGAACGGAGATGCGTCTCATACGCGGGGGTCAGACCGAGGACCCCACCCCACGTTTTCCAGCCCACCTTGGTTTGGTCGTTCACTGGCTTTTGGTTATTTCTTGTGCTGCTCAAAGATATGACATCGTGGCAAAGAATGTTCATTACTGCTTTTCCCAAGAAAAACTCCAGTGGCTTCACACTCATTGAAGGGTCTCCAGCTCCAGGTCTAGACTATTCTGTTCTCACATGTTTGAAGGCGTGTTCTCCTTTCTTCCAAACTTGCTGAGCAAAACCTGATTTTTAAGAAATTTGTGTATCAGGGAGGAAATGTGATGTGTTGGCAATATTTATGTGTGTGTGTGTATACATATATGTATGTTTGTTGCTGTCCAGTTGCTAAATCATGTCCCACTGTGGGTGATCCCGTGGACCACAGCCTGCCAGGCTTCCCTGCCCTCCACTGTCTCCTGGAGTTCGCTCAAGTTACTGTCCCTTGAGTCAGTGATGCTATCTAACCATCTCCTCTTTTGCCGCTCTCTTCTCCTCTTGCCCTCAATGTTTCCCAGCATCAAGGAGTGTGTGTGTGTGTGTGTGCGTGCGTGTGTGTGTGTGTGTGTGTGTGTGTGTGTGTGTGTGTGTGTATACATATATATATATTCATTTACTGTGATTTATCTGGGAATAATGGAGTGAGTTGAAAACCCAAGGTTCTATGGTATGACATTTAACATTTCTGCAAAGAATAATTTCAGTTGTAACACAGAGCAGTTGTAAGGTTTGAAATATGTGTGAGATTTTTTTTAAAGCTGTGTGGTATTTTCTAAGCGATTGGAAGGCCTGGATAAGTTATCCAGTTTGTAGGAAATTCTGTATGTTTGTTTCAGAGTGTCTCCATACCCTGGAGGGATAGCAAGTAGCATGTATTTGGGGAGAGAAAATGGAAAAATCAAGGCTGGGGCAAAATACGGTTTCTGTCATAGTTACCTGAAGAATCTACAGGAGCCAAATTTGGGGGCTTTATGGCCAGTTCAAAAGTGATGTTTAAGGTCTACTGCTTGGGGAGAGAAAGGTGAATGAAGTATCCAGGTAGGTTGGTGATTATTCATTCAAAAAGAAACAGAAAAATGGAATTAAGTCAGTCATGCTGGTTCTGACTTACCTGGCTTGGAATAGAATGGGGTTTTTCTCCTGTAAGTGGACATAAGGAAAATTGATGGTGAGATGTGTTGACTAAAGTACACACACACACACACACACACACACACACACACACACATATACACACACACACATATACACACTCACATACACACACACATATACACACACACACACACACATATATTTTTAAAGGAAGACTTGTTGAAAAATCCAATATTTCATTCCAACCTCTATGAATTTTGGTCGCCAGTGGCAGACGTCCTATGAATTAGCCAAGGTACCCCAAACAAGCCGACTAGCATTCTTAGGACTCAGACTGTGTAGCTGTGAAACGAGACTGTGGACTGGGGAACACGCAGATGACTCCTGGCTCTGTGAGTGGCAGGGTTGCTCACCCATCCGTCATCTGATGATAACTGAGGCTCTCAGCACGAGGGTCAGCCCTCCTGGATCCTATTTTCTTTCCTCCTGAGATGCCATTTTCTCCTGGTTCTTTTCCTGCCCTCATTGGTCATACGTTCTCAGCTTTCTTTCTCTCTCTCCGCTCTTTTTAGATACTGTGATCCCTTTAGTTGCATTCCCAAACTGCTTGTTTCCTCCTGAATCTGTACACAATTCATTAAAAGCAACTTCACCCGTATGTACGAATTCACCTATCAGATTAATATTCTTAGCCCAGGCCTCTTTCCAGAGCGTCAGACACCTATTATTCAGTCCCCTATAGACATCTTGTTTCAATGTCCATAAATGTCTCTAACTCAGAACGTCCAGAGCTGAATTCATTATCTCCTGCCCTTAATTGATCTCTCACAATAGAATACTAATTGATTTTTTCCTTTCAATGTAACTCTCTGTAATCCATCTTCCATCCTGTCAACAGAATGACCCTGATAAAACCCAAATCTAATCACGCTTCTCTCATGATTAAAAATCTTTCGTTTCCCCATTGCATTCAAACTTCATTTAAAATCTCTTTGCAGATCTCCATCCACAATCCTGTGCTCCCCTGCATCTTAAACTTTTTGTTTTCTACCAGGTAGACCTTTCAATCTCACGGCGATGGTGATCTTTTTCTTGGGGTTTGCAGTTCTATCAGTTTTGACATGTGTGGATTTCTGTGACCACCACCAATGTCAGGACACGAAACGGCCCCGTTGTCTCCCCAAACCTCCCTCGGGTAATCCCTCACACACTCCCCATCCCTCAGTCCTGGCAACCACTAATCTGTTCCTCATTGCTATTTGTTATTGTTCAGTTGCTAAGTCGTGTCCGACTCTTTGAGACCCAGTGGACTGCACCCCAGGCTCCCCTGTCCTTCACCATCTCCTGGAATTTGCTCAGATTCACTGTCCATTGCGTCAGGGATGCTGTCTAACCATCTTATCCTCGGCCTCCCCCTTCTCCTTTTGTCTTCAATCTTGTCTAGCATCTCTTTTCCAGTGAGTCAGCTCTTCACATCACGTTGCTGAGTATTGGAGCTCTGGCTTCAGCATCAGTCCTTCCAGGGACTATTCAGGGTTGTTTTCCTTTAGGACTGTCTGGCTTGATCTCTTGTCAGTCCAGGGGACTCTCAAGAGTCTTCTGCAGCACCACAACTCAAAAGCCTCAGTTTTTTAGCACTCAGCCTTCTTCATGGGCCATCTCTTACATCTCTCACATTAGGGCTTCCCCTGTGGCTCAAGTACTGAAGACCCGGCCTCCTAAAGCAGGAGACACTGGAAATGTGAGAGATGCGGGTTCGATCCCTGGGTCGGGAAGATCCCCCGAACAGGAAATGGCCACCCTTCTAGTATTCTTGCCTGGGAAATCCCTCGGACAGAGGAGCCTGGCGGGCTACAGTCCATGGGGCGGCAGAGTCAGAAACGGCTGAGCATACACAAACTCTGCACATACCTGGGAGAGAAAATGAATAGAATTTTCTCATTTTAAAAAGTTTCACCAGTTACTTAACTCTTTGGCACATTCTATGGCTTATCTGCCAGAAAGCACTTAAACTGATGAAGAAAAGAGTGAGCAAGTAGCAAGTCTGAGCGGGATCCCTTGGAAACAGCTAAGGGATGTCGTTTGACAGCTGGGTTTTCATAGAGAGCTGTCTTCGTAGTTGTGAATTTGTTTTGTGTGCTTTCCATGTTGACATTCTTTTAAGCACTAAGAATGAAAAAACGTAGTTTTGAAAACAAGAGTTGGATATCAGTATTTTCTTAGGCTTCGCAACTTCCTGGTGTTTCATTCCCTAAATAAGTTTAAGGACCCCTGTTTAAACATAACCACTCTACTGGCTAGTAAAAAGCACCAGTGAAGGCATTTTGCCGGGACAATTTATGCCCAGAAATGTGTTGCTGAAAATAAGGAGGGGTCAGTTTTACTTGATATTGCTCATCTTTCTTTGTTTTTCTGGGTGATAAAGAAGAGTTCTTTCCCCAAATTTCCCCATATAACTGTTCAATGCTTCAGTTGATGTCAGCTATTCTGTTACAGTTTAAAATGTCAACCACCCCGTTAACCTTTCACTGCAAAAGTCCAGACTTGCCCCAGAGCCTTTGGGCCAATGTCTTTTCTATTTGGCCTCAAAGGTCTCTGTTTGCTCTAAGAAATTTTTCCTGAGCCGATTGCCGCCAATCAGCAAAGGGCAGCTTTCAGGGGCGGAGACAGACGCGCGCAGGAAGGAGCACAGGGACCCTGGCCTGCAGAAGCGGGGCCTGCGTCCACCCTGTCCACCCCTTCTGCCCGCCTGGCCACCATCCTGAGTGGGTCCTGCCCTATTTTGCCAGCACTGGGCAGTCCGGAGGTACCGATGTCCCCGCTCAGCCCAGTCTCTTGACCCTTCCCTTCGTTTTCGCCTGTTGACACAGCTCCGGGTCCAGATCTTAATCTTCTCTGTTTTCAGACCATTGCCTAACGTTTCCCCTTTGGCCCGTCCACACAGACCTGGCTGGAGGGGCCGCCCGCTGAAGCCCCACCTCGGCGCTGCAGTAAACATCACCTTTTCCCCAGTCGACCTGCTGGTGCACAGAGAGCGCACCCACCCGTTCCTGCTCCTGTTACTCACTTGGGCTTGCCTGGGAGCCAAGCCGCTTTCACACAGGAGCCAATCGTGTGCCACGCACTCTGCTTTCCAAGGCGGGGTCAGACCCAGGCTGCAGGAGGTGATACCAGAGGCTTTTTATCCTCAGGGCCATGGGCAACCGCACATTTGTTTCCACTAAGTGAAGTTTAATGTGAGGAAAGGTCGTTTTCACATGCCCATTTTCAAACCTTTGCTGGTTCCCAATCCAACCACACGTGGTCCCTCTCTGGCATGCTGCTGACTGAGATTTGCCCAGTCCTGCGCCCGCTGCAGGGACCCATGCGCCCTGAGGGCTCAGCACCGGGGGTACTTACAGGTGTGTCGGGGTCATACTGTGTCTCACAGCCACACTGGCCCTTGGTGACGGGAGTGGAGACCAGGGCTGGCGGGCTCCTTAGGCCCTGAAACACATCAGGGAAGATTTCTGCCGTGCGGCAAACATGAATCGGAACTGAAAACTGGCGGGTTGGTTGGGCTCCCGTGTTCTGGGGACAGGGTCAGTTTATGCCACACTTTCACTGGACTTTAAATAGCTTAATGACTCTCCTTTGGTTTATGAAGCAAAACTTTCAGACTGTGTCATTCTCTCTGCTGATCACCCCATGTCCACCACCATACCCTAGGCCTGGACCACTTTCTGGAGCCGCCAGCCCTGAGATGCTGTGCTTGCATCCAGGACTCACCTGCCCAGGTGACCAGCATCTTCTCTGCTGCAAGTTCCTCCTTCCACTTCTCTGTGTACCCGCCTCCCGCCCCACCTGCCCCTCCCTGACCATACAGGACTCTTCCCAGGAAAAGCACACGCCTATGGGATGTCTAAACAGCTGCACATCCATGCTGCTGGGCTGGGGAGGGGTCCTCTTCCCACCTCTTGCAGGGCTGCCTTTCCCATGCTCTTCAAGAGTCACTTGAACTTGAATGGTTTTTCCTGCAACTCCGCAACGCCCACCCCCAGCAACTGATCGAGTGCCGTTGACTTAGACTTGCAAAGAAAACAGACCAGCAGGACACACCCTCGCCTTGCAGATCCCTCCCCACCAACCATCTCTTTGAAACTCTGGGAAGGTTGTTATGGACTGGATGTTTCCATCTCTCCAAATTCTAATGTTGAAACCCTACCCTCTGTACCTCCAGCTGGTGTTAGGAGTTGGGCCTTTGTGGGGCGGGTACAGCTAGATCAAGGATGGAGTCCCCATTGCTGGGACCGGGGTCTTTGTTAGAAGAGGAGGAGACCCCCGAGCTCTGTCTCCTCTGCCGGAGGACACTGGGAGGGGGCGGGCCATACGGGCGCCCTGCTGGTGTGCTTCCAGCCAGCAGGACTGTGAGGTTCAGATTCCTGTCGTGGGAGCCACCGGGCCCTGCGACTCTGTCACGGCCGCCGAGCTGACTGAGACGTCCTGGGACTTCAGGGCAGTGTGCACTTCTGCCTGTTTCTGTACCAGCTCATTATTTGGTGAGGTTCTACTCTTCTCCCAGTTTTTCCTTTTTCCTCTATTTTTTTTTTTTTTTGGCCAAGCTGTGCGGCATGTGGGATCGTAGCTCCAAGACCAGAGCTCCAACCTGTGCCCTTGCAGTGGGAAGTGAAAGTGAAAACGTTAGTCGCTCAGTCGTGTTCGATTCTTTGTGACCCCGTGGACAGTAGCCCGCCAGGCTCCTCTGTCCATGGGGGTCTCCAGGAAGGAATACTGGAGTGGGTTGCCATTCCCTTCTCCAGGGGATCTTCTTGACCCAGGGGTCAACCCGGGGTCTCTTGCATTGCAGACAGATTCTTTTCGGTCTGAGCCCCCAGGGATGCTCCTCTTTCCTTTTCTGCTCTCTATGTGTATCTCTCTATACTCAGCAATGCATCGCTATCATCACCCTGAAGCTTGCCATTTCACACTCACTCAACACACTTCCCGGCCATATTGCTTGTGTCAAATACTAGACTGGCTTTTGGAACGTAGAAAAGGAAGAGTGACAGCCACACCGTACCCACCATCGTCGGGGGTCAGGCTGCTGACGTTTATTGATCAGCATCGACAAGCCAGGACTTCTGCCTTCAGCGCTGTGTACCCAGGGAGTGTGCCCGGTGAGAGCTGGGTCTGCACCGGGGCTGAAAGACCAGCTTCGGGGGAGAATGACCGCGGTGGATCATGGCACAACTGCACGTACGCGGCGGACTGAGGGCGGGCTTCCGTGTGTGCCAGAAGGTTCTCCTGCCTTTGGCTGCTGGGGAAGCAGTCCCTTGAGCTGAGTCTTCAAGCACGAGAAGGAAGGGATTGGGGTGGGGGGCAGGGAGAGGAGGGGGACATGCTAGGCAGAGGGACAAGAAGAAGGCTTGGGGATGAGGCTCGGAGTATGCAGGAAGGTTCTAGCGGAGAGATTTCAGAGGACAAGTGGTCCAGGCGCAGCCGGGAGAAGGGAGGTGACCAAGGTGGGCCCCAACGCTAACCTAGAGCTGGGGGGAGACATCCAGGGGGGTGTTCTGACCGGCCTTATAGGGACCCTGCCGGTCACAGTGCAGCACTGGGGGCAGCTCAGAGGAGGCAAGCCTTTTCAGCAGCCAAGTGAGGACCGAGGGGCGCCAAGTGGTGGTGGGGTTGGCGAGAAGGCCACAGTTCTCCTGGCCTGGAGGTTGGGGTGTGGGAGGAGAGATAGCAGCCGTGTTCTCCTGGGTTTCCGAACAGGTCGACGTTACCAACAATTTGATTCTACATCAGTTATCAATCTGCGGTTGTTGTCAGTCGCTATGTCATGTCCCACTGTGACACCATGGACTGCCCTGTCCCTCACTATCCCCTGAAGTTTGCTCAAGTTCATAGCCACTGAATTAGTGATGCCACCCAACCATCTCATCCTCTGCCACTGCCTTCTTTGGCCTTCAGTCTTTCCCAGCATCTTTTCCCAGGGTCTTTTCCAATGAGTTGGCTCTTCCCAGCCGGGGGCTGAGCTGGAGAAGGACAGACGACCACTTTTCCTAGGTGATGAGGTACTCCCGGGAGGACAGAGATGGGGGAGGGCAGGGGGAGGAGAACCCTTCCCCGTGCTCTTGGTGGCTGATTCTGGGCTGGCGAGGCCGCGGGCCGTGTCTCAGCCCGCTTCCGGCTGGTGCAGTGCCCGGATGCCGGAGGTGGCCGTCGCGCTGCCCCGCTTCTCCCTCCGTGCTGTGTCTTTCTCCTTGTCTGTGTCTTCATAGGTGTTCCAGTAGGAACCAGAAAGTGGCTGGGTCAGGCGCTGTCTGAAAGACAGCGGTTCACTCCTCAAGCTCCTCTGGGGGGAAGAAGTTAACTTCTTGGAAGAAAGAAAGAGCACCCTTGCAGTAGGCGGTTTTCCGAGGGTCCTGGGCAGTCCATGTGTGGGCTCGGGCATGCAGAGGCGAGGGAGGGCGCTGTAAAGACACAGGAGGAGGCTAGCCCCGCCCCAGACCCATCCTCCCGTGGGGCTCTGAGGCGCTCTCTGGATGCAGACCACGGCAGGGGCCCTGGGGGGCCAGTGGGCACCAGGCAGGGAGAGCTGCAGACGCACTTGGTGACTGTTCTCCTTGGAGACGGTGGCCCTGGGTCCCTCTCTCCCCATCCTGGCTCCAGACCTGGGGGTACACGTCCCCCCTGTGTAGGCTCTTTCCTCGTCAATCCACGTTTTCCAGTTTCCTGTGTGACATCCTAGCCCTTCACCGCTGTAAGTCTTGGCTCCTGGACGCTGTCTTATCCATGTCCCTGATGACAAGTGCACCTTCTCCTTGCACCTCTTCTGACTCAAAGAGAGCTCCTCCAGGGGATCACCCTCCCAGGGACAGCTTCGTGCCTCTCCTTGGTGTCCTGTAGAATGTCCCGTCTCCGTGAGCCTACGTCCCTTCCCAGCATCAAGGCCATCCCACGGGAAACCCCCCAGATGTCAGCGCTCTCTGGTGCGGACTCACATCCTGGTGTCTCTGTCTCTGCAGGTTTTCTAGCCATCATTGATGGTTGTCTGTCGTGCCCCTCCTGGACTGTGAACTTCCAAGGATGTGGCCACGTTTTGGTCATAATTCAAGGTCCTTCTGTGTTCATCACAAATTCTGCCCACGGCGGGTGGCCAGGCTGTCCCCGCGGGGATGGAAGGCTGACCCTTCTGCTGCCATCTTGGCTCTAAGGCTCAGGTCACGCTCTTCATAGTGTTGCCCACAGCAAGGACAAGCCACGCACAAAGCTTCCTTTATTTTTCTTTTCAGTCTCTACCCAAAACCTTTTGAAATAAAAATGAGACCGTTGAATGCTTAAAATTCATTCATTCAGTAAGCAAATATTTCCTGTATACAGACCACATCGCAGGAATGTCAATGGACGTCTCTCCCACGCATCCCAAACCACCCCCAGAAAACCCCTGCCTTCATAAAGCTGCTCTTCTAGACAGACGGCAGATGATAACTGTAGACGCAATAAATGTCAGGATGTGATAAATGCTGCAGGAACAAGACAAAAATAGAGCCGGGAGAAGGGTGGAGGGCTGTAATATTAGACAGGATAGCCAGAGTGAGCCTTGCTGAGACAATCTGACCGTTCAGAGAGAGGAAGAGAGAGAGTGAGAGAGCTTAGCCAAGCAGGCGTCTAACGTAACAGTTGTTCAGGGATAAAGAGAAAGAATTCTATCTGGAACATAATTGATAAATACGGCTTGTGTGGGTTTGGGGCATAATTTAGCTATGTTTTTTTCTTTAGCCCTACATTATAACTCTTCAAGAGATAACAAAGAAGTTAGTTGAATAGTGTAGTGGAGTGTTTATTATAAATGGAATATTTATAAACCCTACCGTAAAGGGCTTTGAATCCATCCTCCTTTTCAAGCAAGGATTTGGGCGTCTCATATCTGTCTTACACACATCTCTGGATGGAGTCTCCTTTGTTGTCATCTCCCTCATCTGCTCTCTCATCCGTCTGGGTGTTGTTTTGCTATTCTCACTTCACTGATTTTTCTCTGTGACTTACCCTTCTAACTGCTCTTCGTCTTCATGGAGGCTGATTGATGTGTTAGCAGATAGCATTTGTATTTATTGTATTCATGCCATGGCAGCTCTGTAGTTAAAAGTATAAAAAGTTGATCCTTAAAACAATTAAATTAAAAAATATATAAAACCATGATCCAAGATGACCATTTTTCCTAGAAGTTTTTAATTCAGATATTGTAGATTCACATACAATTGTAAGAAATAATATAGAGAGACCCACATGTCCTTTGCATAGATTCCTTTAATTGTGGCATTTGCAAAACTATAGTAAAATATCCCAGCTGAGGTTGGCATCCACACAATCCCCCAACCGTTTTCAGATTTCCATAATTTTACTTGCATTGTCTGTACAGGATTCAAAAGTACTCTTTTATAAGTATTGGCGGCTGTTCACAGCCGATAGGCCGCACGCCTTGTTCAAACATTACTGAATTATGGTGGCTTTTTGTTGCGTGTTTTCTCAAAGATTGTTTTTTTGTCAAACAGAAAGATTCCCCCTTCTCCACCCAGATCTCACGCACACTCACATTCACACACACACACACACACACACACACACACACACACACACGCAGTTCACATACCAGACACATCATACACCCACTCAGATGCACACACACACTCACACACCACATGTACCATATATATCATCCACCTGCTCAGACACACTCATACACACATAGACACACACTCCCCACACATACTATATGCTTTACACACCCACTCAGATGCACACACACACTCACACACCACACGTACCATATATATCATACACCTGCTCAGATACTCATACACACTCATAGACACACACAACACCCCCCCACACATACTACACGCTTATACACACACACATATACACCCACTCAGATGCACACACACACTCACACACCACATGTACCATATACGTCACACACTTGCTCAGACACACGCATACACACCACACACACCATCTGTGGATCCAGGTGGAGCCTGATCACCAGCGTTTCTGGGAATAACGGTGTTGCTCCCAGGCGCCCCCGCTGGCCTGGGGCCCACTCAGGGAAGCACCGGAGTGCGGGAACCAGGGACGCGGTGCAATTGCCCAACCCCTGCCGTGGCCTTGAGTGACTGGCTCGCTCCTGTGAGGGTCGGGGGCCCAGCTCGCCAGCTGCGCTGCCTTCCCTCAGCCCTGTTGTCCTTGCACTCCCAACACGGGCTCTCCCTTTCCGGAAAGCCCCTCAACCCCAGGCCCCGGTCGCCCTTGCTTCCCCTCTCTTCTCCCGCTTGGACCCCAAGAGCTGGTTGCCCTCACGAGCTCCTCAGCTCGCGATCCGCTCTCTCCCAGCGCCGTGGCCCGTTGCTAAGGCTTTAGTCCTTGTTTCTAGGCAAGTGACGCCTGACCTCTGGTCGGTCCCTTGGACAGCAGCACTCCAGGCCTAGCGACACCTCTAGGGGCCCAGCCACTTCCCCTCCACGTCTGTCCTTAGCGTCTGAGCCATTACGAAACAAGAGTTTCTTACTCAGCACTTACTGATGTGGAAACTGGGGATCTGAGCTGCGGGCCCTGTCGCCACCAGGCCGTGGACGTGTGCACAGTGAACAGGGAGTCAGTTGAGAAATCAGCCTCCTGCAATTCCAGCCCCAGCGGGCAGGCCGCGCTCCTACAGACAACAGGGAGCAGATCCCCTGACGCGAGTCAACTGCAAGCACAGTTCATTGAGCTGAGGATTTGTTACGAAATAGATCAACATGCGTGGTTTCCAGGCCAAAGTTGCTCAAACAATGAAGGTCTTGGCCAAGTTGGAGGCTCCTTCTCCATGCTTCTTAGTTCTGTAGGTTCATTCACACTGAAAGTCAAAGGCGCATATGCCTTAGCCAGGAAACTGCATAAAACGAGGTCCCCTAGAAAGTTTGATTGTAATGTTAGGTCCTGGTCCAAATCCTAGCGACCTTTGCCTCCAGAGCTGATTGCAGGAACGTGGGGCAGCGTCAAGGCCCTGCTGGAAGGCGTGATGGATAAGAGCCGTCATTTCTGCTTCCATCTGCCATTGCCCCCCCCTTTATTTTATTTTATTTCTTTTGAGATATGATTCAGGTATCATAGTATCCACCCTTTCAAAGGGTACAAGTCAATGTGTTTGGTAGATTCACAGACTCGCACAACTGTCATCACGGCCTCATTTGAGAAAATTTCCATCAGCCCTAAAGGAAGCCCCGTATCCGTCTGTGGTCACTTCCCACTCCTTGCCACCCCCAGCTCCTGGCAAACCCCCATCTGCTTTCCGTCTCTGCTAACTCAGGCCTTCTGGATATTTCACACAAATGGAATCACACGCCGTGGGGCCTTCAGCGTCTGGCTTCTTTCGTTGAGATAATGTGTCACGGTTTATCCGTGTGTATCAATGCTTCCCTCTTTTGGTGGTTGGGCGACATTCCGTTGTACAATCAACCAGATGTTGTCTCTCTGGTTTTATCATAAGAAGATTATTCTTTAAATGATACCACCGCGTTTCCAAGGGTGTTCATCCTGACACAGTCATGCCTGGATTGTCCCCTCACCCCTCCTGCAATGCTCCTGTGGCTTACTCGGTCATCTCTTGAGTGGCGTTTCTTTGCTGTGTTCTTGTCCTGCCTGAGTCCTGTCTGTTCTGTAGACTTGGAAGTGGCTGTGCCCATGTCCTTGCCACAGGTGGCAAACATCTCACTTGTTTCCCTGAGATGGGCTCTCTACAGTGGGGAAACAGGGGGTCTTCTGAACCCACCAGTGAGGGGAGCACTTTCAGCTCTAGGACACGGGCAGCACATTTTCTGCACTGAAAGGAGAGCCAGCTGTGCTGTGTGTGTGTGTGTGTGTGTGTGGTGGGGATGGGACAGGGAGGGGTGGGGTCAGTAGGTAGAAAGAATCATTCTTTAGTTTCTGATCACCTTTCAAGTCATGGAGCAGAGTCTGTGAAAGTACATGTGGTCCTCAAGATTCTGTTTCCGCCCCTCCATCCCCGGCTTCACAGGTTCAGAATCAAGTGATGGTCTGAGGCTCAGTACCTGGTGGCTTCACACCCTGAATAACCCTTGTAGGGTCGCGGGCTCTCCCTGTGATATGACTGGCCACTCGGCTGGGCAGACTCGGTGGAGGGGCTGGTGGGGCTGGGAGAGGGCTGGTGCTGGGTAAGGAGAGTCCAGCCAAAACCCCCGTGTCTGCTCAGCAGCCGGTTCCCCACCAGTTGGAAGAAGCTTTGCTGTGGTCCGAGGTGAGAACTCTCCACAGTTTACAGAGGAGAAAACGCCCCCCTCCTTGACCCTGCACCCCAGCGATGCTACCCGGTTCTCAGGGATGCCCCCCGGAGCTGGCGAGGGGGCAGGGGTCCTCCCCAAGCCGTGTGTGTCCTCTGCTCTCCTCTCTTCACCCAGCTCCACCCACCCTGAAGCACACGCTCTGAGAGCGTTTGCCGAAGCATTCGCGAAGTTTGCCACAAAGATTTCTCTGGCTTTGAGAGGAATATCCCCCAGTCTCAGAAGTCTGCCTTTTTGGTTTTGTGTCCTGTAAGAATAAAGTTAGTAACTGGACTTGTCTTTGAAGATGGCTGAACAAAGAGATCCAGGAGCTCCAGGGTGGGCCGGTCTTTCCTCAGTTGTCTGGACTGAGCAGAGAGCAGACTTGGGCACGTGGCTACCATGAGAAGGGAATGGCAGCCCACGGCAGTGTTCCCGCCTGGAGAATGGCATGGACAGAGGAGCCTGGCGGGCTACAGCCCATGGGGTCACACAGAGTTGGACACAACTGAGCAACTAACACTTATCCTGAGGTCTAAATATTTATTGGCTCGAGGTTCACAAGATTCTCTAAAACCTACCTCAGAGCAACGTGGGAGGGGATGTGCTCTTTGAGGGACTCAGCGTGCTGAGTCACTGAGGGCCCTGCCATCCAGGGTCTGGCCCCAGTGGCTTTGGGAAGGCTCTTGCTGGTCGAGTTTAGGGTGTAAACGTCCCCCTCCATTTCCGTATTTCTTTTGTGACATTGGCTAAGGAAAGGTCACAAGAGTTTGGGTCTGGCTTGACCCCAGCTGACGTCAGACACAGTGGGGCTTGCACTCACCCCAGACCCTCGTTTCCTCGGGGGAGGGATGGAGGGTCAGGTGTTCAGCCAAGCTGCTGTCACCCAAACCTCCGAAAAATTAATTAACAAAAAATGGAAAAAAATTAACAAAAAACGGAAGCAACTCCCCTCCTCTCGCAAGGCCACGAATTGTAGGAGCTTTTAATCGGGTTTCAGAAACTCCAGTCCAAATAGGAATTCCTGACACGCCGTGGGATGGGGGAACGGGGCCAGCCCCCCTCTCCCCAGGAGGGCCGAGCTGGTGGCCACGGAGCCGCAGTTGGCTCAGCTGCCCTGTGGCCCTTCACCTGGGCTGTGGATACCACGGAGCAGATTTAGAACATCTGCGGAAGACGCCATCGTAGGAGACATTCTCTCAAGCATTTTCACAAAAGCAGCATGGCCTGGACAAGTGGACACAGTTCAGCTGAGCCCTGGTGCTCCTGGGACCGTTAGGAGGAGTGACCCAGGCCCGGCCTGAGCCTCTGAACTGGACGCACCTTGAGACCTCTCTCTACCTGCAGCCATCAAGGGGGAAGGGACTGTGGCAGCCCCTAGGCTCAGGACACAGCGGGGGCCACCCCGGGAGACAGCAGGCAGCGACCCACAGGGAACAGAGAAGGTGCCTTCAGGAAAAGCTAACCGGGCACTTTGTGCATGAAGACGGGTTGGTCACAGGGACTTCTGCTTTGTCCATGGGATTCTCCAGGCAAGAATCCTGGAGCGGGTTGCCAGTCCCTTCCCCAGGGGGCCTTCCTGACTCAGGGTTGGAACCCAGGTCTCCTGATTTGCAGGCCGATTCTTTACCCTCTGAGGCACCAGGGAAGCCCACAGTGCTGTGGCTCACTAAGCAATCAGGAAGTCTGCAGGGCTGTTTTCTGCCAGGAAGGGTGGAGAGGACCGCCCCCTTCTACCTTCTCCGTCACCGCCCCCTCTGCTCCGTGCCCACTCTGCTGCAATGCAGAGAGCTCGGGGGCGGAGGGGGCTTCAAGCTCAGTGGCGGTAGAGGGGAGCGGGGCAGAGCCTCAGCATGGTGGAGGAGGAGGAGGGCTCGCCCACGACTCAAGGCAGATTTCCGGGATAATTAAAATTTGAATTACAACCTTTCATACACAAGCTCTAGAAAACCGGCCTCACAGACTCCCTCTCACACCAGCAGGGCCTAATTTCAGCTGACAGCTTTAAGCCATTTGGAAAAATATCGAAAGGGAAAAGGGAAGATTACGTTTCCAACTCGAAGAAGGCCCTGGTGGCCAACGATCTCTCTGGAACGTAGCACAGCCTGCATGAGAAGTGAGCCCACCTTGGTGGCAACCTGTAGCCCCGTGTCTTCAAGGAAGTATTCACTTAAAAAACAAGTGACTGTCTACAGGGAATGTCTTTAGGGACGTTTATCACAGGATCACATCTCTGGTTGGAAATAATTATATTTTTGACTTGATTTTTTTTAACTGTTAGAAGCTGCTTTCTGATTTCCAAATGCAAAATTCTAGATTCAAAATCAATACCTCGCCAGTCAACACCAACTAAGCTTTCCTCCTCCACCCTCCCGCCCCCAACCACCCCACCAGAAAAAAAAAATTAACAAAAAACGGAAGCAACTCCCCTCCTCTGGCAAGGCCACGAATTGTAGGAGCTTTTAATCGGGTTTCAGAAACTCCAGTCCAAATAGGAATTCCTGACATATTCCAGGCAGCTCTGATCTCCGGGCACTTAGCAACCGCGGGCACAGGCTTTTGAATTTGCTTTAAACTATTAAGAAGTAATTAAGTAGTTAAAGGGTCTTTTTCAGCCTGGCTGAGTTTGGGAGGTGGGTTCAAAGAAAGAAAACAGCACCCTTGGCGGCCTGGCCTTCCTTTCAGCTGACCTTGGACGCTAATAGATTCATCCTGTATTTTTCTGCTACTGCCAATTTATGGCCTACAGGAAGCTAATCTTGTACAATAACTACCTTCCTGTACTTAGTTCCTAAATAGAGCCAAGTGGATCTGGTGGCGGAAATGCTCGTCCGCGCCCCCGGGAAGCCAGACCGAGGCCGCAGGAGCTGCGAGGATGCGGCGGGCGCGGGGCCGCCATCGCTGACCCCGCCGCGTCAGGGTGCCCTTGTTTATTGGCTGCCGTGCCCTCGTGAATGGAAAATTGAAAGCCATCCTCCTTGCCAGGCCTCCCGCGAAGGTCTCAGCTTCCACCAGAGGGAGAGATGGGCCTTGGGAGACACAGTCGGTCGTGTGGATTTAGGGAGTGAGGCGCATGCCACAGGGCAACCTGGCGCCAAAGACCTCAGATGCTCTGGTGTGAAAAAAGAATCCCCAGGGAGTGGATCTGGTGCTGCGCTGTGTTCTCCTTTGCAAGTCAAAGTCTTGCATTATAAGAGGGGGGGGGGGGAAGAGAGAGGGGCTGACTTGAGACCTGGTGACGTTTATTCCAGAGGTGTTCACAGCCAGCTTGAGACGACAGGGATGGATCCTAGGCAAGGTGACCCAAAGTCGGAGAGTCTGTGGGGACTTCTCAGAGCCTCGATAGCTGAGCTGGGAAGACTCCAGCACTCTTGACCCTGCACAGGGGCCCTGGTCCTCGGGGTTTCTGCTTCCCCACTTCTGGCCCACGAATCTTATGACTTTGCATCCACTTTGCGCAGGGGCTCAGTGCTGTGTAGACAGCGTCCGACGGATCGAACCCGGGGCTCCTGTATCGCAAGCAGGCTCTCTACTGTCGGGCCACCAGGGAAGGCCCAGACAGGGTCCACCTCCTGTTAACTTAGAGTCTTGTTCTAAGTTGCAGGGAAGCCACTAGCAACGGAGCCTCCTGTCAAGGCTGGAAAACCCCACAAATCACCGCTGGGTGGGTGCTTTAAATCCAGGGAGGAGGGGCCCCGTGGAGGCACACAGGTGGGCGGCCCTGGGGCCCCTGTGTCCCCAAAGCCTTCCAGAAGACCGACTGGTGAGCCCCAGGGCTCTGTGCTCAGCCTAAGTGTGTAGTCACAGGGGAGCCCTCACCCTGGGCCCCTCATCCTGGCTGTGCTGGGCACCAGGTTCTCAAACCATTTACCTCTGACTGGGCCTTGAACCCCTGCACCAGGAACCCAGCCAAAACTCGGTCTTCCAACTGAGATCACAGACCTGTTTTCAGGACCTAATGACCCTCAGGTTCTTGATGTCTCATCGCAGGAAGAATTAGTGAGAGACAAAGTGATAGGTAAGAAGTGGATTTATTCAGAGACAAATACCCTCCACAGACAGAATGTGGGCCGTTGTAGAGGGTGAGCGGGGTGGGCTCCAAACTTGGCGCGGATAGCTTTTATGGGCTGGGTAATTTCATAGGCTAATGAGTGGGAAGATTATTCCAATTATTTGGGGGAAGGAGTGGAGATTTCCAGGAATTGGGCCACTACCCCCTTTTTGGTCTCTTGAGGGGCCTTGGAACAGTCACGGCCCTTCTGCGTGTGTCATTTAGCTTGCTGATTGAGGATTTTCTGAGAGATCAGTTGGTAAAGAATCTGCCTGCAATGCAGGAGACCCTGATTCAGTTCCTGGGTTGGAGAGACCCACTGGAGAAGGGATAGGCTACCCACTCCAGTATTCTTGGGCTTCCTTGTGGCTCAGCTGGTAAAGAATGTGCCTGCAATGTGGGAGACCTGGGTTCCATCCCTGGGTCGGGAAGATCCCCTGGAGAAAGGAATGGCTACCTGCACCAGTATTCTGGCCTAGAGAATTCCATGGACGGTATACTCCATGGGATCACAGAGTTGGACACGACTGAGAGGCTTTCACTCACTTCGAGGGTCAAAGTCTAGCAGAAGTTGACTTGCCTTCCATCCTGGACTCCCTTATTGTAATCGGTTTATGTTGTGACTGCGTCATCCTTTCAGAAGCTGTGCCCCCCTCCCTCCTGTTGCAGTTCCCGTCTCAGGATGAGATGTGAGCTTGCAGGTGGGGAGATGAGGACTCCCAGTTGCTCAGAGCCCAGTGGGAGTGTGGGGGAGGAGTGGAGGTTCAGCCTAGGAACGCTCCTCACCCCTTGCGGCTGCTCGTGCTGAGATGTGCTCATGGGATTTTCCACAGAGTTCAACCACGATGAAGCCTGTGTCCATGAGTGGAGACCTTAATGCAGGGCACAGGAGTCCAGGAGGGCGGGCTCAGAGAGCAGTCTGGGGGTGAGAAAGTGGGGTGTCCAGGAGTCCAGGAGGGCGGGCTCAGAGAGCAGTCTGGGGGTGAGAAAGTGGGGTGACCAGGAGTCCAGGAGAATGGGCTCAGAGAGCAGTCTGAGGGTGAGAAAGTGGGGTGTCCAGGAGACCAGGAGGGTGGGCTCAGAGAGCAGTCTGGAGGTGAGAAAGTGGGGTGTCCAGGAGTCCAGGAGGGTGGGCTCAGAGAGCATTCTGGGGGTGAGAAAGTGGGGTGACCAGGAGACCAGGAGGGCGGGCTCAGAGAGCAGTCTGGGGGTGAGAAAGTGGGGTGTCCAGGAGACCAGGAGAATGGGCTCAGAGAGCAGTCTGAGGGTGAGAAAGTGGGGTGTGCAGGAGTCCAGGAGGGTGGGCTCAGAGAGCATTCTGGGGGTGATAAAGTGGGGTGTCCAGCCCTCCAGTCACAGAGGGTGGCCCCGGGCCCGCCCCCAGTGTTGCCGCCTCTGGGCCCTTATCTGTGAGCGCCGGAGAACACATGTCCCCCCGCCCCCAGGACTGCTGGGACGACCTGAAGAGCAGAGTGAGCCAGAGCGACCCCAGCCACACCGCCTGCTTGTGTTTTGCCTTTCCCTTGTGGTGTAATCGGCACAGCCCCCTCGGTCGGTTTCAGGTCTGCCGCACCAGGTACCGCCTCCACACGTCCCAAGAGGCCGGCCGCGGTCAGCCCGCACGGCGGGTCACCGGTGCCGTGTCCTTCTACCTTCCGGGCCTCAGGGTTCCTCCTCCCGTGGGGACACTAATTACACCCCCTGTGCAGGGCGGCGGCGATGATCACATGAGATGCTGGAGCCGAGGACTTAGCGCTGAGCATAAACAGCCGCTCTGGTTATTTTTAGCTCTGCCATTACCCCATCCGAGATTGCCCTAGCGCTTCTCATTGGACATTCACCTGACTGGCCTCCCCAGGCAGACCTTTCCTGAGCCGCTCTGCCTGTCACCTGCTCCCTTCCTCCTGGGTTGGCAGCCCACGGCTGTCATTTGTGGTCTCACAGTCCTTTATTTAGGACGCTGGCACACTGCAGGGGGTTTGGTCACCGTCTGCTGCCCTGGCAGCCTGGGGCACGTTTGTGTCATCACAGGTCACACTCAAGCAACCTGGGAATACCCGGCTGGAGTGGGGACAGGCCTACCCCACGTGGGTGCTCAGGCTCCCAGGGGTCCAGGGACTTACTTTCATCCAAAGTTCTTACCCTCCCTTTATGCATAAAGGAATCCCCCATAGAAAGTCTGAGTTTAAAACAGTCACAAATTACTCACAGAAAAGCTGAAAGTAGCACCCAAATAATTTATTTCCTGAACCTTTTGAGGACGATTTGCCTCCATTACATCCTATGACCCCTGACCGTTTTAGTCTGTATGTTCTGAACACACGGATGGTCTCCACATGACCTCAACAGAGCCAGCAAAAGCAGGCTTAACAGAACACACCCGCAGTTGGCACGCACGTTTGCCCTAAAATGCGGTTGAAAATGAAAGGACCCACTTCAGAACCTTGTGTTGCATTTAGTCATCACGTTGCTTTGCTCCTCCCCGCCCTGGATCAGGGATCTTCTTTGACTCTCGCGACCTTGACCATGATGATTATGGGCCCCATGGAGACTCTGGGTCTGTCCAAGGCCAACTCTTGACCAGAGGCAGCCAAGCGTCTGGCAGGAAGGGCCCTGGAGACATGACATTGGTCCCCAGCCACCGAGATGGCCTCTGCTGGTGTCCTCACTCCTCTCCCGTTCTGCGGCACCGCCAGCCGGGAGGGGACCACCTTAAAACCGTGTGTGTGACATGCTCCTCCTCCAGCAGTTGGCTTGTTCATTTCCAAAGTCGCCCCTTCTGGTGTGAACTAGTGGTTTCCACTTCACTCAATGGATTATGATCTGTCATCATTTTCACTCACCGCGATGCTCCGAGGTGCCTGGATCTGGGGGGAGCTGAGTGTGCAGCCCACGCTTCCTCGCCCTCTAGACACGTTCTCCCCGTCAGCTTGAAGACAAGCTGCACACCGACCACGGCCCCTCCCTGCCCCAGACTCCGAGGAGCGCAGATTCCCCTAAGGGGAGAACGGAACTTGGCAGCGAGGTCCGGAGCGGGTGCTTGTGTTCGTGGGCAGGGCTGGCCGGCAAGTGCACACACAAGCAGCTCCAGACGCATCTCCTCATACTGAGAATGCCGAGTCCACTCCAGAACCCCCGGTGCAGCAGCCCGGGACTGGTCCTGCCTTGCCTCTTGTGTCTGTAACTCCTGCCCCTGGCACTCAGCCTCCCCAGCTGCTGTCTCCCACCGCTGCCACCCTTCCCTGACCTGCAACCTTCCAGGTTCTGTTTGGCCCCCTGCCAGACTGCGCCCACCTGGGCTTTCTCCCTCGGGGTCGCCCCCACCTCGTAAGCGCTCCTGTTGCTGTCCCTCTCACACAACTCTCTCCTCCCCACGAAGCCTCTGGAACTTTGCCCTTGTGTCCTGCGCCGCCAGCTGTCTCCCTCACCCTACTGGGAGCTGCAGCCCCCCTCAACTCCGACCCCCACTTGGATACACTCTCCATTCGGCTCGGGATCCCAGTACTCAGGTGTGTCCCTGATCCCACCACACTGGGATCTGATGCCCAGGCTGCAGCATTCCCAAAGGCTGCCCCAGATCCCACACCCTCCCCTGCCATCCCAGCCTCTATCCTGCTGCCCCACAGCCCCAGGGACACCCCCATGCCCAGCTCAGCCCTTGGCAAGGCTCACCTAATGCCACCACACCCCCCAGTCCTCCACGGCTCCTTCCACCCAGCGTGGACATTTACCTGTCTCCAGCCAACCTGAGTGGCTCTAGGAGTGAATAGATGGGGAGAGAAGGGTTTTGAAGAAAAGAAGGAGACCCCCTAAAATGCTTTCAGCTGCTTTCTAGAACAGTGCTAATAAAAATTCACTCTGAAAAATGTACCTCGCTATGCCCTAAAGCTGATTAGGCATGAAGCTTGCTGAGGATGAGACATCTGGTCACCCAGACCTGCCTGTCTGTGAGCAAAGCCTCTGGGGGTGAACCTGGGGTGGGTAGAGGACATCACGAGTAACTGATAGAAGGGCGGTGGCAATGACCTCCCAGGAGCCTCCGCGGCCATATCTGCAGTTGGACGTACTCTATGCAACAAGTCATTGGCGGAAGTCCCCTGACTTCTTTCTGTCCTCTCTGTTGACCTCCTAGGTGATTCTGGACATCCATCAGGGAGATGAAGTCAGCGGGTCGGCTCTTCCCCCAGTGTGGTCCAGGCCCAGGGTGATGCTCTCAAGGTCCTTCGTGTGGCCTTGAGAAGCAGCATGCTTAGAGCCGGGCCCTCTGTGCTGGGTGTACTCCATCTGGCTCAGACTCTGCCTCTGCAAAACACTTCAATATGCACTGACTTGTTTAGTGAGTGTGATGTTTACTCAGGAAATGCCAACTAGCCAACAAAAAGGTTCACGAGCTCAGAGCCTATTAGCAACGGGGCCTTGTGAAGCTGGGGAGGGGAGGTGCTGTGGGAAAAGAAGGACTTGCTCACCAGAGCCCTGCTGAGACGTGGTTGCCACTTTCCTTCCCAAAGCCACATGTATTCTTAGCGTTCTCACCTCATCCATGGGTGCCGAGGGTCACTTTGAGAGGGCATTCTCAGGGACAATTACCCTTAGATAAAACGTTTGTTATGTGATTAAATAAGCGTGTTCAAATCAAGTGAAGGTGACATTTCTGTTTATAGATAATGCTAGGATATCAGCTAATATTTGTAAACATTTAGCAAAGTAGCAAACTGACAAAACTTAGATTCTTACTTCAAAGGAAATTAAAAAAAAATCGAGATGGACCAAAGGGTCAAGTATAAAAAAGAAAAAAATATATAAAGATCTAAACTGAAATACAGGTAGAAATGTAACCACCCTCAGAAGCATGTTTTCTAAGCGTGAATCAACGGAAGAAACTACGTGAGGGAAGAGTCACAAATCTGACTTTGTAAAAATTAAAAACAAAAGTTTAAATGAACAAAACCCAAGAGCAGGAATGAAATGAAAAGACAAACAGAGACTGGGTAAATATTCTGGACAAATGGTTCATGGCCTTCGTTGAGGCAACTCTTACCAATCAGGAGAAGAAAAAAAAAAAAAAAAAAAAGATGATTGCTCCCAAAGAGAAAATTTCCAAAGAGAAGAACAACAAAAGTATGATTGCAAGCGGCCTAAATGAACTCTGACCATGTACAGAAGCAGAGAGGAAGCTCCAAACTAATGTGTCAGTCCTGGTGTGAGGACAGCCTCCATTTGACATAGACTGCTTTGATACACTCTGGCGGCACTTACAAATGCAACAGAGAAAAACTGCAAAAAAAAAAAAACGACGTGAAAGGAAGATTTTCAGATGCGAGTCAGGAGTTCTGCCAGCCCCCTAGCAGGCAGGGTGCAGTGGCATGAGAACCACACCGACGAATTGGAATTATAGTTTGTTTCATGACCACACACAAGACATTCTTGGGTAAAACGTGTCATAGATTTTCCCAACTAGTTTGCTATAGTAAATGTTCACTCCCTATCTAATAATCCATTTAATTTTAAAAAAAGGAATAAAAATGACAGTACCTAATATTTACTGAGTACGTTCCAGGTACAGTGTTACATATACAGAATTTTATTCAATCATCACAATAAGCCTGGGCCTTAGGTTTTATTATTATCACCCCTGGTTTAGTGATGAGGGTTTGTGTCTTAGCTTTCATGTATCAGTTAGTGGCAAAGTGCCCCCTTAATGCTAGTCATCTCCACCACCATCATCACCACCTTCCCATCATCACCATCACCACCATCATCACCATTATCATCACCACCATCTCCACCACCATCATCACCACCTTCCCATCATCACCATCATCACCGCCACCATCAGCTTCTGTATCACTGTCACCGCAAGCACCACCATCGCCTTCATCGCCATCACTACTGCCATCACCACCTTCACCATCACCACCATCTCCACCACCATCATCACCACCTTCACCATCATCTTCATCATTATCATCACCGTCATTACCACCTTCACCATCATCACCATCATCATTATCATCACCACCATCTCCACCACCGTCATCACCACCTTCACCATCATCTTCATCATTACCATCACCGTCATCACCACCTTCACCATCATCACCATCACCATTATCATCACCACCATCTCCACCACCATCATCACCACCTTCACCATCATCACCATCACCATTATCATCACCACCATCTCTACCACCATCATTACCACCTTCACCACCTTCACCATCATCACCATCATCACCACAATCTTGGACCAAGTTCACACTGGTCCTGTAATCCCAAAGGTCTCCCACCCCTGAACTTTGACCTTTCCCCCTTTGCCACTTTGGCTGTTGAAAGATATTTTTCCTTCAAAGTAACTCAGTAAGTTAAGTGTTAGTCACTCAGTCGTGTGTGACTCTTTTCGACCCTATGGACTGTAATCTGCCAGGCTTCTCTTTCCATGGAATTCTCCAGGCAAGAATACTGGAGCGGTTTGCCATTCCCTTCTCCAAGATTTTCCCCCAAAGTGCACATCAAATGTTCCCTCTCTACAAACTCTTTCTGTGGTTCCACATCCTCGATGCCAAATGAAGGCCTGTCTCCTTACTATGGTATTATATATATATAAATTCAGTGATGATATATGTATATATCATATGCAATATATAAATATAAATAGATGTGTGTGTGCTTAGTCGCTCAGTCATGTCCCCATGGTTGTATCCTCTTTGCAACCCCATGGACTGTAGCCCACCAGGCTCCTCTGTCTATGGGGATACTCCGGGCAAGGATACAAGTGAATAGCCTATCCCAACTCCAGGGAATTTTCCCGACCCAGGAATTGAACTGGGGTCTCCTGCCTTGCATTCAGATTCTTTACCAGCTGAACTACTGGGGAAGCCCCAACCATATGAATATATATATATACATATGATTTTAAAAATGTGTAGTTTAGACCTACCTGGAAGTCCAGCACTTAAAACACTGCAGGTGATGGATCCGTGGAAACCGTGGAAAGCCCATGAGCTTGCGTGCGTGGGCAATGCCGGTCACATACAAAAACTGAATGAATGCTGGAGCAGTTGCTTCATGCAGAGCCAGCCTCCAGCAGAGCTCAAAGCTACGGTGCCCACTTGGGAACAAACAAGGTCATTATTTAGTATCTAAAGTGGACAGATATCTTGAAAAAGAAATCTGTTGGATTTCCCGCCATCCCCTCTGGAATTTGACTCTTCTGAGTATGCCCCGGCTGAACAGGCTGAGTGCTCAAGATGCTCCTGAGTCTCCTCGCCGGAGCCGCGGCCCCCACTGTTTCAAGGCAGAGGCGAGAGGTGACCAGGCCATCACGGGAGCCGGATGTGTTTACCTGCGCCCGCACTCACTGGGGACAAATACCAGATCCACTTGTGATTTTTCCCTACTGTTGGCAAGGCATTACCAAAATCAACACTGAGCTGCTGTGCGTGGGTTTGGAGACTATATGTATATATTTATTTAAAAATGAAGTTCTGAAATTGTAGCTGAAGCGGATGGGCACTGAGCCCAGAGGACCGCGTTTCCTTCTGGGACGGCGCTTCTCGAGAGAGAATGTGTTCGCTGCGCTAAGATTCGCTTTTAGGATTTCTGAATCTGTAGCTTGCAAGAGCTCATCCAGAAAGATGAACATCCAGGAGGCAGATATGTACCCTTACACATGGAGTGGCTTGGTATTGCCAGCTTAGATGCACATCAATAGCAAAAAGCCTCTGTTTATGCTCCTTGGTATAGGGTTTAAGATGAGAGAGAACAAGGAAAATGTGCCAGACTCTCCCCCCTCCCTCTTGAAAACTCCCGAGGCTCTTTCCTCTGTCCAATTAGATAATTTCACCCTGACTGTAAAGGCTGTCATGGAGCTCGGTTCTTTTGAAAACATACACCACGCCTTGGCGTGGCAAACCTGAGACTCAGCATCACACAGAAAGGCAGAGTCTGCATGTTGGGGGCAGGATGGCCTCCTGCATGGGCCGTGGTCCTGAGACTCCTCAACCCTTTGGATGGCGGACTCCGGGGCTGTCTGAGGACACATTTGGAGACAAAAGCTGAGCTTGCTCACTCATTCTGGTTGTCACCAGGAAAAACGGACAGCTGCCTCCTCTAGCGTGCATTTCTTACAAGAGACGAGACAGCAGGGAGGAGGGGCAGAGACAGAAGGAAGACATCCAAGAGGAAAGGACCCTGAGGGGTTCATGAACCAGTGACAGGGAAGCTTTGTAAGGTAAGCAGCAGCTGATCTCAGACATGCGCCAGGCGTGGGTTCCTCTTCACGGTGCTTTATACGAGGGACAGGCTCTTCAGATCAAAAGTGGCACAGACAGGACCCCACGTCAAGGGAGTTTACACTTTCAGCATCACCAGTGGACCCCTGACTTCTCGTTCGGTCATGTGGTTTAGCAGAAGCCTCTCCAGGTGGCCTCTGACCCACACGGTTTAAAAAAAAAATGCAGAAGAGAGATCTTGAGCGTGTGGGAAGCGCCGTCTCTTCACTCCCCTTTGGGGTGGAGAAGTTCCGCACCCCGTGTGACTAGGAGGGCCTCCGCAGCCACCTCCACTTCCTTCTTTCCATTTCGTGTCTCTCCCACAGCCCCCTCCCACGGAGGAGTTCTCTGTCTGCTGCCCCCGTGGCTCTCTGCTCCCCCCACAAGGAACTTGCAAGGTTTCTAGCAACTTCCAGGCTGATGATTCCTTCTGGGAAGTTCAGATGGACTGGAAGTTCCATGTAAAGGCGTGGTTATTCATCAGGGCCGGGCTCTGCTCTGAGCGTTGCGTTCAATTTCTCATCTTTTTTTCACAAAACTGCTATGTTTGAACCACCCCTCCCCAACCCGGCCCCATTATAAAGAACAATGGCCTGGAGAGTTCAAATTGTACCCCACGGACTTCTATGTGGTGGCAGCCAAGATTCCAACCAAGACGGGTAACTTCTGTCTTAACCTGAATATTTCCCGTGAGTGAGCAGGTCTTCCACATACTGTGAGATGATAGTTTCTAGAAACAAGACTGATGGCCCCAGGCCTCCTCTTGAGAACCAACCTGGGAGTCAAGGGCCTCCAGGCTACAGGCAGGCAGGGAATTTGCACAGGGATCTTTGAGAGAGCTGCCTGGAAGGCTGGTGGGGGTGGGGACCGGTGGTGCTCAGATAAACCCTGCCGTGACTCCCCGCACCGGCTCCAGGGCTGGCCCCCCTTCACCCACTCACTCTAGTCAAGGGCATGGTTTCTCCAGTGGTCATGCACGGTGTGAGAGCTGGACCATAGAGAAGGCTGAGCACCAAAGAACGGATGCTTTCTGATCATGATGCCGGGGAAGACTCTTGGGAGTCCCTTGGAGAGTCAGGAGATCAAACCAGTCACTCTTCCAGGAAATCCATCCTAAACAGCCTTTGGGAGGACGGATGCTGAAGCTCCAACACTGTGGCCACCTGATGCGAAGAGCTGACTCATTGGAAAAGACCCTGATGCTGGGAAGGATTGACGGCAGGAGGAGAAGGGGACGACAGAGGATGAGATGGTTGGATGGCATCACCGACTCGATGGACGTGAGTTTGAGGGAGCTCCTGGAGGTGGTGAAGGACAGGGAGGCCTGGCGTGCTGCAGCCCACCTAGTCACAGAGTCGGACACGCCGGAGCAGATGAGCAACAACATCCACTCATGGGCAACATCCTCCTGCGGCCATCGCTGCCTTGGGAGGATCCGCAGAGGAGCCCTCACTTGCCTCGTGAAGGTATATTATTGCTAAATTCAAGAGGAGGAGAAGGGAAAAGGGGAAATGAAGACATCCTTGGTTTAAAACTTAACTCTTCCCCTGAAACTGGGAATGAGTGTGTTGTTTATGTTGAAACTTCAGCCTGGCTTAGCTCACACGACACCATCTATCAAAATTCCTAGCTCTCACAGTCATCCTGCCAGACTCAATTATGGAGTTAATTCCACCCTAACTGGAAACAGAGCTTTTGGTTCATTTCCTCTCCAACCTCTCTGGGGACGCATTTGATACAATTCCAGGGCGTCCAAGTTCAGGCCAGCTCAGTCGGAATCAATGGGCGTTTTCTGGCTCATCTTCTGTGGTGTAAAGACACACGCACGTCGCACAAACACGCACACCCACCCACAGTCCAGCCCAGGTGTGCTCATCCACACGCACGCATGCACACATGTGCACAGAAGCCTGGCTCCCCTAACGTCTGGCTGCACATTTTCGAGAAGGCGCGTTCCTGTGCTTCCTCAACGTTTGCAGGCCATGCTGTTGACCCCTGGCCTTTCTCACAAGCTGCTTTCGTAGGTCGCTGCCTTCATTCTCTCCCTCCTTGCAAAAGTCCTGTTTCGATGAGCAGGGTCCGGAAAGAACAGAACACCGTGTCTTCGGTGAACTCACCACAGACGTATTATAACACCACTGTCATCAGATCGCTTCCTCAGACTGAAAGGATGCCTGCCGGTTCTGACAGGCGATGGAGCTGTGGTTAACTCCTGGTGCTGAGGACGCCACGGGGTCAGAGGCAGTGGCCGTCGTGCCCCCTGTGTGCAGTGCAGGCAGAGAACGCCTTTGCAGAGACAGGTGCAACGTCACGCTGGTGTTCTCATCCACTAGCTTCAAGGTAATGGTGGCAAAGATTTCTGCTTTTTGTTCAACTGGCTGTGTTTGGTACAACTGTATAAAAGGATCATTTTTCTAGGTGACAGTCACTGAAGATCATCAATTTATATGTCTCATCACTAAAGATAAGCTTCCATGGTTGGATATGTCAGATAGAAGGAGAATATGGCTTTTGACTTTATTGTAAGACAGCTTAAGCACACAAGCTTCATGCTAAGTCATTTCAGTCATGTCTGACTCTTTGCGACCCCGACTGTGGCCCACCAGGCTCCTTGGTCTGTGGGATTCTCCAGGCAAGAATACTGGAGTGGGTTGCCATGCCCTCCTCCAGGGGATCTTCCCGACCCAGGGATGGAACCCATGACTCCTGCAGCTCCTACACTGCAGACAGATTCTTTACCACTGAGCCGCTAGGGGAGCCCAATCAGTTTAAGAGAAAGCATGAAACTTTAAAATGTTTTCAATGAATTAAAAACTATGGTCGTTTTCAAAATTAAGCCTATAAAAATACCCCAACTTTCTATACATGGGCACTTACGTTTAATGACAACACAGATGGACTTTCTTACTTATTTATTTGGCTGTACCCTGCGGCATGTGGGATCTTAGTTCCTCTACCAAGCATTGAACCCAAGCCACCTGCAGGGGAAGCGTGGAATCTTAACCACTGCATGGCCAGGGGAGTCCCAAACATGTACCTCAGTAGAATATATGAAAGTGCAGAATGTATTTTGAGCAGAGATTCACTTCTAGTGAGAGAACAGGATGTTTAATTGTATCAGGTTCTTGAGATGTTAATGAAATATGATGATGTGGTCATACAAAGTAAAATACATTCCTGAACAGGAAAAGCACTTTTGTAAGTTGTATGTCGTGTTATCATCAGAGATACCGAAAGAGAATTTAAATAAGAACTGCAGAAAGAGCAGATGCATAAAACTATAATTTCATGGAGAAAATGGTAGTTTGTCTTTCCTGTATGAACATGAACCATTTTGATTCTAAATGTCATCCATCCCCAGATCTCGTGTGAGCGTTTCTTATAACTGGGTAAGTGCATAGCCTTTTTAGCCCCTACTTTTCAGGCAGATGGTTGCTCACAAGGTCAAGTTATCTGAGGATACACCAGAGCTCGGAGTTGGTTGTTGAGATGGGTCCGTGGCTACAGGACACACTTCAGGGCTTCTCCAGGACCGAGCGACACGGAGCCTCAGCTTCTAGAGCGCAGGGAGGAGACCTGAGCTGCATCTCCATCATTGCTTTTCTGAGAGGGGAAGTCCAGTTGTCACTTAGCTGGGCAGGTCCCTGTCTGACACGAACTGTGCACAGTCACATCCCCCCATCGTGGGGCTCCAGGTGGAGTGTTGGCAGTTGTGGACCTTGGGTTCTGACTCCTGGCGTTTGAGTTCTTCTTAGCTGTAGGACTTGGGCTGAGTTATTAAGCCTGAGAATTGCTTTCCTCCTGTTGGAACCATGATAACCTCTTCTCCGTAGAGCTGAGGATGTGAAAGTGAAAGTGTTGGTTGCTCAGTCGTGTCTGACTCTTTGCAACTCTGTGGACCGTAGCCCCCCAGGCTCCTCTGTCCTGGGATTCTCCAGGCAAGAACACTGGAGCGGGTTGCCATGCCCTTCTCCAGGGGATCTTCCTGACCCAGGGATCGAACTGGGGTCTCCTGCACTGCAGGCAGATGTGGGAGTTAAATTAGCCAGTTCTTTCGAAGCTTTCAGCAGTGAGCCCGTCACCTGTGGAGGCGTCGGCCAGTATTTTTGGGGACACAACTGCCACTGAATTATTTTCTCTGCTGAGACCTTTAACCCCATGTCTCGGGCCTCTGGCAATAAGGAAACACTTCGTTTCCGGCTTGGGAGCGAAAACCACGACTCCACCTTTATGACGGGAAATACAATCCAAACAGTATGACTTTTTTTTTCCCCAGGCTCAAGTTCCCTCCTTGAGATCCCCGAGTGGCCTTTGCTGAGTCTTGGCGGGCACTTACAACACTGACTTCCACGGGCCGGACCGTGACAGGCCCTGCGCATTTTCTGAATGTCACAATTGTCTCCCCAGAGGGCTCCTCCCTAATCGGGTCAGAGGGAGCGCGCGGACGTCAGAGCTCACGGCTCTCACCTCAGTGTCATGCGTTTCAGAGTTGATGGGCACGTTCAAAATTGTTCATCTGATCCCTTCGGTGTGCAGGGCATGAAACTAAGACGGAGCCAGCAGACGTGGGTGTGTAAGGCTTGTCTCCCTGCAAGCTGGCAGGGCTTAACTGCTGGGCTCTGAACGTCAGAGGAGCAGGACGGACTAACCAGTTCTTCCTCACAGAGCTGGTCATTGCATCTCGTTAGATGTGTGCTGGTCATGAGCATGGACATCCACTGAGCAGGAAAGGGTGGGGGCACCTTCCCTGTCTGCACCACTGATGAAACAACAACACCGCGCAGGCACTGCAGGATCTCCTCGCACAGGCGCTGCTGGCATCCTGCGCAGCTCTGCAGTTTGTCTGACCCCGCAGGGCTGGGATGGAGCATCGCTGCCGTGTTAGTTCCCTGGACATGATCTCACACCCACTTCTGCCTTTTGAAGTGCCTGGCTTCCAGTCCCCAAGAGCCCCTGCATGTGGTATGAACTTTCTTCCAGGAGTGGAAACAACTTCCCCAAGATGGGCTGTCCCAAGGCCGTGGGCACCCAGCCTGGGCCCCCAGGCTCAGCCCCTTGGATTTTGTCTGGGTTAATGCTTCCATGGTGCTCAGACCTGGCAGGCAGCAGGAGGGGAAGTGTGCCACCGGTGTGAGGAGGGGCGCTCAGATGGCCCACCTCCTTGTCTCATCCGTACTTTAAGGAAGTATTCACTTCCTCTCTTTTGTAAACTTCCTCTGGCAAGGTTAAAAATGAAAGACTTCATTCGAGAGCTTAGCTTCTGAATTTGTTGTTACCTGCATATCCAGACCTCCCTCACCTGCTCACAGCGCGCTTGTCATCTGTGTCAGGAAGATTTTTACAGGTTCCAACATTCAGCTCGGATAAAATCGCCAAAATCAGGGAAGCGAGCCTGTGTCCATCCATACTCGTGTAAAAGAGATTTTTTTGGCTGCTGTCACAAGTTCCGAGATGTTTACTGGATAAGTGAATGAAAGACCCCTACAGCCACACCACTGCTAGGACGAGGCAGACTCCATCCACGTTCTGGACGTTTATTCCAATTATCTGCTGAGAGCTTTTCTTTAAATAAACACTTATATCTTGGAGTAATTTTAGATTTTCAGAGACGTTGCATGCATATCGCAGAGAACTTTCCTAGTGTTAATGTTTTATGTAGCCATGCTGCATTTTTTAAGACCCTGAAGCTAACACTGGTGTAATACTTTCAACTATAGACTCTGTTCAGATTTCACCACTTTTCAAACCAATGTTGCTTTTCTCTTCCAGGATTTAGTTCAGGATACCGTATCATATTTAGAAGCGGTTGGAGGTTTTTTTTCTCCCTCATAAAATTAAACAAGCCAAACTTCCCCTAAGAAAATAACAACTGATGAAATTTATTGGAAGTTGGAAGGGTTATTCTACAAAGGACCGGATAGTACAGTTGAGGCTTATTACCATATACCTTTGCAGAAGCAACCACGGACACCGGTCAACAAGGAGGCACAGCTGTGTTGCAGTAAAACTTTATTTGCGAAACACGAGATGGTCATACTTGAGTTTTAGGCAACAGTTTTCCAGCCTCTGATTTTACTGAGCCGTGATTTAACCTTAAACTTGGTGTAATGGTCACTGAAGCTTCCCTTCTTTCATTGTTACCAAAGCATGTGGAGTTCTCCTGTGCCCTGGAGTGAGCGAAATAGAGACCCCTCTCCTGTTTTCTAGACTGAAGGTGGCAGAATTCTCTTGGCTAAAGATATCTCTGTCTACTTTAACCTGCACTCAGAAATCCTCTACTGTAATACTAACAGAACAATCACTATACAAATTTAAATTGCCAGTTAATGATCATTGCCTTGCAATAAGGGTTGTGTTCCTATCCACTTGGCTGGAGGGGAAGAGGCTTTTGAAAACTGGTGAATCTTGTCAATCAATTCCACTTAACTGAAATTTATTTTTGTTAGATTCATTCACCTTTCATGTAGCTATGTTTGGAGATTACTTCTTTGAAAAGTGAGCTATTCATTCTGAGTTGTTAACCTTTTTTTTTTTTTGAACGTATATTTTATTCTTTAGAGCATTTTTAGGTTCATGCAGGAACTGCGTGAGAGGCACAGAGAGTCCCCATAAGTCCCTTGCTCCCACAAGTGACCAGCTTCCCTAGTTGTGTCATCCTGACTGGTCCATGGGGCCGGATATCGGTCAAACAGTATCCTGAGTGTGTCTGTGAGGATGCTTTGAACGGGACTAACACTTGAACTGGTAACTAAGTAAGGCGGATTGCTCCCCCCACTGCAGGTCTGGGCCTCACCCAGTCAGCTGGAGACCTGAATAGGAAAAAGGCTAACCCTCCCCAAGTAGGAGAGAATTCCTCCCACCTAACTGGTTTTTCTTTGGGACGTTGGCTTTCCCTGGGCTCAAGCAGTAGCTTTTTTTTTTTTTTATTGGTTTTGCCATACAATGACATGACACCGCCATGGGTATACATATGCTCCCCCTCCAGAACTCCCTCCCTCCTCCCTCCCGATTCCCTCCCCCTGGGTCATCCCGGTGAACCAGCCCCGAGCATCAACCCTGGGCTGGCGATTGATTACACATATGGTAATCAACATGTTTCAATGCCATTCTCCCATATCATCCCACCCTTGCCCTCTTCTACAGAGTCCACGAGTCTGTTCTATACATCTGCGTTCCTTTTGCTGTCTCCCATGCAGGGTTCTCGCTGCCATCTTTCTAAATTCCATATATATGCGTTAGTATACTGTATTTTTGTTTTTCCTTCTGGCTTACTTCACTCTGGACAATAGGCTCCAGTTCCATCCACCTGAGTAGAACTGATTCAAATGAATTTTTTTTAATGCTGAGTAATATTCCATTGTGTATATGTACCACAGCTTTCTTATCCATTCGTCAGTTGATGAGCATGTAGGTTGCTTCCATGTCCTGGCTATTGTAAACAATGCATCGATGAACACTGGGGTACACGTGGCTCTTTCAATTCTAGTTTCCTCGATGTGTATGCCCAGCAGTGGGATTGCTGGGTCATATGGCAGGTCTATTTGCAGTTTTTTAAGGAATCTCCACACTGTTTTCCATAGTGGCTGTACTAGTTTGCATTAGTAGCTTTTTAATTTTAATGAAGTCTGCCTGATACACTGCTTCTTTCTTGGATCATGTGTTTAGTGATGTCGTCCCCAGATCCAAACTCATCTGGATTTGCTCCTGGGTCACCTTCCGGGAGCGTCTGGCTTTGCATTCCACGCTCAGCTCCATTGCCTCTTCCAGGTTAATTTTCCTGAAGTGTGTGGCGTCCGTGTCTAGCTTCATTTTTTTGCATGTGAATGTCCAGTTATTTCAGAGTGTTCATTTGCTGTAGAGACTGTCTTTTCTCCACTTGTTTCTTTTTTCAAAAATCATTTGTCTTTATTGGTATGGGTCTATTTCTAGGTTATCTATTCTATCATTGATCTGTCTTGTCTGTTCTTTTGCCAATTCCATACTGTCGTAATTATTCTAGTTCTATAGTAAGTCCTGAAGTTGGGTACCTTAGTACTCTGATTTTTTTCTTCTTAAATATTGGCATGCTATTCGTGGTTTACTAACCTTTTAAAGTTTTGAAAGATTTTCAGGTGTGGATTCTTCACAACTATCTCTCTTTCTGTGTATATAGGTAAAAATACATGTGGTTTTTTTTTTTTAATTAATACATGTAAATTCCTTGAAAATCCTCACTCATTTTCTAGGCCCGGAGTGCTCCAGCTATGTCGAGCTTCCTGGGAACACACCTAGAGATTGATTTATTTCACTTTTTCTGTCAGGGAAGCATGTGCACAGTGCTATTTTTTGGTTGTCTTTAAAAAAGTTTCTGAAAGCCTCTAATGCTTCAGCTATCATCTGCAGAAGCCACAGTTTGAGGTGTAGAGAGCCCTTTGCATAGCTGTGGAAAATGAGTTTCCCAGAGTTACAAGGTGTGGTTTTTGGCATGTTCAGCAAAAAAGAAAAAAACAAACAATAGTAAAAAGGAATTTCTAAGAACATTCCTTTACTTGTGAGTAATCTTGTTTTATTTCCTGCTTGACCTGCCTAAAAGGAATTAATCCTCCCAGAAACACCCTGGGGTTTCACGAGACCCCGAGGAAGCTGTAGTTTGCGACAGAGCTAAGCCGCCTGGCGAGCGTTGCTGTCGCAGAAGGAGGAGCGGACAGCTTCACTCTGTGGCCGCAGACCGCTTGCTCTCCTTCTCCTGCCTTGTCTGGGGGTTTCTGGGCCCACGAACATGACTGGGGAAATCAAGCAGACTAGACAACGACATGGCCAGGGGATTAGCACAACCTTCTCTGGAGTACAGTTTGATAGAGTGGCTGGTACCGTCATTATTAGAAAGGAAATGGGAGATTGGCCACTTTGAAATTTGTGTTTTATTTTACATCAGTGATTTTTAGCTTTTTTTTTTTTAACCCGTTTGGGAATCTCCTGGCAGTTATAGATTGAGTCCTTAGAAAAACACTGTTATGCAGAACTTTGCTTATAATTTTTAAGAGATACAAAGATGTTCTGCCTCTCAGATTGAGAACTTATCTTTTAAAATCTAATTTTTCAACTTACTTTTTGAAAGGTATATACCACGTGTTGGAGAAGGAAAGGGCAGCCCACTCCAGTGTTTCTGCCTGGGAAATCCCATGGACAGAGGAGCCTGGTGGGCTGCGAAAGAGTCAGACGTGACTGAGTGACAGAGCGCATACCACGTGGACCGTATAACTTCTTCTAACTCCTGTTTCCTGGATGGAGACTCTGTTTACTATAGCAACTTTGTCTTTTATGCTCTAAACCAAGAGTGAGCCAACTGTGGCCCCTGGCTCTGATATGGGCGCCCACCTGTGCTTGTAAATAACGTTTTGCGGGACATGGCCCTGACCGCTTGTGCATGCACTCTCTACTGCCGCTTCTATGCTACAGGAGCGAAGCAAACAGCTGAGAATGAGGTCACACGGCCCGAAAAACGGAAATATTGATGATCTGGACCTTTTCAAAGAAGACTGGCTGACTCATGCTATCAAGAGTGAAATTAGGGACGATGGAATGTATGGCTTTTTATTGAATTCATGTCGATAATAAACTATTTGAAACATTCTCCAGATCACACGAGCTTGATCTTCATGTAGCAGGATGCTTCATGAGACTTGCCCTGTTATCTCAGAATCTGGGCCAAGCCTGCAAGCTGAGACAATGATCGCTCACAGGCTAACAACCCCCCACCGCCCGCCGACCCCCCAGAGACCTGCAGTGGTTCCACTCAGCCTTGCCCCTCGGCTCACCTCTGCACTCCTTTGCCCTCGAACGCACTGTTGAGAAAACAAACGAGTCAGTTCTGAAGGTTGCCATTCCTCCACGTTAATGGGCTATCACGTGTGCTTACCTTCTTCACCCGCCTGCCAAGAGAATCCAGTAAGGGTCTATCTCATAGCACCCAGCTCACTCTTAGCCATTGCTGCTGCTTCTACTTCTTGGATAAGAAGTAGGAACTCGGGGAACATGGAAGGCGTTTTTGAGAGTTGCATTCACTCATCTCTGCAGCCAGCATGCCATTGAGCGGCTTCTCTACGCACTGCTCTGAACGCGGCACGGAATTCAAAAGACAAATCAGACAGTATGGTCTTGCAGCTGACGGCCAAGCCTGGACCTCAGGTCCTGCCTGTGAGCCGGCCACCCTGGGTGCCATCGTTTCTTCTGACCAAGCATCACGATGGGGGCAGCCCCGTAAGCTGGATTGCTCCAGTCAACTGAGGAAGGAGAGTCCAAACTTAAAAGTTCTGTGCATTGGGATCCGCTCATCTTTTTCAGAATCAGTTCACCAGAGTGCAAAGACATCTGAATGAACAGGACTAAGTGAGAATCAACTCTGCCTTGTCGGTCATTTTGCATCTTTTTGGTGGGAGAGGATGGGAAACACAGAAAGCCATTCCTCACCCTTACTTTCCCCATTGCTGCATGTCTGTGGGAGGGTCCACCCTGCGGAGCCCTGCGTCTGATCATCTGATCGGTGTGGAGCGGTGCTGGGAATCCTAGGAGCATCAGGGGGCATGATCTGCTGGGAGGAGTGTTCCAGGGACGGAGGAGTGCTCCAAGGAGGTGCCTCCCCAGCCTCTCCTTCCAGCACTTTGTGAGTGCCCCGGAGCCCCTCGCTCTGACTCTTTGCATAGCTCAGTAGCACTGGGGGATGCTGGGCAGGATGGCACAGCTTCTCACCCCTCCTCCCCGGAGGAGCTGTCAGAGCCGTATCTGCAAACTGCAAGAGGCAAACGGTTTGGTTTAACGCTCCGAGGTAGTGCATGCACCAGCTCCTGGACATATGCTGATGGCTCCAGCCATCTGCTGGACGGACATCTGGCTGACTCTCAAACGCAGGTGCCAAATAGCCTTCGGGGCATCCACCTAAGGTAGACTGTGGGTCCCTGGGAAAATGCTCTGTGTCCAGCGGGGCTGACTTCTCCATGGAAACAGCTACGTGGGGCCGCCTCCCCTGCAGAAGGCGGGAGAGTTCCCACACGGAGCGGTGCTGAGATGCTGTAGGTCTGTTTTTGTGTTAAAATCTGTAAACAGAATCACAGACATAGAGAACAGACCGATGGTAGCCAAGAGGGCGGGGTTTGGGGGAGGGGTGGAGTGGGAGGTTGGGGTCAGCGGATGTAAGCTTTGGCATGTAGAATGGATGAACACGGCCCTACTGTAGAGCCCTCAATATCCCAGAGAAGTGAAGTTGCTCAGTCGTGTACGACTCTGCAATCCCATTGACTGTAGCCTACCAGGCTCCTCCATCCAGGGAATTTTCCAGGCAACAGTGCTGGAATGCTTTGCCATTTCCTCCTCCAGGGGAGCTTCCCGACCCAGGGGTCGGATCAAACCCAGGTCTCCCTCATTGCAGGCAGACGCTTTACTGTCTGAGCCACCAGGGAAGCCATTCTATATAAACCATATGGAAAAGAACATTTTAAAAGGGAATGTATACATGTATAATTGAATGACTTCACTATGCAGCAGTAATTAATACAACATTGTAAATCAACTACACTTCAGTAAGTTTTTTGTAAAAGCAGTGTGTCGTTTATTTACGACACCACACTCAGAACACCTAAGGTAGGCAGAGATTCCACTGCCTACCTGTGAACAGTGCATTTCCTTTCCTGCTTATGATGTAACATGCGTGTCCTTCTCCCCTCCCCCCTCCCAACCCACGTCCAAGGGCAGGTGTGGCCGCCAGCACCGGTCGGATTTCACACCCTTCAGATCTCCCTGGGAAGAGGCTGACCTTTCCTTTCACAGGGAAATGCGGGATCGTCTCAGGGTTTTAAGAGCAGGAAGATCCTGTATTAAGAACTGCTCACTGGAAACTGGAACCAGAATTTCAAACGTTCTCTATACACCTCTTCTCAAAAACGGGACAGGGAAATAATGGGTTTGGTAGAGCATACATCTCCAACAGGACAATGTGGTTCCCAGGAAGTGAAAACTGATCCTCGATGGACAGAAAGCCCCTGAGACATGACCACAGTCCGTGGGCCTTCAGTGACCACAGTGCACACCATGGGCAGCGTTATCTGTGACAAGAACAGGTCACGGGAAGGGTTAGGAAGGACACGTCTAGACACTCCTCCGGGGTGGACAAGAAAATGTTTGAGGGACACCCACCCAGAGAGGAAACACCACAGCAAGAATGCAGTCTGCAGGCAAAGGCACAGTGCTCCCTCTTTTATTCCAGAAACAGGCTGGCCAGGGACCAAGAGACTTAACGGCTTATGTGACACTCCTGGGAGACCTGCTCCTGTGACCAGGTTTGATCCCTGGCAGGGAACTAAGATCCTGCGTACTGTACCATGAGGCCAAAAAAAAAAAAAAAAGAAAGGAAAAAGATGTTGCCTACTTTTTTCAAATTGAGGGTTTGGGGCAACCCTGCCTCTAGCAAGTTTCGTCCATCAGTATTTGCTCACTGGGTGTCTCTGCATCATCGTTTGGTAATTCTTGCAATATTTCAAACTTTTTCATTATCATTATTGTATTTGTTATGGCAATCTGTGATCGATGATCTTTGATGTTACGACTACAGCTTTCAGGCTTCCCTGGTGGCTCAGCGGTAAAGAACCCACCTGCAATGCAGGAGACGTAGGAGACTCAGGTTTGATCTCTGGCTTGGGAAGATCCCTGGAAGAGGGTGTGGTAACCCACTCCAGTATTTTCACCTGGAGGATCCACGGAGAGAGGAACCTGGTGAGTTACAGTCCATGGGGTCACAAAGAATAAGACACAAATGAAGCAGGTGGGCGCGTACATGCCCTGCATTCTGCCGAAGGCTCCGATGGTGGTTAGCATTTTCAAGCAAGGAAGTATTTTTTAATTAAAGTATGTACCGCTTTTTAGATACAATGCTATCGCACACCGACTAGGTGGCCGTACCTTGTAAACGAAGCTTTTATATGCTCCAGGAAAGCCAAAAATCCGTGTGATTCACGTTATTGCAGTGATTGTTTTATTGTGACGTTGGCTTTATTTCAGGGGTCTGGAACTGAACACCCTTATCTGAAGGGGTGCCTGCAGCTGGTTTGCAAGGCTGGGGAACATCGTTTTCTCAGACTCAACCCTGGAGAAGACAAACACGGGGTGATATTCCTGGTAACGTAGGGTTTGGCGCAGAGCTTGTAGCTCTGGGAGAGGAAGGACCTTTCCCCTGAGAAGGTCCCCTCTAAGGTACGTCAGCAGGTCACTCAGTGAGATGGCCCAGCTGCAGAAGACAATGCTCACCTGGGCCCCGAGTCCAAGCTGTCCGGGCCCCGCTGGCACCGTGGCACAGCGGTGTGCCCGCATCCCTGGGCCGGGCCCTCCTCCAGGCCCCGTCCGCCTCCTCCTGATCACGGCCACTTCTGAGGCCCCCGGCCTGCCTACTGCCAGCATCCGAATTCAGGGCTCGCTCTCCCAGCTGGGGATGGAAGCAACTCCTTCTCTCCCTCACCATGCCTTTTACATGCAACATGTAGTCCATTTAATTTCTTAGCTTCCTATAGTTCTCCGTCTCTAGGAACTTTGGGAAAGCTTACCCGACTCTTATTTGGGAGAGTATGTGAAGTCTCGCCTGCTGTACTCCTGCTTCCCTGAGGTGTCAGGACAAGCCTCCCCTGGGAAACCTCCCACTCCCCCGGGCCTTTAGAGGTGCAAGTAAACCGCACTGCTTTCTCTTGCAAAAATCTCAGCTTCAGCCATTTGCCCTCTCCTGCTTTGTAGAGCTTCCCTGGTCGCTCAGATGGTCAAGAATCTGCCTGTAGTGTGGGAGAGCTGAGCTGATCCCTGGGTCTGGAAGGTCCCCTGGCAGAGGGAATGGCAGCCCACTCCAGTGTTCTTGCCTGGAGAATCCCAAGGACAGAGGCACCTGGCGGGCTGCAGTCCTCGGGGTCGTGGAGTCGGACACGACCGAGCGACCGCCACTCTGGCTTTTCACCTCTGTGCTCTGAAGCAGTGGGTCCTTGGCCCCACCCCTGGCCAAGTCGGGCGGGGGAGACGCCGTTACACCAGCAAAAACATTCTCAGCTTTTCATGACCCGACATGGCCTCCTTTCTCCCAAAGAGGAGTTTGTTTGGACAAACGATGTTTGCCATGGGCAGATTCTGAACTGGCAAAAGCAGTGAAACTAACAAAAATGCAGCAATCCATGGAGAAAGAAAGTCCAAATCAATGTCGCAATATGAAGAGGTGAGGAGAAGCAGGGGGCCGTCAGTGTGAAAAGCGATGAACTGGGAGAAAAGTGTGGGACTCGGCCCTCTCTCCTCCACCACAGTCAGACTGCGTGTCCCTCTTGAAAGCAACAGGAGCCCTGGAAATGCGGACGTCAAATTCAGCAAATAGGTACCCTGTGTTTCTTCCAAACAGCACAGACTTTTTGTTAGAATGGGAATCAATCTATGAAAAGAAATCAATCTGTCAATATGTTCCTGTTTTTCTCCACCAGCAAGGAACTCAGCTTATTTTGAAAAGCCAAAAGGAACACAGGCTGCCTCTTAGAATGAATGTCCCCAGGGAATCAGCGTTTGGAGGTCACATGTTCTTACGAGACCAGGAGAGCTCCTCGGCTTGCCTGACTGTGGAGAGGTGGAGAAAGCAAGCCTGTGGTGAGGCGACGGGGTTCCTCAGCTCGCTGTGGAGGGCGGGTTGGGCAGAGGAATCCACAGGGCCCCATGTGGGCGAAAGTGGGATTGTTAGTCGCTCAGTTGTGTCCGAATCTTTGCAACCCCACCAACTGTGCCTGCCAGGCTCCTCTGTCCATGGGATTCTCCAGGCAAGAGTACTGGAGTAGGTTGCCATTCCCTTCCCCAGGGGATCTTCCCAACCTAGGGACTGAACCTGGGTCTCCCACAGTGCAGACAGATTCTTTACCTTCTGAGCCACCAGGGGAGCCCCTGAGGGTGGGAGGGACACAATTCTGCCCAAGAGAGACCTTGGGGATGCAAGCCAACAGCGATCAGAGCATCTCCTTAGCACTCATTCAAGGAGCTCTGTGGTTGAGCTTACCCAGACAGACTACTTGACAATCTCCAACCCCCCTGATAGTTTGGGGAGTAGAAACAAGACATATTTATGGGGGGGTGGCTGCAGGTGTAGGGGTGAACAAGTGGACTGTGGCCCACCAGGCTCCTCATCCATGGGATTCTCCAGGCAAGGACACTAGAGTGGGTTGCCTTTTCCTTCTCCAGGGGACCTTCCCAACCCAGAGACTGAGCTCGCGTCTATCACTTGGCCAACTAGGGAAGCAGGACGGGGTGTGCTAACTCCCTTGCAGTGTTTACTGAGGGAAAACAAACAAACAAAAAAAAACCAGTCTTTGTCTGTCTAGTGACTACAATTCTCTCTCCAGATGAGCCCCATTTCACCCTGGGTGTCTCCTCTTGAAGGAAGGAAAAAAACAAGCTGTATTCAGCTGTAACGGATTCTTGCAGACCTGGTAGATTCACTTGTTCAAAGCTCTTGGGTTTGTGTGAAAAAGCAATCAAACACAGAAAGCAAAAGCCTAAAGTTTCCAACAAATTGGAAATACACAGTCAATGAGTGACAGTATTTATCTTTGGGAAAAGACCTTTAAATAAAGACTCAGAGGGAAAAAAAAAAACAAATGAAAAATAATCATTTGGTGTATTTCCCCAACACACTGGCTTTTTCATTGTCAGTATATGCATTTTCACTTCCGCCAAGACACCTGCATCCATCCTGCTGATTACCGGAGACGGAGCATCACCAGGCAAGGCTGTTACTATGGCAAGCACTTTTATCGGAAGAGGAATGTAAATGAGAGGAACTCACAAAATGTACGGCGGGGGAAAAAAGAAACATTCTTCCTTCTTGGGCCTGAGCATTTTGAAGGAGATGGTGAGCATGAAATATTTAACAGTTACCTATTTAGGTAAGCAACTTTACTGTAAGAACTGTAGGAGGCAGCAAGGCAAACGCAAAATGTTTCCTGATCTCAAGGACCTCGCATTCTGGTTGGGGAATCCTGCCACAGTCACACAGATGGTTGATCCCCTCGGTGCAATACACACACGGTGAACTGAGAAATAAGTTAGAAAACAGGTGTTTTGGGAGCCCAGGTAAGGGAGACACAATGGGCAGATCTCCTCGGGGAAGGGGTGAGCAGACGTTGTTTTGTAAAGGGCGGCTGATGTCGGGATGGGTCAGCGACAGTTAAGGATTATGGAGAAGTTCAAATGTATATTCGAGGGTTTAAGGGGTTGACTAACATAGGGAAGATGTAAAGGGAAAAGCTGGAATCCAGACGTAAAAGATAAATGCCTCTCAGTTCTGGGGGAATTGCTTTTGAAAGGCTAAGGAATTCGGACAATACCCTGTAGGGAAGGACTGGAGGCTGTAGGTTTCTGATGGGTCCTGGTTTCCCGCCTCTTTGTAAATAGAGACAGGTGTTGGATGACAGGTCCCCAGTCTAGCTTCCCCAGCTGGGGTCAGGCTGGGGGCATGGACGAAGTCCTCATTCAGCAGTTCGCCCGTCACCATCCAGCTTTGTTCTCATTCCTATTCTGAGCTTGGCAAACACTCCCCTGAAGTGTATTGTACTGTGTTTCCCGGCTACCCCTCACGTAGCACAGCCTCTCCAAAGTATCGGCTCTCTGCCAACCAGCCCCAATCTGTCCCTAAATCAACACTGTATGTCTGCAGCCGTATCTCCCAGCAGCTCGCCAACCCCCTGTGGGAACCCACTGATTTCTAGAGGGTGCTGACTGCGTCCATTCCCTCTCACTGTTGTGGGCAGGGCTGGGCATCGGAGGGAATGGCTTGCACCCTCCACGTATTCTTGACTTGCCTTCAGATGGTCTGGTTGCTAGAAAAGTCTGGTCTCCAGCACCCTTCCCGAGCTGGTGGGCTGGATGCTCAGACCTAGGGATACTCAGTCTTCACCAGGAATGCCAGCTCAGCTTTTCCCCACCCAGTCTACCTCCTAGCTAACCAGGCATGGGCAAGGAACATGAGCTAGAAAGCAATGCACTAAGGCTAGTAAATCTGCTATTGTGTAAAATGCATTAAAAGAACAAAAGGTGTTAGGAAGAAAGCTAGTTGAAAGTGTTTCAGTGTCCCATGAGGCGAGATCTGGGTTCTGGAAGTGATATGCATTCTTAGTCGCTCAGTCATGTCTGACTCTTTGAGACCCCAAGGGCTGTAGCTGCCAGGCTCCTCTATCTGTGGGGTTCCCCAGGCAAGAATACAGGAGTGGGCTGCCATTTTCAAGTGGTACTAGATGGGAAAGGAAGGGATGAGATTTGCTGTTGGTGTTCAGTCGCTCAGTTGTGTTGGACTGCAGCACACCAGCCTCCCACCCCACCCCAAGCCCTTCACTGAGATAGATGGGGAAAAATGGACCAGGCATGGTGACTCCTCGGCCCAAAGGAACGAACAGGATGGAGCCTAAGGAGGCTAAAGAGCTTCTGGTGTGGATGGTGGAGAGGAGGCAGGTGCCATTAACAGAAGTAAGGAAACAGGAGGGACACTTGCCACCCCCAGCCCGGGATGGTGGGTTGAATTTAAATACTCAAGTGAAATGGAGCTCTTCCTCAGTGTCTTAGAGGGGAAATGGCGCTACTGCATGAATTTGCTAGTGAAGGGAAAAAGATAAAAAGGAACGAACTGGTTTGAGATGAAGGAATTAGCTCAGGGAAATGTTCACGTTTAAGAAGAAGTTCGAGGGAGGAAGAGGAAGAAGAACCAGTCAATGATAGAGCAGTGAGAACCAAGGGGGTCACGGTTGAGCCAGGGTAACTCAGGGCCACAGAAGCCCAGCAGCCCCAGGTTTCGGCCGAAACACACCATCATGTCACATGCCCTTGGGAAGTTGAGATGAGTGGGGAGAAGCCCGCAGCTGGAGAGAGAGGAATTCGTGCCCGCACACTGGTACAAGGCGCCCCTCCTGGTGGAGATGGGGCCACGTCTCGTCAGCCAGGGCGTCCCTGACTATAAATAGTTCGAGAAGTTTACAGCAGATCTGGGTATGAATAAGCAGTGGTCGTTGAGAAATTTGGCAAGAATGAGCACTTCTGCTTGGTGTGGGTGAAGCAAAGACTGAAAAGAGTCTGGATGAGAAGGTCATTGTCTAGAAAAGAGGAGGAAGATCTTTTATGCTCATTTAGAAGAACATAAAATGAAAAGCACTTTTGTACAAAATTTGTGCAAGTATAAACAGTGTAGAAAAAGATAAACATTTTTTACCAAGAAACATCAGTGGAAACCTATATAAATGGAAGGATCTGAATATTTATCTTATCAGAGGAATTGTTAAAATATTTTAGTTGTTTTTTCTTTTCTCTTTTTTATTTTTTAAGTTATGAAAATATGATAACATATTTATAGGAGACATAGAAAATACAGAACAAAATTACATATAGTTCCACCATCTACTACAATTGTTTAAGTAGATAAGTTAAGATTTTTAGTTGGAATTTCAATACCAAATTCTCCAAAATTAATAGAATGAGTGTAGAGAGAAGTAGAATACGGTAGACCCGAAAGACATTATGAACCTATTCAGCATAATTAGGGTTTGCACAGTTTTCACACCATAGGAGGATATAAGTTCTATTCACGTTCCCACCGACTGTAAACTAGGAGACACCGGGCCACTGGGATGTAACACCGGGTTCGGAAGTCCCATGGTCTGAAGGTGCTGAGTTAATTCTCTATTTAGTAAAGTCGCAGTCTAGATCCCATCACTCTTTCTTTTTTCCTTTAACAGCTCCACAGATTCCATTCGTAGTGTGTCTTGGAGCACAAAGACTTTGAATAAGAAAGACGTGTGACATTAGGCGCCATCTATGTTTTCATTTATAGAGTCTGGCAGCCCTGCCTGAGGTCAGCACCTGAGACGTTGTGTGGGAACACTCCCTCCTGTGGGCTTCCCAGGTGGTGCAGTGGTTAGGAATCCGCCTGCAGTGCAGGAGATTCAGGAGACTCGGCTTCGCTCCCTGGGTCAGCGAGATCCCCCGGAGGAGGGCATGGCAACCCACTCCAGTACTCTTGCCTGGGGAATCCCAGGACAGAGGAGCCCGGCGGGCTGCAGTCCCTGGGGTCGCACAGAGTCGGACATGTCTGAGCACACATGGGCATCCCCTTCCGTATCTTTATTTTAGCGCAAATCATCAGTTCCCATTTCAAGATTTATTTCCTTTTTCTGTTAGCGAAAGAGGTGTGGTGGGGTCTGGCTTCTTGCCACCCCAAAGCCAATAAACAGGCCAGGGTGGTGGGAAGGAAAGTTTGCTCTATTTCAGATGCTGGGAACTAGGGAGGGAGTGGGCAGACGTCCATCCAAAGGCTGACCCCCTCACCAGCCCCCAACTAGTGGGGCAGGAGCTTTCACAGACAGAGTGCGTGACAGGGGGACCTCCATCCAGAAACAGCACAGTCATCCCTGACAGTCATCTTCAGTCGGTCATCGATGGTCTGATCAGCATCGTGCTGGTTGTTTTAGGTACAGTTAATCTTCAGTTCCGGGGTCCATTTTTTCCCATTTCTTTGCGGTCAATTCTCAGAACTGGGGCAGCGCAGGTCCTGGGTCCAGCCCGGTCATCATGCGGTTAACTCCACCTGGGGTTTCAGTGTGTATAAGACAGCTCACAGAGTGTGGCTCAGAGTATGGTCTATAGCCCTTGAGAAATAGACAAAGTTAGTTGACTATGCTTAATGAGTATATTTTTATTATTTGGTTTCCTTTGTTTTCACATGTTCTCAATTTTCTGATTAAACTTTTTCTTTGACCACAGTTTTTCATAGACAAAAGACAGGCAGAGCTCTTGGGAAAGGGCGGGGACCACGAGGTCCTGCTCTGTCTCATTTCCACACCATCGACCCTTCCCTGTCTTAGTAAAGCTCTCTTGTTGACGTTTCTTCTCTCCTTGGGCACCTCTGCCTAAATGTGTCCAAGAACAAGCTCATTACCTTGTCTCGGAAACAAGCTGATGCTTCACCCCTGGCCTCCCTATTCACGTCAGGGATGCTGCCTCCGGATTCTCGGTTGCAAGTGACAGAAACTCAATGAGACTAAGTGTAGTCAAATGGCAGTTTATGGCTTCAGGTGATGAACCTGCCTGAAAGGCAAAGGCAGTAGGGTCCAGGGAGGTTGGAGCAGGGCGTGGGCATGGTCGGCTCCCTTCTTGCCCTGCCCGCCCTGTAGGACAACCTTGTTCCGTCTGGGCACGCAGGTCCTGGAGGGCAGCCCGGGCTAGACTCCAGCTCTGCCAGTTCACAGTATGACCCAGCACCTAGTCACTGACCCTTCCTGGGGCTCCCTTTCCTCCTCTCCAACTCCATTCTGAATTTGGTTCTCCAGAAGCAGAGAGATTTGGATGCACTTGGTTGCCCGAGGAGATATTAACAGGAGAAAAGGAGGCAGGGAAGAAGCCAGCCAGGCAGGGGCAAGGACGTGGTCTCTGCTAGAGTCTGCGTTCCTTCTGATTCCACGGGGAGCCTTGCAGACCAAGGTGCGGTGCAAAGCTGCACCTGCTTTGAAACAAGGATCCCGGAACCAGCCTGGGTGTCCCTGTGTTAGCTGGGTGCAGGTTGTCTTTGTGGGAGACAGAGCTGGGGAGGAATCACCTCCCAGGAACAGAGGCTCCCAAAGGGTCAAGGCCAGTGGAGTAGGAGGGGTATCCTGGCCACTGGAAGCCTTGATGCCCAGCAGTGAAGGAGGCCAGGGCAGGACGCCACCAGCTCCCACAATGCGCGTGGAAGCAGGACGTGCCTTGTGGGTCTTGGTCATGAGAGGTGCGTGCCTGTGTGCGTGCTAAGTCACTCAGTCGTGTCCAAGTCTGTGTGACCCCATGGACTGTAGCCCACCAGGCTCCTCTGTCTATGGGATTCTCTGGGCAAGAATACTGGAATGGGCTGCTATACTCTCCTCCAGGGGACCTTCCTGACCCAGGATTCCAACCAGAGTCTCCTACACTCCTGCATTGCCGGCAGATTCTTCACCGGTGAGTGACCGGGGAAGGCCTGTGAGGGATGCTTAAGTCATTATCTGGCATATAGCAGGCACTCCATAGATGCTACTTTATGATGAGAGCTACTTTTCCAGTTTGACTAGTAGCTCATGAGAGATATTGGGCTTCCCCTGTGGCTCAAGTGGTAAAGAATCCACCTGCCAATGCAGGAGACGCAGGATACATGGGCTGGCTCTCTGAGTTGGGAAGATGGCCCAGGAGGAGGAGACACACCCTACTCCAGTGTTCTTGCCTGGGAAATCCCACGGACAGAGGAGCCTGGCGGGCTGTAGTCCACGAGGCTGCAGAGAATCAGACACGACTGGGTGACTGAGCATGGGAGATATTATTTCTGGAAAACAAAAAATATGTGTTTTGCCAGAGTTGATAAAACTTTCAGTTTTTGCTCAACAATCTGTTGTCTGTGATCCATGGTTCTATCATTTTTTTTGGTACCATTTCTGTAGTTCCAAATATTCAGCAAGGGTGATGTGTATGATTATCCTTTGACTGTTGGTTTTTAAACAGATTTTTCAGCACCAAATCCAAGGTCATTTTTGTTGTAAGTCAGGGTTACAATAGGCACGAAAGAAGCAGTTCTATCTGTTCTTACTCATTTCTTGGCGGCCTCTCCTTGGCTTTCTGTTCTAGTGACAGTCCCAACCTACACAGATGTATTTTGCAAGTGGGATTTTGTGCTACACTGTATCAAATGTATTATATTACAGCCGTCATTCTAGACATACATCAGCTGCATTGCTTTCATCTGTAAATCTTGTAATTCCATCACAAAAGCAATCAAGTTGTCTATGGGATGATTAGTTCCCTACAAACACCTGGTGATTATGGCTCCTGCTTCTATTACCCACGGATGCTTTCTGATTTCCCCCTCTCCTTCCTCCATTATTTACTTGAGATTCAGGGTGTGCACAAATAATTCAAATTTATCATGTCTCACTGATTATTTTATAATGTCATTAAGTAGGAAGATGGTACTGTATTTCACAGATGAAAAAGTTAAAACAAAGAAATGTGTGAATTGAAGTGCGATGGCCCAACTATAATTTTTATCTTAAAAGTCCTTAAGTTCCCTGGTTTTGATAAGAGTTCACCTTGCCCTTCATTTTCTTTGGAATCTCTCAAGCCTTTCTGATTTAGTGGGGTTGCAAATGACTGCCACAGTTTATCTGCCAACAGAAAACCAAGGTTTATCATCGCAGCTTTTCTTAGTACACCTCCTATATTTGCAGCCACAATGTTTCTCTTCCTCCATTTCACAGTGTTTGGGAACACATCCCAATACCGTGATTTACATGACCACTGAGCCAGAATGTGCCATCGTGCATGGAATACGGCTTGCTGCCTAGTCACGCAGGCGTGGTCGACTCTTTGCAACCCCATGGAATACAGGTAGCCCTCAGTTCAAGCTGTGAAGGAGACAGAGTCACAGCACAGAGAGGATGGTGCCTGGGGCGAGGGTGTGCCAGGCAGGTGCATCCGCTCTTCCTCTGACAGATGGTTAGACAGTTGTTGGGATAAGAAAGGAAGACAAGAGGAGAAACTGGGGTGGACGCACCCGAAGTGTTGTTTGGCTAGAGTGGAACGTGGGAAGCAGGATGTGTACATGGCAGTGGCTGTCTTCAAGTTAAGATCCTGGAGTGCCTTTCATGCAAATGAGCTCTTTCCTGCTGAGGGCAGTAGAAATTGGTGTGAATGGTTAGGAACAGAGAGTTGAGCTGCATAGTAAGTAAGGTTTTCAAATGTCAGATTTTGTTGTTTAGTTGCTAAGTTATGTCTGATTCTTTGTGACCCCACAGATTGTAGCACGCCAGGCTTCCTTGCCTTTCACTATCTCCTGGATTTTGCTAAAACTCATGTCCATTAAGTCGGTGATGCCATCCAGCCATCTCATGCTCTGTCACCCCCTTCTCCTCCCACCTTCAATCTTTCTCAGCATCAGAGTCTTTTCTAGTGAGTCAGCTCTTCCCATCAGGTGGCCAAAGTATTGGAGCTTCAGCTTCAGCATCAGTCCTTCCAATGAATATTCAGGATTAATTTCCTTTAGGATGGACTGGTTGGATCTCCTTGCAGTCAGTCCAAGGGAAACTTTCAAGAGTCTTCTTCAGCACCACAGTTCAAAAGCATCAGTTCTTTGATGCTCAGCCTTCTTTAGGGTCCAGCTCTCACATCCTTACCAGCACCACAATTTGAATGCATCAGTTCTTTGGCGTTTAGCCTTCTTTAAGGTCCAACTCTCATATCCATACATGACTACTGGAAAACCCACAGCTTTGACTAGACAGACCTTTGTCAGCAAGTTTAGAGGCTAAAGATTAAATTGCAGTCACAGAAATTCTAGAAAACTAAGGACACAGTTGCTTCATTACCTTGCATTTTGTTGAAAGCTGGAGAGAACCGGGTGGCTCTTTGGAGACTCTTAGACGCTGGGGGTGGGGAACGTTACCTCACCCTACTGGCAAAGGTCAATGGGATCGGACAGAAGGAAGCATGAGCAGCCTGCTTACTGGGCTTCAGTCTTACAAAGAGACCAGGTCTTAGCAACTCCTGCAGCTCCATTCTAGAAAAATAAAAGAGCCAATCAAAAAGTGGGCCATAGAACTTAACAGACATTTCTCCAAAGAAGACATAAAAATGGCTAACAAACACATGAAAAGATGCTCAACATCACTCATTATCAGAGAAATGCAAATCAAAACCACAGTGAGGTACCACTTTACACCAGTCAGAATGGCTGCCATCCAAAAGTCTACAAGTAATAAATGCTGGAGAGGATGTGGAGAAAAGGGAACCCTCTTACACTGTTGGTGGGAATGCAAACTAGTACAGCCACTATGGAAAACAGTGTGGAGATTCCTTAAAGAAACTGCAAATAGACCTGCCATATGACCCAGCAATCCCACTGCTGGGCATACACACTGAGGAAACCAGATTTGAAAGAGCCACCTGTACCCCAATGTTCATCGTTGCATTGTTTACAATAGCCAGGACATGGAAGCAACCTAGATGCCCATCAACTGATGAATGGATAAGAAAGCTGTGGTACATATACACAATGGAATATTACTCAGCATTAAAAAAAAATTCATTTGAAGCAATTCTACTCAGATGGACGAAACTGGAGCCTATTATCCAGAGTGAAGTAAGCCAGAAGGAAAAACAACAATACAGTATACTAACGCATATATATGGAATTTAGAAAGATGGTAACGAGAACCCTGCATGCGAGACAGCAAAAGGAATGCAGATGTATAGAACAGTCTTGTGGACTCTGTGGAAGAGGGCAAGGGTGGGATGATATGGGAGAATGGCATTGAAACATGTTGATTACCATATGTGTAATCAATCGCCAGCCCAGGGTTGATGCTCGGGGCTGGTGCACCGGGATGTCCCAGGGGGAGGGAGTTGGGAGGGGGGAAGGAGGGGGGTTCTGGAGGGGGAGCATATGTACACCCATGGTGGATTCATGTCACTGTATGGCAAAACCAACACAATAAAGTAAAGAAAATTAAAAAAAAAAAAAAAGAGAGACCAGGTCTTTTCTGCTTCTAGGGAGTGGGTAGAGCACACCCAGGACCTGCTATTTGCTGGTAAACAGAAGTTAAAAGGATGTTTAATCATGTTATTTTTACATTTAGGGGCAAGCAATTGTGGGAATTGACATATTTGCCTTGGATCTCATTTGCTTTTTTTCTTGTAGAGTGATATCATTCAACTGATCTTTACGTATTAGCCATCAAACAAATGTTCACTTCATTAATGGAAGATGGAGAAGAGGTTTCAAAAGCACCAGGCTGGAGAGATACCATGAATACGTATTTCATGCATGGACACCAGTGTGGCTGTATCCCCAACTCTGTCATTTGTGGGGTTTTATTGGTGCCCTAATGGCAACCGATGGGTCACGTAAACACTTCATATATTTATACAGAAAGGTCTGGATCAAACATGCTGCGTTCACTGTGGGGTCAAGCCTCTCCAGCTGCTTGCACTCTATTGCCTATTCTCCGCCCGTGACCCAAGCCATCTGCTTCTTGCTGTAGATAAAGTGTAACATATTTATCCTCAAAGACAGGACAGACTTACCCCAGTTTACTACAATTCAGCCACTACCAGTGCAAGGTCATGAAGTGTAACGTTCCCGACTCACACGTTCCCACCCGTGAGAGCAATGACCTTGAGCAGGTGAAGGTCATGCTCCCGGAGAGGGGCTGAGTGTAGACCTGAGTGACTGCACAAGGAAGGCGGGCATGCGGTGCCTTCCAGGGCTTGCAAACGGGGTCTCCTGCTCTTAGGGTGAAACCGTGCGTGTCGCTGGAAACAGGAGGACTGTCTCTCTGGGGACGGGTAGAGGTCAGTTTGCCCTGTGCCTGTCCCCTGGGCGTCATGGACTGTGGCGGATGTGACGTCCGTGTGGAGGATGCGAAGCCGAGGCTGTTTCCTATCCGCCTCCACGAATTGGCACAGTGAAGTGAAAACAGCGCAACTCTGAAGCTGTGCACATGTGAATGTAGTTCCATTTTTGCCCCGGTGCCCCTTTAGGGCTCTGCCACTCTGTGCTGGGGTTGGGGGGCCCCTTGGTTTCCTTCTGAGGGGCAAGGTGGGCAGCGCGCTCTCCGTCGTGTATGCAGAGCAGCTGGCAGAGTGGCCATTCTAGAGATGGGAGGAGTTGCTACTTCCTTTATCACCGTGGTAAACACATGAAGAAGCATGCTAGGTTTTCTGGGTCTTTTCTGCTTTGCCTTGATCTGTAATACTAAGTGAAGAATGAAGTAACCTAGAAAGAGAAAAACAAATATTGTATATTAGCGCATATATTTGGAATCTAGAAAAAATGGTACATACGGAGCAGGAATAGAGATGTAGACACAGAGAGTGGACCTGTGGGCACAGTGGGAAAGGGGAGGGTGGGCGAATCAGGCCAGCAGCACTGACTACCTGCAAGTCTTCTTAAATGAAAAGAGCTTTGTGGAGCCAAGTTTGCATTTCTTATAAAACTACCTAATCAGCAAGCTATCCATCAGCCCTGATAACACAGGACCCCTGACTCGTAAATGAACAGGATTTGCATCATTTTTATTTCCTCCCCATTTCAGTTCTTTGGCCAAAGTCAAGAATGAAAGGGAGAAGACGTTTCCTTAGTGGAAGGCGAAGGGGGACATTCTGAGTAAGTACATCTACGTTATGAGGTCATGGATCAGGATCTGAAATCTTACGTGCTAATTTTTTCTTGCATTTCGTTTGTAAGGAAGAGAACGCCTGTTATCGTCTGATGGATGTTCACTATTGCATGGAGGGTTCAACTTGAGAATCTTATTCGGGGCTGTTCCCTGGCGATTTGGGGCAGTTTCAGTCCACAGAAGTGTGCATGCGGGGAACGGGAAGCAGGACGCGGCTGCCTTGACGGCCTGTGGGTCTCCAGCTGATGAAGGGGGATCGCCCCGAAACCAGCACAGCTGGAGTCCAGGGACCCGGAAAGGGAGACCTCCGTGCCTGCCCCCCGACCCCTCACAGGGCGCCCCCCCCGCAGCCACGGCCCAGAGCCCCTCCAGCCACACCTCGCTCCTCCTGGCCTGGCCGCGAACAGGAGTCCTCTCGGCGCTTCTCTCTGTGAAGCTGCTGCTAACGCTGAACTGCTGCTGCTGCTCAGGCGCGCAGTCGTGTCCGACTCTGTGCGACCCCAGCCCCCCAGGCTCCTCTGTCCACAGGATTCTCCAGGCAAGAACACTGGAGTGGGCTGCCATTTCCTTCTCCAGAACACTGAACTAGGGAACCCTGAACCTTTGCCTCTGGGAAAATACAGCACCAGGAAGGTCCCAGGAGCCTCTGGGTGCCACAGCTTCACCAGCTGACAATAGAGAGCTATGCCTTGGGGGGAAGTTTGTTTCACGTGTCATACAAAGGGTTTTGATTGCAGAGGAATATGGATAAAGCTGGACATAAAGGATATGAGGGGAATCTGAGGAAATGAGAGTGAGACAGGGCAGGACCCTGCGGGGCTCCTGGGCACAAAAGCCTTCTGTGTTCCCCGTTTCTTGATTACAGGAAATAGCCTTCAATCAGCCTCCACTACTTTGCCTGAGTTCCAACAGGCAGTTTCAAACAGCTGCCAATCAGGGATGGGAGGGGTGCAGAAACACAGAAAGAGCACCAAGAAACAGTAGGGCAGCCTCAGGGCCAGCCCTGGTTCCCCCTCAAGGGATACAAATGACGATATCTTTGAGCTTTCTGCTGATACTGAAGCCCCCACCACATAGGAGAAGTTAGCTGCTCTCTGCCCACAAACACGGAGACCCCGAGCAGGCCGGAACCAGAAAGCTGATGATGCGGACTCTGCTTGCCTCACCGCCAGACCATCAGAAGAGTGTCCACGAGCTGGTCACGCCCTCTTTGAACCAATACCATACAGTTCTTCACTACCCCCTCCAGATGGGGTCAGAGTTTTGAAGGCATCAGCCTGCTGTGGCAAACCCCTTTGCCTGGCAAAGCAATAAAGCTATTCTTTTCTACTTCACCCAGAGTTCAGCCTCGGAGGATTAATTCTGTCCTGGATACAGAGGTCAGACTCAGCGTCAAGAGCGTGGTATTGCCTTAACGGAGAGACCGTCTGCACTCACCCCCATGGTCCAGCTTACGGTGCTGTCATCAGTACCATGACAGCTGAGTGGGTAACGGGATTGAGCAAGAAGGGGCTTTCGCGGCGACTCAGTGGCAAAGAATCCACCTGCAATGCAGGAGCCAGAAAGAATCATGCAGCAAGCAGGGCATGATTTATAAGTCCTTCTTAGAGCAGAGAGCCATCTTCCTAGGCGTTTCATAGCTGACTCCCCCGGCTCTTCCAGACAGACCTGTGATGTCTGCATTATGACAGCTCTCTGCCTTTGTCCCTTGCACTTCTGTAATGTGGGAAGAGTGAGATTAATTGCATGGTGAAACTCTTCCACAATTTGCTGAACCTCTGCATTCCTGACATTAATCTTTCCCCAAGTGCCCTATGATTAACTTGAAAAATCAGCCGGGCACAAGCATAGACTAGATTCATGTAAATGGAAACACATAAACAGCGTGCGGGATGGAGAAGGGGCAAGGCTGTCTGGCTGCCGGAGAATCTGCAGCAAGATGATGCATGAAGCTTTTTGCAAAGTGCTTCATCCACAGAACGTGTTGGTTATCCCTCTCGCGGAGCTCAGGGGTTAGAATCGCTTCTTCTGGGCAGGGGCCTGGTAAGAGCACAGACAACGTCTCCATTTGCAAGCTGCTTTCAAATTATGCAAATAAAAATTACTTTTCTGTCTTGATCTTTAAAAGAAGATCTCTGTTCCTCTTGGTTTGTGGAATTCAGCAATCAGGTGCCTTTACCTAGATTTTCCTCTGTGTGAAAAGAAATGAAGCACAGGACATCCATTTGGAGATTTTCCTGGACAATGTTCCTGCACGTTCACATCATAAATGTTCTTATGATGCCAGCTAGGATCAGTCTCACACAGTTGGCTAGAGTCCTCTACTGATGTATTAACTCTGCAAGTTCTGAACCTTCTTTTCCTGATCAGACTCTTCCACACATGAATTTATTCTTATGTAAACAGAGCTCTTGGCTGGTGCTCACAAAATGATGAGGATGAGCTGGATAGAAAATAGAGCCCGTTTGCAGCGAGGCGAACATGGCCCTTGGGTGAATCTGCTTGGGATGGATTTTGCCCCAGAGGCAGCCCGGCGACCGCAGTCTGTGAGACCCTGACCCGGCCTCCTGTTGCAGCAGCAAGCTGTGATCTGAGTCGTTTGCCACAGAATTTCACTTTAAAGGTTGGTAGTTTGGGAGTGAAAAGTATGCACCACTGTTCCACCGACGACTTTGAACTTGCTAACCCTCGGGTGTGTGTCCTGAACTACACCCCCAGCACACTAACCTGCCGTCCCCCGGCCACTGATGGGGCTTCCCTGGTGGCTCAGATGGTGAAGAATCCACCTGCAATGCCGAAGGTCTGGGTTCAGCCCCTGAGTTGGGAAAATCTGCTGGAGGAGAACACGGCCACCCGCTCCAGTATTCTGGCTGGAGAATCCCATGCACAGAGGAGCCTGGAGCGCTACAGTCCAGGGGGTCGCAAAGCGTCAGCTGTGACTGAGCAACTGAGCACAGCACAGCCCCCTGATGGACGCAAAGTGACCAGGACACAATTAAAACGCAGTTAGTCCAGGGGACAGTCATAAGTAGAGATTCTCAAAAAGGGAAATGAAGAACATGCCCAGGCCGTTTTCAGAGCTTAGCTAAAACTTCAATACATAAGTCATATCAAACCTGGAATGTTTGTGCTTGAAGCAAAAATTAAAGCAAATTTAGAATGGAAAGCGGCTCCCACTGATTATATTTTTTCCTTTGTATATAGAAAGTGATTATATGACCGAGAAAGTTAAACCTTAGCAAAGGCTTGGATTTAAGTGAAAAGGCATGTAGGTCTATTTTCAATTATTCTTTCAATTAATGTTTATGGATAGCTTCTGGGGTGCTTATCTCAGTATTCGGCCAACTGTCATGCAGCTTATACTTTCGACAGCCTAAGACAAATACTTGGGTGACAGTTAGGGTTGTTACATTAAACAGGTCACATGCGGAACTTCTCGGGGCTGGCACTCTTCTCTCTTATATGCTGATGTCTGTTACTGGGAAGAACAGGGGAATAATTAGAGATTTCATGATTACGGACTTCTTTGGACTTTGATTACTAACTAAATTAATAATTTATTTGTATAGGCTAGATGTTCAGCTTAAGTCACAGATGAGTTTATATGCAAGGGAAGTGCTTTTGAAATGTAAATACTTGCGGGGGTATAATATCAGGGAGCCAGACGGGACTAAAATTTGGGAGGAACATCACTACCCACACAAATCATTTCCTTAAACTAAAGGCAGTAATTAACACTTGCATGTCGTGCTGTGATGTCCTTGGTCGTGTCCGACTCTGTGGCCCACAGACTGCAACCCGCCGGGCTCCTCTCTCCATGGGGTCTCTCAGGCAGGAATACAGGAGTGGGCTGCCACTTCCTTCTCCAGGGTCATCTGCCAGGCCCAGGGATCGAACCTGTGTCTCCTGCAGCTCCTGCATGGGCAGGCAGATTCTTTACCTCCAACACCACCTGGGAAAGTGTTGGTCGCTCAGTCCTGACTCTTTGTGACCCCATTGACTGTAGCTGGCCAGGCTCCTCTGTCCATGGAATTCTCCAGGCAAGAATACTGGAGTGGGTTGCCATTTCCTTCTCCAGGGGATCTTCCCAACCCAGAGATCAAACCTGGTGTCTCACATGGCAGGCAGATGCTTTACTGTCTGAGCCACCAGTGAAGCCCAGGGCCACCTGGGAAGCATTTATTAAATTTATTAAATACTTACATAGCATTTATTAAATGCAAAGGATTGTTCTAAGATATGCACACACAATTCATTTATTTCTCTGAAGCAACCTTATAAAGGGCATGGACTTCATCTGTGTAAATAAATAAATGAAGGGTAACAGAATGTGTCACCTGAAAATATGCTTTGGCACAAGGATTATTTTGAGCTAAAAGAACTTGAAAAACAGCAGATGCAACACGGGTGCTCCATTTCCCCATCTTCCTGAAGCCAGGGGATAAAAATGCCACGTGGAAGGTGCCCTCCTTATACCAGGAGGGGGGGACATACTCTTCTGACCAGTGTTGGGAATGGAGACAGAGAAATCTGTATGAACAGATCTTGCTAGAGTAACTCTAATCTTTCCTTTGGTCCCTGTGTGTTTCAGTCACTTTTCCTCAAGGTTCTCCCTTTGTTCAGCCTGGTACATGGGCAATGAGGCTTAGCCCCTGCTTTGGGTCTTCATTTTCTCTGTGGGAGTCTCACGGACATGGAAAATGTCTTGTGTTTTCTCCTGCTTATCTGTCTTCTGTCAATTTAATTCTCATGCCCAGCTGGAAGATAGTTTGCCTCCTCTCCCCTGACACCCTCAGTGGTGCAGCCCAGTGGAAGTGGGCATAGAATTCTTTATCTTGCCGGGGACCTGGGGGATGGTGGTGACCAACAGGCATACACCCACCAAACACAGACCTACGGCAGACCGTGGAGATGCGAAGATGGTCAAGACCTAACCCATAGCCCGCAGCTTCCCTTCTGGAGAGGTGGGCTGGAAAGCGGTTGAGAGCAGAGGGAGACCCCTGAGAAGAGAGTGGGCGTGCAGCTCCGCTTAGAGACCTCACAGAAGTCTGGACCTCGGGTGCCTGGGCTGTCTTCTTCTAGAAGGTGGTCTGGGCAAGGTGAGGTCATATCCAAAGTTCCCCCAGTTCTGAGCCTGCACTTGAGGCCATCTGTGGCTCTGGCTGTGATCTTGTACCAGGCAGAGCCGTGGTCAAGACTGCCAGCCAGCCAGACAGTGCCTTGCTAGTTCCTTCTAATGGAAAGATCTAGGTCAACCCCAGGAGACAGAGGATGGAGACAGTGTCCTTCAGGTAAAAGCAGAAGCAACTAGAGTCTCTGGAGTTAGACTGAGACCTTCTTTCTCTTGCCCCCTGTCCTGTTCATGAAAGAAATCCATCAGCAGCAGATGCTGATGTTGACTCGCTGTCCAGGGTAAGGAGAGTGTAGAAGCCAACAACGCAGGGGGAGGACTGCTTCTGAGACCTGCGTAATCTGGTGGTTTGAGCAGCGATCTTAGACCACTCAGCAAACATTTCTGAGGTGCTAACACACGCTGGGGCCTGCAAAGCACTTCATGACATGAGCGCTTTGGGAGTCAGAGCCTACACATGGCTGTCCACCACGTGTCCTCACGTGCGTGCACACACGCGTGTGCTTGCACAGACGCGTGGTTTAACAGTCTCCAGTAGCAGCATGTGGTATCTCCCTCCCAACACAGTTTGCCTGAAACCCGTCACCCAACCTGGTAAGACCAGGCTCACTGTCAGCTGCACGCTGGGGTCTACAACCACGCACTGCCCACGGTTGTTAACTTATACTAGCACCGCGACAGGCGACTCTTTCCCTGCAGAAAGTGAAAGTCGCTCAGTCGTGTCCGACTCTTTGCGACCCCATGGACTGTACAGTTCATGGAATTCTCCAGGCCAGAATACCGGAATGGGTAGCCATTCCCTTCTCCAGGGGATCTTCCCAACCCAGGGATCGAACCCAGGTCTTCCGCACTGAAGGTAGATTCTTTACCAGCTGAGCACAAGGGAAGTCCAAGAATACTGGAGTGGGTAGTACTCTTTCCGTAAAGCACATTATAACATGTAATGACTGCAATTTAATAGCATTTCAAGCATTTTCAGGTCACTTGCAGTCTTTGCTAACTTTAAGAAGGGGAACGGACTGAACACCTTATAACAAATGCCTGAAGACTCCTGGCCAACTCGAATTCCATGATTGTGAATCGTGCTGTGCATCTTTATTTCGCCTGGGGAATGTACCTGATGGAAATATTTGGCTACTAACCACATGAAACCATTATCAGATATCTGGGCACTTGCTCCATAAAAGAAAAATGGTAATCATGAGAAAAGTCAAAATTTTCATTTAAGATCTATATAAGTCATCTTTATGAAATGGAGAAAAATCACGAATTCTTCAGCCTCTGAGCCCTGAAGATTACGTATCTCTTGATTGTTACCTGTCTGCACAGTATGTTCTTTGTCTGCAGAGCCATCGACCGTTCGCTGTGACGATTCTTCCTGGGTCAGGGAAAGCTTGAGAGAGAATGACTCTGCCCCAAGGAGTGGGCACGTGCTACAAGGAATCCCGTTCCGGGAATCCTGCCCTGCAGGGTGGCCCAGGGTTTTGAGATGCTGTCAGCACTGGGAAAAGGAGACCATTTCTTACCTCCCCTGGAGAAGATTATTATCATGTCCCTTCACTCTGTTCTTTGCAATAAATTCTGAGAAATAGAGACACATCCTTCATATGCCAGGACAAAAATCTTTCTGAAACGAGGATTGATGAGGATGTGGAGCAATTGGAACTCTTGTCCACTGCGGGCAGGAATGTAAAATGGTGCAGTCACTTTGGGAAACAATTTGGCAAGTCCTGGAAATGTTAAAGAAACCTTTGGGCCCAGCAATCCTACCCCTGGACCAATACCCGGGAGAACTAGAAACGTACGTCCAGGCAAAAACTGTGCACAGAGGTTCCATCAGCATTAGTCATAACAGTCAAACTGGAAACAACCCCAGTGTTCCCCAACAGATGGGTGGGGAACCAGAGTGTGGTGTGTCTGCACAGTGGAATACTCGATATTTTATAAAAAGAAAGCAGTTCCGATCCACGATACAGAACAGAGGAACCTTGACGGCACTACGCTCAGGGAAAGAGGCAGTAACAGCAGGCTGGGTGCTGTGCGAATCCATTTACATGATACGTTCAGAGCAGAAAAATCCGTGGACACAGGAAGTAGGTTAGTGGTTGCCCAGAGCTTGGGAGGACTTTGGAGGGAAATGGATTGTGACCGTGATGTGCTTAATTTGGGGGTGATGACAATTACACGGTGACGATCTCACAACTCCATGACTATACTAAAACCCACCGAATCACATACTTTAAAAGAGTGAACTTAGAGCCTCTGAATTATATTTCAGTAAAGCAGTTATCAAAAATCTTTCTGAGCCGCTTTCTAGAGTCCAGGCCTGCGTGCCTGTGAATTCCTGTAAATGATCAAGATTTAACTACTTGTTTTGAGACATACTATAGCCTGAAGATAAAATAAAAACCTTTTAAAAAATAAACAAAGACAACAAAGCAATAAGAAGTGATTTTTGTCACATGTGTTGGAGTTTCATGTTTTCAAACATCCGAAGGGAATCATCCATAAAATGAATCAGAATGATAATAGATATGTTTTTGCAATGCTTTCACAGATGGTCTTATTCAAACACATTCTGAGTGATGATAAATACAGAAGCTTATAGAGTCAAACTGCACTTGTGAGACTCTGGGTTGGAGATGAGACCAGAGAGCCAGTTCTCTGAGGGAGCATCTCTTATTTGTCTTTGTATTTTCCGGGGCATGGATGACATGTTAGCTGAAGGAGGGATTAAATGGGTTATCACTTTCTGATGGAGCACCTTCAACCAGCAATAAATTAAATGTCCCTTTATCTCTGAGATAACATAATCTTAAAGAATCACCCATTTCAGCATGTAGTAGATGCCTGGTAAATGTTTCATGAAGGCATGCAGGAAGCAGTAAACATGTGAACGGGTAAGTATAGAGTCTGTGCAAGCGGTTTTCTGAGCAGATCCCCAATGGGCTTCTAAAATTACCTTCTCCTTTGCCTTCAGTGTGGGCTTCCCTGGTGGCTCAAATGGTAGAGAATCTGCTTGCAGTGTGGGAGACCAGTGTTCCATCCCTGGGTAGGGAAGGTCCCCTGGAGAAGGGAGAGGCAACCCACTCCAGTCTTGCCTGGAGAGTCCGGCAGGTGGAGGAGCCCGTGGGGGTGCAAACAAGTTGGCACTACTGAGTGACTGCGCACACACGCGCACACACACGCACACCCAGCAACGTGTTCTCTGGCTTCCTAATTCCTTCACCAGTTATGCTAAGAATTTCAGACTTAGTGGCACCGCGGACAGGCTGCCGCCCCCGAAACCAAAAACAAGAACCATGTTTCCTGGTAATACACTGCAGATTCACTATTCTGCAGTGAAACCTATCGCTCAGTTATACCATGTGATCAGAAAATGCTTTTATAGGAATTAAAAGCACGTTGAATCAACGTGGGACTCTTCACCAATCTTTAACTATTGGTTTTCCCTCACACCATGGAAAACCAACGTCCCTCAGCAGTACATGGATTTTAAACTTTCCCCGGTAGGAAAACACTTTTTGTTTTCAGCGGGGAAGGAAACCAAGGGGAATGTGGTTTCTGACTATTATCCCACTCTTCATTATTTGAGTTTCCAGTGATTTTTTTCAGGTCACTTGCCTTTTTGAATATATTTTTAAGCGTTAAAAATCAGCATGCTTCCCTCATGTTATTGAACTGGGGAAGTTTACCGTTCTTAGAGTCTGTTCATGTATTGATTTAAAGAACAGGAAGGCCATCACTGAACTTTCTCTAAAATAACTGACACACATGAGTCAGTTCACACCAGCCGCTGGCTTCATCCGCATCTGTTTATGAGGTCAAGGCTCATAGCCCAAGAGGGCAGAAGTGGTGGTCAAGTCAACCGATGTTTAAACATTCCTAGAATTTCTTACGGGCTTATTGACATGGACATTCTGAGATGAAGCAGTAAGTGAGCGTGTTAGACTCATGGGGAATTCCTGAGTTAGGCTTAGATGTAGCTATATCACACGGTTAGTCGACACCACAGAGCGTCAGTTCTCTCGAGTCTAGAGTTTCAGTGGTCGCTGCAGTTTTGCTTGACCGGTTCTGTTTCTCATCCTTTGACAGCTCATCTTGCGTGTGCTCAGTCGCTCGGTCCGACTCTCTGTGGCCCCACGGACGGCAGCCCCCCAGGCTCCTCTGTCCATGGGATTCTCCAGGCAAGAGTCCTGGAGGGGCTGCCAGACAGCCCATCTTCCGTATAGGAATAAGAGACCCCATCACACGAGACTCCATTCTCACCTCCCACTAATTCAGTTCATGACCTCCAATCCAAACTCTCTAATTAAATTCTCGACCCCCTGATTTCACAGCCTCCACTTCCTAACCCTGGCATTTTCTTCCCATCAAGAGGCACAAGTCATTCCACCACTCCAGGTCTGCTTATTCTGTAAAATTTCCTCTGGGCAACAGATTACCGTCCCCAACATACGAAGGAGTTCGATTCCCAGCATGCCTTCATAAATCCAACAAAGTTTGCCTAGATACTGAACACAACCGGCTATACAGTAGTGTGTGTGTATGACAGGCACTCAGTCGTGTCCGACTCTTCGTGACCCCATAGGCTATACAGTCCATGGGATTCTCCAGGCCAGAATACTGGAGCGGGGAGCCTTTCCCTTCTCCAGGGGATCTTCCCAACCCAGGGATTGAACCTACGTCTCTCACACTGTGGGCAGATTCTTTACCAGCTGAGCCACCAGGGAAGCCCAAGAATACTGGAGTGGGTAGCCTACCGCTTCTCTAGCGGATCTTCCTGACCCAGGAATCGAACTGGGGTCTCCTGAATTACAGGCGGAGTCTTTACCAGCTGAGCTATCAGGGAAGCTCATAGAGTACTATAATAGGTTTCTAATACGTTTCACACAAATAATACATAAAAAACAAACACAAAAAATTAAGAAAACATTATCTTAGAGTACAAGATTTTGAGAAGTCGAGTAGTCCTGTTCGACAGCTGGCACACAGGGGCTGGCGCTGGGTGAACGGGCGAGCAGGGTTCCTGAATGGAGGAGGGGGAAGGCTGAGCTGAAGGAGCGTCCGAAGTGGGAGACAGAGGTAGGGGAAAGCTGTGATTTCATGCACTCCCGACGCTGGTGGAGTGCAGATTTGCATCACTGAAAGTCTGCAACCTGAAGGTTTGTACGTGGGGGCCTTGCTGTTCAAGCACATCACCTTCCTGTGAGCCCTTGGCCGCCCTTCTCTGTCTCAGACATGCGGCACACACATGAACGACTTTGTTTTGAAGTTGCACACGGCCGTGCCCGGTGCGAGACGATACACCCCTGGAATTCACAGGCCACCCTGCTTGATTTCTGCAGTGACTCCCTTCACACAGAGCAGCCTCGCGATGAGTGCGGATGCCCGAGTGGGGACAGCAGAGGCGCACTGGGGCAGGGACTCCTGTGAGGGGCCTCTGAAGGGTGAACGATTACATGGGCGCGGGACACGTTCCGTTCTTCCGTTTGACCTGTGGCTTTGGAAGTTGAGACCCTCCTGTCTCTAGGGCATCAGGTGGGTAGACGAATTCCCCTGAGATGTGCCTGCAGAGAACTTTGATCGTCACACACAGAGCAAAGACAAGGACAGATCTGAGACTAGGCTCCTCTTGTTTTTTGCAAAGAGGCGTACTTTATATAACACGCCTTGGTCACAAAGTGGCCATCTATGGCTCAAAATAGTGTTGAAAATTTCACCCCAGAATGCTCCCAAGGAACCCAGGATGGATGTATTTATCCTGATATAACAATCAACTTGATTTTGAGAGTGACATTGTCATTTTGGTTCCTTTTACACAGCAGAATGCGATAGCTGCAAAGCCACAGGATTTCCGCAAGTACCATAAACACATTTAACCAGGTAGATTGTTTTCTAAAGGTTCCTACACAGGCCACTTGGGTACAAAGGGTCAAACGCAGTCCAAACAAGTGCTCACCAGTAATAGGTACAAAGGGCCCAGGTCCTTGGTGAATGATTAATCATAAGCCATCATAAACAAAATGTTCCATATACATTTGATAAACAGGTTCATAAAGGAAACACAGAAGATAGTCACATCTTTCAAAACGGAATGTCAGTGCTGAGAGAGCTGCGTGATGTTGGGGGCTTTTATAGTTTTGAGGGCTTCTGTTTAACACTTGGAGTCAGACTCGGGTGGCTGTGTCTGTACCCACCAGTCACAGTATATGCGCCTGTGACTGAGCCTCGAGGATTGCTCCCATTCTCTCGTTCTCCAGTCAGCAGACGGTTTTATGCATGTCTACTCCCAGACTGCTCTGAGGGGATGCCAGTTATCTTTCCCTACATTTTCTCCTTGTGGGAGGGAATAAGAATTAGCCATGGCAACCACAGACGGAAAGGCTATTACACCCCGTTTGCAGAAATAAAAACAAAACACTGTTACATCTTCAGGGTAGCCTAAGAGTAGTGGGCCAGAGTACTGGAGTGGGCAGCCTGTCCCTTCTCTGGGGGATCTTCCCAGCCCAGGGATTAGACCCAGGTCTCCCGAATTGCAGGTGGATTCTTTACCAGCTGAGCCACCAGGGAAGCTCAAGAATACTAGAGTGGGTAGCCTATTCCTTCTCCAGCAGATCTTCCCAACCCAGGAATCCAACTGGAGTCTCCTGCATTGCAGGCAGATTATTACCAGCTGAGCTATCAGGGAGGCCTAAGAAGACAAGGGAGACTATAACAAAAGAGATGAACTTTTGGCTTTTTTTATCCACAGATGTGCTGAATGACATAGCCAAGTGCATGTCTTCTACTTGGAAGATTACACAAATATTTCCCAATATTTTTTCTGTTTTGGACAGCAGAATCTGTTTGCTTCAGAACACTTCTCAAGCTTAACTTAAGGAATTATAATTGAGGGCCACTCTATATTAATAGGTCACATAAGAAAGCCATCTCTTTCCTGTGGCTAAGAGTCCCCTGAAGTATAGGTACTGGCAACCTTCCCGGTACGGAAAGCAGGAAGGAAGCCCGCCGTGGACACAAACGATGGCCATAAAGACACCTGTGTGGGACTCCCCTGGTGATCCAGAGGTCAAGACTCCGAGCTCCCAATGCAGGGGGCCTGGGTTTGATCCTGGGTCAGGGAACTACATCCTGCATGCCACAGTTAAAGATTCCACATGTCAGAACAGAGACCTGGGGCAGTCAAATAAATAAATATTAAAAAAAAAATAAAAAAAGAATGAAATTCTTCAAGAAAAAAAAGAATAAGCAAGAAATCTGTGGGCTGATCCAGGCAGGCCTCTGTGACTGAGGGAATGGAACAACTGGGAAGAGCAAAGGGAGTGAGCCTGGATGAGAGCGCTGTAGGGTCAGAGGGCATAGGTTGAGAAATGACCGCTTAGCCTCATCCTTGGCCCAAGACAGAAAAGGCCCCTCTCCCTCTGTTGCCACCGCCTGCCTTCCCAGCCTTGGTCTCGAGTCTTGGCTCTGTGAGCAATGAAAGCAAACTCCAAGGAGAACAAAAGCCCACATGTGTTCCAGGAGATTTTGGTCATGAAGGGTCGGATATCTGGTTAAAGCATGAGGAAAAAAAAAAAAAAAGGAATAAAGAAAGGGAAAAGAAAAAAAAAAAAAACAGATCCATGTGTTTCCTGAAAGACATTATTTCCTTTATGTAAATCATCATTTTTAAAAAATTCTAGAGGATGAGATGGTTGGATGGCATCACCTGCTAGATGGACATGGACTTGGGCACACTTCGGGGACGGTCAGGGATGGGGGGCCGGCGTGCTGCTGTCCGTGGGGTCGCGAAGAGGAGGGCCGGACTCAGCGGCTGAACAACAGCAATTCTAGAGTCTGTATTCTCTTCCCAAGAGAACAAAGTCTGAAGGACCCGTACGTGGAGCTGCCCACAGGAAGCGCCTTCCCTCCAGGTTGTACCCCGGCCCCTAGGATGGGTGAGTGTGCCCCGGCGCCATCTCCTGAGGGCCTGCACTGCACTGTCCCTCACGCCCCCCGGGCTCTGGGGTCCCTGCTCTTCACCGCTCTTGGTTCCCTTCCGCCCTCCTGGACCGGGTCATGGAGATCAAAGACCAGGGGCTTTGAATGGATCTTACACATTCTCTGATTCTGTTACCATTTTATGCTGGGATTTTCTATACAAGGTGCTTTTGCGAGATTCTCCAGTCCTCCAGGATTCTTCTCTTTGGAGAGAAACCTCAGCCCCACAAAAGGATGGATGCATCAGAGGAGATAGAGCACAGAGCTTGTGTGGTGCGGGGCTGGGTGGTGCAGGAGCTCCTCTGAAGGATCGTTCATCCTTCAGGAAACTCAGACAGGTGTCACGAGCTCCTGACCCTTCCTGACCTTAAGGCTGACCCCTGCAACTTCACTGCAGCCCACAAAACCAGGGGGACCCCCTTGGAGTTCCTTCTCATGGACTTTTTGCCTTTTCAAACATCCTCATTTTCAACTGTTCTTCCTAGGATATGATTCTTCTCTCCAAGTTGGTTCCAGTCTATTTTTACCAACAGACCAAATATTTTAAAACTACCATTTTGATGGATATGTTAAAGTTGATGTATATCAATCATTAAGCTGTACACCTTAAACATGTACAACTTTTAATCATCAAAGATACTTCACAAATCCAGGAAAAATTTTATATATATATATAAAAACATATATATATATATATAACATTTTATATGTTATATGTAATAACTTTCTATTTTGTAGTTTAATTTTTTAAAAACTTATGCTTCCCTTTTTAAAATGTTTTCAAGACATATTTTAAATGATTCTAATTAATGATGGTTCTAGAGAAGGAAACGCTTCTATAATCGTTGGTGGGAATGTAAATTAGTGCAGCCATAATGGAGAACAGTATGAAGATTTCTTAAAAAACTAAACATAGAGTTCTGATATGATCTATCAATCCTAATTCTGGGCATACACCCAGGAAAGATGAAGACTCTAATTTGAAAAGCCACATGCACCCCAGTATTCAAATCCGCACTATTTACAGCGGCGAAGACATGGAGGCAACGTAAGTGTCCAACCACTGATGAACGGACAGAGAGACCGTGGTACGTACATACGATGCAGTATCATAGAAGAGAGTGAAGCGACGTCGTCCGTAACAGCATGGGGGGATGGATGTAGAGATTCTCACATACGTGAAGCAAATCAGAGGCCGTGCGTCATGCATGTCACTGATACGTGGAATCTGAAAAAAATGATACAAATTGGCTTATTTACAAAACAGACATAGCCTCACAGACATAGAAATCAAACTCACAGTTACCAGAGGGGAAGGGGCGGGGGACGAATCGGGAATTTGGGATTAAATACACACCATTCCATACACACCACTCCATATAAAACTGGTAAGTAGCAAGGTCCCAGTGTAGAGCACGGGGAGCTATGGTCAACATCTTGTAATAACCTATAATGGAAAAGAGCCGGAAAGAGAATACCCATGTCTGCGCAACTGAATCGCTTGCTATACCCAAGCAGCTGTGACTCGACTGCGCTTCAGTGACACATGGACAAGACGGTGCCGTAGGCATGGACTCTCGCATAGACCACGTGCTGTACTGAACCTGCTTCATTCACTTCCACCCGATGCTCATCATCAGCATTTTATAAGTGAAAACCATGATCAAGCCACAACACACCAACCCAAGTTCATCACAGATGAGAAAGAAAAAGTCAGGAGTCGAGCCTAGATCTGACCATTTCCAGAGCCTGGGCTCCTCTCTGCCATCCGGTCTGCCTTCCTGCTTCTGTGTTTAATTCAGATTTTGGCTAAAAGGTTGCTCTGTTGCCTGGTAACACTTTGTAGCTCCAGCTCTTTGGCGCGTTAGCCTGGTGGCCATGTTCCAGAGATCCCCTTTCTCTCCCACACTCATCTCTGGTTATATCCTGTTTTATAAAATCACATTCACGAACTGCAAGGAATCTGAGCCTGTAGATCATCTACCTGACTGACACCTGTCAGTCAATTTCTTGTCTCAGACACATTCCATGTTTCTTTGTTTGAATCAGGGTTGTCTTTCAAGTCTCATTTCTTCGGATTTACTTACCATCAGAGTCTTTCAAACTGCCTTATTGATACATCTGGCTTCCTAGGATGTACTAGTGGTAAACCATCCACCTGCCAACGCAGGAGGCTCCGGTTTGATCCCTGGGTTGGAAGACCCCTGGAGGAGGGCATGACAACCCACTCCAGCATTCTTGCTGGGAAATCCCACGGATAGAGGAGCCTGGCAGGTTACAGTCCATGGGGTCGCCAAGAGTCAGACACACCTGAGCACAGATATACACACGTTGACACACGTGTGACTTTGAAGAACCATTGTGTTTTTTTGGTCTCTGCTCCCAGGGCACTGGACTTCCCTCGCAGCTCAGTTGGTAAAGTGTCTGTCTGCAATGCAGGAGAGCCAGGTTCAATTCCTGGGTCCAGAAGATCCCCTGGAGAAGGAAATGGCAACCCTCTCCAGTCTTCTTGCCTGGAGATGCCCATGGACAGAGGAGCCTGGTGGGCTAGAGTCCGTGGGATCCCAAGAGTTGGACACGGCTTAGCGATTAAACCCCCAAACCACCACCACCCAGAGCATCCAGTTCTTCCCCTTTATCAAATAGTAGTCACTGCCAATGTCTCTTCTAAAACCAGGGTGGTGACCCATCAGTATGATGAAAGATGGCTGTCTGCTCACATCCTCTGTGTTCAGCCCAGCAGCTCCGGGGAGTTGAACTGTCTGACTGTCTCTCTATTTTGCTTCTGTGTGAGCCTTAAAAGCTAAACTGCAATCACAGCCTGGAGTTTCCTCTTCTCTTTCATCCAGTGAGTGATTTGTGCATGCTCTCTGACATACTAATATGGCCTTTGATCTTCACCAAGACCCTGTCCTACACGCCCAACCCTTGAGTTTGCAGTGTTTCTCAAAGCACAGCTCCGTCTTCCTTATGGGCATATTAGTCTGTTATGGCTCTTGTCACCAAGGACCACAAACTGAGAGGCTTAAAAATCACAGAAATGTATCGCTCCATAGTTCTGGAGGCCAGAAGGCCCGAATCAGGCTGTCGGCAGGGCCACGCTCCCTCTGAAACTAAGGAAGCAGTCTTCATTGCCTCTTCTGTGTTCTGGTGGAGGCTGTTCTTCCATGTCCCTAGGTTCACAGCTGCATTAACCTCTGTCTTCACATGACCCCAACATGCGTCTCCATCTCTTCTACCCATGAGGACATCATCCTATTGGATTCAGAGTCCACCCCAGTCATCTCTTCTCAAGATGACCACATCTGCAAAAGTCTTATTTCCAAATAAAGTTACATTTACAGGTGCTTGGGTTTTGAAAATATCAACGCATCTTTTCTGAGGACACCATTCGACCCACACTAGGATGGGGCCCTGCTTCCCTTTAAGACCGTGCACTCTTTGTCACCAAATTCCAGTAATAAATCCCACCGGTCCAAAGCTCCATGTCATTTGATCACAATTACTATCTTAAATGATGGCCTCAAACTCACATTAGTTGTTGCCTTGGGTGTTGGCTGGCAGACAAATGGGTACACACATCTTGTGGGTCTTTTTCTCTTCTCCTACTCCGCATCTCAAGGTATCGGCCCTCCACTGTCTACAGGTCTCTACACGACACTGACCCCCACCACCTTCAAGGCCATGTGTGTCTCCAGCCTTCAGAACCTTCCAAATCGCAGCCTGCCTTTCTCCTGTCTCATCTTCCATGTGACCCTACTAACGTGGTTTTCTTTTCTTCAAATCACTCTATGGAAGTGATTTAATATATACAACTGTAGATATTTAGCATATACAATCTAATGAGTTTGGGGATAAACACACCAGTGAAACTGCTACCACTATCAAGGCCATGGACATCTCCGCTGCCCCCAAAGTTTCTTTTTGTCCCCTTTGTTTGTATTACCATCATCATCATTATTACTAGTATATATGTCTCTGTGTTAAGAACACTGAACCTAAACCTGTGGTCTCAGCGAGTTCCAAGCATACGACACAAAACTGCTGGTTGTGGGAATGTACTGAGCAGTAAACCGGTATTATTCATCCTGTAGACCTAAAGCTTCATGCCCTTCGTCCTTCCTCTCCCCCATTTTCTCCTCCCCATGACCCCTGGTGATATTCATTCTACTCTCTCTTCTATGGAAAGCGTCATCCATCTGATGCTTATGTCATCATTTGGGGTCTTGACCTGCATAGTCAGTCTTTCGTTTCTTCCACCCTCTTTGCAGACATTTTGCCAGGGACACGGTGAGTGCTTTACCTCTGTGTACTGTCATATGTAAACCATAGAATCGTTTTCGTGGCCTGTACTTTGATACCCTGGAGAAGAGAATGGCAATCCACTCTAGTACTCTTGCCTGGAAAATCCTATTGACAGAGGAGCCTGGTGGGCTACGGTCGTAGGGGGGCAAAGAGCTGGACACAACTTAGCCACTAAACCACCATCATACTTTGAAGATAGGTTTTTAAGAAAATAAAATATACCGCCAAAACTCAGTGGCTCGGAAACATTTTAAAATGACTCTTGACTCTAAAGGGAAAACAAGGAAACGTTGTCCTCTCTTGAAATGGGATACAGTTTCCAAGATGCCCCTTTAGGGTCACACCTGCGTGGGCCCTAAGGAAACACCGATTCTGTTAGCTTGTAGGAAAACACAAGTTGTTGGATTTAATTCAGTATAATAAAAGCAAAATGAGCAAATAAACACCAGAATGCGTGATCTCAGTTTGTGGATGAGTCTAAAGTGAATAGGGCTCGTGTTTACTTCTTGTTCCTTACACGTGTGTGGTCTGTTTTTCTGTGGGGTTGGGATCATGTTTAGTAAAAGTCCTGGATGGGACTCTGTCCACTAAGAAAGTCAGCTCAGAAGGACAGTGACAGAGGTGTCTGAACCTTCAAACTCGTCCATAAGTTACCTAGCATTCTTGCTGCAGAAGCTGGGCGTGGGTGCCAGCCAGTTTTCAGCCGAGCAGAGACCCCTTCAGACCTTGGTCTTCAAATACCTTGGCTTACTAAAAGACCAAGAGAGAAACCAAAAAAACTCAGTTACTTTCCAAAACTTAGCCCTCTCCCCCTCGTTCTCCGGTTCCTTCTCTGAAAGCTGAATGCGGTGCTGTGATCACTTGTTGAGATCCAGTGATGTCCCTTGAGTTAATCTCCCAGTTTTAATCTACTTCCCTTCTCATTACTGACAAACACTCCAGTCTGAGGGCAACTGCAATACCCTTAGCGATTCTTCCTTTTCTCCCCATCACGTGGAAGGAGAAGGCCCATGACTCAGCCCATCTCACCGGATACCAGCCTACGACTCACTGTCACGCTCCGCCACGAGGGAGAACACAAAACCAGCGTATTCTTTCTGTCCTCTGGGAAAAGGTCCACAGCTCTGCATTCACAGGACACACTCCCAGTCAGCTCTGAAGAGCCGGACAAGGGCACGGCAGTGGGCTTCCCGGGCGGACCCTCTGCTGGAGGCCAGGCTGCATCTGCCTGGCTGGCTGTCTGGACGCCTGCCTCTCTGAAGCGGGCCATGGGAAGGCGGGCCAGGTGTGGACCTGCGATTGTTGAAGACAGCCCACTGCTGACTCTAGATGGAAAGACTTTGTCTCGAGTGGGTCGTTACAGCCATCCAGACTGTGCACTTGCAAGTCGTTCAGTCGTGTCCGAATCTTTGCGACTCCATGGACTAGGCAGTCCATGGAATTCTCCAGGCCAGAAGCCTTTCCCTTCTCCAGGGGATCTTCTCCACCCAGGAACCGAACTGAGGTCCCCTGCACCGCAGGCGTATTCTTTACCAGCTGAGCCACCGGGGAACTGCGGTGACCTGTAAATGGCAAATGACCATTTCCAGGTGTGATGAGCCAGGAAAGGCCCTCTGAAATTAGGCAGAACCCTCCAAAAGTGATACACCTAAGCCAGAAATGCCACCCATTTTTTCCCTGCCTTTCACATATCAATAATACAAGTGCCAACCTGGTGAGAGGGCTCCGTGGGTACTGAAAGATGACTCTGCGGCTGCAGGTCAGCTCATGGGGCCAGGTGGGGCCGTACCTGTCAGGCGAGGCCCCGGGCAGCCCCGGGCAGCCTCGTGCGCTCCAGGTCTGTGCGTACTGGATGTCCCCTGGGCAGCGGGGACAGCGGTATTTGCATTCGGTTGTCACGGTGACGCTGACGCTCACAGTGCTGGCAGCAAATTGACGCTTCCTCCCCAGTTGGCAGGGTTATAAAGTGAGGTGTAGCATATTAATGACCGATACTCACGTCAGAAGATTAAACCAAATGCACTGAAATCCGAATTGGCTATTAAGATGTAGACACAGGAACATTAAAAACAGAGAGGGAGAAGCCGCTGACCATTAACCCCGATGGCTCATCGCAGCTGGCGCTCTGCCTCCGAAGGTAACAGGGTGTTTGGTGAATGATGCCCCCACTCCGCCCCCAGCATCGCCTCCACCTCTGTTTGCCAATTGCTTCTGTTTTTCATTTTTTAAGCTATTTTTCTCTATACTTTCCTTATAGCCTCACTCCATCCTTAAACGAGATCACGCTTTTGTAAATGAGCGCGAGTTCATGTTGAAGAGGAGCTGTGTGTGCTCAGAAGATGTTGGGGTTCCTTGGAATGTCATCAGTATCCTCACCAGGGTGTCCAGGTGAGGTCAACAAGAAGATATTCAGACAAAGAAGGGGGACTCTGCAGCCACAAGCACACCCCAAACCCCAGGGAGGCTGGTGGTCTCCCCTACACGAGGGCCGTGAGCTGGGAAAAGCCCATCTCACAGGTACCCTAGGGTGGCTGAAGATAATGATGATCTATTAGACTGGCACACCACATATATGGGCTTCCCTGGTGGCCTTGTGTGTGTGTAACACATCAATAGCTCATTCACTGTTGGTGCTCAGCCGCTCAGTCGTGTCAGACTCTTTGTGACCCCGTGGCCTGCAGCACACCAAGCTTCCCTGTCCATTATCTCCTGGAGCATGCTCAAACTCTTGTCCATTGAGTTGGTGATGCCATCCGGCCATCTCATCCTCTGTCGTCCCCTTCTTCTGCCTTCAATCTTTCCTAACATCTGGGTCTTTTCTGATGCTTCGGCTCTTCACGTCAGGTGGCCAAAGTGTTGGAGCTTCAGCTTCAGCATCAGTCCTTCTGATGAATATTCAGGGTTGATTTCGTTTAGGATGAACTGGTTTGATCTCCTCCTTGCAGTCTCAAAAATTCTTCACTGAGAATGGGGCAAATAAGGCGTCAGAGGAAAATGCCCTTTCTCTGGCATCTCTGGCATCCCTCACTTCTGATCAGGGTGACCCGATCTTCCTCATCTCCCAACGGTGTCCCTCCTCAATGGAGTCAGGACAGAACTGAGGGAGATCCACCTGCTTCTTCAGCTGCTCACCTCATCTAGAAACATCCTCGCAGGCACACCCAGAATCACATTTGACCAAATGTCCAGGTGTCCTGTGGTTCTGTCAAGCCGACACATAAAAGAAGGCATTACGCCTCTGACCCCAATCCTTGGCTCCATTTGTCATGTTTTAGCAAGCGGAAAGGAGGGTTCCAGCTCCTTCTCAGGCCTCTCTTGGAATCAGTGAGGTATCTAAGGAAATGGATGAAACTCATCAACAGAGTAAACTGTGGGTAATCATGTGTGAGATTAAAGAAATATGTGATCTAAACAAGCAAGTTTACAATAGCTGTTACAGTGTCTTGCACACCAAGTAGCTGCAAGTACATCGGATATAATTTGCCTTTCCAAATAAACTGACACACACAGGTCTTCCTGTGCCCTGCATGCGGAGACTTCTCTCTGAAAACAGCCTTGGGCCCTGTTGAAACGATTCTTCATACCCTTCCTTTCTCCTTCCTGGGAGCTAGGATCAGAAGGAAAGGCGATTTACATGATGCTTGAAAGACTGAGAGGTTGCATGGGATAAATCATGCAGGTTCCGAGAGGGGAACGTGTCCGGGGCAGATGGGAACGGGCTTCGGCCCTCCCACTGGTGGGGGTCATCCGCCTGCAGGGAGGACGGCTCCTGGAGAAACACGCCGACACGCACACACAGGCACACACGTGCGTGCACACGGGCAGCTGAGAAAGGAGACAGGAAGGGGGAGATCTGAGTTGAAAAGCCACGCACCCTTGGGACTTCTACTTTTCGCAGGCAATTTTCATGTCAATGGGTAAATCGAAAATGTGAATAAGAGCTTTTTTTTTTTTGAACCTGAGGGAAGATTCTATCTTTACCCCCAATTCCAGTGCATTCTGTGAGAGCTGTCAATTTCGGCTTTTAACGCGAGGCTCCAGGCTCCCCTTCCCTCGAGTGGGGGCTGGATCACTCACTGTCACATACATAATAGAGCCTGTGCCTCTCTCCCTGCAGCTCGAGTGTTACCGACATCTGTAGCCTCGCTCTTTTCAAGTTGGAACTGGTACCCAGAGCTCAAATCTTTCTCTTTAGATAAAGTGGCCCCTCAGTACCATTTTGACAATTTCGTCTCTCATCACTGTATTGGGTGAGAAGGACCCTGCAGGATTGTACTAATTTAAATTAATTCTTTTGTACCAAGATGACATGGGCTGTGTTCTCCCTTGCCATCTTTCCAGTAGTTTGTCAATTTTACTTCTCCCTAAGCCTCTCCGGGCCACCAGCCAGGTCTGGGGCCGTGACTCTCACCCGCTTCCACTTGGCATAAACAGCCACCTCGTCACCTCCCCCACCCCCGCCCTTTGCATCTTGAGATGTCCCCATCAAATTGCTTCCATGAAACGGAAGTTTGCTTTGTGTTTTACTATCTGGGATTAGCACAGTGCTTCTATGGGCATCTGTCTCTTCATGTACCTTTGTTACTTGTTCCCGAGGGGTCTGTCCTCGATGAACGGTCCAGGGTAGACTTTGGCAATTTATTTTGAATAATGGCTATCAGGTTCCCCTCCAATACTTCAAATAAATACTGTGGGCTGTGATAAAATGGAGTTCTGAAAGAAAGCCTCAGATGCCAGCCAGACTTCAAAACAAATATTTTAATATTGTACTGAACTGTAAAACCATTTATTACTAGAATTAATTGTTGCTTGATTTACTGCCATGATTCCCTTGGTGTCAGACAGGAGTTGAACGACATTGCAACTTACATCCTGCTGTTTGCTCTCCACGTAATCGTTCTGCAGGGCATACCCTGGGCCCCTGGGGGTCCAAGTGTTTGGAAGTGGGGTGCTCTGCAGAAAGGAACTTCTGGGCTCCACTCCTTTTGCAAAACTGTAGTTGGTTTACAATGTCGTTGTGTTTGTCTCTGGCATACAGCAGAGTGATTCATTTATATACATTTGCATTATCGTCACGTTCTTTTTTGTTTTCATCCTAATTTATTATAAGGCATTGAGTATAGTTCCCCGTGCTCTGTACGCTGCACCCTCTGAAGAGAATTCTCAAAAGGTGAGCTCCAAGAATGTTCTGAAGCAAAGAAGGACAACTGAATTAAATCGTGGCCTCTCGGGATCACAGGGCCAGTGGGGACCAGGCCGAGAGCTTCCTCTGTCTGTGTTTAGGACACGCTCTTCCGTACCGTGGCGGCCCACGGCGTGTGCAGAGCGGTGGGCTGCAGCCAGTGCTGGGGCAGGCCCCCCTCGCAGCCACGTGAGCCCCATTCTCCTCTGGGTCGTGAGGAGCCCAGCTGTGACTTGGCTCCTGACCTTCTCCAATCTGCCCCGCTCCTGGACCTTCACAGGACGATTCGGGATCTGAACTGTGGACCCTCCCCACTGACTACAGATAAAATAAGCCGTCATTTCCCTCCCCTGCCCCTCAGGCTGCAGGCCACTGGGAAAGTGTCCAGCACCTTCCTGGGTAGCCTACCGCTGGCTGCGATCATGCAGACCCACAATGCTCTCTTCGGCTCTGAATGAAGTCAGTTTGGCTTAAGTAGGAACAAACGCAGTGAACCTTGAGAAAGCATCGTTCTTCTTCCTCTTCTGTTTTTCCTTTTGGCAGCTTTTCACGGGAATCTGGGTTTATTGGTTGAGGACAGAGCCTTGTGTTCATAGTGAATTGAAAAGGAGAAGTAGGAGGAAGAAGTAGTCAAATTGAGCACGAAGGTTTCATTGACAAAAATGGGTGCACCTAAGACAACCTTTTTCTGTGGACGTGTTGACCTTTCAAAGTACTTGAAATCTCCGAAGATTTTTAAAAGTCATGCGCTTTTAAAAAAAAGGAGTGATGGCGCTCCTGGTAATCCTGGCTCACGGTGTGAGGGTGATTGCTCGACCAGCAGGCTGCCCACTCGTGCCTTTGTATTTCTATCCTTGGGGTCTCAGACTTCGGCAGAGTCAGCGGACAGGACCCCGTTTTAAAAACCTATCAGATCCCTGGACTGTAAGATGCAATCAAGACTCACACAGTTTCTTGTCTCAGATCTCAGGGCCGAGAGGGTCGTCCCAGCGATGGAACTTGAGTGCCATGCGGCCTCTGTTCTCTCAAGATAGATGTTATCTGGCTCACTTTGCCAAGCGGAATTTTCGAGGTGAGTGGCTGGCACACGGATGTACTATGTCAAGTCAGCGACGTGTCTCTCTTTTAAAACAAAACCACATCCCTCCGGGTTGTCCCCTCGTGCGTACATGGTGGCCAGTAATTGTTTGCCAAGCTCTCTCTCCTCCCTCTCTGTGTTCCATTGAGATCATGGAAATGCAAAGCAAATAGCCATGGAGTAAAATGCCTCAGAGACTATTTATTTAAGAGTATTATTCCAGGATATGCACACAGATAAAGACTTTGTGCAATGAGTGAGTGACTCCAGAGGCCAAATACCAAGAAGTCATACTCTGTACCCAGCGTGTCCTGGCAGGGGTGAGGTCACTCAGGAGCCCCTCAGGGCATGCCCTTAAAAGGCGGTCACCTTGCCAAGCTCCAAATCCACAGGAGCAGGCAGAAACTCCAGGAAGGAGCTTAGGGAAATACCCCAGGCTGCTGTCAGTTTATCTGGAGATCTAGGTCAGAAGCAGGCAAACTAAACCCTCTGGACAGAGGAGGAAAAGGGAGGCCTTCTAGATCCTTCTAAAGCCAGTGGGCACTGGCAGATGTCTGGGAAGCTTCCGGACTTGGCAAGCGCTGGCAGCTGAGAGCTTGTTTCTCATTTAGCTCTTTAAGGACCCAAAGGGGCAATAGCAGCTCCTGCCTTTGATACCCCGCAGAGTCTACGGGAATGACAGGAGCATCCGTGTTTGGAAGTCAGGGTCGTGGGTGCCGACACGCCCTTGCTCCCTCCACGTACAGCCAGGAGACAAATAAAGCGCTGACAGGCTGCTCTGGACTAAGACACGAAGCAGGAAGCACACGAGTGTCTCTGCATATTTCATGATTATTGACTTTTTAAATTGGTTTTAAAATAAAAGCTTTCTGGATGAAATACAGGTTTGAGAGGATGGCTAGGCGGTGTGGCTTAAACCCCACGTTCCTCCTCGTTCATCCTAGCCTCCATGCATTCGCTTCAGCACCCCCTCCAGTTTCCCATAAACCTCTGTCTGCGCTGCAAATTGTTTTGCCACCGAACACGCCGTGCACAGGGCTAATGGTGTAATGAACAGATTTTTCATGAACAGACCCGTGTGTTCGCTGACTGCCTAGGAAGCAGGCTTCGAGGTGCCTGTGAGGAAGCAAAACAGGGCCCAGCACTGTCTTCCTTAGGGAGACAGGCTTCCCGTTTTCCATAATAAGCACATAAAGAATCGCTTTTTATTGATATGAGAATGCATTTTTATTGCTTTCTCTGATTTAGCATCCTTCCTAAAAGTAGTGGATTAGACTCCTCATTTCATTAAAGCAAGATTACTGGCCTGCTTCATTATCAGCATTCTGATTCTCAGGGAAAAGTAATCTTCCACAAAGCGTTTTGTTACTTAATGATTACAGAGGGGAGTGATCGTAAAATTCACCTGGAACTCTGGTAGAAATGCACACGTGGTCTTTATGTCCCAGTCGTGGAGAAAGCAAAAGGCCATCTTTTTCTTTCCTTTGTTAGACTGTATCACCTTAGTAGGAGAAAGGGCTTCTCAGCTGGCTTGGTGGTAAGGAGTCTGCCTGCCAATGCAGGAGAGATGCTGGTTCAATTCCTGGGTGGGGAAAATGCCTGGGAGGAGGGCATGGCAACCCACTCCAGTATTCTTGCCTGGAGAATTCCATGGACTGGAGCCTGGCAGGCACAGTCCAAAGGTTGGCAGAGTCGGACACAACTGAACACGTGGAGATCAAGTGGGGGAGACCTTTTCAGCTCACCTGCTCAGCAAGAAATCCTAGGGGTCCTAGGATCCTAGGAGTCCTAGGCCGGGAGGGCTCATAGCTGTGAGGGATCTCGGGTCAGATGGGTACCAAGGAAATACCCATTCCACAGATGGAGATTCTGAGAAGGGCAGGGTCGGTAACTCCCCTGGAAAGAGAAAATATGCAAGCTGTAAAGTGGAGAGGAGAATTTGAGATGTTCTGAAATTCCCATCAGCCCCTCCACCCAAGACTTTTAAGAAATGACAGTGGGATGCAACCAAAGTATTTGCTGATTCCTACCAAATAATCTTTTCAGTTTCTCCTCTCTTGTCAGAGGGCCAAGAAAAACCTGTTTGTCTCTCCTGGATGTTCTGTTCCCCTTGGATGTATACCTGCTGTCACCTGAAGCAGCCCGCCAGGCATCCACCAGCCAAAGCTGGACGGTGCAGGCAGCCCACACCTGCCTTCACAGACACTGTTCCTTCTGTCTCCACTGGGAAAGGGACCCGTACTCAGCAGCCCAACTGTGGGAGACGCTTCACAAAAGCAGGGTTCTACCTCCTGGGGAGCTGGGGATGGAAAAAGGCACTCGTGTAAAATGCGGGGCAGTCCCACCCTCCTGGAGGGGTCACAGTCTGCCGGAGTCTTAGTGGAGTAGGAACACCACTTTATTCCTTTATTCCCCTGAATCTCCAACCCACAGTGCCTTGAGCACTGAGCCTGCATTTGTGGCTGCAATTTCTGATTCAGTAGGAGGGACTCGACCTAGTTTAAACCCTTCCAGCTGACTATGATATACAGCCCAGCTTGAGAGCCCGCTGCTTTGGGCTCTGCAGTGGAAATGGCCGTCCCCTAATTCATGGTGAACACAGAGGCTCAGAGAGGCTGAGTCATTTGCCCGAAGTTGCACAGCTGGCTGTCGGAGCTATGATTACAACCTTAGGTTTTCTGAGCCGGAAGGCAGCACCCTGGCTGAGTACTGGGATCACCCAGGAAGAGGCTCTAAGGAGCTCCTCTGAGGCCAGGAGCTCATTTGACACCAAGCATCCTTATTGTCAAAACTCCCAGAAGAATCTAATGTGAAAACTGGATTTGAAAACAACTTCTCTGACCTGAAAATGGACTACCTGCTTCAAATTTGCTGGGGGATGTTTTAACAATACAGCTTCCAGATTCCACCCTGAATCCTGCAAATCAGAACAGGTGAGCAGAAGCCAAGGATCTGGGTTTAACATCCAGGGAGAGCTTCTCTGGGAATTCCCTTACGCACACACGGAATGCCGAGCACCAGTGTCGACCTTATGCCTCCAGCTGTTTTCATGTAGGGAGATTTCTCTCTGTCTCTCTCACTTTTCTCTTCCCCTCTCCTACCTCTTTGGTTCTCAGTGTAATAACACTGACAACAATTTCTAAACCATGTTTTATTTTTTTCATTGTGGCCTGCAAGTATTTTTTTTTCAGTCAATAGTTGTGTAGAGAAATAAAGCTTCTTTTTCTCGCATACACACACATACACACACACACACATACACACACACCTCTTTTGTAGTTGGCCTGACAGTCTGTGTATTAAGACAAAATGAATCCAGCTTCTTAGCATAAACTTCTTTTTAGGCTGAAGATGTTAAGTAGAAAATCATATACGGTCCTGATTAACCAGCATAGTTACGAGAAGGGCGATCTTGGTCTTTCTCTAGCAGGCAGAGCTATGTATATGGTTGAAGTTTATATCATTTTTAATTTAGATTAATCAGATTTTACCCTTCCTTTTTTTTTTTTTTTTGCCAGTTAGGGTAACATAGAATGATGTTCTTTTATTCACATAGCCTGGATTTGCTGAAACAGAGAATGGGGAAAAGAAAGAACACAGGATAGGGACAGAAGAGAGAAAAGCAGAAGATAAAGAACAGACTGAAGATGAGAAAGCAATAACCAGCGGACAAAGTGGAGGCGGTCAGGGAGGAAGGGAGATGGGGGCATGGGGGATGAAGAGTAAAGGCAGAGGAGGGACCGCCTGGCCCTGGGTCAGAGGTTGAACGTATTCCTTCCAGTTTGATCCTCAAGCAGTCCTAAGAGGGCAGCAGAACACGAGTCAGCCACCGCGTTCAGGTAGGAATCCCGACGTCCAGGGGGTCAGGACCCGCCCCCTAACTCCAGGGTCAGAGCTGCAGCCGGAGCCCAGAAACGTGGCTTCCTGATGGCACTTTCAGTTTTACTTTCCGGCCAACTGGTCCCACAAAAAGGACTCCAGGGGCACTGCCTCTGCCTTCCTCAGGGCAGGAGCCCAAGGAGATGGACGGAGGGAGAGCCGGATGACAGAGGGATGGACAGCCAGAATGACGGAGGGACGGACAGCTGGATGATGGAGGGACGGAGAGCCGGATGAAGGATGGACAGGCAAAGAGCCGGATGATGGATGGACGGAGAGCCGGATGACGGAGGGATGGACGAAGAGCCGGATGATGGAGGGACGGACAGCCAGATGATGTAGAGACGGACAGCCGGATGATGTAGAGACGGACAGCCGAAATGATGGAGGGACGGACAGCCGGAATGAGGGATGGACGGAGAGCTGGATGAGGGATGGACGGGCGAAGAGCTGGATGACAGACAGACGGACAGCCGGATGACGGAGGAGAGCGAGGCCGGGGGCCCCGCTCGGGGCTCCCACGCGGCCACCTGCCCCGAGTTGTCACGTCAGGGGAGTCCTGCCTCCAGGCATAAAGCAAACCCAGTCTGAGCTTCCCGGTCTCCTTCTCTCAGCTAACTCAGGCCAGGCCTCAAGTTCCAATCAGATGTGAAGGCTTAGTTTCAAGGCGGCTGGAATTTCCTTCCTGGGTGGTGAGCTGATCCCGGGCGGCCTGTGGGGGCCTGGTCGGCCATGGCAGTGGCTCGAGCTGCTCAGATGCTGCCCGAGGCTGCTGCTCACCCTCAGCCGTGCCCACGCAGGGCAGGCGGCAGAGAGGGCCTCTGGCGCGGCTCCTCTCTGACTCCCCAGCAGTGTCTGCATTCTCTCGTTCATGCTTGAAGGAAGAGGTGTCCCTCTACTACTTGGAAATACACAGAGGGAATACACCCAGGGTGCGCCCACTGTGGGTGTCTTGTTCCAAACCCTTGGGAGTGTAAGAAGTAGCTCTTTTGTAAATGAACTTGAAGACCAAAGCACGGAGTCCAGGGCGCAGGGCAGCAGGACATCTTGGAGATAAGATGGGGATGTGTGCATGCTGTGCTGAGTCCTGTCTGACTCTGCGACCCCATGGACTGTGGCCCACCAGGCTCCTCTGTCCATGGACTTCTCCAGGCAAGGATACTGGAGTGGGTTGCCGTTTCCTTCTCCAGGGGACCTTCCGCACCCAGGCATCACACCCGCATCTCCTGCGTCTCCCGCATTGGCAGGTGAATTCTTTACCGTCGCGCCAGGGTGTGTTGTAACTAAACAGGGTAGACGAGGCAGAGATCCCGTGGGAAGCCAGCATGGGACAGGAGGTGCAACTGAGTCAGGCTTCATGTCTCCTCCTCTAAGGATGGTGCTCCGTCAGAAACAAAACATCCCAGGGCGACGGTGTCTTTCTCCACTTACCTCTAATGCATGTTTTATGAGCCTCAAGTCATATCGTCTGAGCAACGCAGGAGCAGAGACGGCGGCATAGAAGGTCCTGCTGTGTATGCAAGTCTTAGAAATCTGTTTTCCTGAACAAACAAGTCCGTTGAAAGAACAAAGTCTGAAAGTGAATCATAAACTCCTGTTTTGTTGGAGCCAAAGCTGTTTTTGAAAACATCCCTGTTGGATTAGGGGTCACAGATGGGCAATGGAGGACCAGAAATTAACTATAAACTTCCAGGAAGGACACAGACCAGCTGACAAGTCTGTTCTGTTCTTTTTCTTTTTTTAATTCAAAGACAAAGATAACACAAATTTCCAACACAATGAGAACATTGTACACTGGGTAAGCTTCAAATAAATAACTTCGGTAACTCTCACATAAATGAATGTAGTAAGTGGAAACAACATCCTTTATATGGAAGCGTTGTCAGAAGCCCAGGATGAATTTTGAATCTGGCCTCAAAGAATTAATGTAAGCAATCTGGTGAAGACTCATTTAAAAAAAAAAATCCTAAAACACTATGAATTCCTGAAAATTATGCAGCTGACAGAAATCCTCTGAATTGTATTATTTCTCTACTGGAGGTTGGTATTGCTCTTTCTAATGGGAAAGCAAACTCTAGTAAATGGGAAAATCCAAGTACTTTACTTTGATGCATTACATTCAAGTATTTTCTTTTTGGAACGTGAACATAGCTATGAGGAAATGTTCGGATGTTGAATGAAGGATATAAGGCTACTTAGATGGTAGAAGTGCTTGTTTGGGATACTTGAAAATTACTTAAAATTGATCTTTAATAATAATGATGATCTGGTGATTTCACTGAACAAGTTCAGTTTTCCATGTATACACACAGGACCCTTGGGAGACACTTGTCCATTTGTAGAACCTGGAAGACTTTGAAAATATCCAAGAGGGCTCATCCAAACAAAAAGATGAAAGAGCAAAAATATTAAACTTTGGGCAGTTCCTTCAAAAACAAAACTGAGATTTTCCTGAGTTTTAAAATAAGTAGGTTTATCATAAAAGTTCCCCAGTTTTGGATAACACATAAAAATCATCGTAACTTGTTTTGGAAATACCTGAATTAAACTCTGTTCACTGCCATTTGCCTCAGATGTCAAAACTGACCAATATTTGACTAGATGGAACAAACAGAAATATATAGAAGAATGAATTCTCTTCTTGCAGCATTGGGACATTTTTTAAAAAGTAATTACAGAAGATTCAATCAATGAGGCCATAACTGAAGGTCGAGAACAGGAAAATGCAACCTTAGTCCCTGACTTTTCACACTTATTTTCCTCGTGTCTCATTTTGTCATCATCGATTCGTGTGAACACAGCCAGATTATGACTTCTGCTCCATCCTCTGGAGTGCCAGCGAGATTCTGGGCAGCAGGTGGGCATGGCCGGGGCCCTTGAGACCACTGGCCGCCTGCCCCAGCCCTCCCTGCACGGGGCTGGCTCTGGGGCACATGGCGCCTCTGCACAGCCTGCCAAGGTGTGGCACGGATGCGATCTTGTTTACAGGGCGATGGTCCTCCTGCTGACACTCTGCCAGGAATCCAGGCTGCTTTCCCAGAAAGGATGTTTTCCACAGGGTAGATCAATATTCCCTCCCACTATATGGAGAGTCGAGGAGATAACCCGAGAATGGCAGGTACACACCCAGGAGTGGGTGTGCATGCCCGGGGCACGCTCATGCCACGAGGGAGGCTGAGAGCACTCAGAACACCAACAGGCGGCTGGATAGGGCAGCATGCCACCCCGGGCGCCCGCCAGGAGGGGGTGCGGCAGACGCAGGAGGAGCGGGGGACAAATGTCCCGGGTTCCTGAGTTACACCTGGGAGAGTGTCAGAGAAGAGAGAAAACGGAGCCGGGGTCTGCAAGAGGGGCAGGGGCTGAGAAAGCCCTCACACCATGGCTGTCAGCTGGGATGGGATGACAGGCCAGAGAAGGAACAGGGAATCAAATCTGGCCCATTTCCTTAGAACCCAGCCCAGAGAGGGAGCCAGGTCCACAGACGGTCAGCGGAGGAGGCAGAGGGCTGCCGCTGGAGGCAGGGGTGAGCACCCGGGCGGCCCCAGGGATGCCCCGCTCTGCTCTGGGGCTGCAGGAAACCTCTGTCGGGAAGAGCGACTGGGCTTCTGTGGTGAAGCATGGGAAGTGATCTCCTACATGTAAGCTTCAAAGTTAAGTAAGTTCTTAGCATAGATCCATGAAAGAACATAAAAGAGAGCATCAGGGTGACTGGGCAAAACTGTTACCTGGGGGAGGGGATGAGATGCGGTGAGATGAAACGAGATACATCATTTCTGTCTCTATTCCTTCTTTGTGCATTTATTGAGCAACTACTATATTCAAGGACCCACCTGAGGTGCTTGGGCTACAGAGAGTCACAAAAGATCATCTCAGCTCCCCCAGCATGTGGATCTTCCATGACTGTCGGGAAGAATTCGATGCCAGGGAGTCCTGAGGGAGGGGCTGAAATAACCCTGGGGCTGTCCATGCTGATCACATGGATGGTGGAGCTATCTTTAGTTTGATGTGCTGACTGCTCAAGCTGTCTTTCTTGAAAACTCAAAGAAACTAGAACCATTTAATTCTCTTAGCTGTTCCTGGCCTGTGATAATAAAACTCTGAGATGTTTCTGTATCAAGTTCTGGTTTGAAAAAGCTAACGTGATATGAGTTGTATCAAACAGTTCACAATCTAGGTGCCCTGCCCAAGCTATGTTCTAGAACCGGCGTTTGGGAGACGTGCGCCACACGAGCTCTGCCCTCTTGGTACAGGGAGTAGAGGGACGGTTACATACCTTGGCCCCAGGACGCTGTGTGAAGCAGGAGCGCTGAGCATGGAATTCTCAAAAAGTGCAGTTTGAAGGCTGTAGAGACTCAGGCAGCAGCCGAAGTTCTTGTGGGCACCGTTCAAACCGTTACCTTACAGGCACCATGCACCTCTGGGGATCCAGAGACGAGTCACACTTGGTCCCTTTCCTTCCAGAGCTGAGGACTCAGCAGTGGAGGCAAGTGAGCCCCTGAAAAGCAGATGCAGATGTGCTTCCTCTGAAATCTCTGCTTGTGCAGTCCATGGGATCCTCCAGGCCAAAACACCGGAGTGGGCAGCCTCTTCCCAACCCAGGGATGGAACCCAGCTCTCCCGCATTGCAGGCGGATTCTTTGCCAGCTGAGCCACAAGGGAGATCCTGTGAGCCCACACTGAGGTTCATTTTCTGTTTATGGATCCATTCTAGTTTCTTTCCTGGTGTCTCAGATGGTAAGGAATCTGCCTGCAATGCAGGAGACCTGGATTTGATCCCTGTGTCAGGAACAGGGAAAGGAATGACTACCCACTGCAGTATTCTTGCCTGGAGAATTCCATGGACAGAGAAGCCTGGCAGGCTACAGTCTAAAGGGCCTCAAAGAGTCAGACGCGACTGAGTGACTGACACTTTCACTTCTAGTTTCTTCAGCCTCTGTTTCCTCTGTTCTCTACCCCACCTCTTGCCCCTCCAGAAGCAGAGGGTAGGTCCAGAGGCCTTGGCAGGACAGCTCCAGGCCAGGGGCTCTGGCTTGTGCTGACTCCCTGTCTCCAGGGGAGTGTGGGGACAGCAAGACAGCCCCCTTTCTGACTGTATTGCAATGTCATCTTTGGGGTTGCGAGGGGCGTGCTGACATTTCAGGGCTTCCCAGGTGGGGCTAGTGGTAAAGAGCCTGCCTGCTGGTGCAGGAGATGTGAGAATGAAGGCCTGATCCCTGGGTCAGGAAGATGCCCTGGAGGAGGGCATGGTAACCCACCCCAGTAGCCTTATCTGGAGAATCCGACGGACAGCGGAGCCTGGTGGGCTATGGTCCTCGGGGGTCCAAAGAGTTGGCCGTGACTGATGAGACTTGACATACGTGCACGTAATTTGGCATTTCAGAAGCAAAGCCTCGAAGTGTTAACGGAACATCTGAAAGCTGACAGTGTCACGACCCAGAGGCATCGCTGGCTGTGGCTCCACCCACAAAGGTCCAGGGAGGAGAGAGCTGCTGCGCTGGCAGGTTGGATCACTTCCTCATCATTTATTCCTGATTCCAATAAACCTCCCCAAATGATCACGTAATTGCTGATACACTCTCTGCCTTTGTGACACATAACGGGCCCTTTTTTTTTTCTCTTCGTTTAATCTGCCTTCTGCTTTTCCATTGATCCGTTTAGGTGCATCATCGAAGGACCTTGTAAATACCGGGCAAATGCCAAGCTCAGCCACCAAATAAAGTCCCGACATCGGGTGGTACAGCAGTGCCTTCCTTGGTTTGCTGGGCGCCCAGGTCCTGGAGGCTGGCTTGGTCCCAGGGAGACCCAGGCCCATAAATATCTGATCATGGACTACGGTGCATCCCTCAGAAACCCTTTCTTAGCATCAGCCATTGTGTCCTTGATGTAAAAGACGACCAGGTGCATGAAGGTTTGTGGTTGCCCTGTGTCAGATAGCCCTGCTCTTCAGAGCGGAGGAGAGTGGAGGTGGAAAGTATGACATAAAAGAAAAGACAAACTAGTTAGCTTGTCAAGTTCTTCTCAGAGAGCACAGATGCAATAATAGGTTTTTGCATAAGGACGTATGATTCCTTGCTGACGCAGGGCTTCGCTTCCATTACGTTGATCTATTTTATGCACTGATTTTGGCTCCAAAGGTATTTGTGATTTAGCACTGATTTCACAAAAGTTGTGAAAGACAGATCAAGGGACATTTTACATTAAATGCATCAAACTACTCTTACATGTGCGTCCCTGGTGGCTCAGGTGGTAAAGCGTCTGCCTGCAATGTGGGAGACCCGGGTTCCGTCCCTGGGTTGGGAAGATCCCGAGAAGGCAGTGGCCCCCCACTCCAGTATTTATGCCCGGAAAATCCCACGGACGGAGGAGCCTGGTGGGCTGCAGTCCACGGGGCCACAGAGAGTGGGACACGACTGAGCTGCTTCCCTCTCACTTTTTACTCTTACATGTGTGACTGTGACAGGCTAGTTGTTACAAAGCTGAGGTATGACGCCAATTTTTTACCTGGAAGCTCAGTGGATATTAAACACAAAGCTGCGAATTATTTTTAGTAAAAGTAGCTAATAAGACTTTAATAAATTTTTAAAAGCACATTTCAGCCTGTTTGAATATTTTGGTGTAGAATGCTGTTATTCACTAACTTGTGGCTTGTACTTTGCAGGACTGTCAGAGAGAAGATGTAAAAATTCTCAAAAATTCATGCAGTACAAATAATCCTCAGATGAATTTTTAAGGGAACTGTTTTGACCATGAACAACTCTGTCAATTTTTGGTTTAATTTAAAATTTCCCTTCAATAAAACACTTCAGAGGACTACAGAAATATTTTGTGAATCCAGCTACCGATTTAAGTAAAAATTGCTGTATAAATAAGCTATCTGTATGATCAAACAAAATTATTTTTATATTTGCTGCAATAATAATGACATGTCTTATTATAGTATTTGATCATGGTATATAGAACTCATAGTTTATTTTCAAATCTATGAATTGCTGTAAGAATTTTATTTGTAATTTTATTTATAAAATAAATTTAAAATTCATTTAAATTTTATATAAAATTTCGGTTGCTTCAGCAGTTTGATATTTTTCCAAACTGAAATAACAAAAACTGCGTAATGAAAGTCTAAAAGCTACAAAGATCCAAGAAAGATTGCTTAGGGTGTTATTACTGTCAATAGAACACAAATTATGTAAGAAAAGTCTTCATGATAGCATCAAAGTTAAATTTTTAAAAATAAAGGCAAGGAAAATTGTTATGAAAAGAATATGTCATAATTTAATAATTGTGTATGTAACCACTTCATCACTCACCCAAACATCTCCAGGCCATCAGCAGAAGGTCTAGAACTAAGCATGTGGAATTTATTTTGTAATTATAAGGAAATAGTTGTCAAGGAGAGGGGAGATTGCATTTTATTTAGCTGGTTATTAGTGTCTTAGTCCATCTGTGCTGGTGTACCAAGACACCTAATGCGAAGGCCTAGCTCATTGGAAAAGACCCTGATGCCAGGAAAGATTGGAGGCAAAAGGAAAAGGGGGCAACAGAGGATGAGATGGTTAGATAGCATCCCTGACTCAATGGCCATGAAGTCGAGCAAACTCTGAGAGAGAGAGGAGGACAGAGGGGCATGGCAGGCTGCAGTCCATGGGGTCGCAAGGAGCTGGACACGACTTAGTGACTGAAGAGCAACAACGAGGGGGATGTTTGAAGAATCCATTGTCTGCTGACCTTTTCAATGAAGGACTGAATTCTGCTGTGGAAAGAGCACTGGGCTTCCCATCATGTTCACTGTAGCTTCTTGATTCCGAGGTCAGTGAAGTTTGCAGGCACAGGTTTTCCAGGAAGGCATTAATCTAGACAGTTCTACTGGAGACAGGAATGGCTACCCGCTCCAGTATTCTTGCATAGAGACTTCCATGGACAGAGGAGCCTGGTGGGCTACAGTCCATGGGGGTCTCGAAGAATCAGATGCTACTGAGTGACTCACACACACATACACACACACACACACACACACACACACACACACACACACATGCACAAGTATAATCCACACAGAGGTGGCGCCCAAACCCTGAGCGTGTCGTTTCGTCTCCCCACATTCACAGCGAGAAGCCAGGTCACCACAGACAAGGCAGACTTGGGAATTAACCTCAGAAATTTGCCACTGGAAAATAGAGTTTGTAGAATCATTGTGCTGTGCTTGCTCGTTATGTCCAACTCTTTGTGACCCCATGGACTGTAGCCCTCCAGGCTCCTCTGTCCATGGGATTCTCCAGGCAAGAATACTGGAGTAGGCTGCCATGCCCTCCTCTACGGGATCTTCCCAACCCAGGGATCAAACCCAGGCTTCCTGCACTGCAGGCAGTTTCTTTTACTGTCTGAGCCGCCAGGGAAGCCCTCTGTCCCCAGTCTTCAGGGAGGCACTTTCTCAAGATATCAGCATGCTCAAAGAACACAGAACCTGGCACATAGTAGGTGCTTGGTGAACAAGCAAAAGTGAAAGGGAAAACGTTACTTGCTCAGTCATGTCTGACTCTTTGCAACCCCATGGACTATAGCCCTGCAGGCTCCTCTGTCCATGGGATTCTCCAGGCAAGAATACTGGAGTGGGCTGCCATTCCCTTCTCCAGGAGATCTTCCTAACCCAGAGATCAAACCCAGGTCTCCTGCATTGCAGACAGAATCTTTACCATCTGAGTCATCACAAAGAAACAGGTAAAATGTACTTGTACGTAAGCATCACCCAATGGAATAAATAGAATTCACTGAATTCTGAAAAGAGCTTGAATCAGCTTGATGATAAAGGCTGAAGTGAGAAACCACATACCTAGGTCAACCTGGCTTCTCTCCAAGTAACTATGTGAGAAGTATTTTATTTGGACCAATATTGAAGAGTCCAGCATTTTCCTTCCAATAGTTATGCTACTGGGAAGCTGCTAAGTTCCTCAAATAGAGGAAGGAGTAGGCGACTCATCAAAAAAACCTTTTTTTTTTTCATTTTTTTCTGCATCTTCTTAGAGCATTTAGTCATCATCACTACATTTGTGGTCCCATTTAAACACTGCCTCCATTCCCTAAGTAGCATCTTCCAGAATTCAGAGGCCAAAAACAGGGGGATCCTCAGTTTCCTGTTTGATCCTTGTATGTTCAAAGCAGTGAATGCAGAGAAAAATTCACTCAAATTTTTCAGTGATTAAAGTGTATCTGGGCCTGAGGAATGCGCTCTATAAAGCCTCCTGTAATAGGTTTTAAAACATAGTGATTCGACTTCAGCGCATTCATTTGAAAATCCAGTAGTAATTTGCAAATGAACTTTGCTAACTTTCAAATCAGCAGTGGGCTTGGAAAGAGGAGAAATCCCATTCTATGTTTTTAAGAACATAGAATCTGGCTCCCCTAGGTGACCAGCACTCGTTACTGTTTCGTGAAGTGTAACTTGTTTAACTTTAAAAAGGTGAAGCTCAAGGGAGCATCATGAGACATCATTGTAATCTAGCAGCTTTAAAATGAAAAGCAACACTTGTGTGTTACTGAAAATTCTCTGAAACAGCATCTCCCCCGGCTTTGCCAAGTGCACACGGGCACTTCAAGGCCCCAAGTCTATTTTCCTTAAACTAGTTCCTCTGCCTAGTATTTTCATTGCCTCCTTAGAAAATTCTAGGAAATTTTTAAGTCCATATTCTTAAGAGAGAGTCAGAGTGTGGCATCTCTATATTATATGAAAAGAAAAGGGCCAGAGTGGAAACATAGCCCTGAAATGGCTGGAGATTCTGGAAATCCCAGGGAAGTGCTGGCCACCAGATTCTGAACTCAGAGTGGTCTTGTCTCTCACTCCACGGGTGCCTTGCTTGCTGCTGCAGTCTTTCCTAGTTCCTTAAAACAAAACTGTTCCAGCAGGCTGAAAGCCAAGACGAGCATTTACTGAGTCCGCATCCCCAAAAGTAGATTTAACATTGTAATCTTAACCGACTTTTAAATGTGACTTAAGCCCAGTAGGGTCTCTCTCTAAATATGTATAGTTTAGGTATATGCGTAATCTATACACATATGTACACATCTGAATCATTATGCAGCTTTGGCACAGGCAGAGAAAGAGCTGATTGCTTATGCAATTACCAGCTTCTCCCCTCTTTAGGAGAATTAACATATTATGTAAATTATTTGACAAATATGGTGCAGATGTCATTAATAAAACATGAAAGTAGATCTATGTCACCAGTTAGCATTTTCTTTGTATTTCCAGTCCACTCTCAGCTTACAGCTTCTCTAGTTTATGACAAAAAAAAAAAAAAAGTATGGCCATCATCAGAAACCTTCTCTATGTAGAGTTCCGGCCTGAGAAGAGTGTGCGCTGAAGGGCCGGGTAGGGGGCTTTCTGATGGAAGCAGAGGGAGGGGACAGAGGAGGAGAGTCAGGTGGGCTCAGCTTCCTCCCACCCCACCCCCCCCATCTTGCTACCTGCACGCCTGGAAAAGCCTCAAGTCCATCCCACCTGTTTCCTGGGAGCTGACATTCTAGGCTCGTTTATGGAAGCTGGCTAAGCAGAAGGTCACATTTAGATACGGTAGACTTTACCCTCTTCTACAGGTTGAGATACTGTTTGGTGGCTGGATTCAGAATCATCCCCACAGTGAAGTCTGATCTTCAGTGATGTGTTCTGGAGGGGGCTGGTTGTGAGCAGGAGATGCAAGATTCCTGTTTCAGGGTTGGCTTCTGGGCAGCCATCATAGAATGAGCATTAGCTTCTGCTATTGCGGACTTTTAAAACCAAAGATGCTTCTTACTTTGAAATTTGATTTTATAAACAGTCCATATAAACATAATGTACTGTTTCAAAGGGAAAGAGGGTTCTTTTTTTCCAACAAGGACAGGGTAGTAATTGTCACTTCTTCACACGACATCCCAGAGAGGAGATAATGCCGATAAACTGGACAGAAAGCTTTGAAGAAAAATTACTTGGGCAGGGCTGTCCAGAGCGTGCATTCTAAAATTAATTTCCCAGCCTAATGGAAACAATCATGCTAATAATTAAAAGGTGGGTGCTACCAGGGGGCCAGATGAGAGGAATTTATATCTCTTTGCTCAGATCAACTCGAATGGAATTATGCGGATGATTTAGCAAGGCAGGGCCCCTCCTGCTCCTTCCATTAACTGGACTGGGGAGTGGAGGCGGGAATGTGTGGGGTCTGAGGGGCTGGGGTGGTTGAACAAAAGCCAGGGGCTCTGCCAGGTCGGCTACAGGCAAGGATGGTCAGCTCTCCCTTTCTCTCTGATCTTGGTGGGCCGAGCTGTCATTAAACGCATGTTTCCATTGACGTTTTGAAACTTCCATTCTTCTTGTCGATCACAGAAACCCTTGGTGACGTGGTCAGGAGCTCCTAGGTGAGGATGAAGGGTGTGAACCTCAGTCACCCGCCCGGTCAGCTCCTGACCCACGACTGCCCACAGGGCCCGGCCCCCACCTCTTGCAGAACGCCGACAGCAGGCAGCGACCCTGCAGCGACTCACCCGTCTGCCCTCCCTGGGGGACCCCAGCTGCATTTCTTTTTCAAATATTTAACTTTAACCTGTTTAATATTTAGTGAGGCTAAAGGAATAAAAGATGAATTATTGAAGAGATTAATGTTTTTAACTCCCCCCCACAAAAGTCACAGCCAGGCAGCTTTGTATCAAAAACTCATTTCACAGGCATTAATTTTTTAATAAAATACTTTTTGTGTGATGAAGAAGTGCTTCTAATAAGCTCCAACAGTCCGTGGGAAGGGTGTTCTTATTTTCCTGGGCTAAGTACAATTCAAATTGAGTCCTTTCTACTGTGGGTTCCAGAAACTGTTGGGGGCAAAAAGGGGGGAGTAGACCCTTAATTTTTCTCCTAATTTGTAATCCGATTGACCATTTGAAAGCTGGATAACACTGGACACCTAGCTCCCCAAGAAGGGGAGGCCAGGACTTTTCAGACCATAACTCAGCAGACAAAGGGAGCATCATGTTATCTTGGGGCACAAGGAGAGGGAGGGGAATGGGGGTGGTGAATACTCAAGCAGAGTCACTAGGTGGGGCTTTGTTAATAGAGAACTCCAGTCTGGAGCCAGCACAGATGGTGGGGTGGGGGAGGGGTGGGGGGGCAGAGGAAGGATGGTGGCTAATTTCTTCCCCCCCCGTTTTTTTTTTTTTTTTTTGCCATGCATGTAATTTGCAGTATCATCTTGTATTCCTCTTTCTCTCCGCAGTTGAGAAGAGATGGGAGCCTCACATCTATTATTGCAACCCACAAAAATTCCTCAGTCATGTTTCCCAGGGAGGGCTATTTTCAGTAGTACATGGAAATGATAGTGGTAGAGACCCTCTCTCGCAAGCCGCTTCAAAATGAACACTGCAGATGGACGCAGACGAGGAAGGACGGTGGGCAAGCTGCGATCTGGAGACTATTGACAAGATTTAGACTGAAGGATCTTGCCGCCGAGAGAAATTTGCAAGGTTAGAACATCCAATTGGAAAATACGGAGAATCCTGGATTCCGGGAAAAGGCAAAATTGTTTTAACTGGAGAAGGAAAAGAGTCTGTCCCCTGGCAAGCACTGCTGCACTGACTCTGCATAGCGACAGTTTATGGGGGTTTATGTCTGCTGGGTGCAGGGAGGGATTTGTAAATGCATATTTATAAGTCCTCCCAGAGAAGCTGGAAGCAGAGCCGTGTGACATGAGAGGGTCCTGCTCAGAAAGAGATTGACTCCTGCACCCCTGGGAGGGGGCTCTCTGATGATCACAGACGCGAGACCCTCTGTTTTCCTGGGGAAGATCAAGGCTGCCCTGTTCTCAGCAGCTCTTAGAAGCTCTAAGAGCCGCCTTGTGCGTTGCTCCAGAGACAGGACAGCATACGAGGAGATGGAAACCCACTTTCAAGAGATGCCGTTTCACCACCCTGGACCTGTGTTTCTTGTGTGTTCATTCTTTTGAAGGAATGGAAATGAGCAGCCAGGGCGAAGGACCGCAGTGGCTGCAGACAGAAGCACAGGCTCTTGGACTCAGCATTTCACTAGAGAAAATGCTCGACTGTGAAAACCCCTTTTTAAAAACATCGATACCTGCTATTTATAGGGCTTGGAAAATTGGTTTGAAGTCAAAAGCAATCGTAGTGCAGGCTTTAAAGCTCTGCACATGCAAAATCAGCTCACAAAGATCTTTAAAAACACGAGGTCAAAGGCTCAGCAACCTACATGTGAGTCTGTCATCTCCAGTTTGTCTCGTGCACTTGAAGGGAAAGTATGCAAAATGACCACACAGCGGAGTTTTCATGACAACTTTTACAGTCTGATCTGGCTGAGCCTGCAGTGTTTGGTTGAGATAGATTTCTAGAGTTTTGTTTGATGATTTCTACAGGTAAGTTAGATATTTTATTTTTCCTGAAGTTCAGTACAACTCATGTGTCTCAGAGAATGAAAAATCTCTCAGTACAGGGACTACAGTTATGAGGAATCATTCACTGTGAATGTTTGTGACTGGCTGGTTTCACGTTTGCATAAATGCTTTCCTGGAGGCTCAGAGAATAAAGAATCTGCCTGAAATGCAGGAGACCCAGCTTCACTCCATGGGTTGGGGAGATCCACTAGAGGAGGAAATGCAACCCACTCTGCACGGAAATCCCACGGACCAAGAAGCTTGGCGGGGTGCAGTCCACGGGTTCATAAAGAGTCGAACATGACTGAGCGACTAACATTTTCACTTCCCTTTCTCAGTTAATTTACAATGTCGGGTTAGTTTCAAGTGTACAGCAGAGTGGTTCAGTTATAGTACATATATTTGTATCTCTATCTATTCTTTTTCAGAGCCTTTTCCATTAGAGGTTATTACGAGTCAATGAGTGTACCTCCCTGGGCTCTGCTTCAGGGTTTGTCTTATCCAGAGGTGCCTGCTGTGAATACGCTTCACACGAATTCCTTCATACGGAACTGAGAACAGGAACCGATTCTCATCAGACACAGCTGGGCATCGGTGACACAGAGATCACCCTAAACGTCTCCCACTTCTCAGGTTTTCCACCTGAACTTTGATAACTCTCAGCCGAGGGCCTCCGCCCAGAATCCTCTGAGATGCACTCACCACATGGTCTGCTCCGTTCCCTTCTCCTCCGTGGACTTCGGTCTTTCTCACTTGCGCCCTCTCCGCCCAGCTGGGGACACAGCCCTCTCCAGCGTGGTCACCTCTGTCCTTCCATGCACACTGGCCCTGTCCTCAGCCTTCCCTCCAAGCCTGCTGTGTGCAATGATGACCTCCGCTTCGTGGCCACCTCTCGGTGGTGAACTTGAGCCTGACTTCCATCCTGAGCCGGATTATAGGCCGGGACACTCGCAAGCCTCCCGTGTACTTGGCTATTTCCTTCGGCCTTGACCTCACATCCTACCTTGAGGTCAAAAGGCCAGCAGCTGCCGCATCACTGCTCTGAGCCTTCCCTCAGACTGAATCCGAGGGATCCTTCTGTCCTGGGGGAACCCCCCCCACCCCGAGGCAGGGCCGCCCCCTCGGTCTGCCTCGAGGCCCCACGAGCCTTGACCCCCAGCTGTCTCTGCTATCATCATCACTGATGGGGTTGATCCCTCCCGTCAGAGAGCTCACAGCTCAGAGAGAGAGACAGAGAGCCAGAAGGAGAGCATGGCCCCCTAAAGCCCCAACGTGACTTAGTACAGAAGCCATGGGGCAGCCTGACCAACGACAACTGCAGGAGTGTCTGGGCAATGAAGGGGAGGGCGCCCGCCCTCCTCACACCCGTGAAGAAGCTCCTTTGGAGACATCCGGCCTCAAGGAATAGGATTTTTTTTTTTAATTTTCTTTACTGTATTGTGTTGGTTTTGCCATACACTGACATTAAACCGCCATGGGTTTACTTATGCTCCCCCTCCAGAACCCCCCTCCCTCCTCCCTCCCGATTCCCTCCCTCTGGGTCATCTCGGTGCACCAGCCCCGAGCATCAGCCCTGGGCTGGCAGTTGATTTCACATATGATAATTAACATGTTTCAATGCCATTCTCCCATATCATCCCACCCTTGCCCTCTTCCACAGAGTCCATGAGTCTGTTCTATACATCTGTGTTCCTTTTGCTGTCTCGCATGCTGGGTTCTCGTTACCATCTTTCTAAATTCCGTATATATGTGTTAGTATACTGTATTGTAAGGAATAGGATTAAGTGAATGTTTATGCAGCTCCCTGCTAAGAGCATGTGAAATGCTGACGCAAGACCAGAAAATGCCAGAACCCCCCTTACAGGGCGACTGAGTGGGTGGGAAGTCTTCAGATACCCACGCCTCCAAACAGGATACGCAAGAGTGTGCTATTTTCTAACATTCATAATTTTAAGACAGATCTTCATTTCAGCCATGTTTATAATGTTGAAGATTCCAGGAATTTGGGGGCGGGCTCTGGGGACAGTTTCTTGCTCCTTTGCATTTGGGGGTTCTCTGCTGAGGTTGCCACCCCTGCAAATATCTGTACCTGGAAGTGAAACAAAGCTCTGCTTTCCCCAGAGTCGAGCCAGCCCGTGAGTCTGCCGGACGCAAAGTTCCACAGTCTGGGTTAATGACTAAGCAGCCTTGGGAGAACTGAGCAAAGTTTATGCTTTTTACTCCTTCTTTTCTGAAGCCAGACCCCAGAGAGCCCCCCAGCCCCACGGGGTATCAGGGGAGCTGGTGCTGGGAGACCCGCCTCCGTCATTGGGCTATGGTAGCTCTCATCGGGGTAAGGGCCGAGGGGTTGGGCCCCCCACAGGTGACTTTGGGGAAAAGAAGAGGCAGCGAAGTGGCAGGTGGACCCGGGTGCTGCCCTTAGGGTCCAGCGACCCTGCCCGGCAGCAGAGCCAGACCCAGGGTCTTACTGTCAGACGCAGCTTCATCCACATGTGGGGTGTGCTTGGGTGGTGCACAGTGTGTGCGTGTGTGAGGGAGAGATAGACAAGGAAGGAGGGAGAAGGTGGAGCCGAGGTTCTCCCCTTCAGGCCGACCCGGAGGAGCAGCCCCCGCCTCGGATCACACTGCGGTCAGGATGAGGGGATAAGAAGGTAAACACAAGAGCTGGATGGCCCCTAAACACCTTACCCTGCCCTCGGGGAGCTTGGAATCGAGACAGGAGCAGCATTCATTCCACAAAACCGATCATTCATCATATTAACACAGAGTTGCTTTAGACATGAGTCAGATGGAAGGGGAACACTGAGTTGGTGTTTGGAGCAGATTCTTGCCCTGGAGGCAAGATGTTAATTCAAATATGAGAGATGATTCCAGCTCAATACACAGAGAGGACAGCATTTTAGAGCGGAGCACCTAAAGCAGTATTAAATGTCCGATTTCTTCTTACCTGCTCCCTCAACAGATTCTTTGATTTGGGGGTTTAGGTTGCGACAATGACCTGCTAATTTCACATAAAATGCAAGTTCCTATTTTAGAGACAAAACGGGGGTTTTGCAGAAGCAAGTCGGGCACCAGATGCAGGTCCCCCTCCATTCAGGGTCCCGTAGTTTAGAAACTGTTGGGATCGATGCTGTTGGCTGATGCACAAACAATAAACCACTTCCTTATCTTTGGCCCCTGTCAGTCCTGAAGGTAAAGCTAGAATTAGAAATATGAAGATAAAAATTCCTCAGGCAGGATGTTGTGAGGAGATTGGAAGTCTGAGGAGTTCTCATCGCAAAGAGACACTTTCCTCTGCTTCCTTTTCATGGTTCACACAGGCAGGGAGAGAGACAGGTAACTCAGATCTCTAACCTGCCCCTCCCGCCTCTTTCCCCTTTGGTTGCCGTGGGTTTGTCCTCAGTCTGCACGTCTGTTTTGTAAATAAGCTCACTTGCCTCCTTTTCTCAGATTCCCTGTCAGTGGGGTTTCATGCGAAAGCAAAGGGAAGCTGCTCAGTCATCCCTCTGGGGCGTTGACGTGTCTCTCTTGCTTGATTGTAACTGCGAAATGCTAGAAACCTAGATGAACGTGCCTTTGCCTTCCACACAGCAGCAGATGCTGTGATTTGTCAGCTGCGCATTTGCTAACGAGAGTGTCCTGAGTTACAGAGCCGCGAAAGAGCCTCCTGAGGGGTTTCTGTCGAGCTTGCCCCCAACTTGAAAGGCCTTTGAGCTGCAGGAAGAAGAGACTGTTACCTTTGTTCCAGCGGACTCGGCATGCTCTACAATTGAGGCAAACCCTTCACCCCATGTAGCGGCGCGCACTTTTGTGGAAGGGCGAACAGCTCCACAGAACACATTTCCTCCCTTTTGAAGTGATTTGGGTTTGTTTTCTCTTGTTCCCTTCAGGCTTTTCCGGATATTACAGTGATGCTGGTGAATGTTTCCTGGAGCTCTTGGCTGTCATTTCACAGAAGGGAAAACAAATAGAGAGACTTGGGGTGACCGTCTCTGTGTCCCGGACAGGGAAGTGCTCCTTCTGGAAGCTTGCCTTCCTGGCCCCGCAGACACCAGACCCGGCCGGGAGCGTTTCAGCTCATCTCGTGGCTCGTGATGTGAACGAGGCAGACCTGCCCCCTTGTCCAGTCCTTGCTTAACCTGGCCTCAGTGACCTTTATTTATGACTTTTTATACCAGAAAATTGGGCTTCCCTGGTGGCTCAGCTGGTAAAGAATCTGCCTACAGTGCGGGAGACCCAGATTTGATCCCTGGGTTCGGAAGATCCCCTGGAGGAAGAAATGGCAACCCACTCCAGCATTCTTGTCTTACTTTCACAAGGTCCTCACCCCCAAGGATCAATGCCTCATTCTAAGAGTTGTCTTTAGAGTTATCTTTTGGGGAAAGGCACATTTATTGTGGGCTTTTTTGTCTAGTAGAGTTGATGAGCAGAAGGGGACAACAGAGGATGAGATGGCTGGATGGCATCACCAAGTCAATGGACTTGAGTTTAAGCAGGTTCCAGGAGATGGTGAGGGACAGGGAAGCCTGGTGTGCTGCAGTCCATGGGTGGCCAAGAGTCAGACACTTATCGACGGAACAAAAACAGCCGAGAGTAGAGTGGTCCAGGAGAAAGTGAGCTTTTCATGGTACTAGCAGTTTGGTGGCTACGTGGAGCCTTGTGTTAGGGGGCACAGTGGAAACGACTCATCTGATATATGAACTTTTTGGGGTGAGCAGATGCAAACTAGTGTATACAGGATGGGTGAGCCACAGGGTCCTACTGTAGGGCACAGGGAACTATATTCAATATCCTGTGATAAACCATCATGGAAAAGAATATGAAAAAGAATGAATCTCTGTGTAACCGAACCACTTCTCTGTACGGCAGAAATGAATGTAACTAAACGTCAGTAAAATAAAATTTAAAAACACGACTGGAATGGCGGGAGGACACGGCAGTGAGCAAAGTGGCATCCCTCCTGATGGAGTCACACCCGCTCCCTGGCTGCGGAGGCCGGACTGGGCAGGAACACATGTGAGCAGACTCTGGCTTGCTCTGACCGGTCAGGTGTGGGGTGCCAGCAGACAGGAAGCAGGAAGGACCAGGGGCTCCTCCGCAGGATGTTGCCACCAGTGACGAGGCACCAGAGCCCCTCAGAGGCCACACCCCACATTTCAGATCGTCACCATGAAGTAGCCACAGAAGCCGTGACACACCTTTTCCATGAGTTGGAGGAAGGCCACACTCTGTCTTATTTGATTGTTGTTGACTTGCTCAGCTGTGTCTGACTATTTGTGACCCCAAGGACTGCAGCACGCCAGGCCTCCCTGTCCATCACCAACTCCCAGAGCTTGCTCAAACTCATGTCCATAAAGTCGGTGATGCCATCCAACCATCTCATCTTCTGTCATCCCCTTCTCCTCCTGCCCTCAATCTTTTCCAGCATCAGGGTCTTTTCCATTGAGTCAGTTCTTCTCATCAGGTGGCCAAAGTATTGGAGCTTCAGCTTCAGCATCAGTCCTTCCAATGACTATTCAGGACTGATCTCCTTTAGGATGGACTGGTTGGGTCTCCTTGCAGTCTAGGGGACTCTCAAGAGGCTTCCCCAACACCACAGATCAGCAGCATCAGTGCTCAGCCTTTTTTATGGCCCAACCCTCATGTCAGTACATGACTCCTGGAAAAACCACAGCTTTGAGCACTTTGTATGGAAGGAAAAATGAGACAGCATTCGGGCGAGGGGACCAGCCCCCCTACAATCTTCAAATGCTTCTCTCACCGCCTCTAAAATAAATTGGAAAAGCTATGGATGTACCTCCTCACACATCTAAGAAGAAAATGGGAACTTCCCCATGTGCTGTTGCCAGGAAGAGCTTCCCCTTACAACGTGCGTGGAGGTCCACTTGTTCCAAATGCATTTTTGTTCACACAGTGGAGTGGAAGATTTTTCTTGTCGCATTTATGTAAAATGATTATCACACGATCCAATTGAAAGAGCCAGCTCTCAAGGTCAACCTGATTTTGCTAAAGTAGACTTAATTTTCCCTAGAAAAAAGCTGACTTGGTCTTTTGCATTAGCTGAGCATGTCCCCATGGCAACCGCGTCCATTCCGAGCGCCATCCTTGGGAGGCTGGGAGGCAGACACAGAGCGATGGAACGGCCCTGAGGTTGTCGCCTCCGTGATATGCGCACTGGGGTTCTCAGTGAGGCTTTCCGAAGCTTTCTGGGCTCGACGTCAAAGGACTGTGGTTGTTTCCCATGTCCCTTTGTTCAGTGCTCGGAGGATTTTTTGGTCCCACCCTGACCCCAGTCCAGTCAGAGTGGGTGTGTCTGACTCTCTGTGGTAAAGGAGATGACAATCGTGAAGAGAGGTAAATTCTCAAGGTGTGTGTGTGTGGCGGGGAGGGGGATGCCATTTCAAGCTAAAGGAAAGAGAGTCTGTGCAAAGTAAGGATCAAAAAAAATGATCCCGTGGTAAGTATTCCTTCTCACCGCCCACCTAAAATTCTTGCACACCCCAGGACACGCAGACTGCTGGCTGTGACGGCTCTGCCGTGGATCCTACGAGTGTCTGAGAGCACACTGCTCAAACAGCGAGAAAGTGGCCAGTCCTGTGTCCCCGGGACCGGCCTCCACGCACAGGTCCTCTGGGTGTGCAGGGACCTGATCCCCAAGGGAAGTGCAGGAGTCCTTCTGTACGGATGTGGCATCATGCATTTACAGGTACAGTTATTGAAGCGTGACTTTCAGCAATAAGCAATGAGCCATAATTTCTTTTCTGACTTACAAAATGGAAGCTTTTATTTTTTGAATGTATATCAAATTAGAAAAAAAAGTTTTTCAGCTGATACTTTTTTAAATCTTTTTAAAAACTACGTCAAGAGTTCAAATGATGGGCTGGAGGAAAGACATCAGAAGGACCTAAGGTGTCCACACGGACCCCTGAAGTTTCAGGGCCACTGTGTAAAAGTAGATTGGCCTTGTTCTTACCACTTGAGAGCAAAAAGCACTCATCAAAAACATGGTGAAAAGATACCAAATGTTCAGTCACTGAAAGTCATCGTTTCCATGAAAAAATAAGACAGAAGCTTAAGGGTAAGTGTATTCCTAGTCTCAGGAGCTAGAATCCAGCTTCAAATATACATAGCAGTTTTCAAGCTCTACTGAACCAGGGCCACCCCATTAATTATGGATGACATTAGGGTTTAAACAAATACAAACTGTTTTGCCCTCACCTTTAGACGTTCCTGAAGCAAATGTTTTATTCCCAGTGAGAATCGTTTTGCAGAGCTCAGGTCTTGGAACTATTAGAAAAACTGCCTTGCTGGGAGGCCATCCAAAAATATAATGGTGGCTTGCTGACACCTGGCTTTTACTGGGCTGTTATTTACCGGAGGGGGCAGGGGAAGGACTCGATGTTACTGAGGAGGACTCGACAGCAGGAAGAGTGATGGGGGGAAACTGTCACCCCCAGGCCAAAGACTGCACTCATCCTGACGTCTCCCCTAATCTGGGCCCTCAGCAACCATCACCAATGGGTGAAGTTTCACGAAACTTCTCCATTCTGCTCGAACATAACTTAAGAATTTGCTAATGCCAACGCGAGGGCTTGTCATAGTTACAGTGACTGTGCTGAAAAACAAACAACAAGCCAACAAGAGTTTGCTAAAACACAGAACTCCAGTTAGCCACAAGCCGTTGTTGGCAGAGACCGACCTGCATCTCAGTTATAGCTTATCGAAGTTAAGAGGGCTGTCTTCTGGGTAACCGTGGGCTTAGATGAGTTCGTCCTGCCTGATCTGTTCTATTCCCTCTTGTAGTCACATTATTTTGAAGGCTTTCCTAGCGACCTTCCTCGCTGGACTGGCACGTGGCGTGTAGTCAGTGAGACTCAGGTCTATATTCTCTACAACCCAGTGTCCCTTGTCTACGGGCTAACCGTCCAGCGTGCTTCTGTGATAGCAGACAAGCTGGCGTCCAGTGGGAAGGGAGGCATTTTGTCTGTTTTTCAGCTATAGTTCACGTGGCAAGCCACAAGATCAGAAGCTCTGTCTGTGGATATAGGTTGATTCAACTGAAGTGGCTTTCGGTTTCACACCTTGTCACCCACTTCGGGTCTTCTCCATCTGGCTCACAAATCTCTCTTGATCATCTCTAGACTGGGAGCGTGGTTTAATGACAAGTGAAATCGCTCCGTTGTGTCCGACTCTTTGCAGCCCTGTGGACTGTAGCCTACCAGGCTCTTCCATCCGTGGGATTTTCCAGGCAAGAGTATTGGAGTGGGTTGCCGTTTCCTTTTCCAGGGGCTCTTCCCAAGGTCTTCCCAGAGCCTTCTGAGGTCTCCCACACTGTAGGCAGACACTTTACCACCTGAGCCATCAGGAAGGCTGGTTTAATGAAAAGGAGTACTGAATTCAAAATCCAAAGCCCTGGATTCAAATCCAGTGTTTGTCTTTCAAACAAATGTCTATAGTTTGGGGTTGACATAAATATCCTGTTATATTTAAAACAGATAACCAGCAAGGACCTCCTGATAGCACAAGGAATTAACCCAACTGGGAAATGAATCTGAGAGAATAGACACATGCACAGATATAACTGAATTATTCTGCTGCACGTGTGAGAATTATTCTGCTGCATACATCACCTGTAGCCCAATGTAAATTGTAAAAAATAAACGTCCACTGAGAGCTTGCATTGTTTTAGACGCTGAACTTCAGCCTTCACATTTATTATCTCATTTAACCTCACAACAGTCCTAAGACGGATTCACAAGCTGTCCATATTGATCACAACGGAAAGAGTCTAAGTTGAGTGTCATACGGAGGAAGGACAGCAGCTGCGGTCCGAGCCTCCTCCTACCCAGGTCGGAGCACCAGATTGCCCCCTTGCCACCTGTGCGACCTTGGACAAATTAAGCAACTTCTCTGACCCCTGATCTTCCCATCTGAGTTTCAAAGTTCTCATGGGAAAAAGTGAGTGTGAGAATGACAACCTCGGGGTGTTATTGTGTTTGTCCAGAGAGAGGTGAAATTTCTTTGTGAGCATCCCTGGCCTGTGAGAAGGCTGTTTGTTGTTTCTGTCAGAGGAAGGAGCATTCAGTTCAGGAGCGGGAACCTGGTGGGAGATGAGAAAGCCGCTGAGGCTGGAGGAAGGCTGCCCGTTTCACTCCAGGTTCCAAGCTGCAAGTCAGTCGCAAATACGCCACGCTCAGTGCGGTCAGAATGAGTGAGGGAGTGAGTGAAAGTTGCTCAGTCGTGTCTGACTCTCTGCCACCCCATGGGCTATAGCCCGCCGGGCTCCTCCGTCCCTGGGCTTCTCCAGGCAGGACTGCTGGAGTGGGCTGCCGTGGTGACCATCTGGGCTGGGGGGGCACCTCTTCTCCTGGTTTTCATACACAAGTGTACTTTATCCTGTGGGTCCTCAGAAATGCTAGGCATGATATGATGGGGACTTATACATTAAAGAGCTTTCACAACAAACTTGAGGAGGGTGGTTCTAAAAACGTCCATCAATGCAGTTCTGTGAAAAGCCAATGCACTGTGGCCCAGGTAGAGAGCCCTCTGATGGTGTGACTTGATTTGTGGGGGATCTAAAAGTGCAGATTTCCCAGCATCTCAGGGGAGTGGATAACGGGGGTCCTTGCTGTTCCTCTTCACCTGGTGGGTGAGAACTTGGGGGCAGAGGCGAACCTTGACCACTGAACCCAGAGCCAGAAAACAGAGGGTTTAGAGATGTTGACAGAGCTCCCTGCCCGACCCACAGCTGCCAAGATGATCTGCCGAAACAGCGGGACTGCATTCCCCAGGGGCCGGCTTGAGCTCAGTGACACCAGCCGATGTCAGGCACGAAAGGAGGCCGAGAATAAACACAGATGAGGCTCGCATCTGTGACAGTATAAGCTGCCACTATTCTCTAGAATCTTCTATAATCTTTGGGCTAGTTGGGCTCCCTGGCTAACTGTTCATTCAATGCTTCTACCAATGCTTACTGGGTTCACTTTGTCCTAGGAACCATGCAAAGCGCTTGCTTGTGGATAATCCTGAACCTCATGGAGTTCCTCTTGAAAACAAGCTGGATAGAGTGAGTCATTATATGACACCAGGAAAGCTAGCATGCCAGGAGCAGACGGCTCAGAACACTCTAGCAGGGCAAAATCCCTGAAGATGAGACTCAACGATGAGTAGGCATTCACCAAGCAAGGACAGTGATGGACAGTGTGGAGGGGAATGTGGAAGGCAGAGGCTATGGAGAAGGCGATATGCTTGAGGAGGTGCAAGGATTCTTCCTGACCTGAAAAATGCAGAGATGCGGACAGTGATGGACAGCAAAGGAAGACGAGTGTAAGGAAGGAAGCAGGGAGCTAGACAACTGATACACTGGTATTACCCCTTTGATAAAAAATACCGAAAGTGGATCTGAAATGCCTTACTGAAAGAGAAAACTCTCAGATGATATATACGAATAGCTAAACTCCAGTCATGGCCCACAAAGTCTAAAAATAGGTGAATGCAAAACAAAAACCCGGGAAAATGCAAAGAGGAGGGCAGGACGGCAGGAAGGGAGGAAGAAAGATAAGGAGCAACATACACATGATTTGGTTAAGGTATTTCAAGGCACACGTGAAAAGAAACAGGCATAGCTTTGAAAAATGCAAATGCAACATGAACTCAAATGTCATCGATTTCCCAATTATTCAGGAGTGCTGGCTTCTTTCCTCGCGTCCTGCCAGGTGAAGTAACACACAGCTGGTAGCAACCAGCTTCAAGGCTGCTTAAAGATCAGGTGCCATGTTTTGGATTTCGGTGGTGTCTCTGCTCTGCTGGGCTCTAACTGGGGTCCACAGCTTGGGACATTTCTGTCCAATGTCTACTGATCTGCACACAGAGAGGATAATTGAAGGCAAAGATGAGTGAAGATGCTTTTCAAGGGTACAAAGGAGTCGAAAGGCTTCTTTTATACTCACTGTAGCCACAGGATTTAGACATGTTTGGGAGACTCAAGTAGGGAGACAGGCAGGCCAGTTTGTGGGGCCCTGTGCCTTTCCCTGAGGGATCCTTTGATCACTGGAGGTGTATGCAACTCACTGGCAGCTTTGCAGCCTCGTGGATGCAAGACGGTGCTTATGTGTGAGAGACGGTGCTTGAGTCAAGCGGCGATGATTCACACTGGGAGAGCAGAGGTGATGCTGTGGGAAGTGGAACGTGACGGTGACTCAGGGGAAAGAGGTGAAACTGTAGGCAAGACGTGGGGGGGATCGGGTTGTCACCCCCCCTCCAAGCTCACAGTCCTTGAGTCCAGAACAGTCAACACCTAGAGCCTGACTCCTAGCTTGCTGAGGGGCAGCAGGGCTCAGCATAGTCAAGGCTGTGAGTTGGATTTCCCTAGTGAAGAGGTTGTCTAGTGGGAAAGACAGTGAGTCATCAGGCCAAGCAAGTGATCGATTTCAGAGGCAGATCAGTTTCATTCCATTGGGACATACACCTGGGGCGTACTCTGGTGGGGAAACAGAAACCAGCCAGGAGACCCCAATACTTGGCTTTACATCCAGAATCCAGCACCACGTGGATGGTCTTGCTTCCACCATTGGCTGTCCTGGGGTTACAGGTATAAGACGACGTATCCATGCTGGTCTTTCCATGAGTAAAGCAGAGAATGACTGTGGCGCTATCAAGTTTAAGCTTCGAATCACCAAAGGGTTTCTGGGATGGATATAGAAGAAGAAAATGCCAGGTGAGTGGGCATCTCTGGGGGGCTCAGGAAGGAGGCAGATAAAGCGCCCTGAGCCAAGAACGGAGATGCATGTTGACACTGCCACCCAAGACAGGTGGCTTTGAAGGTGTCCAGAAATGTGTCTCTTTTTCACGCCCTGGCTTTCCATGGCCTTCCAGTGATTTTAGAATTAGTGAGGTGAGCAAGCAAGGTTTCACAGCACTGACTCAAGGACCAAGTTGAAACTCAGGAGACCCTGGGCCTGGGTGCTCTGCTGAGGGCTCAGGTGACTCTGGCACGGCTCAGCAGGAGCTCCATGAAACCCACGGGGTGGGCATAGCTCAGCCTCCTGGTCTCTTCTGACCCCAGGGTCCTCTCAGCTCCTCTCCTGGCCATGGGGTCCACTCACTGGCTGTCCACCGTCCTTCCTGCCTCAGGGACCTGGCAAACTCTAGTCCCTCCCACCTGGATGACTTACCATCTCTTACAGCCCCAGTGGCTGTGAACTCTAGTCTCCTTGCAAGAAGACTGAACTGACTCCGACTTGGGAGGCTTTTCTCAACTTGTATCTCCCTGGATCGAATGGTAATAAGGACTCAACTGGTTGTACTAACAAAGTCACACACAAACACATGTGCTTATGTGTGCCTCTCCCATGAGGCTGGAATCCTCACAGGGAGATACTGATTTTACTGCCAGTTGAATTCCCAGTAGAGCCTAAACCTGCATGTCATGGGCATGAGTGTGTGTGCAAGATCAGTGAGTCGATACTGTTCACGCACTGCTATACTCGGAAGGCTTGGCAGCCTCCTATTATGGGTCCTGGGGCCGTGAAGATCCTCTGGAGGAGGACATGGCAGCCCACTCCAGTATTCTTGCCTGGAGAATCCCATGGACAGAGGAGCCTGGCAGGCTACAGTCACGATGTCTCAGAGAGTCGGACATGATGAGCACACACACATTTTTGAGTTAACATTACCAAAAGGGTGTGTTGGAATTCTAACCCCATGACCTGTGAATGTGAACTTACGAGGACATAGGGTCTTTGCAGATGTAATCAGGTTAAGAGGGGGTCAGCCAGAGAGGCCCTAGTCTAGCAAGGCTGTGCCCTTTTGGGAGGAGAAACGCCACGTGGAGACAGACCCCCCGGGAGAAGGTCACGGGATGATGGAGGCAGACTTTGGCAGGAGGCAGCTGTGAGTGAGGGGCCCTGAGGCTCAGCAGCCACCACCAGCACCTGCAAGAGACGAGGTGGGAGTCCACCCAGACTCTAGTGGGAGGGCGGCTCTTCAGGGCACTTGGATCCGGGGCTTCTGGAGTCTGTGAGAAAAAACATTTCAGCTGCTTTCAGCCACTTGGTGGCACTTCGTTGTAACAGCCCAGGACACTGGTCCAGCTCCCAGTGTGGTTGTTCAGTCACCAAGTCATGTCGGACTCTGTGACCCCGTGGACTGCAGCACTCCAGGCTTCTCTGTCCTCCACAACTGCCAAAGCTTTGCTCAGATTCATGTCCATTGGGTCGGTGATGCCATCCAGCCATCTCATCCTCTGTTGTCCCCTTCTCCTCCCATCTTCAATCTTTCCCAGCATCAGGGTCTTTTCCACTGAATCAGCTTTTCACATCAGGTGGCCAAAGTATTGGAGTTTCAGCTTTAGCATCAGTCCTTCCAATGAATATTCAGGGCTAATTTCCTTTAGGATGGACTGGTTGGATCTCCTTGCAGTCCAAGGGACTCTCAAGAGTCTTCTCCAGCACCACAGTTCAAAAGCATCAATTCTTCAGCACTCAGGTTTCTATATAGTCCAACTCTCACGTCCATACATGAGTACTGGGAAAACCATAGCCTTGACTAGACGGACCTTTGTTGACAAAGTGATGTCTCTGCTTTTGAATATGCTGTCTAGGTTGGTCAAAGCTTCCCTTCCAAAGAGTAAGCGTCTTTTACTTTCATGGCTGCAGTCACCATCTGTGATGATTTTGAAGTCTAAGAAAATGAAATCTGTCACTTGTGGAAAAGTGATTCCACCCTTCCCCTTCTATTTGCCATGAAGTGATGGTGCCAGGTGCCATGGTCAGAGTTTGTTATCCTTAGGGTACCCTTTGTGCATTCTGTTCAACTGATCACTCTGCTTCCTCCAAAGAAAGGCAACTTACACGGACAGCAGTCGTTTTCCTGACTCCTTGCAGACAGAGAGCCCAGAGGAGGGAGAACGGATGGCGGTGCGAAGGCAGCACCTGAGAGAGAACTTGAGAGGGTTTTGACCGGACGTAGAGACTCAGAAGGCACCCTGGGAAGGGGCCTGAAGGTTCCCAGCGCCTGGCCGGCCAGCAAGCACCCTGCAGTGGGGCTGTGCCTCTAGGGTGACACACAGGCCTCTGAGGGCTGGGCTGACTCCACCCTGAAGGCGCTCCTGGACCAGCACGATCATCCCTCATGTCCCCTTGAGTCCCTGCTCTCTCAGCAGCCCAGCCCAGCCCAGGACTCTCTGCGGTGCACGTCTGGCCGCCGGGTCCCAGGCCTCCGGGGGAGCTAGGGCTGGGTGCCCCCGTCTGCTAGACAAGCTTCCTGTAGATGGAGAGTCAGGCTGCAACCCAGCAAAAGAGGAGAAAGCCAAGGACTTCTGAGCTCCAGTGGGGCGGGAAGTGCTCAGCAACAGGAAACAATGATTTTTTAAGTTTTTTTCAGCATAGCTTCTTCTGTGTCTTCTGGGAAATAATATGCCCTGAATATTCATAGGTAAGCTTTCCTCGCGTTGCTGGGCGCTTCTCGCTCTGGAGTGGAGGCTGGTGACTCACCGTTCCTGTTCCGGTCCCTGAGCACTCTTCCCTGAACTCCCGCTTCCAACCCCGTCCACCCAGGGCTCTGTTTGTTGCTGGTGTTGCCGCGTTGTTTCTCATGGACCCTGAAATGCGCTCCCCTCCCCCTGCCCGCCAGACCAGCCCACGGAGCCTGCAGTCCTTGTCCAAGGAGGGGAGTCCCCTGCGTTTCCAAGGGGACCCAGTTGCTTCGGCTTCCTGCGTCTGGTGGCCAGCAGGGTCGTGCCCTCCCTGCCCCCACAACGGTCCCAGCCCCAGGTCCCCAGACCCTGTGATGACATCACCTCACCTGGCAAGAGGGTCTCTGCTGCTGTGTGCAGCTCAGGATGGGGAGAGAGTGCTGGGTTATCTGGCTTCCCAGGTGTCTCAGCGGTAAAGAATGGATCTACGTACATGTGTGGCTGAACTGCTTTGCTCTCCTCCTGGAACTAACACAGCATTATGAACCAACTCAGGGGCTTCGCTGGTGGCTCAGTGGTAAAGAGTCTGCCTGCCATGCAGGAGACCCAGGTTTGACCTCTGGGTGGGGAAGATCTCCTGGAGAAGGAAATGGCAACCCACTCCAGTATTCTTGCCTGGAGAATCCCGTGGACAGAGGAGCCTGGCGGGCTACAGTCTATGGGGTCGCCAAGAGTTAGACACGACTGAGTGACTCAACAGCAACAACTGGGTTATCTGCTTGGGCCCAAGGTGGCCTCAAGGGTCCTTATGAAGAAAGAGGGAGACAAAGACTCAGCATCTCAAGATGCAACGGGAAGGAGGAAACTGCCAGGAGCCTAGGAACACAGCAGTCTCTGGAAGTTAGAAAAGACATGGGAACTTCCTCTTCCCTGGAGCCCTCAGAGGGGGCCAGCCCTGCAGACAGTGAGACACTGTTTGGACTTCCAGCCTTTATGAGGGTGAGCTTTGCTCAGTGTCAAGAAGACAATGTGTACTTGGTAGAGAGGAGGGAAGAATGGAGCTGCAGTTTGCTCAAGGAGGAAATTGCAACTCTTAAGGAGGAGATACATTTCCAAGGTTTCAGCTCTGTATGTTTCATCCCTCGTCATCATCTAGCACCTTCATTGTAGAAGTCCATGTGCCATCTTTCCCCTTCTTACTCCCAGCAATCATTTGAACATGAACTAAAGCATCAGTAGACCTCTCAGAAGAAAAGGATCGTCAAGCAACATTTAGCAACTTGAAGAGATCTTGAAAACACAGCACTGAGTGGAAAAACACAATGGGGTCTGAAGCACAAGATTGTTTGGGTGGCTGAAGATCAGTTTACACTGTGGCTCTTTCAAGGATACATTTGTATCCAAGGACTTTGAATAAACACATAGGAGTGGGCGCCTGGTATGGAAAGGACTGTGGCCCTGATGAAGAGGAGAATGATGAGATGGAATAAAGCAGAAGGGTCCTTGGACAGGCCAGTAACGATGATGTATGTGCCTTGATGCCCTCGACCTTCAGTAGACGGAAACGGAGAGAGAACTAAAGTGAAGAGAATTTTCCGCAGCTCTCCTAACCCAGTCTCTGCTTGAAGCACACGTATCCTGTCGTGTTCAGAACCATCTGGGTGTCAGTCATTCTATAGGAACGAGGAGCTGGAGGGAATCTGACTATCAAAACCCCTCTTTTCTGGAAGAGCAGAGGTTTGCAGGGAGATGTACTGATGGGATGGGATGGATCAGGTTTTCCAAAATGTCCTCAAACTGAGTAAAATATGCACACATATACACATCACCTCAGAACTCTCTGAAAGTGAAAGCATTGGTCACAGTCGTGTCCGACTCTCTGTGACCCTGTGGACCGTTGCCGCCAGGCTCCCCTGTTCATGGGACTCTCCAGGCAAGAATACTGGAGCGGGTGGCCAGTCCCTTCTGCAGGGGATCTTCCCGACCCAGGGATAGAACTAAGGTCTGCTGCATTACAAGCAGATTCTTTATCAACTTAGTGACCAAGGAAGCCCCTCTAAGGGCTAGAAAATATATGAACAAAATGAAACCAGAACCGGGTGAGGGCAAGCATAAAAGCCGATGTGTCAACGTCTGGGCACGAGCGAGAACCTTGACATCATTTGGGGGTTTATGTGGCCTTTGGGGGCCTTGGGCAAGCTCACAAAATCCTGTGGCTGAAGTCAAGCCTCCTGCACGAAACTAGGACAGTTGAAGGAGCTATACATAGCTTCAGAGACATGATGACTGAAAACAAACTGCCTGCCCGCAAGGAAACTGAGAAGATCTCTGTCCATTTCCGAAGGGACAAATCGTCTCCTCTGAGGACTCGGGCTCCTGAGCATGGCCTCACATGGACCTGGAGTTCCGCCGCGCTGCTCGCCACCTGGTGTCGGGGCGCCCCAGCCCCGGGCTCTGCACGGACATCTCCGGTGAAGCCCAATGTATTTAAGGCAAGTCCTGTGAGGGGAGAGTCGTTCCTAACTCTGGACCCTAGGAACATCCACATTTCCATTTGGACACATACTGTGTGCTCAGTCACTCAGTCGTGCCCGACTCTTTGCAACTCCACGGACCATAGCCCACACTAGGCTCCTCTGTCCATAGGATCATCTCTGCAAGAATACTGGAGCGGGTGGCCATTCCCTTCTCCAGGGGATCTTCCTGACCAGGGATCAAACCTGGGTTTCCTTGCGGCTCCTGCATTTACAGGCAAATTCTTTACTGTTGAGCCCCCTGGGAAGCCAGATATTGGACAGGTATTAGCTCACAACAAAAAACTAAATCACTACACCTTACAGACACAAGTTTGTATGAGGGAAAATAAACAGAAGCCATAAGCGACTCTTCTCAATTCACAAAGACTTCACACACCATAAGGATTGGACACACATATAAAATGACCAAGAAAATAGAGTCCAGGGAGGTTAAGAAAGAAGAATTGATAACAGAGAATTCATCAGAGCTGATGAAAAGAAAGAAATCCAAAGGTACACACCGGAAAAGCAGATTTGGATGACATCTTCAAAGGGATAAAAAAACGAGCATCAGCCTAGATTCTGCGTATGAGGAACTGATGTCTCGAGGTCCAGAATGAAATCATAGGACTTTTTAGCAAAACAAAGGTTGAAGAACTCACAGCCCCTGATCCTTCCTCTGTGGTGGGATCGATTTCAGAGAGATCAAGCATCTCAGAGGAGAACCTGAAGAGCCGGAGACCCTGGGGCCTGTGGGAAAGTCCAGCCATCACTGGCTTATGGATCAATAGTTGAAACATCTAGTTTATCGGGATGAAATTAATGCTGTGTGATCATACGGCCAACAATAGCAGGGAAGCCAGATGGGGGTGGGATGAGAGCTTGCTAAGTTCTCTGTCGTGTTTAGGAGAAGAGTTGATCTACTGAATTAACTTTAGACTTATAATTTAATTCAATATGCATACATATATATGTATGCATACATATACATGCAATATGCGTACATATATATATATATACATCTGTAAAATAAATGAGAACAGAAAAATGAAATAGTACAGAAAACAGAGTGACAAAGAGAAAGTACAAAATGAGATGGTGGAAATAAATCTGAATATATTAGTAATCACAAGGAATACATTTGTTTGGTAAAGAGATTTCCAGATGGAATTTTAGAAATCAGATTATGTGCTCTTTGCAAGAGATATACCTAAAGCATAAGAACATAGAAACGCTTAGGTAATTAATTGAAAAATGTATGCAGGGCAAATAATGACCAAAAGAAATCTGACCTAGTAATATTAACATAAGAAAAAACGGCTGAAAGGGAAAACCATTGCAGATGAAGGAGATCATTATATCTTGATTTAAGTTTAAATTGCCTACGAGGGCATAACAATTCTAAATATTTATGGGTGTAATAAAATAGCCACAAAATATAAAAACAAAAATAGAATTACACAGCGATACAAGCAAATTCATTAAGAGGCTTGGATATTAGCCACATAACTTGGTTAGAGATTGACAGGTCAGGCAGCAAATATTTAGTACAGATAGAAAGATTTAAACAACACAATTAACAAGCTGGATTTAATGGGCATGTAATAAAAACTCCACTCAATTGTGTGAGAATACCATTATTTTCATTGCTGCGAGGAACATTTACATAAATATCACGCCCTGGGCCAGGAAACAAATCTAAATGAGTCTCAAAGAATTAAAATAAAAACCAAGCCACATTTTCTGATTATAATGCAGTCAAGTTGTACATCAAAGAGAGGACAATAATTTTGAAAACTGCCAATATTGAGACATTTAAAAACTTCTGATTTATATGTCAAATATCTAAGAAAAATCAGCACAAATAAAAAGAACACAACCAAGTAATCATAAAAATACCACCCATCAAACTATGGAGGGACAGTTCAGGTGAGGCCTACAAGGAAATCGAGAGAAATATACTAGGAGATAAGTTAAGATATTAATGTTAAGCTTTTTATTTAAGATGCTAGAAAAAACTAAGCAACCAAAGACTGGAATGTAGATAGAAGCAGTAATAATAAAGGTAAGAACAGAGAGAAATAAAATAGGAACGATAACACTGAGATGCTCAGTCAAGTCAAAAACCAGTTCTTAGAAAAGACAGCCAAGTAACCTGGTGACATTGATCCCGAATAGTTGGGGGGTCACAAAAACTCACAGGGCTGCAGAGGGCACCACAGGGCAGACTTGAAATGCTTTTAAAAAGTTAAGCAAAGCAGACAGATTCCTAGAAATCTACCACAGTTGGCTTTTTAAAACTGGAGATGATCTGTACTTGAATTAGAAAGCCTGAACAGTCTTACAAGCATTAAACAAATTGAATGAATATTTTAAAATCTTCCTGCAAATAGAATACCAGTCTTCAACTTTACAAGCAAATTCTTCCAAATTTTCAAGGAAAGCTTTGTTTGAACCTAATCTGAACCTTTACAAACTCTTCTTGAAAGTAAGAAATGAAGACCCTGCCCCAAGCATTCTTGATGTCAAAATGAAAGAAGGAAAGATGCAAAATAAAAATGAAAAACAAATCTCGTTCAGGAACAGCGGTGAAATTCCTAGACATTACAGGAATGATACTGGTGATTCCAATCTGAATCCTGAATCAGCTTGGGAGGAGTCGGCTCTCACAGCTACACCTTGAGCTGCCTGGAGGTGGCCTTTCTCATCACCTTGGCGCTTCCCTACCAGAGAGTGTTGGGGGATGTGAAGAGGGCAGGCAGGAGGGGAAGGATCAGCAGCGGCACTGGGGGTGATGAGATTTCCTCCCTGCCATGGGGGCCTGACTCTGTCCACGGTTCCCTGCATCTTTGCTAAGAACCAGTTGGCATCGTGTCAGCTTGCATGTTGTGCTTCCGTGTGCATGCCCAGTTGTGTCTGACTCTTTGGCCCGTAACCCACCAGGCTCCTCTGTCCATGAAATTTTCCAGGCAGGAACACTGCAGTGGGCTGCCATGCCCTCCTCCAGGGAATCTTCCCAACCCAGGGATTGAATCCATGTCCCTTGTGTCTCCTGCATTGGCAGGCAGGTTCTTTACCACTGAGCCACCTGCGAAGCCCTTGGGGTTGGTTTGCCTTGGTCCTAATCAGGAGCAAAACAGCCTCTAAGAAGTCCTTGTCTTCTTAGAGCGTCCAGCCTCCTTAGGAAGACAGATTTCAAGGCAACCACCACACGCATAAGTATGGGTGCAAACCGTGGCGAGAAGGATGATCTTGCAGGTCCTCATGGTTCTAGAAAAGTGTGCAAGGGAGCCTGGCTCTGCTGGTGGGTTAGTGAAGCCCATGGGGAAGGAATAAAATTTAGCCTGAGACAAAAAGATGGATGAAGAGTTAGCCTGTTGAGGAAAGGAGGAGAGGACGCCCTCTTGATCCCCTCGGGAGGGCGCGGTGTCCTGTGAAGCCGGAGTCCAGAGCAGGGGTGCATGTCCGCAGGCAGTCCTGCTTCCTGAGGGCCAGTTAGTGCTGGCGAAACACGATGCTCTTGCTTTCTGTGCTACAGCAGCATCTTTCCAGGGAAGGGAGTGACATCCCTCGGTGAAGAAGGGAGCCATTCATTTCTCTACTTTGGTCACACATAGCTTTTTTTTTTGTTTGAGAAGAGAATTTTTGTTTCTTAAAGTACAGTACGTTTTAGATTTTACCAATAATTGAAAAAAGGAGATAGATCATGCTAAAGTTCTTTGTTGCTGTTTAGTCACTAAGTCGTGTCCAGCTCCTCAAGACCCCATGAACCGTGGTCCTCCAGACTCCCCTATTCATGAGTAGCTCCAGGCAAGAATACTGTAGTGGGTTGCTGTTTGCTTCTCCAGGGATTAAATGTGGGTCTCCTGCTTTGGCAGGCGGGTTCTTCACCCACCGAGCCATCAAGGAGAGCTTTCTGCTAAGATTCAGTTGACCAGTTAACCAGTGTGTCCCTATTTCTCCGAACTGGAGAGTCTTTGCCTCCCTGGAGGCTACTCACACCATGGTCAGTGACATCCTTTGGGAGGCAAGGTGTCCTTGTCCCTTTCTTCAGCAGTGGTCCCACCCTGAGCCTGTCATTCTGCCTCTTAGGTATTTCTATGAGGATTGCCTTTTGGGAGGGATCATGAGCACTTTGCAAATGAGGTGGGGCCTGAATCGCGTCTGTATTCTAAAGGGACAAAGAAGGAAAAGAAAAAAAATAAGGCATCGACTATTTTGTAACTTAGATTTTTTTTCCTTTCCTCAAATCTTTGAGGCTCCAGGCCAAACAATAGTAGGGAAAAAGGAAAAGGGAAGAAGATGGCCACGTATGTTCAAGATTCTGTAGCTAAATTGTTCATCATTTGTTTATCCTTGCCAGTTCTATTAATCTTCGGAAGAGTAGCCACATGAAGCATTTTAATGCATTAAAATTACGCAGAGAAATGTGAGTAAAGTTCCAAGAATGTGCATGTAAAATACACATCTAAATTATAATTTAAGGGTCTTTCCAAGAACATTAGCTTAATAAACAGGAAGGGAATGGGAATTTTTGCAATGCTAACTATGACACTACTTTCTGTTTCCAAATCTTACCAGATGCCGGAAGAGATGTTACAGGTATTCATTTGGAAGAGAAATAATCTTTAACATGCATCGCATGAGAAGACAGGAAAGTTAAAGAAAGACACAGTTCGTGGTTGAGAAATGGGTGTTTCAGAATATCGTAAATATCAACGAGTGCTTCTGTAGCAATGGAAAGAAAACATATTCATTCAAAGGTAACAAAGACCATCACAGCCCCGGTCCAGGAAATGGGTTGGAATAAATCCATGCATCGTTTCAAAACTAGAATATGGAGAGGCTTGGTTCTGACCAAGATTGCCCCAGTGACTGTTCCATTAAGGAAGAGGGTACTATCATCGGAGTACAGGCACACTCAGTCACCTCTGAAGTGTTTGTTCTCAAGTGTTCCCCTGGCACAAACCCACCTCAGGTTGGTGTTGCGGAATACAGAAGTCAGGCGGGAGCTCAGGAATGTGAGTGAGGTCACAGCTCTGCAGCCTCTGGATGCGCTGTAAGAACTGACACAGAATCAGTCACAGCTCGGCAATCGAGCAGTGGGGTCCAGGCTGCAGTAAGGGAACCCCCTGCCTGAAGCTTGTAAAGTTTGACTCCATGGAGCAAGACATCGGCAGCGAACATATCATTATGCCAACCTCACAAGTGCTGTTCTCCCTTAAAGGTAGTAGACCACGCCGGGCCGGGCTTTGGACAGGTGGGAAGAGATCGACTCGGCACTTGATCCAGTGTCCACAGCCAAGCAGAAGGGCTAGCTAGCAAGGAGGGCACAGCCAGTGGCGTGCTTTGCCCCCATGGGCAGTTCGTGAGATGCCTTCATAACCTCAGAGGTTCACTTTACTGGGGGATTGAGGAAAAATGAGGTTCAGGCTCTCATTGCCTCTCCGTTTCTAATTATTTGAGACTCTGAGATCCGGACTCACTGCAGAATGAATTGGGGGTGCCTCCCTCCGTGCCCACAAAGTAGCTGTCATTGACCCTGAGCTAAGAAGTAGCCAGTGGTGGTTTATTGTATTTCCTTCTCATGCAGGGCTTTCCCTTCCTTTCTCTCCCTCCTTCCTTCTCTCCTCCTTTTCTCCTTTCCTCCTCCTCTTTGCTTCTCCCTTCTCTATGTCCCCATGTCCCCCGCCTCCCCCACCCCCGACACAGTCTCCATTCATTCCAGCATCACACACTGGAGGAGCAGAAAGAGATCAGAACTGTTGTCACTTCACCGTGCCCCCAGCCAGGGTCAAAGAGTGTTCTGGATGCCCCGGTCCTGTCTCCCATCCTTGGCGAGGCAGGGACAGAGTACGTCATCCCGAGAGGGCGCCTCGGGGGACAGGATTTCTTAATTTCACCAGGAGGGTGAGTTTCTAGCATGGGAGGCCCCAAGGCAGACTTCCTTTATATTTGTTCCTCTTTTGTGTTACTAAGTTTTCATTTCAAATAAGAATAACAATTGTTTATTCTTATCCTTTGCATAATAGTTCCTTTAGCAAGAGAGTAGCAGCATTGTTACTAATAACTTCCTTCTGAAGGCAGCTTAAGGCTTTGTGTTTCCTTTTGTGTTTTTTTACAGTTCCCTTCGACCTCACCTTATTCGCCACTGAGAAGGTGTCGTGAAATGAAACAAACCTCATTTGAAGCAACGCTTCTCTACATGATTAGTCCTCCATCTCAATACAGTTAGGTTCATATAACTGCACTTCATTTTTACTTTTAGGTATTGCTTTGTAAAATTATGTATAATTCCATGCAACATTTACATTGTTCCTAAATCAAGTCTACAAAATATATTACAGGCAAAGTTTAGCTCCAGTCCTCTCAACTTTATTCCATCTTCCCTCTCCATTTATAGATAGCCTTTTAAGAAGATATTGGCTTATTTGTCCATTTTTGCATATGTACACACATATACAAACACACATATATACGTATATACTTAACGTATTTTGTTTCCATTTTTTATCAGCATGCAACAAATTGCCAGAAAACTAAATGACGTAAACATAACCACACGCATTTTCTCTCTCTGTTTTTGTTCAGAAAGTCTGTGGACCAGCTGAAGGGCTCAGCTGGATAATCTGGGTTCAGAGTCTCTCCTGGGGTTCCACTCAGATGCTGCCTGGAGCTGGAGCAGGAAATGGTGTCTCTGGGAGCAGCTGGGATTCTTTCCACGAAAACCTCAGGGCTGCTCAGTGCAGAGTCACTTAATGGGCCAGGTTAGGCTTCCTTAAGCATGGCAGCTGGCAAAGACAAGGGGCAAGACCCCAAAGCCCGCTTGAACAACACTAGTGTAAATAGTAATAGCACAAACCTGACCAACAACAACTGTGCAGAAGAAACATCACATACGCTTAAACCCGCTGGTTCATGGTGATAAAAGCACTTTCACAAAGAACTCATTGGCCTTTCTCCCTTGTTTAAAAGATGCTGGAGAAACAACAAGCTGTTTGGAAAACCAGTAGATAAAGGGAAAGACTCAAACTTTTATCCTACCTTTCCTAAATAAACAGTGTCATCAGAGTTGGGAGGGGGTGTGATTTCCTTTTATGAAACAGCAGCAGGGGACCCTCGGCCAGAGACCTCGGCTCCCTTGCAGAGTCATCTGCTAACAGCTCATGGAGCGTATGACCCACGTGGTCTTTAAAGAGCCCCTTGGGTGAATGATCCTTGGGTCCTTTCTGTTTCCAGCACCCTCCTACTCCCCATCAAGCTCTTGCCATTGGTACTACCCCGGGAAATAAAGACGCAGAGAGAGCTAATTATTAGAAGAGGAACAGGAGGACTGAGGCTTTCCTCTGCAGCCCCGTGGACATCGTTGAAGCCGATTCTGCCCAAGCACCTGGTGGCGCTTTGCCCCGCGCCTTCCTTACCCGACATGGAGGGAGGAGAAGCCTGCTCTTCTGTCTCTTCGAGAGGACAGTGGGGGTTTCTGTGCTCACACAACCTGTCCCGGTGTTCCTGTGTTAGGTCTGATGCCACCGCTCAGCACTCAGATGGTGCCAGGGGAGGCCTGCCCGCACAGACACCCGCCTCCAGCAGGTCCATCCTGGCAACACCCAGGTGGTACTCCACCTCAGGTCTCATAAACAGTCACGAGCTGCAGCTCCCTTTGCAATGGGGGACTTGTGATGCTGACACGAAATTGGTTCACCTTTTTGGAGCCCGGGCCACGCTGACCTTACCCCGTGTCTCTGCACTTTTGGGTCAGAGGAAGACTTGGTCCCCACGTGCTGAGTGGAGCAGAAGCTTGTGACCGCTTGCCCGTCTGTGCCGAGGCTGGGACAGAGCAGGCAAGAGTGACTGATTATCAGAAAGAAACACATGTGGGGAAGAAAGCTCCAGAGGAATGGGTGTTTCAGCGCACAGGCTGGGAAAGAAGCAGATGCCAGCTTCGCTGTCCACTCAGGGCTGAGCTGCCATCAGCGAACACATTTCAGCCCCAGATGGTCTGGGTGTAAAGCAAGCCATTTAATCCTTTAGTCCCGTAGGCCTCTAAACAGAAGGGTGGAAAAGTTTGCTGGTCCGGAAACTTACCTGTAGCAGCCTCTGTTCATATGTTGTAATGGCTGATGGGAGGAGTCCTGGAAAATTGGTGGATGATTTTATACCACTTCTCCGATGATTAACTGGGACCCACGTCTGGGTTTGGTTGGTTTGGAAACAGCATCATTTTCTTTCTTGCGTGCGGGTGTGCTCGGCCAACCAGTCGTGTCCGACTCTTTGCAACCCAATGCCTCGTAGCCCGCCAGGCTCCTCTGTTCATGGGGTTCTCCAGGCAAGGATACTGGGGCGGGTTGCCATGCCATCTTCCAGGGGATCTTCCCCACCCAGGGATCGAACCTGTGTCTCTTGCGTCTCCTGCATTGGCAGGTGGGTTCTTTACCACTAGCGCCACCTGGGATGCCCTATCTTGTTTTTTATCATCATGTAATAATCACATGAAGAAACATGAAGAAAGATCAATGAGCTATACACTGTGTCTGTAAGGTGAGGTGATAGAATCCTGAATGCAAAGCAGGGGTTTTAAAGAAGGAACAAGTTTTGTGTCCGTTCTGTTCATTGTTATTGCCATGATGAGATATCCTTTTAAAATAAATCATATGTATTCAGTCATTTCTGGAAGGCCTGCCATTAAAAAGAGGAGCATTTATTACTTTCAAATATAGGTAATTCTCTTCTGTTTTTGAGATCTTACACTATTTGCTTCCCATTGCAGCTCAACCAAAGATGAATGGGAGAACTAAGATAAAATAACATCTCAGATACTATACTTCACCCCTCATCACAAAAGGCAAATCGGATTTTTCACAGCGTGCATTTCTGCTGCAACACAACGCGGCTTGCCTTTGACAAGATGAGGAAACACCCCTAATGCACCAGCACACACCAGCACACCTTTGGCAATGCATTCATGTAATGCTGGCTTTTAATGTTTGTGGCTAAAATCAAGTTGATATTTCCTCCCAAACCTAGTGCTTCGTGTCATCAGCTTTATGAGGCAACTGACGTCAACCCTCAGCTGATTAATAGCCTGTGATTAAAAATAAATTGTTTTTGAATGGCAGACCATGATCATAACATCGAAAATATCCCCAGAAACCAGAAGCAGAAGCAGCCGTGCCCATGTCTGCTTGCGTCTGTGATGAGACATTCCTTCGTCACCCTTCCCGGGCTGTACAGACTTCTAGAAAACACCATTTCTGTGAAATCTAGGTTGTCAGCATGCAAAGAAAGTTGGCAGAACACAGGGCTCCGTTGCTAAGTGATCCCCAGCAAATAAGATACGTGTACATCATGGCATTTGATGACACCTTCAGGAGAGCCGAGATTCCAGCCTGATGGGAAACACAGAGTTTCCGAGAGATGGGCGAGAGGGTAGGGGGTCTGTCCTGCCGAGCCGAGAACCCCAAGCCTGAGGTCGCCTCAGTCTCAGCTGGGAAAGGAAGTCAAGATCTGTTTAATATTCGGTCTCGGCTCTTCCTTCCCGTGTGTACTCTCGCCTGACCTTTGCAAGGGGCAGAGCGGTGGTGCTGCTATTTCCTTTATCACTCGTCAGAAGGCAAGTTCGGTGATAGCTACGTGCCCAGGTGAGCTACAGCTCCTGAGTGAAGAGAAAAGGAGAGGCATTTATTGACTACCACTGCATGCACTGCGGGGGCAGGGGGTGGTTTTCAGGACCAAGTTCCGCTCAGCTAGACTGGTCTAGGCTCCTGTTTCCCAGGTGAGGTCCAGAGGCTCGGGGTGAATGGCCCCAGGTCCCGAGAGGGACGACCCACAGGGACCTGCGTCCAGCCTTTGAACCTTGGCTGGGCATCCCTCAGTACGTGGCCATATCTCTGGGAATACAACAAGTGATAAACACAGAACCTGATCTTTGAGAATCGTAGACCCTTGATTTATGAGCTCTTTAATTTCAGCCAGAGTTCCCCTTGATGACCCAGCAAAGACCCCTTCCAAATGAAGCCGAACGCAGATGAGCGATTGGGTTGCAGGATCCCCGGCTAGCTTGGCGGGACTCCCCCCGTCACTCCCCTCAGAGGAGACTCCCCCCGCCGCCTCTCCTCTGGTTGTGGGTATTTTCTCCTAACTTTAACTGAATCCATCAGATTTTCTGGGCCAGTTGCTCTCAATTAGAATCGACATCTTCACCCAGGTAGCCCCAGCACTTCAAGCTGTGCCCATGTTAACAACTCACTCTTTCTGTGCCTGGGGATTACCTGATATTCTTAGATGCGTCCGCTGCTGTATACATGACTTGCACACGACTGGAAGATGCTGAGCAGAATGGTCAGCCATGAGGAAACTTGGTAAAAACCATCAGAGCTCTGCAACACTGAGAGGAGAAAACCTTTCAGAACAGGGTGTCCTTCTGAAATTGAGACATTTTTCTAGCAAACAGCATGAGTCTGACAGTTGAAAATTGCCCAGCGTGGATGTTCAACAGGCATTTCATTTCCGTGGGGACTCCTTTATCAGATGTGCGTCATTGAAAGCCTCCTCTATTTCTTAATTCTCCACGATCAACACTCTGAAAATTGTGTTGTTAACGCGTAGGAAAGTCCCCAGTGTGAGGATTTTGGAGCCTGGATCTGTTTAACTCAGGGGCCTTGAATTAGGAGCTCATTGTCTGGAGGTACTTAGCCCTAGCGGGACTGGAAACCCGGCTGCTAACCATAAGCTATAAAACAGGGTAAGTGGTCATCACTTCAACTTTAAGTTTCTTTACCTATAATACGTGGGAAATAAGACTACTACTTCTCAGGATTGGTATAAGACGTATATTAGTTAATATGTGTGAAGTGCTTAGCACAATTAATATATTATCATTTCTTCATCTGTAAAAACTAGGATAATAAAAATATAATACCTACCTGTAGGGTTATTGTGAGAGTTAAATGCTATTTATAGGAAAGTGCCTAGAAAATGATCAGTAACAAATCTGTGCACAAACATTTGAGAATAAATAGATGATCTGGGAACACTAGCAGTGAAAATCGTTCAGTCTCGTGTCCGACTCTTTGTGACCCCATGGACTGTCCATGGAATTCTCCAGGCCAGAATACTGGAGTGGGTAGCCTTTCTCTTTTCCAGGGGATCTTCCCAACCCAGGGATCAAACCCAGGTCTCCCGAATTGCAGGCGGATTCTTTACCAGCTAAGACACAAGGGAAGCCCAAGAATACTGGATTGGGTAGCCTATCCCTTCCCCAGGGGATCGAATTGGGGTCTCCTGCATTGCAGGCAGATTCTTTACCAACTGAGCTATCAGGGAAGCCCAAACTGACCCCAAGTGACAGGAATAAACAAAGCAGACAAATTCTCAAAGGGAGAAATGAGCACAGTTGACAAAGGACTCAGAGAGCTTTGTAGATGAATTCCAGCGACTTTTTAATATCCAGATTACCTAAATACTACTATACACTCCTTCAGAGCATGGGAAAAGAATTCTGGATCCTTTTTGTAATGTTACCATTAACAGTAAACAAGAAAAAAAAAAAAGAGAAACTACAGGTAAATCCCATGAATGATGATACAAAGATACTAGATTAAATATTAGCTTACAAAAAATGTTGAAAAGCACCATATGAAGAAGTAGGTGGATCTAGTTTCAAAACGACTCCATGTTAGCCAACATATCTATATGATTTTTATATGAACATTGTGAAGGAAACAAATTCCAAACTTAAATTCATTGAAGCTGAAAAGGCAGGTGTTAAAATTTAACATCTGGAAATTCCCTGGAAGTGCAATGAGTAAGACTCTGTGCTTCCACTGCAGGGAGCACAGGTTCAATCCCTGGCTGGGGACCTAACATCTCCTATGCCGTGTGGTGTAGGCATCTATTTGTGATTTAACAAAATGTAAGATAGCAAAAACTAGATAATAGTTTTATATGAATAGTTCTATGTGTCAGCCCAAATCCAACAAAGTACCACGCTTAGAAGGCAAACGTGAGGCTCACTCTTATTAACATCAGCCCCCTTCAATGATGCTTACTGTCGTCAGCACTTGTAACTTTATTTTGGAAAAACCAAGGCATTGTTAGTTAAGAGGAAAGAAGATGAGAGGTAAATGTAGCAAAGAGAGGGCAAAAGCAAGTAAATTCATGAACAGATTCAATATATACATCATCTAATAAGTGATAAAAGCAATATTTATAATCATTGGGACAAAATGGTTTGGTTATTTAATAAATGGTGTTGGAACAATTGAATAGCCATCTGCAGGAAAAAATAATGAAGTGAGATTCCCTTCCTCATTGCCAACAATAAAATAACTTTCAGCTGGATTAGATATTTGTTAAAAACAACAACAAACATACAAGCAATACAAGTTCACATGAAGGCTGCTCTCACAAGGATTTGGGGAAGAGAACATTTTTCTAAGCCTGCCAAAAACTCAGGTAATTCAAAGAAAGTGCTGATCAATTTATTACAGTGTACTTTTTAGGAGATTTCATTAATAAAAATACAAGACATAGAGTCACGACATATTCAGAAAAAAAAAATTTATAACACAAATTCCAGTGCTATAAATTGAAAACATCAGACTAGTTAATTTCTAAAATTCCTTCCAGCTCTAAATTTCCATTAACTTAATTTAATAGAATTCACATTTATTGAGCCGTACACACCAGACTTGCCCAGTACATAAAACAAAACATTTGGGTTGAGTTCCTAACCCCTAGAAAAATCTAGAATGTGGCTGAGGTAGCAAGTGCATGAGATACTTAGAAGACTTGGAAAGAATGAGTATCAGGAAATCTGGGAAGATGGTGTTGCTGATGCCACATAGTTTTGGACTTTTCCGAATGTCTATATAAAACAGCAATTAGATGATCAAAAAAATCAGTCAACAACATTTATTTGTTGGTGATTTTCAGTCACTAAGTCCTGTCTTACTCTTTGCAGTCCCACAGACTGCAGCACGCCAGGCTCCTCTGTCCTCCACTATCTCCTGGAGTTTGCTCAAATTCATGAATTCATGTCCATTGAGTCGGTGATGCCATCCAACCATCTCATCCTGCGTCTCCCCCTTCTCCTCCTGCCGTCAATTTTTCCCAGCATGAGGGTGTTTTCCAACAAGTCAGCTCTTCGCATCAGGTGGGCAGAGTATTGGAGCTTCAGCTTCAGCATCAGTCCTTCCAATGAATATTCAGGGTTGATTTCCTGAATGCTCTATACAGCAAAAATTAAAAGTTACCATGAAATATAATTTATGTTGATTCCTATATTCATTTGGCAAATATATAAAGAGCCTTTTGAATGTGCCAGGCACTGGCTCAACTCTGCATATTGTCCCTGAGAGAAGCCAAGGGGAGCCGGGTGCGGCAGGAGACTCAAGTCTGGGGAATTTCAGAAACCTGAAATCCCAGCCTGTTACATGATTTTCTGAATCTTGCTCAATTTGAAAATAGAAGTAAAACACTCAAAGACACTTATTCCTGAAGCAAAGACCTGAAAATAAGCATTGCCATTTGCAGGCTTAATATTAAAGAAACCCATTCTGCACACACCCACCTGTGGTGCTGTGAACAGAGGAGGTGCCCTGTTACAATCTCGTGCCCCAAGGGCTACCGACTGGTCAAATCTCCAATTAAAATGCAGCTGAAGATACAAAACGGCCAAAAGTTCAGCCAGAATGTTTCCTAACAGCATTGACCAAAACGACAACCTTGCAGATGAGCCTTGAATCAGGGCTAGACACCTTAAGCTTGCCTTTCAAATTAGAAACCAAAGTGACTGGGTGTGCTTTTACGATAAACAATAAAGGTAAAATCTCCGAGAGGTTCCAGCTTGTATCCAGGATATAAGACAAAGGAGTGTCTTTGAGAACAGAAATATTAAAGGATCTGTCACCTTTGGCAAAGGATGTGGTCATTGGGAAGACATCTTTTATTTAGAAACACTCGAGCTCTTTGTTTGAAGCTATTTTATGTTGCATTTGTGTGTGAGAAAGGAAAGTTTCTAAGCAACCGTATTTTACACTGACTCTCTAATCCCAGTAAAATCAGAGTGCTTTTTCCCTTCTTTTTTCTAGAAAAAGACTACTTCTCTATTTTTTATATAGTGAATCCTTCAGATATGTGCTGCTTGGTTATCAGAATTGTTTGAAAATTGATAAATTTTTGACATTGAAGTTTCCAAGTGAGAGAAAAGATAAAGCCAGAGATAGACAGAAACTGGATTGTTTCTCCCCTGACTGCAAATAAAATACCTACAGCTTATTCTCATGTAATCCCTTATCCTTGCCAATAAATAGAAAAATCAGATGAGTGTTCTTTTCCACCCAACAAACCCAATGATGGACTTAATGATAAACTGAAGAATGCCATCCAGTAGGATTGCCTGTCTGGACTTGAGCAACCATGTGTCACCAGGAGAGAGGATGCCTCAAAACTTGGCAGTCTGGCCAGTTTTTAAAATCATTGCCCCTAGGCTTGTTAAGGAACAAAGCCATTTATCCTACATCTTCCTGGGAAACTAGTTTGATCCCTTGGCCTGGGGAGTTAATGTAGATGACACCCTTTGTGTCGTGATCATATGCTCTTTCCCTGATAGACAGCGACTGGTTGTTCAGTTCATTACCTTATGCTTACAGGGCAACATTGCAGGGCAATAATTATGGGCCAGTAATAAACAATGACTCTTTCTTAGTCCCTCAGAGTTGGGTATAGGGCTTCTGTTGTTGTCCAGGCTCTCAGTCATGTCCGACTCTTTGCCACCCCATGGACTACAGCACGCCAGGCTTCCCTGTCTTTCACCGTCTCCCAGAGTTTTCTCAAACTCATGTCCATTGAGTCGGTGATGCCATCCAACCATCTCATCCTCTGTCTTCCCCTTTTCCTCTTGCCCTCAATCTTTCCTAGCATTAGGGTCTTTTTCTGATGGCTCGGTTCTTTGCACCAGATGGCCAAAATATTTGTTGAGAGAATGTATTTTGTAGTTAAATATGCAGACTGGCAAGACAAATTGGGTTTATACCTTTGATCCACCACTCACTAAGTGTGCTTCTGGATAAGTTAGTTCAGCTCTGTGTCTCTCCATTTCTTTATGAAACTGAGTCCATGACATCTCGCTCATATTGTGATGTAAGTTCTCATTAAATGGCATCTGTTATGGGAGATTCAAGGCTTATTATCACAATTTCTCTACAAAATAATTATTTATATCAATTGAATAGTGTGCTGGGGACTTTTCCCTAGAATCCCTTCACATACACTTATGCTATTCAAGTGGGTCTGAACACAACGTGAGAATCAGTCTTTAATCTGATTAAAATGTTCTCTGGACTACCATTCTTTTGTAGTGTAGTACACATGTGGGATCTTAATTCTCCCAACCAGAGGTTGAACCCAGTCCCCACCCCTGCAGTAGAAGTTTAGGAGTTTTAATCACTGGGCCAGGCAAGTCCTTGGGCCACATATTTTGAGAAAAAAAAATTCACAAGTGAAAGATCTTGGGCCATTTTCTTGACTTAGAGAGCAGAGGATGTGACCAACTCGATGAGGACTTTGTGCCCGGTGCCCTGCAGAATTATTCTGCATTTGGTCTGAAGCCAAAATATCTCTCTTTGCATTTGCACGTCAGAGGGAGACCGGTTTGCTTGTGGAGGGACATGTCCTGATTTGTTTGTCAACATCCTTTTGCAGCTGCCCCCATTTCACTACACTTCTGTCTCAGTGGAAACTTCTCCACCAGGACAGAATACTAAACAGACAACGGCCAGAGGATTTGGGCCTGGGTTCACTGCCAGGTCAACTGGAAGCAGGGCTAGGAGGGAAACCAGAGGCCGGGAGAAAAGTGCCTCTGGACAGCGTGGACCTTGGCACACAGGCAGCCCTGAGGGGACATGTGCCAGCAGGCTCTGAGTGTGCACTGTGCATGTGGGTGCCCCCAGGAGGGAGGGAGGGAGAGACCTTAGTGTTATGCAGGGTCTCCTGCAGAGCACCCAGGCTGGGCGGGTTTCCAGGGATGCTGTGCTTTATCTCTGTGTTCAGCAGCATTTCGAACTTGATGGAGCAAGAGGAGAGGCCCTGCTGAATGCAGAGTGTACACTGAATACCTTCTCCAGTGCAGCAGGACTTGGGGCAGACATCCAGCAACCATCCTCCCCACCCAGGAAGCAGGTGGATGTCAACACGGGGTCTCTGTTTCCTCTGCCTCGGGGTCAGGTCCTGGGAGAACCGTGGACTTTTCCAATTTGCCTGTGGCCCTGAGGAAGCATGCACGGTGTCAAGCCAGTGGCCTGTGTGTAAGCACAGAGTGGAGGTGCTGCCATCTCTAGGGTTTGGAGAGGAGAGAAAGCCTATGCTCTCTGCTCCTCCATGTCCATGCACCCCAGCCCTTGCCCTGTTCATTTGTCCATCAGCCCTCCACCCTCTGCTCCAGTCACACGATCCTCAGGTAGCTGAGTCCTGGATGAGGTCTGGTGCCCAGGCTTCTCAACACAGGTTGAAGCCCAGTAGGTGGTTGTACAGTTGTTTTTGATCAAATTGAAAAGAATGGAAACAAAGTCAGAATTTATCACATTCAGTAAAGACAGGCATCACTTCTTGAAATTTTTGTTCCAGTGCTGTGTGTTTGTGTGTGTGTGTAATGGTAGACTCATAGGCGTACAGTTCTGCAGTATGAAATGCATTTCCTCTCACCAGCCACAGTCTATGACACGACATAGTTAGAGCAGAGACTCCACAGGCCAGGGCTGCTGTGAGGATGTCCCACCGTGCTGGGCACTGCCCATAGTTGAGCTTGGATCACAACTCTTCCCATCACTCTTTAGAAAGTCCCTGATGAAAAACCAGAAGTCGAACTACCATATCCCCAGCAACCACACTCCTAGGCATACACCCAGCAAAGACAGAAACTGGAAATCAGACGAATACACACATCCCTATGCTCACAGTAGCACTGTTTACAGTAGCAAAGACATGGAAGCACCCTAAGTGCCAGTCAACAGAGGAATGCATAAAAGAGATGTGGTATGTATATACCATGGAATATTACTTAGACATAAAGAATGATGAAATAATGCCATTTGCAACAGCACAGATGGACCCAGAGATGATCCTACTGAGAGAAGTGAGCCAGACAAAGACCGGTATCATATGATGTCACTTATATATGGGATCTAAAATATGATAAATATGAATTTATGTACAAAACAGAAATAGATTCAGAAAGAAAATAAACAGGTTGTTACCAAAGAGGGTGGGATAAATTAGGGGATTGGGATTAGCAGATATACGCTACTAGGTATAAAACAGATAAACAATAGGATCTACTCTGTAGTATCTTTCAGTATCCTGTAATAATGTATTACCTTCCCCCAGGCCACAGGTTGCATACATGGAACTCATACCCTGGGGGTGGAGAGCAGGAGAATTTAGCCTAGTGCTTGAACTTGCAAAAAGAGGCCTGGGATGGGGGGAATCAGTGTGTCTCAGTTTCCTCCCCCAAAAGAGCTGAACTTTTATAGTCTCTGAAAACTGGGGACAAGGCAGAGGCTCAGATGATAAAGAATCCACCTGCAATGCAGCAGGCCTGGTGGGTTCAATTCCTGGATCAGGAAGATCACCTTTATAATGGAATGGCTCCCCACTCCAGTATTCTTGTCTAGACAATTCCATTGACAGAGGGATCTGGTGGATTACAGTCCAAGGGGTCGCAAAGAGTCGGACATGACTAAGTGATTAACACACACACACAATAATGTATGATGGAAAAGAATGCACAAAAGAAGGTGTGCATATAACTGAGTCACACTTCTGTGCATCTGAGACTTTGTAACTCAACTACAGTTCAACAAAGGTCTTCAAAAAATGAGAAAGAGAAGGTTTCCTGATATTCTCTTGTTGGTGTAGTCTATAAAAATATCGTAAACATGCTATGCCCAGCCTCCATGTGCTGCAGGTGTGCTAAAGTGCTTCAGTCGTGTCTGACTCTTTGTGACCCATAGACTGTAGCCTGCAGGCTCCTCTGTCCATGGGGTTCTCCAGGCAAGACTACTGGAGTGGGTTGCCATGCCCTCCTCCAGGGCATCTTCCTGATTCAGGGGTTGAACCCACATCTCTTACATCTCCTACGTTGGGAGTAGGTTCTGTACCACCAGCACCACTTGGGAAGCCCTCTGCATGTGGTACCAGTGAGCTGTTTGTGATGATGTGAACAAGGACGCAGTTACCAGAGCATCCGGGCAGGATGTCTTGCCTGCTGCCCAGACTCCAGTCAGAGAAAGCTCTGCAGGAAGTGGCAGTTTCTGGAATTAATGGTTAGCCAGTCAGAGGCTCTGCCCCAAGAACCTGATGCTCTTTGCTGGGGAGTGTTGTATGCATCAGCATGGCTGTGAAGACAATTAAAACATTTCCATGCCTTGTGTTCTGCTTTCAGATTTGTTCCCCACCTCCCGGGGCTCTCCTCCGAGCCAGGCTTGCTTTCCCTGCAGGCTCCATGGTCCAGTCTTCTCTGCGACTACTTGTTCTTAATTCTGTATCTCAACAGATCTCCAGCCCCACATCCGGCAGAGGGAAATGAAGCTTTTAAAACTTGCTGTGGATTCAGAGAGCTCCTCCCTTGGGTGATGTCTCTGGTCTCAGCAATTGTAATTTTTTTTTTATCTAAGACATTTTTATGTGAATAAAATAATCTTAGTTTCTTAAACGAGACAATTAAACTCCATTTTACCTTGTTTCCCCAGGGTGGTGAGGTCTTAAACTGAGAAAACATCTTTGTTTGAGCCGCGGATGGGAGCTCTGCTTTTATTCTCTTTATTGACTGACATCTATGCTCTGAATGCTTCCTGTCTGCACCTCGAAGACCCGATGGGGTGGGGCTGCATGGTGCCCTGCGGGTGTCAATCTGAATGGTTTAAACCCACATGATAACTGGGGACCTGGGCTCCAGGTCCTGTTCTCCTTCCCGGAGGCCCACATCCCAGGGCGGGTGACAACTTAGCCCCTCCAGGGTCAACTCTTGAAACTCCACCCTGGCGACAGCATTTTCCCTTTGTGCCCAGGGCCTTGTGGCTTTCCTTTTCTGGTGGAAGACACTTCTCTGCTGGTGGACACCAGGTGCGGCTGTGGCGTTGTAAGTGTTCCTTCTGAGAAGTCTTGGGAAGAGGGAGTCAGCCCAGCCCCCACCTGGCTGAGAGGCTTGTCTCTTGTGTGGATGGTATAGTGAGAGAGGGGGTGACTGAAGCCTCTAAAGCCAGTCCACAGCTCTCCTGTTCCCTCCATTCCTCTGAGCCAAGATGGACTCATGCCCAGACAGTGGTTCCCTGGGGTTAGGTCCCAGACTGAAGACAGCCCTGAGCACAGCTGAGGTTGACTTTGATGGATGTGACTAGGAGCAAGAAGTGGAACCGTCTGCAGATGGGGGTGTGGTGGTGGTGGTATTTGTTAGTAAGCAGCATACCCCAGACTGTCCTAACCGATACACTTTCTCATCTGCAAGTGTTTCCTGGAGAGTAGCCACAGCTGTGAACTAGGGGCCCACTGTAAATAGTTCTCTTTGGCCCCTCAAATTAGAGGATCCTAGTTCCATTCCCCTTCCACAGTAAATATTCCCCTGTAGGATTTTTTTGACTACAAAGTTGTGCAGGGACTTTTACTGAGAGATTAAAGGGATGTCAGCCCTGGTGGTGGATGGAGAGTGACTGGGACCGGGGCTGGGGTGACTCGAGCTGAGTCTGTACCCACAGTGCAGAAGACATAGGGTTAAGAAGGGACTGCTTTGGGTGGAGCTGGGTGAGCTCAGAGCTCTATGGAAGGGTGTGTGGGTCTCTCAACTCAAAACTCATGCTCCGTGTGCCTTTCTCCATCCCACCACAAGTTTACATTCCACCTACAACAGCGCCGGTGCAATTTTATAGCAACATGTGACAGAGGGGATGGTAAATGAAATCCACCTACACAATGCATAGACATCTTACAACTTCAAAAGCACCAGAGGAGGACTGGGTAGGTGGACCTCGATCATTTTTAAAATCAGATTCCTAACTGAGTTCCTGCATAAACTTTGTGGACAGAGGATGCTTTTCTGTGCATGCATTTTTATGGTGGAATGTATTGATTTTCATAGGGGCATTGAGCATGAACAGCTCATAAAATGCTTGGAAAAGAGGAAGCTTCGTTGTAGTCACTTGAGAAACAAGGATGAAGAGAGTCAAAACACTTTTGATTCACGGGGTGAGGGTCTCTGAGAGGCGTCTTGCCTGAGGAGTGGGTGTCCTTAGCCCTGGACTCACGGCTGTTTCATTCCCACTGAAAGCAAGACCTGAAACGATTAAACTGCTCTCAGAAATGTAGCTGTGCCTGAGAATAAAGCCTGAAGATATTTGTAGAAATCTAGAAGCATCTATCACAGGCGAGGCCCATGATGTCTCTCATTCATTAAAAAACTGTCATTATGTAAAGAACTAGACAAATAGGAACAGGCCCTAAACAGATCTGAAAGTCACACAGAGGATGGAATTAGTAGACAAGCACTTAAAGCAACTGTGGAAACTGTGTTCTTTATGTTCAAGAAATTACAGGACAAAACGAGCATGCCGGTGGCAGAGACGCGGAAGATGCACGTGCCTCAGGTCAAGCTCCTAGTGCATCTGTGTCAGCCCCCGTCTCCCAGCGTCTCTCTCCCCGCCTCCCTCTGGTAACCGTGAATTTGTTTTCTACGTCTGTGACTCTGTTTCTGTTTTGTAAATAAGTTCGCTTGCACCCTGTTTTTAGATTCCACATAGAAGTGATATCATATGGTATTTGTCTTTCTCCTTCTGGCTTACCTCACTTACCATGACAATAGCTAGGGCCATGCATGTCACTGCAAATGAAAAACAGACAAACGAATAAAAAACCCAACCCCTTTCCAAACTCTTAGCAATGAAAACTCTGGTGGCTGAGGAGAAAAATATATTCAGTGAAATTAGTAGCGGACCAGACGTGGCAGACGAAAAGATACTTGAAAAAATTCACACAAGAGAATGTGAAAACATTGCAAACTATCCAAAATGAAACAGAGAGAAAAAAAGATGGACACACACACAAAAATCAAACAGTACCACCAGGGGTCTGTGAGGCAGTTTCAAGCAACCTTGTGTTTTATATAATGGGAGTCCCCAAAGAATAAGAGAGTATTTGAAAAAAAATAACATGCAAAAATGTTCCCAGTTGAATGAAGGCTATAAAATCACGAATGTAAACAGCTTAACCAACCCACCTAAAAAAAAGCATAAAGAAAGCAACATCAGGGCATCAGTTCAGTTCAGTTCAGTTGCTCAGTCATGTCTGACTCTTTGCGACCCCATGAAAGGGAGGCACGCCAGGCCTCCCTGTCCATCACCAACTCCCGGAGTCCACCCAAACCCATGTCCATCGAGTCGGTGATGCCATCCAGCCATCTTATCCTCTGTCATCCCCTTCTCCTCCTGCCCTCAATCTTTCCCAGCATCAGGGTCTTTTCAAATGAGTCAGCTCTTCGCATTAGGTGGCCAAAGTATTGGAATTTCAGCTTTAACAGTACTCAATGAAGAGTACCTCGGTACTGAAGGGATTGTCCTCTTTCTTCCTTGGACACGGAGGTTTTATTCCACAAGGAGGCCTTCCACTCGCTTCCCCTCACCTGGAAATGTTCACTCTTCATTTCATGGGTAGTTTCTTCATTCTTTCCATCTCAGCTTCAAGGCCACCTCATGTCGGGCGTTTCCCACTGTTTCCTTCCATCACAGCACTGTTCCTTTCCTTCGAAAGCCACGTAACCTCTTGTGGTAAGGCTGGTTCTGATGGAATGGGCTCCTTCCTTCTATCTGAAGTGTGCAAAGGTGTGGGAGGACCAGAAGATTAGGCAGGGTGAAATTTCAGGCCTGACCGAGGACGATGCCCATGAGTGTGTGAGACTCATGCCACTCAGCTCTCTGGCCTGTTAGCCCTCAGAAGGAAGGCCCAGAGAGAAGCTGTTTTTCCATTTTCAAGCATAAAGTGGAAACCCCTCACTCATCACACAGAACACTGTCACCCCAGGAACAAATGCAGTAAATATCATGCAAGGCGCTCATACCGTGTGCAGAGGTGATGGGAAGGCTGCGGGGCCACGTGTGCCCCTTTGAGAGTTATATAAGTAAACAAAATTGCTTTAAAAATAAAAAGGCTGTGATAGGACTGGCTCTTCCTGGAATTATTCCCAGGACACACTATATAACAGAACGAATGTGTTTGTGAGTTAAATGAAAGAGCCATGAAATTCTTGGATAAAAATGGAGCATGTTGTGTTTTGGTCTATGAAAAGGGAAAATACCCTTTCCATGATGCCATAAAGGGATGGAGTTTTGGCATAACTAATGAAAATAAATTGCATAGTCTTACAGAACATACGGAAAAATAGGCACTATTAGTAAACTTAGAAAAACGCTGTCAGTGAAAGACATTTTCATATGTTTCTGGGTTTAAAATGCACTAAAGGATGCCTTGGTTATGAGGGCTGGTAATTTGGTAATAATGTAATGTGCTAGTTGGGTGACTTAGTTTGCATTAATTGGAAATTAGGGATTATAAAAACCCATTATTTTAAATAAGCTATATTAATCTTAAAATCCTCAGTCATATAATTCATTACTTTACTACAGTTTATGAACTGTTTTCTTTGTACCTATGTGCTACTGGACACAGTAGTAGATAAGCTTTTGAGTTAATGAATTTTATTAAATTGTTTGATTCATCAATTTTGGGGGGCATTGTTTTCAACATGTACAAATACATTAAATAGTCTTCATATGTTCAAGCAGTGTATTAGACATCTCATCTTCTGTAAGTGAAAGTTGCTCAGTCGTGTCTGACTCTTTGCAACCCCATGGACCATACAGTCCATGGGCTTCTCCAGGCCAGAATACTGCAATGGATAGCCATTCCCTTCTCCAGGGGATCTTCCCAACCCAGGGATCAAACCCAGGTCTCCCTCACTGCAGGTAGATTCTTTACCAGCCGAGCCACCAGGGAAGCCCTATCCTCTGTAAGGGGCACGTAAATTCTTCATCTTTCCTTCCTTTCATTCTGCCCTCCTCCTTCCCTTCTTTCCTTCCTTCTCTCTCACAAATTTGCCCTCCCCTGTAGTGAAATAATGTAAAACACTTAGAAACTTCAAAAATGGGGAAACAGCTTATTTTGGAAGTGGGTATGTGAAGGCACAGCCTTCTTGATGCAAAGGAATTCTTTGGAACAGAAAGGAACATCCCACAAGGGAAAAGGGGTCTCTTAACAGTGAATTTAATCAAAAATAAAGACCAAGAGGGGTGAGGGTAATGAAGGGCAGATCACTTCTTGCTTATAACTTACAAAACTATAGCAGACGAAGCATATTAATAAATCTCCTAGCAAAGTACTGCAGAAAAACCACAAAGCCATTTCAAACCCTTTGAAGTCCCTAGCAGGCTAATCCTTGAGAGTTTAGGGCCATTTTCCCCAGTTTTATAGATGAGGGCGTTGGGAGAGTCTCTGGTTTAAGGCCATGAAATGAGCGAAGAAAGGGATGAAACTGGTAATCAACAGCTCTGTGCCCAGACTGCAGAGAGACAGCCCTTCCAGTTTACAGAGAGCAAAACCAAACAATTTCGCTGCTGTTCCGAGTGACGGGTTCAGCTGACATATGTATCTGCAACAGACAGAATCTGTCTCTGCCCCCTGCCCCTCCTCCCCACAAAGCCCAGTGCTCCACAATCAACGTTTGTGAAAGGGATGAATGAGGAGAACAAACGGATAAACAAGCAGGCTTCAGAGAGCACGCGCGCGCGTGTTGTGTAAACGCCCCGTTTCCAAACGGCCGACCGCAGTGTTCCCAAAGAGAACCTGACCACGTCGGCAAGTGGGCAAAGCCAGGAAGTGCGGGCCTCAGCGGATTAGCCCTGAGGCCCATGCAAACGCGCCCTTCTGATACCGAGCCAGGACCCGCCGGTGATGACGTGAGGACAGAAACACAGCCCTTAGTCGCTGCTTAGGAAGACCATTTTCTCTCTGTGTTTAGGGACGAAGCCATAACTCTCTTTCAGAACAAACGTGCCTATTCTTTTCCTCTTTTCAACTTCTCAACATGACAGTAGATTGTCCTTCTTCACTTGGATCTCTGCGGTTTGTGGCTGAAGTTGTGATGCGAAAATGTACGTAAACAGCAGAGGCTTACTCGCTGAACAATAGCTCCCTGCTGCCTCTGCCTTCCCTCTGCCCTTCCTGTAGACTGGGAAGCAGGACCGGGGCCCTGAATCCAGAGACCTACGCATCGCAGCATTGTGCTGTCAACCTGGAGACGGATCGGCAGGAGGGCTCACCGCCTCCGCAGACCTGTCTATCCATGCTGAGCTGCTCAAGTCACTTCCGTCTTGCCGTGTTCCCTTCCTCAGACAGAGGCTTGATTACTTGTTTTTTTTAACTGAAGTCGAGCTGATTAACAGTATCGTGCCAGTTTTGGGTGGACAGCACAATGATTCGGTCATACATACAAACCTTGCAATCCCCCGGACTGAGGCCCGCCAGGCTCCTCTGTCCATGGGATTCTCCAGGCAAGAATACTGTGGTGGGCTGCCATTTCCTTCTCCAGGGGATCTTCCTGACTTGGTGATTGAACCTGGGTCTCCTGCATTGCAGGCAGATTCCTTACTGTCTGAGCCACCAGGGAACCCCCATACACACACACACACACACACATATGCATACATATTCTTTCCCAGATTCTTACAAAACAGTTCCTGGTGCCATACAATATGACCTTGCTTGTTACTTTATGTATTATACATAGTGGGGTGTTTATGTTCATCCAACCTCCTAATTGATCCCTTCTGCCCCCTTTCCCCTTTGACAGCCGTACGTTTGTTTGCCGTGTCTGTGGGTTTATTTCTGTCTTAAAAATAAGTTCATTAGTATCTGTCTTGTCAGCTTTCACAGGTGATAGCGTACGGTATTTGTCTTTCTCTCTATGACTTACTTCTCTTAGTGTGACCATTTCTAGGTCCATCCATGTTCCTGCAAATGGGCATTGTTTCATTCTTTTTCACGACTGCGTAGTACCCACTGTATACAGGTTCCACCTCTTCTTTATCCACTCATCTGTCGATGGACATTTATGTTGCTTCTGTGTCTTGGCTGTTGTGAGCAGTGCTGCTGTGAACACTGGGGCAGAGCTGACTGAAGTCAGATGACACGGGACTGAGTAGGTGCAGGCCAAGCACTGGTCTGGCACGATGCTGAAGCTGCAGAGTGGAGACGCAAAGGGTGTATTTGAAGGGCATCCTTTCTCAACATTCTGGGTAAAATACTTGAATAAGAAGACCCTCCTGGATGGTTGCAAGTTCGAAGGTTCATTTGGGAGTCAACAGGGGGCATGGAATTATGAAACAACATCATAAACCTTCCCCAAAGGAAGTTCTTCTAATAACATCTTTACTTCCTTTATTGAGTCAGAGAGTTTGTTTGGTTATTAAAATCAGGAAGAGGATCTTCAGCTTCAGATTTGCTTGTCTTCATGAAAGATGGACAAAGAGAAAAAGACTTCACTCAAGATAATGCTTTTTTGGGCTGAGAGTACACAACATTACTGAAGCGTGTTTCATTTTATTTATTTATTTTTTTCAAGCCTGGGTAGGAAATTTTCAGCCTATCCTCTTAAATTGTTCTGTTTATTTATAGCAGCATTAAATTGGTACATTAGTGATTTCCATCTTGCTTTGCACAGTACATTTTTAATTATATTTATTGTAAACATCTCAATCTATTATCACTAAAACGTATTTTAATGCACTTTAATTTAAAAAAAATCCACTCAAGCATGGAGGAAGAGATTTATGCAGGAGAAGTGAGGGGTGGTGGCTGTTGAAGAGTCAGACGATGAGAGGGTGGACTGATCCCGCAGCCTGAGAACTGTGGAGCTGATATCTCTGGAATTTCTTATCACCCTCTCCCTTCATCCATTGGCCCTGACCTCAGAAACACACCAGCACCCGTGACAAGAATAGCTTAACAAAACCTGTACAAACTTCCAACAATCCTCCCAACCGTTTCAAACTTTCTCCTTGCGGCTCCACGCGGGGCATCAGGCCCCCAGCCCTGGAGCCTCTCTGGGGAACTGGACCAGCACTGGCCGAGCCCTGGATTGTCCTCAGGGCCTGGTAAGAGCCCCATCTCACTCGCTTTGGTTGGAGGGAAGTCGAGTGTTTTAGCCCAGGGTTGATGTTAGGTATCACAGTACACCAGATCTGGGTTTGAATGTCGACTGTTCTTTCCTGGTCTCCATCAACCTCCATCAGTTCAGTTCGGTTCAGTTGCTCAGTTGTGTCCGCTTTGCGACCCCATGGACTGTAGCACGCCAGGCCTCCCTGTCCATCACCAACTCTGAGGGTTTACTCAGACTCAGGTCCATAGAGTCGGCGATGCCATCCAACCATCTGAACTCTTGCTCCCACCTTCACTCTTTCCCAGCATCAGGGTCTTTTCCAGTGAGTCAGCTCTTCGCATCAGGTGGCCATCACCAGTATTCACTGACCACACTTAAGGCTTCTCTCTTGTGGTCCAAAATGAATGACTGGATATTTGTTCTTCCTTATGAAAAATGGGGTTTGGAAGTGTCTTTTGCTCCTGATGCCTGGGGGCTGCAGAGATGCCCAGCGAGACTCTCACTCACTCAGACACAGGGTGTCCGAGAGTCTGTCTTTCTGAGTCTCTGGAGCACAACCGGACTGTCCCTGCCCCCCGGCAAGGCTTACTGTCCACCCTCGCCCCATTTTTGTCTGATCTATTGCTGAGGATAGAGCCCCATTTCTGATTGTGTCCCTTGTATTAGCTGTGGACACAGATCTTAGTGGCCCACCGCCCCGCCTCCTTCTCCTTCTGCTGTCTGTCTTCTTCCCATAACTGGAGCCTGAACTTGGGCTTGAGTTTGACCCTTGCCCTTGAGCCTATGTGTTTAGCATGTGCAGCCAACCCCTGGTTCTGGGGAGAGAGAGGCTTGCACTCTCACAGGAGAGTCCCTGAAAGGCCAGCCCTCCTGTTCCCTGGACTTGCCCCTGTAAGATCCACAAGAGCCCTAACTCTGTGGATTTGGGGCAAGTCTCCTCCAGTGTAGGAAAGTCTGTTTACAGTGGAGGTTGTAATAGTTAAATTTGGTGACATGTCTGTATGACCTGGTAAATGCTTCATGATGTTTTTAAAATGTTTTTGTTTTTTTCTGATTACAGATTGGTTAATCTCTAAAACACTTAAATGCTGGGCATGGCAGCATTGTGGATCCTGGATTATCAAAGATGATTTTTTTAAAATGGGATGTCTAACCTAAATGGTGACTTGGTGGCCCAGAACAACATGCGTTTTCTCCCTTTTATGAAAATGCAGAGGATGCCTTGCTGACTTCCGCATTGGCTTCAGTGACACCAGATTTAAACACTGTGATATCTCCTGGGAATGGTCTTGGTCTCAAGACATCTTTTCACCTGTTTCAATTTTATTCGCTATTAAAATCCTCCCAAACAGGCTGGGAGGAAAGAAAATAAGAGAGATACCAGCATATTCTGGGCTACAGAAACAGAACATCAGATGGGTGCATGAGGCTAATCCCATCTGCTGAGTATCCAAAACCCAGACAAAGGGTCAGGGATTTCCCTCTTTGTTGTTGAAGGCTGTTGTGTCAAAACCTATTACAGTGACTGACACAATCAATAAAGATGTGTTGAATGAATGATATGCACTTTACAAGGAGGCAAGCAAGCCTTGGGGGACATTTTCTAAAAGCACGACTTAATATTGCCCAAGTCTGTCCTTCCAGTTACAATGCATTAATTACTTTAAACATTCACCCACTTAAACCTTAAATTAAAAGAGCAGACAAAACTGCTTTTTTTTTCTTTGTATAGTTTTTATTTTCATAAAAGACCTGGTGCTGGGAAAGACTGAAGGCGGGAGGAGAAGGGGGCGACAGAGGATGAGATGGTTGGATGGCATCACTGATGTTCCAGGAGTTGGTGATGGACAGGGAAGCCTGGTGTGCTGCTGTCCACGGGGCACAAAGAGTCGGACACGACTGAGCGACTGAACTGAACTGGGCGAATCATGTTGTCAAGTCTGGCATTTTGCCACACCATCTGAAAGAAGTCTGAACAGAGGAAGTAGTACACCGACCATCGCAAGGGGAAACACAGCATTCACACCCATAAGAGCAAGTTTTATTCCAGTAACTGAAAGTGGAGTTGGAAATAGGATGGTAATCTGGTAGCTAATGGAGGAGTCTCATCTTCACACTTTGCTGAAAAAATGCATAGGTGCATTCATCAATTTTTCTCTCAGAAATGGGAAAGGTAAAAAAAGGAGAGACCTAATCCATATTCCAAGTAAGTGAAAAGAAATGGGCTGAAATCCACCTAGTTCTTTGAGAAAGAGAAAGACCATAAACGAGGTTTGTTAGGAGGCTTTTGGAGACTATCGATCGGGATTCTGTGTAGGAAGATGCTGTCAGTCTGGATGTGGCTCATCAGTGCCGTGAGCTGAAAACCCGCCCTGGGGATAAAGCTCACCTCGGTCTAAAGAGGTGTGCGCGCCGCGAAGATGTGAACGTACTGCACAGCGGCGGAGAGTGTGCGGAGTGACTGCTCTGCGTGGCTTTGTCTATCTCTCGCCATCTGTTACCGGGGATGTCATGTCGGTTCACTTGGATTGACTGGCCGTGAACAAGCATTGATAGCCTCTGGGCCGCAAGCACACACCATCCACCGTCTTCTCCATGCAGACTCATCCTCACACAGGTGTGGGTGTGTACAGGTCCAGAAAGGTACCAGAGGAGATGAAGAAGATGACCAGTGAGAAGACAAGACCCAGGAGAGTGCCCGAGTCCTGCCGCCATCTCTGACTCCCCTCTGCAGCCCTTATGGGAAGAAGGCACCTGTTCAGGGCTTACAGCTTCTTTTCCCATTTGCCCCCACCCTGCCCTCACCAGATCTAGACTTGCTGTGCCAGTGGGCCAATCCTTTGGCCACCTGATGTGAAGAACCGACCCACTGGAAAAGACCCTGGTGCTGGGAAAGACTGAAGGCGGGAGGAGAAGGGGGCGACAGAGGATGAGATGGTTGGATGGCATCACTGATGTTCCAGGAGTTGGTGATGGACAGGGAAGACTGGCGTGCTGCCGTCCACGGGGCACAAAGAGTCAGACACGACTGAGCGACTGAACTGAACTGGGCGAATCATGTTGTCAAGGATCAGGTGCCCTGTTAGGCACCATGTCATAGGGTGACGGTCTTGTGCACAAGGAAACACTGCCTCAGTCCCACACGATTCACAGAAGGCCCCGACTGCACTCTCACCCTGTCATATATAGGGCTGCCGCTGCTGTGTCGCTTCAGCCGTGTCCGACTCTGTGCGACCCCATAGACGGCAGCCCACCAGGCTCCCCTGTCCCTTGGACTCTCCAGGCAAGAACACTGGAGTGGGTTGCCATTTCCTTCTCCAACATATACAGGGCACTGTCGGCTCAAAGAGCTTCAGGCAGCCTTACACAAACAGGGAGCTTTGTGGTCACGCACACACTGGGATCCACATGGAGGTGTGCTTGGCTTCCTAGATTCCCAGACATCCCTTCCAGGGACTCCTCATGCTTCTTATTTCCCCCTCCTCCTCATGATATTGTTTGCATGCATCACAGCATCTCAGAACTTCGCATGTGTGACAACAGTTAGGAGTTAGGAGGAGCTGGACTAAAGTGTATCCTTAACTAGCTAGTTTTAAAAGTTATTTTATAGCCAAGAGAATGGAGAGAAAATTATTTAAATCCGTATTATGTATTATATGTCAAAAGAAATATAAGAACTAAAAATCAACCAAGAATTTATTTCAGAAAAACAGGAGAAATTTTTTAAATTCTCCACAATTTTGGAAAAAGCATGTCGGACAAGAAATGAAGAGATGAAAGAACTGATTGATAGAACTTTTTTTTTACTATAAAAATGTTATGATCATCAAAAATGAAAAGCAACAGAAATGAAAGAAATAAGGAAATAATAATAGGGAAGACATTTGCATCAAGTAAACTACAGAGAGAAGGTTACCACCTGAAATAAACAGAGTTCTTCACAGAAATAATAAAATTGCAAAGACTATAGTAAATGAAAGAGCCTAGGATAGGAATAAAAAATTCACAATGAAATATAAGTAGTAAGAAGAAAATGTTTATCCTCCTAGTTATCCAGGAAATGCAAATTAAAGCAAGACTTGCAACCATTTTATCCCTGTGAATCTTTTTTGAGAGAATAGCATTCTATTCTGCTGGGCCTGTTGGAATATTTTCATAAATAATAAGTAGTAATGCGATCTGACACAGTTCTTTCTTGGTGAATTGTATAATACTGGATATATGAGCAACTGAATAATATTTCAATGCCTGCAATGTTTCAACCAATCTCTCATTCATTCAAGAAATATTTATTGAGTGTCTATGATGAGCCAATAGCTAATATGCTGAGAATTTCATGACTATTGCCTTCATAGTTCTTACCGTTGTTCTAAGGAAATAGATACCCCTACTTTTGAAGGAAACAAAAACACGAATTCAAAAAATTACCTGCCCCCCTATGCTCATCACAGCACTGTCGACAATAGCCAAGACACGGAGCCACCTAGACGTCCATCAACAGGTGAGCGAGTCAAGAAGATGTTGTAGGGCGCCCCTGGTGGCTCAGCTGGAAAGAATCCTCCTGCCAATGCAGGAGGCGCGGTCTTGATCCCTGATCCGGGAGGGTCCCACATGCCTCAGAGCAACAAAACCCGTGGGCCACTAGTAATAAGCTGGGCTCTGGAGCTGGGGCTCTGCAACAAGAGAAGACGACGCGATGCGAGAAGCCCACAAGTGGCAACTAGACTCGCCTGCGTAGCAGCGGGGTTCCAGCAGAGCCAAAATATAATAATAATAATAAATGGACAAACAAATACTGTGAAACAGTTTACAATGGCCCACAGCAAAAAAAAAAAAAGATGTGGTACGTGTACAATGGAATATAACTCAACATTAAACAAATGAACTCTTGTCATCTGTGACATGGCTGGATCTCGGAGGGTAGTACGAGAAGGGAAATAAGTCTGACAGAGAATGCCAAATACCACGTGGTTTTGGAAAATAAAGCAGAGCCTTGGGGGGGCACAGCAATTGCTGCTTCTCCAAAGGTGCCCTGGTCCCCGTCCCCAGAACCTCTGGCTCTGCTGCCTCAAGGGCAGAAGAGGCTTTGCAGGTGTGGTTAGAACTTTGAGATGGAGAGATTATCCTTGGTTGACTAGCTGGACCGCCTTCACAAGGATTCTGGGAACAGGGAAAGAAAGCAGAGACAGTGAGAGTCGTGAGGATGGAAGAGGTGTCATGTGAGAAGACAACCCACCATCGCTGGCTTTGAAGATGGAGAAAGCGGAGCTTCGGCCAAAGAACCCCAAGATGAGGAAATGCATTCTCCCCTCGAACGTCTCAAAGGGACGCAGCCCTGCCCACCGACGCCATTAGATAATAAATCTGCATTCTTTTAAGCAGCTAAGTTGTTAATAATTTGCTACAGTAGCCACAGAAAGCTAAGACAATGTTCAGTCAATATTTATTGAAATTGAGCTGAAAGAACTTACAAATATATAATATATGATGCATTAATCATACATGGAAAGAGAAGAATTTAAATGTGAGAGGTTCCAGCTATTAAGCTTCTGAATGTCACGTTTTAGAGCATGAGACAAAAAGATGGGGCTCAATTCAAGATTCAGACAAATGAAAATTTCCCAATTAAATGAGATGTCGAAACCACATTGAAGAAACATTATATATCAACTTCTTTGAAGCATCTCCTAGAATGGCAAGGTGCTCAGAAAAAACAACGTATTTGAAGGGACATAGAAATTACTACATTGCTGTTGCTTTAATATTTTTTAAACTTGCATTTCTGAAGCACATTAAGAAGTGATGGAGAGCCCATTTCGTGGCTTTTCTTGTGTAATCAATGCCTTAGGAAGCCTCTTCCCCTTTTTCTGGGTCATGACTCCTCAAACTAGGCAAGCCTTTGCTTTCAAGAGATATGCGTGAGAAGTAATGGCTATCTTTAATAAAAGTATTTTGCAAAATATTGAGATATCTGAGGAGATAATCAAGGGACATGAGGGTTTTTTCCCAAGGTAATTTTTGTAAATCTAATTCTGATCCATGGTCACAGTCAGCTGATTTGACATGGAAATCTGTCATTGCAAATGCTTTTCTTAATCCCCTGAGAATAGTGTATTACTAAAAAGCCTTAATTTTTCCCAATAACCATACATATCTACTGCTTTATAACTACATTTGGAAAGTAATATAATTCTTTCTGAAAAAAAAGTATTTTCCTTTATTATCGTTTAGTTTCTAAAAATAGAGTGGAATTAAATGTCATGTACCTTTGGAATTCATTTTATAAATACACTTGGTAACTAGGAAACTCGCATTGCCATTATTTATAATCTAGGAATTCTTTCCATGGTAACTGTTATAAGGTCACAATTGTGGAGTCGCAATGGAGGCTATTTAAGAATCAACCAGAAAAGCCTTTTCCCAGGAGGTGGTAATGTCTGATGTCTCCATCGCCCAGATTAATGAGGCGAAGCTTACTGATTTCAGTGAGTGGCCCCACCTGCAGTTCATCTCTGTCTTCTCGCCATGGACCTTCTTTGGGCCAAGAAGTGTTGCCAGCAGCACCGCCCTTGGGTTTCAGAGCCCTTGGAGACTCAGAGTGCCATTTATAGTGTGTTCCCCCTCTTGTGACACCATGAGTAGGTTAATCACATTGGCACATCACGGGACCTGCCAAAGTCCAAGATGTCGGGGAGATGTGGGAGGCAAAGTCTGGTGTGGGTGAACTTGCTCACATCCCAGAGCCTTGCTGGGCAGCCCCGGGGGCCCCGGGGACAAGCCCCAAGGGATGGGTCCAGCCATCAGCTTGTGCTCTGATCCTACAAGAGGCGGAAATTGGCTCAAAGGCCACACAAAGAGCCCTTGCTCTGAGATGATGTCACAATTCATTCATGCTAATGAGGGATACAACCCCTTGTCGTTATGCTGACAATCTTTACCGTGCCAATATCTACCCTAACCCTGCTTGAAGTGGAAGAGACACTGAATTAGGACGGGCAGTGACGACAGACAGCAGCCAGCAAGATCCAGGCGCCCAAAAATAATCCAAGCGCTTTGCTTTCTTGCAACCAGATGAGTCGAGAAGGACTTCTGCCCCATTTGATGGTTCAGTGTGTAAAGAATCCGCCTGCAACGCAGGAGACACAGGAGACGCAGATTCAGTCCCTGGGTGAGGAAGACCCCCTTGAGGAGGGAGTGGCAACCCACTCCAGTATTCTTGCCTGGATAATCTCATGGACAGAGGAGCCTGGAGGGCTGCGGTCCAGGGGGTCTCTAGCTTCTGGAGACGCTGGCAGAGGGAAGATGCCTCACTTCTTCTTGGAAGACGGAAGAGCATCCGGGGCATTTCATCACCACCCAAGGACAACGGCATCATAGGAGAGGGTTACTCTGGTCCTGTCCTGACACACATTTCAACAAACTTGGCAAGGATCACAATGCCAGGAAATGTTGAGGTGGCTGTTAAATCAGCTATGGTCCCTTCCTGGTGGCTCAGTGGTAAAGAATCTTCCTGCAATGCAGGAGACATGGATTCAATCCCTGAGTCAGGACGATCCCCTGGAGTAGGAAATGGCAACCCACTCCAGCTCCAGTATTCTTGCCTGGAAAATTCCAGGGACAAAGGAACCTGGTCAACCCCAGTCCATGAGGTCACAGAGATTCAGACACAACTGAGCAACTGAGCACACAAACAAGAAAAGCACAACCATCAGAACTAATTTAAAATTTGGTCAACCAGTAATCGTGATGCTTTTGATTCAATGAAACTCTCATTTGTGGCTGGTGGGACAGTAGATGGTAGAATTACTCTGATAAATGATTTGCTGGTCACTGAAAATTTGAGCACACACCTACTCTATAACCCAAGAACTTCACTACCCAAAGAAAGGAAACTAAAGAGCACCAGAAAATTTTTACAAAAGTGTTTGTAGATGATTTATCCATAATGCATTTAATCCATAACACCCTGACATCTATGAGGGACACTCAGGGACTTGGAGGGCTGGGGGCGGTGGCTGTGAGACTCGGACTTGCTGGCATCTGACTTTTTGTATTATTAAGACGGCTTACAGTGTGCATTTACTGAGTTTTAAAAGAGCCTACTAAATGTATATATGGCGCACAGTGTGATGGAGCCTGCCAGGGTTCACGTAAAAATTTTTACAGTTTTACACTATGCTTGGAGCCAATTTTGGATTCTCTTTGAATCAGCAAATTCATGTCCAGAAATGGATCTGAAGATAACAAGAATGTCCTTTAGAGAGCTATTTATAACAGCAGAAAATTAGAGGCAATTTAAATATCCCCAAATAGGGGTTGGGTTGTAATGATTACAGTGCATCTACACAGCTTTGTCAACAGCGTTGAAGAAGAATATTTAACGCCGCAAACAACATACACTGTTACACGAAAGGTGCTCACCCTTGTGTGAGATCTGGAAGGTCGGATTCTGAAATGCTAATAACCAGTGTCTCTCCGTCTTCTGTAAGAACACGTCCGAACTTCCCAAAGGGCCTGTGCTCTCTGCCTTAGCGCGCTCTTTGGAGAGCTGTGTGTTGCCCTTCCAGACGTGGGGGCAGAGGAGGTTGGTGCAGACAGGTGAGCGCTCACGCTGCTTGCCCTGCGTGAACCGTAAAGTCTTTGCCACCTGCCTGGGAGGCTTGCATCCTCTGCCAACATCTACAAAACTCTGCCCATCTAACCTGATGACTTGTGGAAAGGGTAACACTTCTGGCTCTTTGTGGCTCTTCGCAGCTCAGATGGACCCAGAGGCTGGCATTTTGGATAGAGATACTGCTCCACCGGTTTCACCCACTATGGACACTCCATTCTTCCCAACTTCCGCCAGGCTTGAGCATTACTTCTTCATGAGAGATGCTGGTTATTTCATGGGTTTTAACTTTGGATCAGTATCGGTTATCAGTTCAGTTGCATAGTTGTGTCCAACTCTTTTCGATCCCATGAATTGCAGCACACCAGGCCTCCCTGTCCATCACCAACTCCCGGAGTCCACCCAAACCCATGGCCATTGAGTCGGTGATGCCATCTCTGTCTCCCCCTTCTCCTCCTGCCTCCAATCCTTCCCAGCATCAGGGTCTTTTCCAATGAGTTGGTCTTTCCCATCTGGTGGCAAAAGTACTGGAATTTCAGCATCAGCATCAGTTTTTCCAACGAATATTCAGGACTAATCTCCTTCAGGATGGACTGGTTGGGTCTCCTTGCAGTCCAAGGGACTCTCAAGAGTCTTCTCCAACATCGCAGTTCAAAAGCCTCAATTCTTCGGTGCTCAGCTTTCTTCACAGTCCAACTTAAGCATTCAGTGATGCGTAGACTCAGATAAGGGAAGGGATTAGAGAAAGCAAAAGTAATCCACTCTTTATGCAGTGTGATTATTTAAGGAACTAGAAGTGTGAAGATACGAACACCCCCAAATACGCCAGCCTACAGCCCATATTCCTCCACCCTGTCCTCAGGGAGAAGCACTAAGAGATCTTGTGAAGAAGCCTTATCAGCCTCAGAGAATATTCTACGAGCAACAATTAGGGGGTGTCTGCCAAGCACTTTCCACGTGTCAGACAGTCAGCTCTGTAACACGACTTAATTCAATCCTGGTCAACGCTCTGCTGCACCTCTGCCTGTTTACAGAGATGCTGTCGGACTTGTGTGCCATGGTATTCTGGGCACCTGGGAGAGGACCAGGCTCCTGGTACAGGCTTCGTAAGCGTTTGCTGAAAGAAAAAATGAACCCCTTTTACAAATGAAGAAACTGGCTGCAGAGACATGAAGCTTCTTGCCAGAAACCCCACAGTCAAGGAGTAACAGAGCAGGCATCTCCCTACTGACTCCAAAACCCCTTGGGAAGGCAGCCGATTTCCCAATGCCCAGCTGGTGGTCTGATCTGAGTATTCTCCAGGGTCTCGTGGAAGGACCCACCCCTCATTCCTTTCATAACGGGTGTTGGATTTCAACCTCAGTCTCCTCCCCACCCTCCAACTCCAGTTACTATGGACGGTCCCTATCATCTATGTAGGTGTGTGCATGCCACGTCACTTTAGTCGTGTCCGACTTTTGTGACCCCGTGGTCTGCAGCCCATCAGGTTCCTCTGTCCGTGGGATTGCCCAGGCAAGAAGACTGGATGCTGTTGCTGCTGAGTCACCTCAGTCGTGTCCGACTCTGTACGACCCCATGAACGGCAGCCCACCAGGCTCCCCCGTCCCTGGGATTCTCCAGGCAACAACACTGGGGTGGGGTGCCATTTCCTTCTCCAATGCATGAAAGTGAAAGTGAAGTCACTCAGTCATGTCTGACTGTCAGCGACCCCATGGACTGAAGCCCACCAGGCTCCTCTGTCCGTGGGGTTCTCCAGGCGAGAGGACTGGAGTAAGGTGCCATCGCCTTCTCCAGGGGGTCTTCCCCACCAGGGATCAAAGCTGCGTCTCTTACATCTCCTGCATTGCAGGTGGGTTCTTTACCTCTAGCACAACCCGGATACACTATAGCAGCTGAGCCAGACAAAGGGTCCTTTCCAGCCTGGCAAGCCCCACTCTGCTGTCTTTGTGAGGGAAACCAGACCCTTCCCTTCCCCAGGCTCCCTCTTCTGTTCCTTCCCAAGAATCCCGGGACCAATCACTCAAGGACGTCATCTCCAATCCATTACCGATTTCCACTTCCTCCAGATTAAGTGATGGCTTCCCGGGACTATCGATTTCCGGGTTCTCGAGAAGAGAGCACTAGCCCCCATGTGTGTGGAGGGCGGTGCAGCGGGCTTGGGGCACGGCCGTGCGTGTGCAGGGACTTGAAGCCATGAACACTCACAGCATTCTGCTTTTCACATATGCCTCACGAGCATGGACTTTGCCTCAAAACTGCAGTGTGCACGCTGCTCAGATCAAAGATTCCCTGTTATTTAATCACAGTAAAGAGCCTGTCCATGCTGCTAATGAAGGCACGCCGTCCTATGTGCCTGTTAAAAGTGATATGGACAAAGCGTAGAAAGTGCTGGTCCCTTTGGGGACGCTTGAGATGAACTAATAGGTCTCTTTCATGTCTAATTTATATGATTCTAATTATAGAGTCATTTTCATTCCTGTGGTTCTTCTCCTCTGCCAACATAAATGCGCTACACTGGTGACCCAGCCGTCACTCCCTCCACTCTGCAGCTCTCTCTCTCGGGTCCTCTCTCCAACTTTGATATCACTCCTTTTAGGAGATATTTTGCAAGTTGCAGACCTCTCCCAAGCAACAGTGTACATTTAATAGAGAAGGAAGAAACCCAAGCGAGAGTGCTTTCCCTGAGATCGGTATGAAATAAGTTCCTTGTGGGTGAAGAGAGGGCAATGGTAGAGAGCAACAAGCTGAGGAATGTGGTGATGGAAGCCATGTACCAATGGGAGAACTGGGCCATAAAGGAGGCCTGAGCACCAAAGAATTGATGCTTTCAAGCTGTGGTGCTGGTGAAAACTCTTGAGAATCCCTTGGACCGCAAGTAGATCCAACCAGTCCATCCTAAAGGAAATCAGTCCTGAATGTTCATCGGAAGGACTGATGCTGAAACTGAAACTCCAACACTTTGGCCATCTGATGCGAAGAGCTGACTCATTTGAAAAGACTCTGATGCTGGGAAAGATTGAGGGCAGGAGGAGAAGGGGACGACAGAGGATGAGATGGTTGGATGGCATCACTGACTCATTGGATGTGAGTTTGAGCAAACTGGGAGGCGGTGGGCAGCGAAGCCTGGCGTGCTGCAGTCTGTGGGGTCACAGAGTCAGACACAACTCAGTGACTGAACAACAACAATGGGATCTGGTTCTCTTCACTGGTCGGGACCGGATCTCACGTAACACATTCGTGTTCAGTGTTTCAGCAAACACCTCATCCTGTTGCAGAGAGGATGGAGTATGTTCCAAATCCCAGACTTTGGGTAGCTTTTTGTCTCCACTGAAACTCAGAAGATGTCAGAATGGTCCAGAAAGACCGTAGGCTCCCTGGCTCGTGCTGAGGCTGGGCAGGCCTGGGGGGAAACAGAGCGCCAATTATGGAAGCTCTTAGGGCAGGGATACTCAGGCCAAGGAAGGATACTCGGCGGAGAACTTCTGAAGCCTGGGCAATTTGCTCTTTGTTTCTGTCCAATCAAACGGCAGAGGAGACAACCCAGGGAAGAGATGAATCTATGTTCTCCGGGTATATGTCCAGGAGGGGATTGCAGGGTCAGAGGGTCACCTGCAAAGATACACACACCCCGGGGTTTGTAACAGCACTATTTACGACAGCCAAAGCGTGGAAGCAACCTGAACATTCGTTGACAGATGGATATGCATATACACAATGAAATACTACTCAGCCTTAAAAGGAATAAAATAATGCCATTTGCAGCATCATGGATGGACGTAAAGACTATCATGCTAAGTGAGGTAGGCCAGACAAAGATGAATATATTGTCTTTTGTGGAATCTAAAAAAAAATACAAGTAAACTTATTTACAAAACAGAAATAGGCCCATAGGCATAGAAAGCAGACTCATGGCTACCAAAGGGGAAAGGTGGGGGGTGAGTTAGGAGTTGGGGATTAGCAGATACACACTGCTGTGTAAAAACTAAGATGAAGAAGGACCTGCTGTACAGCACAGGGAACTCTACTCAGTATCTTGTAATGACCTATAAGGGAAAAGAACCTGAAAAAGAATAGATTATATATACATTTGTTGTTGCTGTTTATTCGCTCAGTCGTGTCCAACTATTTGCAACCCCATGGACTGCTTCCCCGTCCTTCACCAACTCCTGGAGCCTGCTCAAACTCATGTCCATCGAGTCGGTGATGCCATCCAGCCATCTCGTCCTCTGTCGTCCCTTTCTCCTCCTGCCTTCAGGATGCAGATGAAACTGCATCACTGTTCTGTAACCAGAAACTAACCCAACGTTTAAATCAACTATACATCAATAAAAATGAATGTAGCACGGCACCCAGAGCAGGTGGCAGACCTTTCTCCAGACGCCGGATCGCCGAGATGGGCCTCCTGGAGCCCCTTGGGGCTTGCGGGAGAGCCGTGTGCGTGGGCACAGGCAGAGCCAGGCGTGGGCAGTCTGCAGTGGGCTTCCCTTTGAACCCGCTGCAGAGGCCCCACGTGTGCCTCTCCCCTGCATTGTCTTCGCTTTTATTTACCTCCTGTAGCCGTGCTGCTTCCTCTCATCTCTCTGCAGAGGCTGCACTGTGTTTCCCTGTGTTTGATTTTCTCAAAAGCTTTAAGCCCTGCCAGCGGCGGCGGACTGGCAGACATAAATATTCAGCCTTGAAAATCCACACTAATCAAACAATTTCCCCATGTCGTTTGCATATTTTGGTGACTACCAGATGAGATTAACTCACCAGGCAATCTCACACACACACACACACACACACACACACACACACACACTTTCATCACTGTAGATTTTAGAATAATATCCTGAATGATATGCATTTTTCTTTTACGCAAAGACCCTCTCATCAGACGGGTGTTTTTGTCTAAATTTTGACCTATTGAAAAAAAGGAAAGAAAGCAAAATACTCTTGCAAAATAGTTTTAAGTGTGTTTAAAGTGCTCCGTGGTTCCTTGGACCCATGAAAGCTGTCTGTCTCAGCAACAAAAGATGGAATCAGCACAGAACAGGAGTGGGATTATGCATCTCATTTATAATGAACCTCATTATACAAGGGGGCCTCATTCTATTATGGAGCACTGTAGTTTACAATCTTATTGCTATTCAGCTTTGAATAATGACAAAGAAAAAAAAATCCCCCTACCATGTCAGAGCTAATCTTTTTTAATGCCCTCAATTTTGTATTACTTGTATATTTTCTTCAAAGAAAATTTCCCCATCACGATCATTCCACTCAGCTGTGTGTACACCTGTCACCTTAACGACATTTAGCATCTTACTCTCACATTTCCTAAGAAAAATGAAAGAATTCCATATATCTTTCTGCTTCTGGTAAGTCAGACATGATGGCCATCTCACAGTTGAGTCTGGCATCAAATTTATAAACAATAAGGTCCATTTACCATTCTGGGTAAGCCTCTAATTCCATCAAGAGTGTTTATGTGCCTTCTTTGACAGAATTATAGCTGGGGGTGCGCTACGTGGCCCAGTGCTATGTCCCGGCTGTTTGCGTGGCTTCGAGGTTTAATAAGACTATTTGCCATCAAACCCTTTTTCTGTACATTTTTATAACCCTACAATAAATTCAGAGGGGGAGAATCTGTTTGGCACACACATATTTGGAGGCATTTTGGGGCTGTTATTTTTAAGCACCAAGTCATAAATTGCAGAATACTGTTTTAAACGCCCAAGCGTTCCGGCCCGGAGCGGCTCTCGTTTCTAACACAGCACCCTGGAGTCGACACGTGTCTCCTGCCTACCTGGGCTGTTTGTCAACATCATTTATTTATCCATACAGAGAAGAAAGTCACGTTGGGACCAGTGGAGAGATAGGAAAGAAATAGGAAAACTATCCTCTGTTCTGAAAGCGGTGCCCTCGTGTGTTGAGGGAGACAGAGGGGCTAGCTGTGCGGGTAACGCAGGAGCGGGTGAGGCCAGTGCAGCTGGTGAGGGTGAACGCAGTCTGCGGCGCCTGTCCTTTCTCCTCCCTCCGCTTCCTTCACCGCCTCCTCCTCCTCTTCTGTCCTAGCAGAGGCCGACTCGTAGGTGACGACTCCAGCCCCCTCACTTCTTGGCTGACTGTGGGTTGGGTCCTAAACACCCACTAAACCTCATTTTCCTCAGCTGAGGAATGAAGATAATAGCGATTCCTCCACCACAAGCATGGGGGTCAAAGTTCATCCACGTGAGATGTGCCTAAGAACCGCTCAGTACTTGTTAGCTTTGCTTTTCAGCTTATACCCATGTTTAAAGAATGTATTTGACTGAAGTATGGTTGAGTTACAATGTTGCGCTGATTTCTGCTGTACAGCGGTGATTTGGTTTTATATATGTATATATACATTCTTTTCCATCGCAGTCTGTCACGGGAGACTGGATACAGTTCCTTGTTCATCCATCCCATACACAATAGTTCGCATCTCCTGACAACTCCCATCCATCCCTCTCCCCTGCCATCCCCTCTGGCCACCACAAGTCTGTTCTCTCTGTCTGTGAGTCTCCTTCTGCTTCATAGAGGAGTTTATTTGTGGTCCTGCCTAAGATTCCACATGTAAGTGGTGTCACATGGTATTTATCCTTCTCTGACTTACTTCACTTAGGGTGATCATTCAGCTTGCATTCTTTTTAATGGAACAGAGTATCCGCTTGGCCCTTGTGTTTGGTGGTCAGCAAGGCCCGAACCCGTAAGTGTTCAGGGTTCTTATCATCCGAATCATTATCTCAACAGTGATCAGAAATAAATGGGAGACCCTGTCAGAGATGAGTCAGCAATAACTGACCCCCTGATTCCTGTACAGCCATCTCCCCATGGAAGCATTTATGAAAAGGCAGGAGGATATTAGGTCACAAAAGGCAGAGGGCACCAATGCCAGCCCCAACACTGATGATCCTTGGAAACACGAGCCAGTCACGAAAGACCCTCTATTGTGTGATTCCACTTACATGAAATATCCAGAGTTGGTAAACACATTGTCAGAAAGCAGTGGCTTCCCAGGTGACTAAGTGGTAAAGAATCCACCTGCCAATGCGTGAGATGGGGGTTCCATCCCTGGGTTGGGAAGGTCCCTGGAGGAGGGCATGGCAACCCACTCCAGTAGTCTTGCCTGGAAAATTCCAAAGGAATAGGAGCTTGGTGGGCTCAACCAGTCTCATACGCAGATTTGTGGTTACCAGGGACTGAAGGGTCCGCTGAGGAGTCAGATCTTACAAATTCGGTTTCTTTGGGTAGGGATGAGAATGAGAGAGCTGTGATGTTTACACAGCTCTGTGGCAATAGTGGGAGCCACACGAAGCACACTTGGACAGCGTGGATCTCATGGGATGTGAATTCTGTCTCAATAAATCGTTTTGGAGAGTATCAGAGAGAGCAGGGCCACAGTGGAATCCTGAGGTTCCATGCATGTATGCGTGCTAAGTCGCTTCAGTCATGTCCAACTCTTTGCAACCCCATGGATTGGAGCCCGCCAGGTTCCTCAGCCCATGGAATTTTCCAGGCAAGAGTACTGGAGTGGGTTGCCATGCTTTCCTCCAGGGCATCTTCCCAACCCAGGGATCGAACCCAGGTCTCTTCTGTCTCCTGCATTGGCGCCTTTACCTCTAGCGCCACCTGGGAATCTCAGTAGGGATCCTTCCGTGGTTTGATGACTAAGAATTGTGTGATGGTTTTTCTTTCTGGAATTTATTCACTAGAAGTAAACCCAAGTAGCCTCCACTTCACGAACACACACACAAATGCACACGAGATGTGAGGGGCAGTGTTTTTCTCATTCTTACTTGCTGGCAAAAATCTTCCAGTAAAGCAAGATGCCTAAACAAGGATTAACTAAGGCAACACATGACACATTTCAATACCATGAAGTATTGGAAAAATCAAAACTCCTAAAAGTTTTTATCAAAAAAATGTTGATGAAGCAAACAAAAATAGAGTGAACCACCAGAGGTTTTAGCACTATTTAATAGTTAAAAATGATTGTGTTTTAGATGCTAAATATTAACTAGAACTTAAAAAAATAGTATCAATAAGAGCATTTCATTGAAAATCAGAGCAATGGGCCTTATTATCACAAAACTTTGACCTTTCCAAATAAGACAGCAAGTTTTTTGAAAATCATAAAAATCAAGGCAGTAAAATTTCAATCATTATTGATGGCAAGTTTTCACCTAAAGCTCTTTTAATAATTTCATGTGAGATTCAATATTTTTGAACTTAGGTTTCTAGTGATCTTGGGAGCTATAAGGGATGTTATCGGGGAAAAAAAATCAAACCTTGCTCTTCATACATAGAAAAAATAAAGAGGCTTGCAATAAAAACGTATTGGATTTTGTATAGATGTTATCCAGACAAAGTGATAGAGAAAATCTGATGGTTTCAAGACAAAATTTAGAAACACACACTTTTAAATTTGGTGACATCAAAGCCCTGACATGCTCACTACTCTGTTACAAAAGGTGCAAACTGTCAGCCTCCTGTCTGCTGCTCCAGATAAACCTCGTATTTATATGATGTGTAGAGAAAATTCAATAATGTATCTGAGACAAGTGGGATTTAAACAAGGAAAACTGGAAGACAACTCAATGTTGAGAGTATATTACGTTTAAAGTTGCAAAACTAATTTGAAAATTGCATCACAATTTTTATACTCACTTTAATAGTAATTGAATGTGGAAACAGTTAAGCATCAGAAAATATTAATAATTTTTTTATATCTGACTTTGTTAAAACTCCTTATGAAAAAGATATTACTCTCTCTATTTTTTCTTTAAAGCAGTAAAACCATTTCTTTCTGTTAATAGCCATCCAAAAGCATTAAAGTTTATTCTCTTTGACTTAGCAATAAAGAAGTGGTTTCAGTCATCAAGACTGATCTATTTCTGCAAATCTCTTTGGATTGAGAGTGATCTATTAATAAAATCAAGTCAATGAATGGATGGGACATGCCGATAAACAGTGTCTGTGACTTTGTTTTTGAATCTGAGATTTGAATGTTCTATGTAAACCTCAGACTATACAACTGAGGCTAGAAAATACTTTGAGTATAATCACTGTGAAAAAAAAATCTGGGAGAGTAAGGATTGAACAGTGAGATGAATAATGTGGAAGATAGTATAAATTCTCTGCTTGCTGAGGCTACAAGTAATCTCTCATCTGTCCAGTGATCGGAGGTGTCCATGGAAGATTCTGATGTGGTCAGTTCTGTCACATCACGACAGACTGGGTCCCAGCAATCTGATGACTGCAGTGTCAAAAGATTGTAGAAACAGTGCCTCACTTATCAACAAATAATCTGGAAATTAGTATGATCATTAGGGAGAAAGTTGTGCTAACATATCACGTGATAAACACTTTATGTGTAGTTTAATTCAAGTAAGTTAATGGATAGAGAAAGACTTTTTTTCACTTTTTGATATGCATATGGATTAATATGTATGTAATTCATACTATCATAACAGTTAAAATTTGCAATGTCATTCACCGTATGACTCAGGGAACCTAGGGGGTGGGGTGGGGGGGTGGGAGGGAGGGTCAAGGGGGAGGGGACACGTGCACCCCTGTGGCTGACTCATGTAGGCAGAGAGCAGCGCAGCACTGTAGGATAATTCTCCTCCAGTTAAAAGTCAATAAGTAAAACACCACTTCCCCAGAAAGAGACGTAAAACAACTTAATAAGAACTGAAAATTCAGAAAGCTGAATACATTATTTTTTCCTTTCAAAAATTGCTGGTTTAGTGCAATCGCAAACAAAATTCCCCATGGAAAACTTGGGCTGGGGTTGTAGGCAAAGTAGATCTGAAAATGATCAAGAAGATCAGCCATGTGAAACTGAACAGTAAAATTTTGAAATAAAGTAACGAGAAGCATTTCTGCCTAGACATTAGGCCCTGATAGACAAATCACTTTGGTCCTGGAGAAGGAATCAGTGGATAAAACAGACAGGTAAGAAACACAATGGCATAGTAACTTCCCTGGTGGTCCAATAGTTAAAACTCCACACTTCCACTGCAGGAGGTGAGAGCTAGATCCCCGGTGGTGAGAGTGGGATGTGAGGGGCAGCTCAGATCACATGTGCCAGGCAGTGTGGCCAAAAATAAAAGAAATACAGGGACATTCTGCAAAAGCAGTAAATAATAACTATAGCATCATGAAGTTATGAAAAACAGAAGGATTACCATTTTCTGAAACAACATATTATCTGTTGAGAAAACAAAAACAAAACCATATCAGAGTCTATCTTTACATATGGTGCAAAATGCAGGGGAAATATTTCTCTGTTCTCAAGACGGTCAAGAATTTTACAGTCAAAGCAACGGAAGAGAGCATGATGGTTAATCAATACCGTCAGCTACACAAAAAGCTCCTCTGTTTCACAAATCAGCATAAATAATATTAAAAGGCAGCAACAACCTAGGAAGACTTCAGCAAACATGGCAAACATTAGATTAATGTCTGTTATGCAGAAAAAGAGAGTATAAATCAATAGATAAGACAGTAATGCACCTAGAAGGGAAGTTGGCAAAGAATGTGAACCAGCAGTGTATTAAAGGAAAAGCTTAGAACCAATATGTGTGAAGTCATCGTACCTTTGCTTTCAAATGAGCAACTTTTCCATCATGTTAATAAGATTGTTTTCTCCTGAGGACATTTACAAAAATATGCTGTGATGTGCTATGTTTTTCCACTGTAAAGTTATTATTATCTCCCTCTGTGATCAATAATATCACATAGAGAGATAATTTGAGATTATGGAAATAACTCAATTCTCATAGTACTTTGGGAACTATTTCTAAGATCCAGACATGATTTTTGCTTGAAACAGTGTCTGTTGTGGTGCTTGTCAAACGGAGATTTTCTTCATTCATCATTTTTTACCCCTATATTTATTAACTGGGATTTTACTAAAAAGTCAGACAACTCCATTGGTGGAGAAACCTCCCAGATGTCACCAGCCATACAGCAGCAAGCTGCATTAATGACTCAGTCGTGTCTGACCTTTGCCACCCCGTGGACTGTAGCCCGCCAGGCTCCTCTGTCCATGGGATTCTCTAGGCGAGAATACTGGAGTGGGCTGCCGTTCCCTTCTCCAGGAGATCCTCCTGACCCAGGCATTAAACTCAGGTCTCCTGCATGGCAGGCACACTCTTCACCATCTGAGCCACTGGGGAAGTCCCAATGGTGTCTACCAAATGGTGGCTTTCTATTTCTAGCTTTCCTTCTTGTAATAATTGGGGTTTTACTGCAAAGACAGATTTTTCCAGCAGTTGAGAAGCCAGGCAGAAGCCACATTAACCAAATGACCAAAGTTACCGTCCGCAACGGAACAGGTAGACATGTTTCTAGGTACATGTTTCTAGTACCTCCTCTGTTGGGAATTCAGAACTGCAATGCCAGTGCGGGGAAACGCCAGGCAAACCAAGATAGGGGAATATTAGACAAAATAACTGACTGCTTTTCCTCCCACATGCCGAGGTCTCTGAGGACAACAGACCTAGGAAAGATCCAGATTAAAGGAAACTGGCAAAACATCGCCACTTAAATGCTATCTTAAATTTTATCCTGGACCAGAGAATGGACATCAGTGTAACAACTGGTGAAATTTGAATGAAATACGTGAGTTAGATAACAGTATTGTAGCACTGTTCTTTTTTCTAATTTTAAGCTATTATCCTAAGAAGAATTGGGATGAAGGATATACAGGAATTTTTATAGTATTTTTCCAACTTTGAAAATTCAGCAAATAAAAAAAATTTAAGAAGGAAATGAAAACATAATACCTTATGAAAGCAGTCTACTGATCTCTTTTAAGACACTTAACACCATTTCAGCATTTCTCCACTTCATTCTTCTGTACAGTTTTCTTAAAGGAATAATCTGAGTTGCAGGCAAAAAACATACTACAAACATTCTCATAACAGTATTTTTATTTTTATATAAATGCAGTAAATTTACATCCAGACTGCCATAGAAACAACAAAAACTGTGTCTAAATATTATTCAATGGCATGATATTTGGGAGCTGGGTGGAGGAGGTTTTATACACAGAGAAATCCTAAACCAATCTGAGGGCCTCAAAAGAACACTCATCCAAAGATAAAAAAATAAGTTGAAAACGTTCAGATGTGTTTCGTCAGTAAACAGGCCTTCTGCCGAGTTGCTGTGTTCAGGCGAACACCCTCGGTCCAGGCAGAGCGGTCCTCAGCCGCCAGAGATGGGCGGGCAGGGCTCAGGGCAGAGAGGTGCCTCGCCCACCCCACTCTCACCGCGGACTCGGGGGGCGAGGAAATGCTCTGACGTGGCCGTCCGGGTCACTCTTGAGGAGCTCCAGGCAGAGAGTGGGATGGAGAAAGGCGGAAAGGGGAGTGTCCCTTTCCATCCAGCCATCTGATTCTCTCCCCTTTTTGAATTTTATTGAAGTGTGGTAGATTTCCAGTGTGTTGATTTCTGCTGTGCAATAAAGTGACCCAGTTCTGTGCACATACGTTCTTTTCCATCTTCCTCTCCCTTTTGGTTTCATCGCAGGATACTGAACGCGGCTCCCTGGGCTCTGCCTCGGGCTCTGCCTCAGGCCCTGGTTTACGTGGGTAGTATTTGCGTTGCTAAACCCAGGCTCCCAGCCTTGCCTCCCCACTGGGCGACAGCTCTTGGATCTTTTGATCTTCCACGTCTTTCCCCACCTACCCCACCAGAAAAGATTCCCACCACGTCATTCCTGTTCATCTGGAGCTCAGGGGCTCTGCTGTAAACCTGAACCCCAGTCCACCAAGGCTGGCCCTTGACCTGTCAGAGGAGGATGTGGAGTTAGCAAACCCTTTCTCAGGGCGAAACAATGATGAAAACGCCCCGTGAGCTTGTGAAGAGGGATTCACTGACCCCTTCTGAGCCTGAGATGAAAACAACAAAATCCGAGTCTCCTGGGGAAGGGGCTCCATTCTGATGTCAAAAGCTACATCTTTTTCTGGGCATCTCTGATATAAAATCTTTAATTCCTCAAGGCAGCTATGTCCTGGGGAAACTACAGTGAGTGTCTCACCGGCAAAAATGAGAGCTACCCAACACATTCATGTTTACGTTTGTCAGACTATTCCTCCTATTTCTCTAGGAAGAAATAGAACTGGGAATAATGTAACACCTTAATACTGGGTTTTGGTCAACGGAGGGTATTGTGAGAAATTCTCGCTTTCTTCTTTTATGCCATTATTTTTTTTCCAAAATGTTTTTACTTTTATGATCAAGAAAAGAAACCTTTTTTTTATCAAGTGATCAGGGTCATACTTGATGATGGAACACTGAGCTTGAGAGGTTATTTTTGGGAGAAATGAAGCAAGTGGCCCATCATTATATCATTACTCTAGGTACTCAAAAGGTAAGTGTCTGAGTCTTTGCAACCCTATGGACTGTAGCCCCCCAGGCTCCTCTCTGTATGGGATTCTCCAGACAAAAATACTGGAGCGGATTGCCATTCCCTTCTCCAGGGGATCTTCCCACTCCTGGGATCAAACCTGGGTCTCCTGCATTAGAGGCAAATTCTTTACTATTTGAACCACCAGGTAAGCCCCAAAATCTGTTAAATTTTGATCTTTAGAGGCACACATGATTACATTGTATTAGCTTTTTGCAGAGTCACATTGTCTGAATTCTGTCACAGCCTTACCTTTTACTCAATGTTGCTACTCTCTGACAATTTATGAGCCTTCACATGCATATGTTAAAAGATATCTTATAAAATAAAACTGCTCTTTTCTTTGGAACATCTGTCTCCCTTATGTGGCAGTTATAGGGCAATTTCCTGGGAAATTTATTATTAAAACAGAAGAAGGAAAAGAAGTCTCAGGATAAACTATGAAAATCACGTTGGGTATGGCATGCTTAAAAGATGAGGTGCCCTGAAACGAAAATTCCGGAAAGGTCTTTCCTTTCCCAATGTTTTCTCAATTTTATGCAAATAATTTGAGTTCCATTTTAAGTTTCCCAGGATGGGGTTAGTTTGAGCATGTTCTAAGACAGCCAAGCATGAATATGAGCGAATATTTGGAAATTTTAAAATACGATGATATCCACTTCCTTCCCCAAACTGTCAGCTAAATTGGTATTTTCTTCAAGACAGCATAGCAAAGGCCAAATTAACAGGCAGTTTCTTCAAGAAGCTGTTTTGTATCCCGGAGATGTCATTTTGTTAGACCAAATGACAGTGACCAGCCAAAGATTTTCTCCTTGGAAAAACTGGCCAGCAAGTACTGTTAAACAGTCTCCATCTTTACTTCCCTCCCTTCCTCCCTCCCTCCCTTCCTTCCACCTTACCCCATGGCCCACTCCTTTCACGTGTGCGTGTGTGTGTGCGCGCGCGCACACACACACACACACACAAGCAAGGAATTAAATGCCAGCAAAGTGCAAAGACCGAGTCAGGGCAAGTGCTTATTATCCAGATTTGACAGAAACAAGGATGTGTAAGTTTAGGATGTGAACAAAAAAAGTTACAATCTTTCCTGTTCTTTCAAACAGGTTGCATAATCCTGACTCCTAGCCATATATCTCTCTGCATTACTATCAGTTGGATGGGAGTTAAAAAAAAAAAAAAAAAGCAAATGACTTCAACTTTGACATCTGCAAATATCAAATACTTAATAAGTTGGTCAAACCTGTAGTGATTCACACACACATGTGAGAAAGACTAGCTAAGAAGATGGGGTAATTGAAGAGGGCAGCAGCAGGCACCCTCCTTACAGCCGAGGAGCAGGCCAGGGCCTTGAAACGCACACACATGGTGATTTTTTTAAATTAATTTTGCAAATGTAGAGAAGGAATTAGATACCCTAGATCCTACTGGGCTACACATTCTTAGCCTTTCCTGACATAAAGGGAGCTAGCTGGCTCTTTTTTCTAAGTGAAAAAGAAAAGACCTCTCTTTAAAATTTATCTTCTAAGAAAAATAAATGAGTTCAATGGAGTAGGTTTTATTTTTAGCTCACTAGAAGCTACAGCAAGATGTCTTATGCCAAATATCTCTTCAAAATGTACCTTTTGGGGAATATTAGTTAGTTCTTTGAAATAGGAATTTATGATGAGTTCAAAGGCAACAGGCCATAGTTTCTTTTTCCTGAGAGATCCTTTAAAAAGTCTGAGTTCTGAATTTTTGTCTAAGTACCATGAAAACTAAAATAAAAACTCTTTCACTCTGAACGGTCAGAAGAAAAAAAAAGGCAAGTTATTCGTCCCACGGTGTCTGATCTGGAAAGTCTGTTAGCCATGGGGCATTTTTGTTCTTTGAAGCTTTCATTATAGCAAGCAGAATAACACATGACAGAGAGAACGCACTCACAATACGGCGAGCGTGCTGCATATAAACTTTTATGGAGCTAATTCCCTTCATTAAATAGGAGAAGGCACTTTGAACGGCTGGGTTAACACCTGCAGAGTCATAAGCTTCGCGTGGATTATAATATTTCTATTTGATGTTTCATGGTTTTTGGAATCACGGGGCACGTCTAAGGTTTTGACTTGCAAGGTTAAAGCTGGTGTATTTACAGCCAGGCCTAATTGGGAACTGGGCACCTTGAACTGTGTTGGAGCCGCTGTGTTTTACCCCTTCCCCTGTCTTTTTTGGATAATCAGGCTCACACTCCCACCCAACAAGGAAAACTGTGCTCATTGCTTGCAAGCAAACGGCTCTTTCACAGATAACAGCGGTGCTGCGGGAGGCTTTGCAGGCAGCCCTCCGCTCCCTGGCGGGCAAGGCCAAGTGCCCTGCAAAAGGAAGGGACACATGCCGCACGCGGAATCCCTCGGGGACCCTCACATCATTGCAGCCACAAGCGCTTTTGGAATTTAAGTGTTTTTTTTTTAAAGGACGTCTCAGTGGAGGGTTATAGGAGGCTGCTTCTGGTGTTGGGAAAAACAACTAAAATATGTGTTCTCTCCCTGTCTAGACAGAATGGTACTGTCCCAGACAGAAAGGTCCCCACAGGCCAGACAGTGCATGTAGCGCCACAGTGCCCAGAGCCCTATGATGCCCTGGTGTGAGGCTGTGTCCTCGGAATAATGAACAGGACCGCCAGCGAGACACCCGTGTGTGTGTGTGTGTGTGTGTGATTCTCGGCACGAGGCTCACGTTCTTGGACACACATTCAGACATGAGCCCAGGGCGATAGTGATCCACGTGGATCTGTAAATGCTGTGAGTGCACACAGAAAATTATTTTGAGCCCCAGACTGCTGCTAATGGAAAACACAATTCGGTCTCACTATTTTCTTTTAAAAATCCGTTTTCAAACTCAGAATTTCAGCCATGGTATCGTCAACATCTAACATTTACTTGGATTTTGTGTTCAAAAGGAAAAAACAATGGCTCAAAATCCATATCATTTGGAATGTGCATGATTTTAAATCTTAACATGGTAAATTGCACATTTCAAGAAAAAGACAAAAACAACTTTTCTCCTCATCTGTTACCAGGTTCACAGCCACAAAAGACAGCGATGACTTGGCTTCCTTGTGGGGCTCTCCTGGTTTTCCTGGGACATGGGCACCGTTTTATCATTCCAAATCACTATTGGATGTTAGGAGACCCAAAAGAAAGTTTATCTGAATTTGGGGTACGTTAATCCTTCAGGTCTTACATTGTCTTAAACAGATCCCTTACTGAAGATCACAGAGAATGGCAATTTAGTCCCTTTTTGCACATTCCTCTGCTCTAAGAGCACAGTAAGATGTACTTGGCTTTAAATAACTCAAGTGCGCTGCTTTGTACATGGAGAAAAAAGTCACAGTGTATCTCAGAGTTTATTCTGATCGGTCCCTTTAAATGATGGAAATGGCTTCCTCTGCTTACAGACCAGTGCAGTTCATCTCCTTTGTCCAGAGATGACAAGATTTGAGAAACTGCCGGAAATAAGGCCGTGGGGCTCAGCCAGAGTCCTGAAATATCATCGGATTTCAAAAGATAAGAACTGAGATTTCCAGGTGCAATTTTGAGTCTTCATGGGCAGGCGCTTCTGCTGAAAGCTTCCTGCAGGAAATCTTTCCTGATGTATCCCAGGGACGCACTTGGCCAAAGGAGGTGTGCGCAGGAACAGAGCTGGCATCGCGCCATCTTGCGGCTCTGCGTCCAGGGACAGGAGGGGGCCCAGTGGTGGCTCTCGGGGGGAGGTGGCCTTCTCCCCGCAGCAGTCCTGGAGTCAGTGAACAAGTTCATCGCCAGACAAGCACAGATTGTGTGATGCAGAGCACAGAGGAACTGGCTGCTGGCCTTGAGACGAGGTGGGCGTGCAGGCTTGAACCCACCAGGAGGGCAGCCTCGCCAGGTCCTGGAGGAGGCGACCTGAGGAAGCAGAGCGGAGGGCCCACCCTACATGACCAGGAGGCAGCCTCAACATGGTGCCCCAGGAGAGGACCCGCCTCCACGCCTGCCCCACGTGGCCGTCTTGTTTCCTGGCCTTTGGGCTGGTGGCCTGCCTACCAGGTCTGTGTGTGTCCTTTGTCACCTCTCCCCTCAGAGTCCAGCCAAGGACAAGCTGAGGATTTGTACAAACACAGCAGCAACTCCCCGAGCTGCAGATGGCTACCAGCAGCCCAGAGTCTAGTCCATTCTGTAGACTCTGGATGTGTGGACCAGCACTTAATTTTATGCCTGATGTGTAATCTAAAATTGTCTTTGCAAAAGAAATGCCTAGACGTAGGTTATTAGAATGGGGAAAGATATAAAAACAAACAAAATGGTGAAAACAATGAAAAATCCCCAAGAACAGCTGTAGTCCACAAATCACAAGAAAAAGCTATTGAACTGAAACTGAACCCTCAAATGCAAGTCTGAAAAGTATAGAAAGGTTACACCTGACTCAAAATGCTGAAAAGTTGGTTTCTTTAAGTCTCAGTCTACAAACTTTAAATTCTATTTTTGATGTTTATATCTTTAAGAAGGATATTTTAAAGTATTTGAGTAGAAAAATACCCACTGTCAAAATCATTTTCTATAGATAAGAAACAATTTATCTACCATGTAGTTTTCTACAAGAAAAGATTTCTCAATTCTCCATATTGAGCACGAAAATAATAAATGTACAGTATCAAGCACTAAAAAACTAAAAAGCAAATACTTCCCAACTTAGATATTTAGGGTTTTTTTTCAAGGTCTGTACTAGTTTGAGTTGCTGTTTTGTTGTTTGGTTGCTAAGTCATGTCTAACTCTGTTGTGACCCCACAGACTGTAGCCCCCCAGGCTCCTCTGTCCATGAAATTCTCCAAGCAAGAATACTGGAGTGTGTTGTCATTTCCTCCTGCAGGGGATCTCCCCGACCCCAGGGATCAAATCCACATCTCCTGCGTTGGCAGGTGGATTCTTTATCACCGAGCCACCGGGGAAGCCTGTACTAGTTTGAGGGAGGCACCTAATTGAGAGACACCTGGGAAAGTGTGCAAAGTGTTTATCCTGGAAGGAAAGGGCTCTAGGGAAATCATGCTTTCTTCTGTATGAGGTTTGATATTTTCCAAGTTTTAGACAATAGACTGTGTTAATTTAGAAATCTTAGGAGTACTTATTTTAAACAGAGAGGTCGTGTGTTGCTGGGCTGGAGAGCAAGCATCTTCTCCCCACCTACTTCCTCTGGTTTCCAGGCTGCTTCTTTCCATTCTCCTTTTCACTCGACGCTTTCGGCCAGTCTGGGGCTCACTGCTCTCGGGGTCTGTTTTCAGGGCGCTTCGTCGTACGCCCCTGATCCTAGCACATAGAGCTGTCCCTCTATACCCTGACCGCCTCGATGACATCAAATGGCCAGCCAGCCTCCCGCACCCTCCAGCCACCTCGGTGGAGTCCCTCAGGCATGCCACAAGAACCCCCGAGACTCCAACCTCGAAGCGGCTTTCACCTGCCTTGCCCAACCTCTTTCTCCCCACTGTTCTCATCTTCACTCGCCGAGGTGGCTGTTGGTGGGGGGCCTTCGGCGTGGAACCCGATTGTCCTCTACACCCGCCCTCAGCAGCGACGTCAGTTCCTGCCTGTCCACAGGGCTTTCTCCCTTCACCACTGGGGGCCTCTAGGTTGGCTTCCTAGACTTCAGGCTCATTTCATTTGCTAGCAACTTATTTCCTCCCGAGGCCACCAGAGTCACTCGTTTAAAGCCACCTCTGACCACGCCATTCCTCTCTGTCGGGTCTTTCGATGGCCCCAGATGCCCTGAGATGAGTCCAGACGGTGTGGTCCAGCCAGCGAGTTTCATCCTCTGCAAATTCTGCTCCTCACGCTAGACTTCCTGAGCTGTCAGGTTACTAAATTACTTTCTGTTTCTATAATGAGCCTCATGTTTTCAAACCCACGTTTGCAATGATTGCAGCCCTTTCCCAGAATGCCCTGCTTCCACTGTCCACTTGATAAAACTCCTACTTCTTATTTCAAAACTCAGACCTATTGTCACCTCCTCCAAAAAGACTTGTCTGAGCAGAGTTGGGACCCTCTCCAGGGTTTATCACACCCAAATAATTCCCTGCAGCCATTGTTTTATGCTCCCCATCTAGAGCTCTTTAAAGGCAGATTTTTTTTTTTTTTATAATTCCTTGTGCTATTTCCAGCCTCCTTCAGATGATACTCAGTAGATACGTACTGAGTGAATGAATGTTGTTGCTGTTCAGTCATGTCCAGCTTCTTGCAACCCCATCGACTAGCATTCCAGGCTTCCCTGTCCTACAGTATGTCCCAGAATTTGTTCAGATTCATGTACATCGAGTAGTGATACCATCCAACCATCTCAGGGAGTCTCAAGGCATGTTTAAGACTACAAGTAACTGGATTTGGAAACCACTAAGGGGCCAAATATGGTCCCTTATTGTGAATCTCAGGATACGCCATATGTTTCCTGGGCAGCTGTCCCATATTTAAAGCATCTCAGGCCTAAGGTAATAATAAATGACATGGATATGCAAATAAATTTCAGCCAGAATTGTTGGACAGGAAGCCCCCCCCCAATAAAGTGAAAAGCTTAAGTCTTAGGGGTAATACTAGGCTCACATGGTGGCCCTGACTGCAGTCAGTCTTTGCACCTCCTTTTCTTCATTTCTGAAGCTTGTCTGTAAGGTTTGTGTATAAAACACCTACACCATGCGGCCGTCTCTTTGGGCAGCGTGGGAACCTTAAAGACACCAATGGCCATCTGTAACCACTCTCGGCTTAAGAATTTCTTCTTCCCAGTAAACAGTCATCTGATCTCAGCCTTTTCCTTCAGATTCTCAGCTTCACTGAGTACGTTCTGTTGGGTGTTTTTCTTCCAATAGCTCAGCACCTGTGTGTCACTCCTTGTCTCCATCTGGCGTAGTTCCTGGTAGTCATCGTCAGTATTTTACTTTCCTTAACTTAATGTTAGCACTCTGTGATGCCTCGTTACACCTTTTGAAACTAAACGGATGTGTAGAAACAGTTGCCAATAATCTGAACCTGCGTGTATCTCTTAAAGTCTGAAGATTCACTGACAAAATCAGCAACAGAGAAGGAATGTCTCAGTCTCTCTATTTAACATTTCTTTTCCTTTGAGACTGATCTGCTATGCACTTAATTACCAATAATTGCCCACCAGGTATGAGATTATAAGAAGTAAATGTCAATAATTAGTAATCGTGTAAGACAGTTTAATTTTTTCCTTTGGAGAGATTTATTTCTAACCGTTTCTGTGGTGCGTAGTCGTTGAAATATTAGATAATGGATTTTTATTGATTTTTAGCTAAACATGGAAGAGGTATGAAACACATTTCCATAACTTTGGTGGTCAGGAGACTCAGAGTATATTGATTGGATGGATGTAATACATGGGTTTGTTTAAAATATTCACATCAGGAGAAGAGAAAGTACATTTTGGCAGATAGATGTTGTACTCCGCACGGGAGGAGGAGGAAGGGGAGGAGGAGGAAGACGAGGAGGAGCAGAGAATGAAGATGGGGGGCTGGGGATCTGATGCCGGGAGTCAGCCTGACTGACCGTGTTTCAAAGACCCACTCATCACGCCTACCGCACCCTGCTTCTGGGCAACCAGACTGCCTCGTGCAGATGCTCAGCAGCCTTAGCACCCTCCCCTTAAATGACTGAGGCCAGGAAGCAACAACTGCCTCTTAACGCATTTGTGGGAAGAGAGTTTAGGAAAACACAAGATAAAGCTCTGATCCTTACAACGATGCGGCCAGGGAGGCTGTCTCATCAGAATCACTTTCAGAGAAACGGGTCTTCAAAGTGAGGTGCCAAAGGGGTCCCAGGGGCCGAGTTCTGGTCCAGATCTTCTTTTCTTCCCCAGGGACATCTGAAAAGTTCATTCAGAGGTAAACGGATCGGGCAAAAAGTGTGGTGTTAAAACATTTATCAGAGAGAAAGTTTGGGCTGGATCGTTCAGGCCTTCTGTTGTTGTTCAGTCGTGAAGTCGTGTCTGACTCTGTGACCCTGTGGACTGTAGCCCACCAGGCTCCTCTGCCCTGGGATTCTCCGAGCAAGAATATCGGAGTGCATTGTCATGCCCTCCTCCAGGGGGTCTTCCCGACCCCGGGATAGAACCTGCGTCTCCTGCATTGCAGACGGATTCTTTACCATAGACATGTGACTATATATTTCGTTTCTCTGTGTCCTGTCTTAGGATTGGTCTTATCTCAATCTGTGATGATTCCAGGCTCATACATGGTGCGTTTGTAAATCTCTTCTAAGAAAATGCACTTTCCCACAACTTCCAGAGGCACTAAGTAGTAATGGATTTTAGCGTTGCAGAGCTCCTTGAAGATCCAGTTCAGCCCCTGCAGATGAGGTTCAGAGCGTCTTGGAGGCCTGCGTGGTACTTGATGGCAGAATGATTTCCCTTTCAGTGTCGTTGTGTTGCCCCACGTTGTGGGGGCATGCCACCCCTCGGGGCTGTCTGCAGTCAGTCTGTTGTTCTCTGCCTCTGTGCCCAGTAATGCTGGAAGGCCAAGCCACTTGATTCTGTGTGGAGATTCAGAAAACAGAGAGAAAACATCGTGGGACATGTATGTTATCCTTAAATCCTCCACTTTAGCTCTGACTCACCTGCTTTGATGACTTATCTTTATTTTCTCATAATGATGTTTATTCTTTCCAAAGCCTTTAGAAGATAATAAAATAAGGATGGAAATAATAAGAATATATTTAGAGACCTAAAGTGACCCAGTATCATCATCAGGGTTTAGTCATTTCATAGGAACATATCCAAGAAATTCAGTCCAGAATTAAACTTGGGGAATTAAAAATAATATCTTAAACATTTGTGGTAGACCAGAGCAGTATGATTGTTAAGACAACTCTTCTAAGGAAGCTATCCCCGTGTTGCATTAAATATTTTATTGTTGTTGCTGTTTAGTCTCTTAGTCGTGTCCAACTTTTGTGACCCCATGGACTGTAGCCCACCAGGCTCCTCTGTCCATGGGATTCTCCACGCAAGGACACTGCAGCGGGGTGCCATTCCCTCCTCCAGGGGACCTTCCCGAACCAGGGATGGAACCCGCATCTCCTGCATTGCAGGCGGGCTCTTTCCAGCTGAACCACTAGGGAAGCCCTTGAGAGATTCTCATGACCACTAGTTCCCATGGCATAAAAGAGGCGATGCAGGTATAATGTTGTGATTTAATGAAGGAGCTACCCGCTGACCTGTACTCTAAGTGCAATGGCCCTGATGGATTTAACTCAAATCAAATTTAAAAACACACAAGCAAAAAAATCTGTTGGAGTCCTTCTCTTTGCCTTCCTTCAGTTTTCCTGTGTCAGGAGGGGGGCAAATCAACAGAGCCAAGGGCTCAGGACAGGACAAACTCCCTGCCCCTCCCCTGCCGCAGCTATGAGCAGGTTGTCATCTGAGCTCTCTGTTTGTTTTGCAATTTCCTATCATTCATCATCGATTCCTTGTTTACGTGACTTCGCCTCTTATCGGACAATGATCCATACCTTTGGAAGCTGTCTGTGGCTTTCTGTCTGAGTTGACTTAAGTAAATAATCAGAAAACAAATCTCCACCTAATACTGTCTCAAGATGAACCGAGGATTAACGTCTGGAAGGACGGGTCTGTGCACAGCCTGTCAGGGTTGTCATCCACCCTGGTGTTTGTAGAAATGTGTGAGCCCTTCAGGCCGAGATGATGCTCCAGGTGGTGGGAGTAAATCACCCCGAACCTGTTAGCCTTTCCGCCGGGAGGACGCTGCTCGCGTCTGTTTTTCTGCCCTGTGGTTGCCGTGGTGGCCCGTTTCCAGAGGGGTTTCCCCTCCTGCTGCTGGCCTGCTCCTGGCTTCCTTCCTGCCCCTGCTCCATCTCCTGACAGTGTGGTCCAGCCCGTGTGCTCCACATGAACTGGTTTCTCCACTAGCTGTCTCATGGTGACATTATTTCAAGGTGTTTCACCAGACCCTTGTCTTTCTTTTCTTCACTCGTGCATCCCTGCTAAGTTGCTTCAGTCATGTCCAACTCTTTGCAACCCTATGGACTTTAGCCCTCCAGGCTCCTCTGTCCATGGGATTTGCCAGGCAAGAATACTGGGGCAGGTTGCCATGCCCTCCTCCAGGGGATCTTCCGAACCCAGGGATAAAACTCAGATCTCTTATGTCTCCTGCCTTGGCAGGCGAGTTCTTTACCGCTGATACCACCTGGGAATAGTGTTTCTAATTTCTCTACTGGAACCTTCCATGGTGCCTACAATAGTCCTGGCTTCCTACCTGTTGCCTTACTGTCATTACCGAGGGTCCTCCCTTTCACACTGAACAGGGAAGGTGTTGAAATTAAAATTATAGTGGGGGTTTCTCTACCCCCTAGATCATGACTTCTCTCAGAGTCTATAACCACCTTCTGAGGATCTTTATTCCAGGTAAAGACTGATTTGATAGGTACTTAAGTTAGATCCACCACCCCCTGTCATGCATGGAATCATAAAATGGGACCAAGCTCTGAACCAAAGACTAAGTAAGTCCTAACAGGTGATTCTAAATGACAGGATGGGAGAAACATTTTCAGGTCTGCTAAACTTTTCTAGTCGTTGCTATTGACTCAGAAGCTGCTAATGGTTCTGCACTTGGCAGCATCGTCACTTGTAGACTTTATTTTCCTCTTTCTCCTAACACATGTATTATAATTGCACAGGTTGTGCACCAAACACTGCTCTTGGCATAGAGCTGTATCCGTGAGGGCATCAGATAAACCCCCTGCTGTTTAATCTCAGGGATGGAAGTAGAGTCACCAAATGACAGGTTCAGTAATGAAACCTTGAAACAAACAAAAAAGTCAGATAGTATTAAGGCTCAGGGGAAAAAAAAAAAAACAAGTGGCATGATAAAAACTGGGAGCTGCCGTGGAGTGCAGCTGAGGGTGAGAGGCGGCCAGACGTCCTCAGAGACGGAGGCGGCATTTAAGAAGGGAACCCAATGGTCCAGCCCCTTGTTTGCAGCTGGACAGGGCCTGCCCGCCGTCCACTATACCTTTCAGGCTTCCCTTTGGCTAGCTGTGGTGTGTGCATAAGTTCTAGCCAGTAGTTGATAAAGTGAAGCGTTGTCTGCAGCTTAGGGAACGCAGCCTTAAAGCGAGGCCTGAGCTTCGCTGTTTATCTTTTCTGATTCCTTATTCTGCTGTTTGGAACGGACCTTGGCTCCCGGGGTTCGGGCGGCCTTCGTGCACAGCATGGTAGAGCCCAGTGCTGAGTCTGATCGGAGGACGGTCCGAGAAGGACCCTGGCTCCCTGGCTCTTCCTGAGCTCTCTCTGCTCTCTTCAGCTCTGTGCTCTGCTGCACTTAGTCATTCAGTCGTGTCCAACTCTTTGTGGCCCCATGGACGGTAGCCCGCCGGACTCCTCTGTCTGTGGAATTCTCCAAAGAATACTGGAGTGGGTAGCCTATCCTTTCTCCAGGGGAACTTCCTGACCCAGGAATTGAACCGGGGTCTCCTGCATTGCAGGTGGGGTCTTTACCAGCTGAGCCACCCGGGAAGCCCCCTGTTCAGTTTTTGATGCTTTAAGTAAGAAATTGATGGTATTAAGCCACTGGCATTTCAACTTTTCTGTCACACTCAGTTGTGTCTGATTAAAATAAGCGCTAACAGCCCAAATGAAAAATGCTCTTGAATGCATCACATCACGCAGGCCAGCAACTCGGAGGAGATCGTCTGGGGTCGGAGACTTGGAGCTGAGCTCAGGAGAGGATTCCGGCAGGGTGGGCTGGGAGCAACGGTATTTTGAAGACCCAAAGACAGGATAGAACGCCCACCGTCAGAAAGCCCAAGACTGCTGCTTGAGCAGAGGAAACCCATGGTTAGCAGGAGCCTGGAGAAGCCGGCAGGGCCAGAGAATCTGTGACCTTGGAGGCCACGGAGGAAATGATGGTCTTTATTCTAAAATAAAATGGGAAGTTATTTCAGAGTTGTATGCAGGTATTTTGATGATCAGATTTGGGGCATTTAAAATATCACACTTACTGCTGTAGAAGAACTTATTGGACTTGAACAAAGATGGGTAGAGGAAGACCATCTGGGAAGTTAGTTGGGTCACGTTTGGTCCATGGATGGGGGAGGGGCCAGGAGGTGGTGTGGGAGGGCCAGCAAGAGGGCGGGGCTTCTGGCTTCATCTGGATTTCCCTTAGATGGGAATTACCTTCTCTGTTCCCTGGACATCTCCGTCTGTAATGTACCTATGTCCTGCTTTACATCACAGGCTGTCTTCTTTCCCTCTTTGCATCTTCTCTTCCACCCAGCAGAATGCCTTGCTCACAGCAGGTTCTTAATACATATTTACTGATTTAGTTCAAGGATGGGTGAAGAAAGCACGGTTGTATAATTCTTCCCAAAGAAACCCAAGGATGCTCACAGACCATGCTGCAAAGCTCCTCGGAGGTGTTTTCCTTTGCTGACTTTCGATGTTAGTCGCTATGGCAGCAGCATCTGGAAGAGTGGATCTGATGTTGCAAACCCATTTGCCTGTGAAAACACCTCGTGTTGCAGAGCTGTCAGCATAAGCAACAAGGATGTGCAATCCAGGCGCTTTGGCAAATGGAATTTCTGAAGGAAAAAAAAGTATAACTTTAACCCACTTGCTCTTTTGCAACCATGTAGCAATATCTGTAGGAGGCCAGTGGCTTTCCCCCCTTGGTAATAATGTAGGTTGAAGTAACAAGATTTGAGTAACAAATGATTTTGCTCTGTCTGGTTAATTATTACAAGTTTATCCCTGGATTGAATGCTCTTTGCAAGTATCAGGAAATGAAAATGGGAACAGAAAACTCCATCCTGTACTCTGAGAATCGTTCCCTCTGTAACAATGTCGTTCCTGGGTAGAGCGCTCCTTGAGGGTGAGACATTCGAACGGCAGCTGCTCAGGACAAGACAGGGCCACGTTCCGAAAGGCACCCGTGTGACCCGTGATGTCAGCGTGACCCACCGACAGAGGTGTGGGAGGATGCACAGACCACCTCCCCGGGGCGCTGCAAACCGCGCCCTCACAAGGATTCATAGTCTGCTCCCACTTTTAGGGGCTCCTTCAGCACTTTGAATAGTGGTGTTCCCACCAGCACATTCATGAAAGAGAAAAGTCAGTGACCCCCTAAATGTTTACAGTGACCCCAAAAGAGGCAGACATTGCAGAGCTCCAAGGGTTAAAGACTAGGCCAAGTGTCAAAGACTCCCACCCAGAGGCCTCCGGAGCAAAGGGGAGGGCAGTGTTTTCTCCCAGCAGGCCACTTTGTTTTCTACTTCCACATAATGGGTGACAGCTCATCAGGAATCACTCTGACTTAAATACTCCCTGGAACCAGGTAAAATACACGAGAACCCAACATGCGAGACAGCAAAAGGAACGCAGATGTATAGAATAGACTCGTGGACTTTGTGGATGAGGGTAAGGGTGGGATGATATGGAAGAAGGGCATTGAAACAAGTTAATTATCATATGTCTAATCAATCGCCAGCCCAGGACTGATGCTCCGGGCTGGTGCAACGAGATTTCCCGGGGGGGAGGGAGGAGGGAGGGGGGTTCTGGAGGGGAAGCAGATGTAAACCCATGGTGATATCATGACATTGTATGGCAAAAACAATAAAAATAAATAAATAAATTAAAAAAATTAAAAAAAAGAAGACAATGCACGAATGTATGTGTTCTCTCCCTCTTTAACACACCGTGCACACACGTACACGGTTTATGCCCAGTCCTTAAACTTTGGAAAGTCACAACTGTCTGACTCATTCAGTGTCCAGAAAATTTCAATAACTAAAAAAACCCCAGAGTCATTGTCATCCAATAAAGTGAATGACCTCTGAAAGACAATCGCTGCATTTGGAGGCTTCGTTTTGTGTTTTTTTTTTTTCAGTGCATGCTTGCTTTTGTTCTAAATCTTATCTTGTGAATGTCAGAATTCGTCCTTTGTCATTTAAAAAAGAATGTGTGACTAAGCAGATGTAGTTTCCCTTTTTTTTTTAATCACAAATTTTGTTTTAATTACAAACTCACTGCAGAAAATGTAGACAACACTTAAGAATAAGATCACTTGAGACGCTGCTTTGAAGACTTTGTTTCACGTTCTGGGTTTTCTGAAACGTGCACCTGGGGGCGGGCTGAGGTGCCAGTGAATTCCGACTGCCCCCATGTCAGTGTTCTTGGGCTATCGCACTGGCATCAGCTCAGCTATTCAGCCAATTCTGCGTGACTTTGAATTTTCTTATTGTGACTTTCAAACTCTCTTCTCTCTATTTTTTTTCTATGTCTTTAAAAATTCTTAGTAAACATAAGTTTTAACGCCTGTGCCTTTTATGGGGTAGATATACCAGGGCAGGTTTATGTCATGCAAACAAGTAATGTTTCCAATTTTCCATTAATGTGAATAATGTAAACATTGTCTTTTACTATAACTGTATTACAAATATTATTCTGATGAAAAATCACCAGTTATTTTTTATATAAATCCTCAAATGTGTTTCTGATTGTGGAATTAAAATAGATTCCCAGAAGCAAAATGCTGGCTCAAAGGCTTGGAATATTTTCTATATATAGTATTTTTAAAGGGGAATTTTCACAGCAGAAGGTATTTCAGTTTGACCAGGTTGGCTAAAGTGCAAGGCCTGAATATCAGCTAATTATTCAGTTTCTCCCCAAACAGGGGAGCTGGGTGATTTGGAGCCCCTAGTCAGCTGGATATTTGCTTCTAACCCTGTCCTGGTTTTACTCAAATTCCCTAAGGAAAGTCAGGGAGCACACACAGCGCTCCGCATTCCCAGTATTCTTTGATGACCGGGGAAGGGGAACCAGTCTTCCCGTGTGAGCCCCCAGGTGCAGCCTTGGTGACCGGTTTGTCAGGAAGACAACCCTGCTGGGCGGGCCTCGTGGGAGCCTGGGCAGGAGGCCTGGGAGCAGGGCTTGGGTGTCTGGTGCCCAGTAGGCCTCGCCTCTCCCTCTATTCAAGAGGATAGGGTCTCCAGGTCCGTCCTCCCCTCGAGCAAACTGAGGCCAGCAGCTTTGCTCAGGACCCGGACAGCATCTCTGAGTCAGCTGAGCCTTTGAGACCTCACTGGCGCCTTCCACAGGAGAGAGCAGAGGCGGGGTCCACGTGGAAAGCCTCCGCTTTCGAACATTGCTGACGCCATCTTCGTTTTCCGCAGCTCTTGCTTGAAAGTAAAGACCGTGCTTAAAGTAGAAATGAGTGAATTTAATATAGATGCAGCAGAACCGAGAAGACTTCATGTGGGAACCAAAGCAGAGGGAATGAGGTAGGTGTTCACACGGAGAAACCAGTTTGTCCACTTTATCCCACGTCACACTTATGAAAGGCTCCTGAGATAGTGGAGTAAAATTGAGGCTGTATCACCAGATCACGAATCATACACCTGTAATGGCAATGAAGGCGAAAGTGGCTCTGTGATTTGTAGAGCTGGCGAGATCTTAGATAAGCTCTGGAGACTTTACTCTGAGCTGATTAAGTGATAGGAGAAATGCTGGCAAGATTTTGGATTTGGTAAACTATTTTGCGTATTTGGTGATTGATTGAAACAGTGCATATCGAAACTCGACTCATTCTATGAGAAGAAAAACACAGATGTGATTTTAATCGATTTATTGGCATATGATTTGCAATCACAAAATGCACATATTTAAAGTGTGCAGCTTGCTAAGATCTAACCCATGTGCACACGGTCACTGCCCCCCAACCCCCCAGTGAAGGTGCTGCAGGACCATCATCTCCAAAGCTTCCTCGTGATCCTGTATCATTCCTTCGTACCCGAACCCCCAACCTCCTGCCCCAGCAAGTACTGTTCAGCATTCCATCACTATTGATTAAGTTGCTGGAATGTTATTGAAAAGACCCAAAGTACCCATTCATCCACTGCTTTAAGGGTAAATAACACCCTAAACAACTCGTGTTCAAACAATAAGGATCAAGGATGCTATCAAAAACCCGTCAATCATCTCAGGCACCGGAGAAGCCACTTGATTGCTCCATGAAGCATCTCATTGTTTACCAAACTCACAAATCCGAGGTTCGTAGCCCTGCCAGGACTTCTTCTTGACTCTTACTGGAACTTAGTGACCGTTGTATTTAGCTATTCTCAGACCATCGTTATAATAACCGTCTAGATTCTTTCTAGGGATGTACTTTACGTTCACCAACCTGCTGTTTGTCTTCAAGGAATCTGTGTTTCCACGGGGGTTTTGAAATGCCATTTGTTCGCGTTTGATTTCTGCTGTCCTTCCTTCTGCTCTCTGTTTTTCCAGGATCACGAAGAAGCCTCAGCGGTCACACTTACAGAAGTTCTCTGGCCCCTGAGACTTCATCGAGGGAGCTCGAGGGTTGCCTCCCTGCTTCTACCACATTGGGTCTCTAGTCTTCTGATGTAGGTCTGAGCTGCTGGCCTCCTGTTTGTCTCAGCACGCTGTTATTTCCAAGACTATCCTCAGGACAGAAAAAGAGGGAGAAAGAAAGAGAGAAACGAAGGCAGAAGCGAGGGGGAAGGAAGGAAGGGAGGGAGGGAGGGAAGGAGGGAGGGATGCCGTGTTGGATGCTTGACGGCATCGCCTCATTAGGCGGGTCCCGCTTGTCTCTCGTTGGCCAGGGGCCACTGGGGCACAGAGAGGCTGGGCCTGGCTTTCCAGGCTCTCAAGCGCGTCCTTTAGATCTCTTCCAGCTCGTCTCGGTCGTGGATCTCTTTCCTGCATTTTCTCCTTTTTAATGGACCCCTTAATCAGCTCTGCCTTCTCAGCAGCTCCCCTCCCAGCTGTTCCCACTAAAAGATTTCTGCTCTTCACAACCCTACCCTGCAGTCCACGGAGGTGACCTAGAACTTTCAGCAGCGTTTCAGCCTCATTCAGCCCACGCCCAGGCCTCCCTGTCTTATCTTGTCCCTGGAGAAACAGAAGTCTGGGGTGGGGTTTCTCTGCTCAGCCGGGGGTGGGGAGCAGGAGGCCTGAAGGACGGAGGAGAGGAGTCAGGTGCTGTGAACACCTGGGGCGGAAGCTAGGGTTTTCTATGGCGGGGGCGCTCCCCTCCCAGGGCGCAGGGGCTGGGCTTCAGCTCACAGAGGGAAGCGTGGGACAAAGGCCACACTCTTTAAAGCCCGCACGGCTTCCTCGTCGCAGCTACCCAGGCACTCCGGGACCCCACACAAGCGTGCGGTGGCCTCTGGAGAGGAGCTCTTGGTGAGTATTCAAGGAACAACAGCAACGAAACCGAGAACAGAAGCACCACTGGCCGGCAGAGCCTGAAGCTCGAAAATCTCAGGATTCTTCTGCACTTTGAGACCTCCTTCAACAGCACGGACGTTGTCCTTGGTGAGTCGGTAAGAACGCTTGCTCTCAGATGCAGTGAATCCCTGTCTTTCTCAGGTTGGGGGGCAGCTGGCGTGATGAAGAAAGTCCGTGATCTGAATTTCTCCAACCAGGTGAAAGCTAACTAGCATGCGGCTGGGGTCGACGTTGGGTGAACACCCAGGATTACTGGACGGATGTCAGCCTCCACCTGGCTGGGTGCTCACAGAATCCCCTTTATCCCCTGAAGGATTGCCAAAACCAGCAATGAGGAATAGTAAAAGCCAGTACTTTGGCTTGAGGGGACTTGGGGCTTCAAGGCAAAACATCTAAGAGATGTGAAATCCGTCATTAAACACAGCCTTGGTCTTAAATGTCCACAACCATCTTCTTGCCCTTGACTTTCGGCAACAGCTTCTTTCTGAATTTCTCTGCCTCTGTTTAACAGTTTGTTTTCTTAGGGAATGAGCTCTGTAAGCAACCAATTGATCAACTGTTTTTCATTGCTGTGTTGTTTTTCCAGCTCTCTTAATTGGGATAAGTGAACATATGGCTTGACTTTTAACCTAATTTTCCTGTGCGTAAACCAAAAGGGTATGACACTATGTATGTGCTGTGCATTGGGTTATTATCAGTTCCAAGGACCTTACCAGTATGACCTGGGAGATTCTACAAAATGGGAAAAAGTGCTCTCACCCTTTGCTGTACCTAAAATCAATGGTACAATGAGGATAAAATGGAATCTGATATGCCAGACACTGTTGTCTTTACTGAAAGACTGCTTGCAGCAGTATTTTGGACAAAGAGAGTTTGCTAAGTATCTTTTGCTGAAAACTTTTCGTAGTAGAGTGGATAATGGCTGTTATTCACGGTGGTTAAGCTCTGTAGTCACCATGAATACAAAATTAGTGAATGTCAGGAAGTTAGGAGCCATCATTCCTGTAGAAAACAGTTCCTGCAAGCTTCTACTTATGACATTTCCACCAGCCAACCGATTCCTACCTTTGTTTCATGTACGTTTCTGTTTAAAGGCACCTTATTTAACAGATGGTGGTGGTTCGGTAATACTAAGGTTGAACTCACAGTCAACCGCCCTGTAACTTGGTCCCAAAAAAGGTGAACTAGCAACGGTTTTCTTCACAAGGCTTGTCTCAACCTTCTCACGCTTAGGAAGCATGGACAGCACTTCAGTGCCACACTTGAGAGCCATTTTTAAGCAACAAAATCACCCAAAAAAGCATGGAAAATGTGGCACTAAATGCCATAAAAGGATCCTGATCTCCAGTCGGAGAGCTGGGGTAGGAAGGCAGCTCAGTTCAGTTCAACTGCTCAATCATGTCTGACTCTGCGACCCATGACCACAGCACGCCAGGCTTCCCTGCCCATCACCAACTCCTGGAGCTTGCTCAAACTCAGGTCCATGGAGTCGGTGACGCCACCCAACCATCTCACCTGCTGTCGTCCCCTTCTCCTCCCACCTTCAATCTTTCCCAGCATCAGGGTCTTTTCCAGTGAGTCAGTTCTTTGCATCAGGGTGTCCTTTGTTTGTTCTCACCTGGGAACATGCCCACCAGGACCACTTCAGATTTTTTTTCAACTACATCCATGTCCATGAATAAGTAGCACAGTATTGATCTGAGGGTTACAGAGAAATGTTATGAGCTGATCTATTCACAAATACAGAATCCATGACTAATGAGGACCAGCTGAAGAATCACTGAAGGCATCTATATTCTTCTGTACTAATATATTTTTTGCCAATACTGATTATCTCACTTCTAACTATTCCAGGCTTTCCTACTTAACTTTCTCTTCTTAAAAAATTTTGTGGAATTAAAAAATTATTTTTTTCTCTGATTCCTTACTCTCCACATCCAGCCTCCAATTCAGAATGATTGCATTTTGGTTGCTTGTGTAAATAGTGATGGAAAGGACACTCAGAGGTTGCTGTGGGTGTGCCCCCGTAACTTGCAACCCCCACCTCGACGTCCCCCAGCCCACCCCAAATACAGGTGCAGACATGCTGGAGGCTGGCTGAGTCTTCTTGCCCAAGGACGTTCTCTGTCCAGAGATGAATATGCTAGGCCTGCAGAGGGCTGAGCCGGGGAGAGGCAGACAGGGCACCCGCGAAGCAATCAGATGGTCAGCCCCTCACCCCTCGGTGGGAGGATTCTGGGGCATCTCCCAGCAAGACTTGGGCCCCCGGCCCCAGGCCTCACCTGCACCCTCCTGTCTCTTCATGACACTGTGGATTGCCTCTCTCATTAACTCGACCCAGAGCCCGAACCCATTTCAGGCTTTGAAATTCCAGGATTCCTGCACTGCAGGCGGATTCTTTCAGATCCACCAGGGAAGCCCTCTCATTAACAACCTGTGTTCAAATCCTTAATGCAGGTTCTGCCCTTAAGGTAACTCAAACTAAGGTGGAAATACTTCTGGGGTGAGGTGAGGTGGGAGTCCTAAGGAAGGATTTGCATTCCTGTAAGATTGTTTGAGCTGAGAGACACCAGAGGGCCCAGAGGGGAGGCTGCCCTCCGGACCTGCCCTCGGCTCCGCTGCTGAGTTCCCCGGAGCCCCTGTAGGTTTCCTGGGCTGCTCTCAGAGGCCCCTGCGAAGTGGTGCAGGTAAGGCAGCGGACTGGTCTTCTTTCGCCACGTGGGCGGCCGGGAGCCTGGGGTGCAGGCGCTGGCAGGACCGTGAAGGCTCTGAGGGCCTGTCCTTGGGCTCCGGGGTGGCTGCCGTCTTGGGTGTCCCCGGGGCCATGGACACGTCACCCCAGGGTCTGTGCCATTCCATGTCAGTGTCCGTGTCTTTGCCCTTCTTCCTATAAAGGCACCAGTGGTCGGACTCGGGCCCACCCTAGGACCTCACCTTATCTGCGTTCCATCTGCACAGTCTCTGTTTCCAAATCAGGTCACCGCACAGAGAGCGGGGACATGAGCACACCCTCTGGGGATGCCCTTCAACTCAGAACAGTGCCCGGCTCCCTTGTCCGTGAAACGCAGGCGTTGGGTGGACAAGACGATCTCTGAGTTCCATTCTAAATCGCGCAGTCTTCAGCGATGTGTCATTACCACTTTTGTTTCTACTGCCTTTTCTCTTTACTCTCTCACTTTCCCATTATAACCACAGTAGAAATCAGACTGTTGTTGTTTCGTCACTAAGTCATGTCTGACTCTTGCGACCCCATGGACAATATAGCCTGCCAGGCTCCTCTGCCCACGGGATTTTCCAGGCAAGAATACCAGAGTGGGTAGCCACTCTCTTTTCCAGGAGATCTTCCCAACCCAGGGCTCAAACCAGCGTCCCCTGCATTGGCAGGCAGATTCTTTTCCTCTGAGCCACCCGGGAAGCCCAGATATCAAATTACAATTCCTCTAAAAAGAAATATATATATCACCTCACATTAAAATATAGAAAAAATAAAGCATACATCAGATTGACGTCTCTTCCAATAATTACATTCTCAACTTTAAGCATTTAACTTTCTAATTCAACCTCAGATACTCACTGAACATTTATAAAATATTTTGAAAGCACTGGGTGAAGGTAACAATTAGTCATGACACAGATTTCCTGAAAGACCATTATGTTACTTCAGATCCCTAGCTCAGGTACAACGTGTTACAAAATTAATGTCAGAATGTTATCTGCCCAGGACTCCACGTGGGTCTGCAAGGTTCAGGGGGCCTTCCCCACAGTTTAACTGCTCCTGCCAGGGAAGGGGTGAATAGAACTGACGGTATTTTATTTTTCTCTAAGCTGTAGTGTGTTTTCTGCACGACTGGGGACCGGAAATGATAACAACCGGTATGAATCATGTCATTAATCCCGGGGAGCAAAGTTAGAGTGAGTCTGTTCTCCCGGAAGGCTTTTTCTTTTTTTTTAGTCTGATTGTTAATTTTGTGAGAGTTTTACTTTTTAAAAAGATGCGCTGTTTATGCTATAGCCGCTGATGGAAATAAAAGCAAATTATGCTTGAAAGGAGGTAGGGAGTGTTTGTAGCACTGTGCAGTGGGGCCCCGGTTGTGTCTGCTGCCAGGAGAGACGATGCCTGGCCCGAGGGCCTGATGGAAGCCACGTGGCCACCGAGCCTCGCCCCAGTGACGTCTCTGGGGTCTGGGGGCGGGAAGTCGTGTGTGGTGTCATCTTCAGCTGCAAAGGGAGGCAGATGCGCCCAGGTGGATATCGCAGTCCCGTGTCAAAGAGGTCTTGTGATCTTACCTGGCATCTTTAACCAAAGAGAACAGCAACACTTTTATTCCATGGGACCTGGCAGGAGCCTCCAAGGTCTTTTCCCTTTTGTCAGTCAAAGGGGTGAATCTAGGCTCAGCAAGCAGGTGATGGGATTCCTTTAAAAAAAAAAAAAAAACTAGTTTTATTTCTTTATTCCATTTATTTTGGGCTGTGCTGGATGTTCGTGGGCTTTACTTTAGTTGCCACTAGCGAGGGCGCCTCTTGGCTGCAGAGTGTGGGCTTCCCCTTGTGATGGCTCCTCTCGGTGTGGCTCCCAGGCTCTAGACCACGGGCGCAGTAGCTGTGGTACATGGTCTTAGTTTCCGTGGCATGAGGGATCTTCCTGGATCAGGGATCAAACCTCCGTCTGCTGCACTGGCAGGTGGATTCTTTACCACTGAGCCACCAGCGAAGCCCCTGGGGTTCTTAGATGTTTGGAAACCTCCCTCAGCTGAAAGCCAGGATGACCATTTTGCTCTGATGATATTGTTTGCTGGGACAGTGAGCAGACAGCAGCAGGACCCCTTCTGTCTTCTCCTGACTTGAGTGGAGAGTCAAGTGGTTGACATGTCCATGTGCTGACGAAGAAGCTCGTTGGCATCCCACCACTCCACGAGGCTCATAAGCTGTCTTCTCAAGATGAACAGTTACATATGAGGAGTCTCGATACGTGATAAACGCGACTCTTGCTTTCAGATGTCACCTAGGCAAAGTCAGGTAGAGCATTGAGGTGATCTGCTCTGAAGGAGAAAAGGGAAACTGACCTCACTTTTCTTTCTGCATGAACAGCACGGTCGGCCTAATGTTTCACCCTACACTGTGGGCACACAGGAAGGTGGACACTGCCAACGGGAAGCCTTCCAGGCTTTCATTCATATTTTCCCCACGTGCCTCTTCTGTCAGACCACATGAGTGTTCCATGGGCACATGCAGTATGATCAGAACGTTGTAAGAACCTTCTCCGGTCCCTCCAATGTCGTTTTCTACAGGTATTTGCACAGGTGGCAGAATATGGTCTTATTGCCACATACCCAGAGAGTGATAAAGTAGCAGTGCTTTGCCCACTATCCTTTGTAAGAGCTGGAGGCTAAATGACATCCCTGAGGTCACCCCAGGGCAAGAACAGTGGAGAATCTTTGCTCAGTCTCCAGACACACTGCTCACTCGACTGCCCACACGGTGAACCCCAAAAGCCCTGGTTTTAACTCAGCTAGATTCAGACAGGGGGTGTCTGGCTCCCCGATCACGGGGCCCCAAGTAAGAGAGGGAGATGCCTTTCTCAGGCAGTTGGAGCTTTTCAGCCCCTCACATCAGGTTCCTTAACGTGTATCTTTTCACCACTCAGCTACACTGGGGGCTTCTCTGGGTGAGAACTCACTCAGAAGGACAGCGGGGCGCTGGGACCCCGGGTCTCAGCCCCACTTTCCGAGTCTCACCACCCAGCACAGAAGGCTCCTTATGGACACGTTTCCATTTTTCTTGCAAGGACGGTTTTCAGTAAGAGAAAACAGGCCAATAGCCTGATTAAATAAGAAATAAAAATACATTCTTCAGGTCCAGCTTTGGGTCCTGCAAGCCTTCCAGCTGGGACTGGAAAATGGGCTGACCTCCAGCACCTGCTCTTAAATGTCCCGGAGCCCAGAGCGGAGGTGAACGGATACACCCAGGATGTAAACGGGGTGCCTGGTATGCCAGTCTGAATCCCCGGAATCTGGCGGTTCATCGTTCCCAGAGTCTCGTGTCATGTCGTGTGCGCCGTGAGCGTTTCTTCAAAGAGCCTTTAAACGTTAACTAATCAGACAGCATGTTCCCGCCCTACTCTCAAGTTCAGTTCACAATGGCATCAGGCATATGGCACTGAAGGAAGGCGTCCCAGGACTCTCGTGAAATGCACAGAGCGGAGACAGGCGCGTCGCCCCGTGGCCCTGGTCCCCGCGGAGACTTTGCAGGAGTACACACAGGGAGCCCCCTGCAGAAAGGGAAGAGCCGCACAGGGCTGCGAAGTGCTGGAGAGAGTCTGCACACAGAGACCACGCTTTCCCTCTTTCACGACTGGCCTCTGTAAACATGTAAGGAGTGGCTTTATTTTGCGTGGGAAACAACAACAACAACAACAAACTATGCTGTTCATGGGACGGTTCATTTATTTGTGAGGCAGGCACCACCTGGGTTGGAGGTGGCCTGGGGGTCCTGCCGGCAATTGAAGCTGGAGGTGAGGCGCTCGCGCCCGGCCGGCTGCAGTCGGAGGTGGTGAGGACCCAGGCCCGGGAGTTGTGGGATCGGTGAGGCTTTATTTGAGCAGAGTTGGTGCAGTCAGAGGCCCAGCTGTGCAGTCAGACCCCCCAGGGCCCTGCAGGGCGGGGGGTCGTCCCCCGTCGCTGGGGTCCCCGTCTGGGAACTGCTTCCGCTGGACGGAGTGGCCTCGGCCAGGTTCAGCCCTTCCTGCTGGCAGCCTCGCGTCTCAGTCCACTGCTGCGGCTCTAACAGCGAGGTCTCAGACCGGGTGGGGACCGCCCAGGCTTAAATTCTGACACCTCCAGAGGCTGGAAGTCTGACGTAGGGGTGTCAGCGTGGAGGAGTCCTGAGCTTGGAGGTCAGGGGGACTGTGTGGCGGGTTTCTGCTGCAAGCTTGCCCCCACCGGGTGCCACACTGCTGACTTCCCACTGTGCCTGCACATTGCAGAGGACGGCAGGGGCTCTGGGGTTCCCTTTACAGGGCCCTACCTCAGGGGCTGGGACTCCGCCCTCCGGCCTACTTCTGTCCCTGAGGACCGACTCTGTAATTCCACCACCGGGAGGTCAGGATCTCAACCAGTGAACTCTGAGAAGAAACAGAAGTTCAGTCCAGTCATCTCTGTCCAACAGCTGGTCAACAAGGGCATGGACACTTCGCCCCTGTTGCTCACATCCCGATCATCACTGAACCCCCTCCCGATTATCACCCAGCTCCCTTCCAACCGTCACCGAGCCCCTCCTCACCATCACCCAGAGCCCTCTTGATTATCACCCAGCCCCGTCCTGACCATCACCCAGCCCCCTCTTGACCATCACCCAGCCCCCTCCTGATTATCACCCAGCCCCCTCCAGACCATTACCCAGGCCCCTCTTGACCATCACCCAGCTCCCTCCTGATTATCACCCAGCTCTGTCCTGACCATAACCCAGCCCCCTCCTGATTATCACCCAGGCCCCTCCTGACCATCACCCAGCCCCCTCCTGATTATCACCCAGGCCCCTCCTGACCATCACCCAGCCCCCTCCTGATTTGTCACCCAGCCCCCTCCTGATTTATCACCCAGCCCCGTCCTGACCATCACTCAGCCCCCTCCTGACCATCACTGAGCCCCCCTGACCATAACCGAGCTCCGTCCTGGCTCCAAGGCCCTGGTAAGCTCAGTGCATCTGCCGCCCAGCTCAGCTTCCCTGGACACCGTCCTGCTTCCTGGCCCCCTGTGGGTGCTGTTCCCTTCCCTGTCCCCAGTGGACTTCCTGTGTACAAATATGTGTCTCAAGTCTACTTCCTGGGAAACCTGAGCTGCAAGTGTTCTGGTCAAGGGCGGCCTGAGAAAGTGGCGGGTCAGCTCACTTTGAGGGCAGAGACTCAGGGTGGCTGGGCCAGGACCAGCGTCCGGCAGCGTCAGGGCTGCCGCGGTTGCTGTGACTTCCTGGGCAGGAGATCTGGGCTGGGGGCGGGAGGGAAGAGGACGTATTCAGAGCCTTAGTGGCTTTACAGGCTCCAGGAGCAGTAATCACGAAAGAACCCAGTGTCCTTGCTGTAGGGAACTGATGCATCAAAGCAGAGGCTCTCAGCAAGAGTGATTTTGGCTCCCTGGGCTATCTGTGACATAAGACTCATCCCAACAGAGAGGGTCACTCACGACGGACTGACATTGAGGGCAAAGGCCAGGAATGTTACTGAACACCTGCAATGCGCAGGACAGCCCCAAAACAGAGCCATCAGGCCACAGGTCAACAGAGCCCAAACTAAGAAACCCCGCATCCAAGACAGCGAGAGGCAGGGGACTTCCCTGGAGGACCAGTGGTTAAGACTCTGAGCTTCTAATGCAGGGGCCTTACAGATTCAATCCCTGGTTGGGGAGCTAAGATCTTGCATGTCCCACAGTGCAGCCAAAATGCTTTTTTAATAAATAAATTTTAAAGAATTTAAAAGAAAACGAAAAAAAAAAATAAAAGAAAATGAAAAGCTAGGAATGATTAGGTTAAGGCAAGTGTGAAAGTCAGAGGCCATGTTGCTGAAGCTGAAGCTCCGATCCTTTGGCCACCTGATGGGAAGAGCCACCTCATTCAAAAAGACCCTGATGCTGGGAAAGATTGAGGGTGGGAGGAGAAGGGGACGACAGAGGATGAGATGGTTGGGTGGCATCACTGACTCAATGGACATGGGTTTCAGCAAGCTCTGGGAGATGGTGAAGGACAGGGCAGCCTGGTGTGCTGCAGTCCACGGGGTTGCAAAGAGTCAGACACGACTCGGTGACTGAACAGCAGCAATACGTTATTTCTTGAATGTTTGTGTCCCCAGATTCCTGTGCTGAAGCCCTCACAGCAATGAGCTGTCATTGGGAGGTGGAGGCCCTGAGGGCTGGTCAGATGAGGTCATGAGGGTGGGCCCCCACCGTGGGGTTAGTGCCCTCGTACCAAGAGGAAGAGGCGCCAGGGCTCCTTCTGCAGTGTGAGGCCACAGAGAGGGGGCAGCCCCCTGCAAGCCAGGACGAGGGTCCCCCCAGGAGCAGAATCTGCCACAGCTGGATCTTGGTCGTCCAGCCTCCAGAACTATGAGAAGTCAGTCCAGTATACAGTATTAGAGCACCTGAGCTGACCAAGAAGGCCTCCTTGGCAAAACATAGAGAGATGACCCTCTTCTCTAGCTGGAGCACAGAAGCTGAGAATGGAGATTAGCATTTGGGGACTAGCAGAGCAGGCCCCAGAAGACATGGGATTCCCACCTCCAGAAAACCTGCTGAGCTGTTCCCAGTTCTGATTTCAAAACAGCCGGGCCCTGAAATATATTTCTTGGTGAAGAAATACAGTTAGTGGAGGCTAGTGGAGCTGTTTACAAGATGAACTGGGAAAACAATGAAGGAACCATGAAAATCATGTTCATTTATCCATTCGGCAGAATACTGTTTTGTCCCTTAAATGACTCTGGAAACTTTCCCCATAATATGGAAAAATAGGTAGAATAGTATTGAAATAATATGGTAAGTGCTTTAAATGCTGTGTCAAATGTAAAAAGTTGTACTGTGTAGAGAAAATGATTTAAAGTATGTAAGATGTTTTCTTAAGAAATGGAAAAACATATGAAAATACTGTTTTTCTATGTTGTTAGAATGTTGGAACTGTGCCTCGTGACCCAATAAAACACCGTTTCTGAAATATTTTTCTTAATGTGTGTAAAGTAGTAAGTACTACCCCCTTAGGGCTTCCCGGGTGGCTTAGTGGGTAAAGAATCCACTTGCAACGCAGGAGACGTGAGAGACACAAGTTCAATCCCTGGGTCGGGAAGATCCCCTGGAAGAGAGGCACGGCAACCCACTCCAGTATTTCTGACTGGAGAATCCCATGGGCCGAGGAGCCTGGAGGGTTATGGTCCACTGGGTCACAAAATGGGACACGACTGAAGCGGCTTAGCACGCACACACACTACCCCGTTGCCATAAATATAATTTATATAGTCATATGCCCTGCATTAAAGCTCCTGGCTTCAGGGGCTAACATCCAGCCCCAGAGGGTCTCAAATTTGCTTTCCTCCTCTGCAGCAGGATGGATCTTCTGGCTGGCAGACAGGCTCAGCTATGCTGGGAAGACCCTCTAGGAAGTTTCAGGATGTGCCCACCAAGAGGACAGCTCTAGGCCTCTTGCTGTGTGAAGGGGCCCCACAGACACGTGACTAGACCCCTACCCAGAGACGGGCTTGAGGTACTGTCTTCCCTTCTGTGAAACGGGAATGCGTTTGTGAATCGGCAGACGGTGAGGGCCCCACCTCTCCTCCTAGCCCGGCTTTCTTGCAAAGATCCTGCTCTCCTGCCCCACTTCTCAGGAGCCTGTGAACAAGCGCCAGGGTGAAACGTGGAAGGCAGGTGCTGGGGAGCTGCTGGCATGACCCTCCCGAGTGCCGTGACCCCCGCGAGCAGGGCGGGGGAGGTGAAGGGAGAAAGCACAGGCGCCCTGGTGTGCAGACTCTGTGTCTGTCCGCTGACTGGAAAGAGGCGGTCGCCACGGAGTAGAGTGATGCTCCGGAACACCGGCCATGCTCCGGTCGCCCTTAGAGACACGGCTGGCAGGACCCGGAGGACGTGCTGAGGGCAGAGAAGTAGCGCCCATGGGCCCTGACAGGTGCTCCCGACGGGTGAGTTTGTTCCCCATCTGCTTTCCTAAGGAACATGGGTGGGCTAATGGGGGTGGGTGTGGATGAACTCAGGGGCCTCTCGTTACCCTGGGAGGTGATCTGGGGGAAGATGGGGTGAGGGTGCAGAAGGGAGGTTTTACTCCCATTCCCAGGAGCCGGGAAAAGCCTCTGCCTTGGGGGAGGGCAGGGTGACGGCTGGGCTGGCCGAGAGCTGGGCTCTGCACACAGCATAAGGCGCATCCTTTCCCTGCCTGGCCTCGGGGCTTCCCTCCAGTCCTGAGGGGTCCACAGATGGTACCACGGGGACCCTCTTGGCTCAGGTCTGTGCCTTCTGGTTGCTTCTCCGTCACTGTCAGGTGATTGCTTCTTAAGGAGGTGACACGGGGGTGCTGAGCCCCTGAGTTAAGCAGGGAGATCTTGGAACAGGGAGGGCTCCCCTCTGGCTTGGAGAGGAACAGGGGACCCCCGAAGCCCTTCTCCAGGCTGGTGGTGCTTCAAAGGTTCCTGTCCTGGAAGGGGTGGGAAGGGGGCTCACCTGGGACCCTTGGAGCCCAGTGATGTCCGGTGGACTGCAGGCAGGGAAAAGCCACAGGGCTGCCTGAGGCCCTCCCTAGAGTCAGCTCCAATCTGGGAATTCTGAGACCAGTGACCCAGTTGCTTTCGATGGATCTTTCTATTTTTGCCACTGCCTCTGCTGCTGACCTCCATCAGCATCCCGGGCACCTACCGCCCTGGGGAGTCCATCCATCAGTGTCCTATATTTTTGCCTCTTCATACTGTTCATAGGGTTCTCGAGGCAAGAATACTGAAGTGGTTTGCCATGCCCTTCTCCAGTGGACCACGTTTTATCAGAACTCTCCACCATGACCCATCTGTCTTGGGTGGTCCTGCACAGCATCATTCATAGCTTCCTTGAGTTAGGCAAGGCTGTGGTCCATGTGATCTGATTGGTTAGTTTTCTGTGATTGTGGTTTTCACTCCGTCTGTCCTCTGAACTGACTCATTTGAAAAGACCCTGATGCTGGAAAAAATTGAAGGTGGGAGAAGGGGATGACAGAGGATGAGATGGATGGCATCACTGACTCAATAGATATGAGTCTGAGCAAGCTCTGGGAGTTGGTGATGGACAGGGAGGCCTGGTGTGCTGTGGTCCATGGGGTCGCAAAGAGTCGGACACGACTGAGCGACTGAACTGAACTGCACCTGCTGCTGACGACAGCTTCTAGCATTTTCCACTCTTTTTACAGCTCTTGCTGCCTAGAAGGAGATGCAAATATTATACACTGACGCAGGCTGTTCACAATCATCAGGAGGGAAAGAAACAGCATCTTTCTTGGGGGTGCTGTCTTCTCTCTGCCAGCCAACGATGCTTAATGTCCCTGAGGGGGCAGGTGGGCTTGTTCACTACAGACTGGCATTCTGGTGACTTCCTTATTACCGCAGTCTTTGAAAATTAACCCACTTCTTGGGCTGAAATGTCAGCTGAAGAGGTTTTGTACACAGGGGACACACACACACACACACACACACAAACGGAAGATTTTCTTTCATGACGGCAACTTTGAATATGCACTGAAGTTGATTTAAAGAATATTACGAAGACCTTTTAGTGAACTTTAGAATAGACCAAGGGGATGGGACACTGAGATATGATCTGATGGATTTAGCCAGAATGGAGAATGAGTTGAGATAATTTTTCAGTCGATGGACGGATGGATAGGAACTGCCCAAAGCATGAGATCATGGCTCCTCATCTCTGGGCAGATAGAGACCGAAGCCCCGATCAGAGCGTCCGGGACGAGGGGGAACGCTACATCCCCTCAGCCTCCCGGGAGCCTGCCGGGGCCAGAAGCCATCTAGAAATTAGATGACAGCAGACAAAGCCAGATCAGAAGTACCTGATGTGGCATTCACCTGTCATTCCCCACCCTCAACACCTAGCGTGATACCTGACTTCCAGTACTGGCTGGAAATATGCTTCTCCAGTGAGTGGACACAGAAGTGAGCACATTTCTGTGTGTTCTTGTCTTTTTCTTCTCTCTCAGTCCTGTTGGTCTGTGATGTTCCGTGCTCAGTCGTGTCTGACTCTGAGACCCTTTGGACTGTGGCCCTCCAGGCCCCTCTGTCCGTCGAATTTCTCAGGCAAAAATACTGGAGTGCGTTGCCGTTTCCTCTTCCAGGGGATCTTCTCGACCCAGGGATTGAACCCGAGTCCCCTGCATCTCCTGCATTGCGGGGGCTTCTCTACCCACTGAGCCACCTGGGAAGGCTCGTCTGTCGTGACGGCACGGATCAGGCCTCTGCACGGTGGTCTCCGCTCAGTGGACCACCCTGTCCGTGGGGCCGGGCCAGAGAGACCCGCCGTGGTCACAAACCTCCTCTGGGCGCCTCCTGACACCTCACGTGCCTGTTACTGAGCATGTCCGGAGTTTCGGTGAGAAGCTGAGGGTGAAGCAACATGAGGGTCAGGTGATGAAAAGGGCCCCCTGGGGACCAGATCCTGGGAGATTTGCTCTCCCGAATTCTGGGAAGGGAAGGGCTAGATGAGCTGGCAGTTCCCACAGCATGAGGGTCCTTGGAGTTTTCAACAGGGTAACAGGGCATCACAGGCTTGAAGAGACTGTTCCGAAGTAAGTCTGGCCCTCAGCTCCAGAGCCTTGGCCACTGGCTAGTAAATAGATGGGCTGTATTAGTTTTCTGGGGCTACCGTGAACAAGTGTCACAAACCAGGCAGCTTTATTCTCTCGGAGTCCCGGAGGCCAGAATACTGAGCTCAGGGCTCTGGGTGGGGTTGGTCCCTCTCGAGGCTGCAAGGCCAGCTCTGGCTCCCCGGCCCCTGTTTCTCAGCTGGTGATGGTTTGCCGGCCATTCTTGCTCTTCCTGAGTGTGGACACATGTCCTTCCCAACAATGCCTCAGTCCACGTGGCTTCTCTGTGGCCAGACTTCCCGTCTCCACAAGGCCACCGGCCTTACTGGGCCAGGGTCCACCCTAACGGCCTTACCTCACCTTGATTATCCTGATGATGTCTAAATATTATCATCTTCAGGGGTTTTAGAGGTTAAGGCTTCAACCTGCTTTTGAGGGGACTAGGGAGCTGGGCAGGGGGTGAGCCTGCTCGACCCGTGACAACCACCAAGGAAAACTCCACTCGGTCAGCTCACAAGCTGCCCCAGGGATGTGTCCCATGTCCCTCGTTTATGGTGACCTACCTGCCGAGGGCCTGGAGAGAGCTGGCTGTTCAGTCGAGGAGCGCTTCAAAGCAGCTTTAAAATTAAATATTTACTTGATCTTTTATAACCCTACTTACACAAGGGGCAATTACTGTGATGCTAATTAGCTTTACCAGCATATAGTTCTGGGCAATCAAAGGCCTTGGTGCATAATTAGTTTGCAAGAAAAAACAACCTGGCAGATATTAAATATTTAAGAACTCAAAATAACGACGCGTCGTACTTGACTGTAGGATGGACAGTCCAGGCTCCAGAGTGCGGTGATGGTGTAAAGGGTTCATAAAGCAAGCACGGGTGCATCCTTCTAGATCTTACCTGGAAGCAGCTCAGCCTGAAGGCGACCCCCTCTTTCCCGCAGCTCCCCTTCCAGCCCCACGCTCTCAGCCTGTCCACAGGCCAGATGGAATGAAGGGCGACACTAGCGCCACTTCAGCCGGATGGCAGGTGTGAGCGCCGTGTGGACAAGCTTATCACGACCTTCAGTTTCACCCGGGGGCTCTTGAGATTAAGGCCGTGTGTTCTGCCAGAAGCTCAGTTTCTTAGAAATAATCTTTCCGAAAGCACTGGCTGCACTCAAACTTCGACACAAATGGTACCATTATGCCATTATTATTGTCATCATCGTTTCCATGACTTCTTTCAACACCGTGAGAGTGACCATCTCGTGTCCCCAAGCCCTGGACCTGTACAGGCAGACCACAGGGCAGGCGGTGTTCCCCCTCATGTCCCCTGCTCCCTGGAACTGTTGGCCTCTGTGTCCCCTCCCCAAGTGTGGCCAGACTCCTACCTCTCACTGAGGAGGATGCCCAGCAGAGCGCTTAGTGAGCTCAGCTGGTAAAGGACATGACCTTCCTGCCTTCCTCTCCTCTCCTCTGCCCCTCCTCAATCACTGACTCTGATGAAGCTAGCAAGGCCCAACGGACAAGGGGCTGAGGGCTGTCTCAGGCCCACAGCCAGAGAGGGAGCCTCAGGTGTGAGTTCACCCCCTGACTGAGCAGGAAGTTCAATTCCATTCAGTTGCTAGGGCATGTCCAACTCTTTGCGACTCCATGAACTGCAGCACGTCAGGCTTCCCTGTCCATCACCAACTCCCAGAGCTTGCTCAAACTCAGGTCCTTTGAGTCATTGATGCCATCCAACCATCTCATCTTTTGTCGTCCCCTTCTGCTCCTGCCCCCAATCCTTCCCAGCATCAGAATCTTTTTAAAGGAGTCAGTTCTTCACATCAGGTGGCCAAAGTACTGGAGTTTCAGCTTGAACATCAGTCCTTCCAATGAACACCCAGGACTAATCTCCTTCAGGATGGACTGGTTGGGTCTCCTTGCAGTCCAAGGGACTCTCAAGAGTCTTCTCCAACACCACAGTTCAAAAGCATCAATTCTTTGGTGCTCAACTTTCTTTATAGGAGACCATCTTAATAGGGTTTACAATGACCAGAGACGTGGCTGTGTTTCTTTGGTGGCTCAGTGGTAAAGAACCCTCCTGCAATGCAGGATTCACAAAAGATATGGGTTCGATCCTGGGGTTGGGAAGATGCCCTGGAGAAGGAAATGGTAACTCATACCAGTATTCTTGTCTGGGAAATCCCATGGACAGAGGAGCCTGGCAGGCTATAGTATACACTGTTTCAGAGAGCTGGGCACGACTGAGTGACTGAGCATGCATGCATACACCTGGGTGACATCTTGACTGCAGACTAAGTGGTGTCTAGGCTCCTGATCCATGGGAACTGTGAGTCATAAAAATAGTTTACATCCATTAGGGACTGAATTGTGTCCCTGCAAAATCTACATGTTGAAGCTGTAAGGTTGCAAGGCTCATCAAGGAGTTGCCGAGACTCATCCTCAAGTCTCTGGGGTGAGAAGAGACCCTGGAGGGAGCCAGCTTCTAACAAGTTAGACACGGAAAAAAACTGGAGAGAGCCGTTGAGGAGTCATATGTGAGAAGAGAAAAATCAGTATTCTCCCGGAGTTTTTCTAGGTTGGAATAGCCTTCAGTGCCAAACACGGGAGAGACATTGGGTATGTTCTGGGCTTTTGGGAAATCCACAGTGACTAGTTTCAGAGGTTTAAGCACAGAAGCAAGATCCCTGTTCCCTGAGCGATGGGTGAACGACTTTGACTATAAAGTTAAAGGGAAATAGGGTGACGGGTGGCCAGATCACCTCGTGGTGAATTCTGGTGTGCAGACCTTTCCCTATGGGATTCCTTCCTGATCTGACGCTAGAGATGTCTTAGTTCAGTTGGGTTTTGAATGTCCACGCGCTGCTGTCCTTGAATGTTTTCTTCCTTTTTCCTCCATCTAGAGCATCACTGTGGAGCATGCCGTCAGACGCCTCCTGGCAGGCAGCACATAGCACATGAGGGGAAAGTGCTGAGGTCCACACGGGGCCACAAGAGATCAGACTCGTGCATTTACACAGAGAGAGGGTGTCTCCGAGCCAAAGGGCCCCCCAGCCAGGTCCTCCAGCCACCCTCCCAGCCCTGAGCATGGGGCAGCGAGATTCTTGTGCCAAAGAAAGTTTGGATTGGAAAAGACGGAGTTGCTTGAGATTTCGACCTTTGTAAGATTCTGAGAGTTCGGTTGTGTGTTCCTCAGTCTACCACAGAACACAGCATGGCAGGGCTAGACCGCAACCTCGACACAGCACGGCCTCGGGTGGGGGCAGCAGTGGCTGCGGAGGGGACCTGGTATGCGGCCAGCAGCCTGTGAGGCCCAGGCAGTAAGCAGTGGGAATTCTGAGACTCTCAGAACAGTCACAGGAGTCTGAGATCCACTCTTTGTAAGTTGTGACAGTGTCAGCTGGCAAAGCACCCTGGAGATGAAAAAGATCACCCGTGTGTCCTCTGAGCCACGCCCGGGCCACCCAGGCGAAAGGGGGGCCCGGCCCTGCCCTGTCACTCTCGCCGTCGGTCCCCTGCATCGCGCTCATTGCAAACCCACCCTGCCCGGCTCTCTGTCATTTCTGCGTGTTGTCTGGTGGGCTGGCTGTGTCCCCAAGAAAGTGTCGTCTGAGTGATGCTGGGGCCTCTGCCCCACTGGACCTTCACTAGGTCCCCGGGGTTCACTGCCGTCTCTCCTGCTCCCGCGGCAGCCCTAGACTGGTGGTCTGTGGTCGCTGAGTGTTGTCATATGTGTGGTTGTGCCCCGCAGTCTGCTCCCTCCCTGCTATCCCCGAATCTCTTTCCTGCTCTGCCTGGGGAAAGGCTGTAAGGATACCAGAGTGAGAGACCCAACTCCGGGGCATCATCATGCTATCAATTTGCTTGATTATTTTAGACAGATATTCTGGGTTGAACTGTGTCCCTCGTACACAAAAAGGGGGCTTCCCAGGGGGTGCCAGTGGTAAAGAACCAGGCTGCCAATACAGGAGAAGTCAGAGACGAGGGTTCAATCCCTGGGTCGGGAAGATGCCCTGGAGGAGGGCATGGGAACCCACTCCAGTGTTCTTGCTGGAGAATCCCATGGATAGAGGAGCCTGGTGGGCTACAGTCGATGGAGTCGCAAAGAGTTGGACAAGACTGAGTGACTTCCCCTTTCCCTTTCCCTCCTAGTGTTAACATTAATGGGTATCAAATAGATCTTTCTTTTGTCTCCAAATGAAAGTATCAGACATCTTATGTCATGAATGGGATTGTTTAATCCTGCCCCCTCGGGCCTTGTGTCCAGCATGTATGGGGTAAACACGGATGCCAGCCTGACCTTGTAACATCCACCCGACTTTACCAATTTGTGTGAAATATTGATTTAATGGGTCCAAGCAGAAATAGGAGGCGGGGGCCAGGTAAGCTAAAAACTGAACCAGGATCAGGGACAAGGCTGAAAGGGTATGAGACTTAAGTTTAAGGGAGATCTTAGGATCAGTGAGAAACATCAAGGCCACGGGTTGTTACAGGACGGCAAGACTCCTTCTTCTTCTGTGAATGTGTTTCCGTGTCCTGAAGAATTGAGAGCATCAACGCCACTTCTCACATTGACTTTTCCCATGTGCAGCTCTCTAGATCATTTCAACTGGAGAAGCACCAGGTGTCTGGGATATGAAGACACAAATAAATACCGTGCTGTCTGTACATTAAGTAATATTTTGCCCATGGGTCCGGCCATGGTTATGTCTTAGAGTAGCTCAGGTTAGATCTACAAATAAAGGGGGAAATTCTGACAGATCTGGGTCACGTTCATTACATAGAAAGCAAGAGCTGGAGCTCCCTCTGAAGGTACATTGGAATCTCGTGGCCGGGTGGGTCGTTTGAGTTGGCGTGCTTGACGAGATAGTCGGTAATGAAAAGTGAGCAAAGGACTAGTGGCCTTTTCTAATGATGAAACGTTATGTAAAGTAGAAATGGAAGAAGGATTAGGAAGTAATTGAATTTCTCGTTTTAGTTTTCTGGACCCCTCTGTGTTACACAGTTGTGACACCATTCCCCATTTATCTACCTCTGAGCAGACTGAGGCTCTGGATATACCTAAATACAGTAGCGATACAGATATATGAACCACCGATCCGTGGCCAGCTCGTGAGTGGGCCATATTTCACAGCTCTAATGTAATCAGAAGCTACAAAATTTAATCAAGGTCTACAATATTTCATGCTTGTGAGGCCATTACTTTGAAATACTGTTTTTTTTTTTTAAGCACCAAGAAAAGACCAGTACTTACATTCGACTTTAAACCAATACTATTGAAATATTCAAAAGAACTGAGATGAACTGTGTAACATTAACTCAGATGGTTAGAAACCTTAATCTGAAATCTGAAAACATTTTCCAAGTAGGAGATGAAGAACAAAATTGTCAGTTGCTTTTATTTTCTCTACTTCCTCAAGTAGAAGATGACTGGTGGGTGGCCAAGGAATTGTGCTCGGTCAGAAAAGGGAGAAATATTTCTATTATAATTATTGCCTTAAATGTTTCCGGGAACAGATATCAGCAGTTCAATTTTATAACAATTATCAGTAAGCCTGTCAAATTTTTCTGGACAAAAAATTATTGCCTTAATGTAATTTTTATGAATTGTTTTCAAAGCCAGACTATCACGGAGTGATGCTAGACTAAGTGTGACATACTGACGCAGGATACCATCACCAGCATCCTGTTCCTCCGGCACTAGAGCTTTCAGTTTAGGGCTTAGAGACCTCATCTTTATGAGGGAGGACTTATAAAGACCTTTCGGAAAGTCACTAGAATTATTTGCAAGTTAGCAACAGGTAGTTCCCATAGTAAAGAGAAAACCATAAATCGAAAAGACACACCCACCCTAACATCCATAGCAGCACAGTTTACAGTAGCCAGAAATGGGAGCAGCCTAAATGTCCATCGCCCAGTGATGGATAAAGACAGTGTGGTGTATAGGTACACAACAGAATATTACACAGCCATAAAAAAGGAATGAAATAATGCCATTTGCTGCCACATGGGTGGAACTGCAGATCATCCTACTAAGGAATGCAAGTCAGAAAAAAGAAAGACAAATAAGATGTCATGTAAGTGTGTAATCTAAAATATGATACAAATAAACTCATTTATAAAGCAGAAACATACTTATAGACACGGAGAACAGACCTGTGGTTGCCAAGGGAGAGGGAGTGGGTGGGAGAGGGATGGGTCGGGAGTTGGGCTACAGATGCAAACATTATACACAGTTCGGCCAAGCAAGAGGGTCCTGCCGCACAGCACAGGGAGCTATATCCAACGCCCTGTGATAGACCACAGTGGGGAAGAGCACGAAAAAGTGTGGATATATATATATAGGGGCTTCCCTCAGAGCTCAGTCAGTAAAGCATCTGCCTACAGTGCCGGAGACCCACTTTCTGTCCCGGGGTCGGAAAGATCCCCTGGAGAAGGAAATGGCAACACACTCCAGTATCCTTGCCTGGAAAATCCCATAGACAGAGGAGCCTGGTGGGCTGCAGTCCATGGAGTCGCAGTGAGTCAGGCAGGACTGAGCAACGAACACACATCCCCACATATATGTAAAAACCTGAATCACTTTGTTGTACATCAGACTGTATAGCAAACAGCAACTAAGCTTCAATTTTTAAGAAAGGAGCACATTAACACTCCTTAGATGGATGACTTCTAAGGTTCTTCCAGTCCTTATTGCTTCATAATTCTGCTCCCTTCATCAAAGATTTTAAAGAGCCCCGTGTTCTCTGTTTCCAACCTTTGGCTTTGCCCGTCTCTTCCCCAGACAAGCCCTATCTACAAATCACTCACTGGGAGGGATTTATGCAGAAGTATTTTTTTTTTTTTTATCAGAAAGACATGTTTTTGTAGCAAGTGTCTTTCACAACACACTGACCCAAAGCATTAAAAAAGAAAAATAACTTCAATAACTCTAAATCAAAAGCATGCGTCCCTTCCTCCCAGCTCGGGACCATCTTAAGAGTGTCTGACACACTTTCCTGTTGTGGGTTCCTGCAAGAGCAGAGGAATAACTGTCTCTAAATAGTGGCTGATCTTCATATCATGAATTTCTGCTCCGAAAACTGAAATGCCTTGTAATTAACCAGCTGTAAGAACACATAAGACGGTACTAAATTTTCCTTAAGTGCAGCCTATTTTGAAAACGGAAGCCAAAATATATAATTAGGTTGGCATTAGCATTCTCTAGCTGTGTGTCTGGGAGGGGCACCAGGGCTGGGGCCCTTGTGAAGGGCAGGCTGTCTGCGTGATGGAGCAGAAAGCTTTATCTGAGAGAGAGCTTGGCCTCTCTGCCCCCGGCTCCATGCCAGCACGGCCGTCCAACGACCATCCTGCTGGTATAGTAGGAGTCCACTTGGCAGGCTCGGCCAGGAGAAGCAGCCTTGCCCATCTTTGGCGCAGATGCCTGCCCGAGTAAGGGAAGGCAGGGCTAATCAGATCCCTGGGTTCCAAGATGACTGGCAGAGGAAAGCGGTTCGCTGTGCCCGTTTACATGAACAGCATTGCTCTCTTTTTCCCAGAGGAGTCTCACGGGACGAGGGCCAGGCTCTTCCGGAATGAACTCCAAGAGAACTCTTCAGATAAGAAAGGGAAAGTGCCTGCTTTGACCTCTGGTCTGTCTGTAATTGTGATTAAAAGTCACTGTGATTTCGTGACAAATACATTGTGTCTATGTCACCCATTTTTTTGTTTTAACTCTGTGATGTGGCTTCGGTGACTAATGTGGGCACTCAGACAAGAAGAAAATAAAGGTCTTCTGCTCTCAGATGGCTTGAAGTTAACAGCATACCCTGAAGAAGCAAAATGAAATTGGCGGCTGCTAGGGTGCCGCCGGTCCTTAAGCTCTTCTGACCAATGAAAGGGAAAGCGTGTTGGACTTGGTAGCTGGGGAGACAAATCCTAATTACTATTAATGAGATTCATTATAATATGGAGTCTCCCAGCGGTGAATTGTAAACGTCCCTTGTCAGTTTTTCTATCAACGTGGCACAGCAGAAAGCATCTGCTCAGGAGTGCCCATGGAATTGCATGCTTATTAGCTGATATGGTTAATCTATTTATTTGGGGACTCGTCATGGAGGTAGACAAGGGATCAATCGCTCCCTCAAATCAATTTTTCCACATAAAGCTGAAACCTGGGGTGTTTGTGTGGCATGTTTTAAAAATCATATATTAAAAATAATTGAAAGGAATTAAACTCTAATGGCTTTTTTCTTTCCTTTTTTTTCTGTTTGGACTAACAGAAATGACCCTTGTTGCTTCTTGTTATCAGAGGGAGGGAAACCCTATGCTAGTATATTTCAGAAAAATCAAGTATTTTTGTGGACACTACAATTCTAAATCTTTATTCAGTTCATTTCAGTTGCTCAGTCATGTCTGACTCTTTGCGACCCCATGAATCACAGCACGCCAGGCCTCCCTGTCCATCACCAACTCCCAGAATCTACTCAAACCCATGTCCATCAAGTCAGTGATGCCATCCAGCCATCTCATCCTCCGTTGTCCCCTTCTCCTCCTGCCCCCAATCCTTCCCAGCATCAGCATCTTTTCCAATGAGTCAACTCTTCAAATGAGGTGGCCGAAGTATTGGAGTTTCAGCTTCAACATCAGTCCTTCCAATGAACACCCAGGACTGATCTCCTTTAGGATGGACTAGTAGGGTCTTCTTAGTCCCTACTAGTAGTTCAAGGGATTTTCAAGAGTCCTCTCCAATATCACAGTTCAAAAACATCAATTCTTCGGCACTCAGCTTTCTTCACTGTCCAATTCTCACATCCGTACATGACCACTGGAAAAACCACAGCCTTAACTAGATGGACCTTTGTTGGCAAAGTAATGTCTCTGCTTTTAAATGTGCTAAAAGTGATGCCCACTAAAAATGAAATGTGACCCATCTAAAACATTTTAAATTCTCATAGCCATCTATTCAAAAATGAGAAGAAACGTGAAATTGGCTTCAATGATGCTTTCTTTAAGCCAACAGATCTAAAAGAGCTTTGTCAACACGTAATCAACATAAACATTATGAATGATTATTCTGCTTTCTCTTCTCGTATTTTGCCCTTACAGAAGTTCGTCACCCTCATTTCAAAGTCTCCACAGACTGATGTGTTAGTGACATCAATTTGTACAACCCTGGTCCTGAGGAAATACTTTCTCTGATTCTTATTTGAGAAACTGGAAGGCAATGCTTTAAAAAGAGAGAGAGACAACATCATCTTCAATGAAACATTTTTCAGATAAAATCTTTGCGATTATACAAGTGAAGCATCTTACAGCTGCTAAGCCTCACCCTTCTAACATCTGAATGATGTGTCATTGCTAAAACGCAAATTCTTTTTCTAAAGATTAGGACTTAATTAAATATATGCAGGATGAATTTCACTAGCCAAATGGCTTTAGATCTTTAGAATATCTAGCCAAGTTTCAGCAAGTGTAAAACAATTTAAAATTTCCACGTGTAGAGACAAATAACTTCTCTCTATGTATATTGCATATGGAATGCATATGCAGCTGAACAAAATAGCACAGTTATTTACAGTACTTCTAATTTGTCAAATATACCTGAAAATATGTTCATAAAAATAATTTTTAAATTTATTAGTTTTATTCTCCATCAAAATCCTATTAATTTTTTAGTATTATTTGAGAAGATGCCCCAGAAACATTGCCTGCTCCAGTTTTCCTGATGATTTCACCACATCTAGTTCTAACTGGTGCATCCTCCAAAGGAGGCATTTTTGGAAGCCAGGGTTGGGGGGCGGTTGTTTTTTTGTTTTTTAATTTTCGATTTATATTGGAGTGTAGTTGACAACAGTGTACTAGCTTCGGGTACATGGCAAAGTGATTCAACTATACATATACATGTATCTATTCTTTTTCAAATTCTTTTCCCGTTTGGGTAATTACAGAGCAGTGAGCAGAGGCCCCAGTGCTATACAGAAAGTCCTTACTGGCTACCTATTTTATGTGTGATAGTGTGTACACGTCAACCCCAAACTCCCAAGCTATCGCTCCCCGCCACCCTTCCCTGGTAACCCAAAGTACATTCTCTAAGTCTGTGCCTCTGCATCTGTTTTGTAGATAAGTTCATTTGTATCTTTTTTAAGATTCCTAATATTTGGGGCTTCCCTGGTGGCTCAGCATTAAAGTGTCTGCCCCGAGAGCAGCAAATGCAGGAGACATGGGTTCGATCCCTGGGTCGGGAAGATCCCCTGGAGGAGGCAGTGGCAACCCACTCCAGTATTCTTGCCTGGAGAACCCTATGGACGGAGAGCAGTCTGCTGGTCTACAGTCCACGGGATCACAAAGAATTGGATACAACTTAGCAGCTAAACAATAACAACAACTCCAACTCTTGATTGAGACCACTTTCTGCTCTACCAGATTCTCTGATCATGACCCAGTAGTAACTGTGAAGAAACCTGCATTGATTTTTAGCCATGTGAAGTATATTTTTAAATTTTGTCATAACTGCTCCTTGGTAGGCCTTTAGACAGCCTCTGAGTATGATGTTAAGCGTACGTCACCATTGGAAATGGCTTAACTGTCCAGATTTGGCAGTTTGTCTATGGGGACTCTTGCTGGTAAATGTCTGTAGAAGACCAAGAATCATGTGCCTAGCATTTAAACAATGTCGACATGTTTACCATCACGATTATTTGTCTCTGCAGAGAGCCCTGTGAACTCCAGAGCAGGCAGAAACAGTAGCTTTGGTTGTGTTCAGGTACCAGTCACAGGACTGGGGCAGAATTCAGACCATAGCCCAGGAGAAAGCTGTTCCCACTCTAGATGATTAATTCACCCACTCAGAACTTCACGTGTATTTGTAAATATTAATATGTATTTACTAATGCCTTGGTTATCCTCATATTCTGAATACTCACTGGAAGGACTGACGCTGAAGCTGAAGCTTCGATACATTGGCCACCTAATGCGAAGAACTGACTCACTGGAAAAGACCCTGACGCTGGGAAAGACTGAAGGCAGAAGGAGAAGGGGACGACAGAGGATGAGCTGGTTGGCCTCACTAACTCGATGGACATGAATCTGAGCAAACTTTGGGGGATGGTGAAGGACAGGGCACCTGGCGTGCCAGCAACAACACCGTCCTTTTCAAGGTTGGAATTGAATCACCAGAGGAGAAAGGACATGCCACGGGACCAACAGCTCCAGGATCCTGGTGGAAATGCTCACAGGAAGTGTCATCAAGGCCAGTAGGAGCCCTCGGCTCAGGTCCAGGGTTAACAGATGATAGAACGCAAAGCCCCTCCTCTCCTCTGGTTTTTTCCAACCTTCTCTGTTAGCAGGATCGATCTTTCCAGGGAAGCTGGGGAAGGAACAGGAGTTGCGTCCCAGACAGCCAAGGGGAGGGTAGCAGAGTGCTGGCCCCGTGATAAGGATGACGTCTCCGGTCCAGGGGACTTTTACTCCAAAGAGTGCAGAATGTAAATGTGTGATTCTGTTGCTGCCGTTTTTGGTTAGTTGTTCAGTCGTGTCTGACTCTTTTGTGACCCCATGGACTGTAGCCCACCAGGCTCCTCTGTCCTTGGGATTTCCCAGGCAAGAATACTGGAGTGGGTTCCTATTTCCTTCTCCAGGGCATCTTCCTGACCCAGGGACTGAACCCATGTCTCCTGTATCACAGGTGTATTCTTCACTGCTGAGCCACCAGGGAAGCCCAGACGTGTGATTACAAAGCCCATTTCAGCTACATTTGAAGAACCCCAATGAAGGTGAAAGTTCAAAGTCACAGGTACTGGAAGCTTCCAATAGACAGACTTAATGACACGTTCTGGTAAAACTGCAGAGTGAGTTATTACACCAGAGACTTATAGGCCCTTTGGATAAAGAAGCAATGATATTTGAGGAGCCAGCGAGTGAGTTATTACACCAGAGACTTATAGGCCCTTTGGATAAAGAAGCAATGATATTTGAGGAGCCAGCGTGGACTCGCTTCCGGCAAGTCACGCCTCATTCTCTTTCTGAAGCTCTCACTAGTCCGGCAGCTCCTGGGATGACAGGGACATGGGGTATCTGGCTCTCATCAAAGCAAATGACAGGGCCTTTTTAACGCTCATGGAGCAGCAGGATGCCATGATCTGACTGATAGTAAAATTGGATGAAATGTAAAGGGGTGGATAGCTGTAAAAAAAAAAAAGAAATGGTGATTAATGTACTGATATCCACCTGAGAGGAAGTTATTAGCAGCAAGGCGAAGGGCCCTGATGTGATTAAGTTCAGGCAAACGCTTTTATCATTCACTTACTTGAAGGCATAGAAAACATGCTCCTCAAATGAGAAAGTGATCTAATGATCAGGAGGAAGAATCTACTGCAGGAGATGACTGTGTCAGATTCAAATAACCCAGACGTGCCAGCATGAAGCTGAAGCAAAGTGTCAGACCCTTCTCCCATAGAAATCCTTCTGAGCAAGGGATACGCCCATCAGCTCGAGGTTGGTGAGGATTTCTGCTTTTATCATGGCAAAGGGAAGCTGGCACTTCTCTTGTAAGAAATAACTCCACAACAAGGGGCAAAAGAGAAATAAGTAAATTTCACTATTGATGAAAAGGAAGGAAGGGAAAAAATAGGAGAACAGTCTGTCAAAAGCAACAGACGTCAAACTTAGAAGTCATGGAAGGTAACCGCTGTGATCTCAGGTCCCAGAAAAGTCCAACAAAGTCTACGGGTTTGCAGGAAACAGCAACCCTGAGAGGCAGACCCAACCGCACAACCACGAGATCTGCATGCTACTCTCCACCCCAGTTGAAGGAGACTTTACCCACCTGTCTTAATCCCAGAATGAGTCTGGTTCTGAGGAGAAGTGGCTGAACACACAAATGCACACTGTGAGCTAGAGTTCATTATAAAACAGCAAACACGATACAATCACGCTGAGATTCTTTTTGGTAAAATTCAGTGCACGCTGTAAAACACAGTGTTCTCAAAGGTGTCATGAACCATTTGCTTTTCTACTTTACTTCGGAGAGCATGCCTGTGAATCACATTTAAAGAGGGCAGTTTGATCCCTTATCAAACTTTGAAGTGTACTTAATCTTTGATTTAATAATTTCACGCTGGCAAGATAACGTGAAAAAATATAATATATAAAGTAGTATTATTATAAGCCTATAAGATATAGGATAAATATCAATTAGTCCATGCTGATATAAAAAATGATTGAATAATCCTTCACTGTAGTATGGATAAAAATAATTCTGCAAAAGTTAGCACAAACATACTTAATGTCAAAGTCAGAACTGAAGGCTGCGGCTCAGGACCATGTCTTGCATGAGGGCCTTTGTCTCAATCAAGGCCATTTTCAGGAATTTCATTATGATATCTTTTCAAGCATCTCCTATATAACAAGCCTAGCCAACTGGTATGTTAACTGTTCAGTTGCTAAGTTGTGTACAACTCCTTTGCAACCCCATGGACTGAAGCTCAGCAGGCTCCTCTGTCCATGGGATTTCCCAGGCAAGAATACTGGAGTGGGTTGCCAGCACCCTCGGGGATCTTCCCAACCCAGGGATCACACCTGTGTCTCCCGCATTGGCAGGCAGATTCTTCACTGCTGAGCCACCAGGGAAGCCCGTTGGCTACTTGGTATGACTGTCTGAAAAATCACACTATTTGAAGAAGGTGATGTGTTTCTATGGAGACCCAGAACATGAGGACAGGCTCACACATTGGCAATAGGACAACTGACATCTTAAGAGATTATTTTGCATGTGCTTCATTTGTGGTGGATCACCGAGGTGTATACAAGTCAAAACATGAGAGAGAATGAACTGTATGGTCTGTTTCTTGTTTACTTTTCTTCTTCCCAGGGGCAACACAAGCCTATAGAGGATAAAAATTCCACGGACCAGAATGTGGCTTTTTATGAATTGAATTCTAAGAATAGAATCACTACAACTGGAACTGGGGGGAAAAAAAAAGGACAAATACTGCAGTTAAGCAAGTCACTCACATCAATGTCCGTGTCTGGGCTTTTGGCTCATGAGCTGGCTCATTGTCAAGGCCAGCTGGGCATGACCCTAAATTCAGCAGGTGTGCTAAAGCTATGAGCACCACGACTTGCTGTTTCCTGGGACAACCTGGTCACACTGTCCCCCACTCTCCAAGGAGGCGTAGGTGTTTACACCACCAAAGCTAAAAACCTAATTTTCCTCATCACGTGCTAACATCCCCTGGCTTTTAACAGTTGTCTTAGGAAACGCCACTAAGAGTGGCAGACGAGAAACCTTAAGAGGTGGCCAAGCCACCCCAAATGTGCCATTTTTGGTCTTTGTCTTATTGTTGACCTTGCATTTTCATGCCCACAGAAATAACGTCCAAGTCCAAATGTGCTCTTCTTTTTGCAGGAGCTCCCCAGGACTTCAACGATGACCCTAAGACAGGAGGCTCAAAGCTCGTATTTCACAAGGGTCTTTGTCTTGTCGTGGGGCAGGAACTGTCCCTGTAGAGGGCAGGCGTTGTTACTTTTCTATTGCAGCAACATTCAGCATGTTGTTAAGGGTCCTCCCCTGGTCTTCAAGGTCCCCATCACTCAAGGAGACTTGCCTGCAAAACTATTTGCTATTTGCCAGGGCTTCCCTGGCGGGTCAGCTGGTGAAGAATCCACCTGCAATGCAGGAGACCTGGGTTCGGTCCCTGGGCTCGGAAGATCCCCTGGTGAAGGGAATGGCTGCCCGCTCTAGTATTCTGCCCTGGAGAATTCCATGGACTGCAGTCCACAGGGTCACAGAGTCAGACACTCCCTCCCTTTCCCTTTCAAGGTTCCAAGTTTTCCCCAAAGGTTCAGACCTTGGGATTCAAGGCAGCAGTCCAGCTTGAGATTCTGTGGTCCTGCCCTGATGATCTTTCAAATGCCTTTGGGATAAGTTTGTGCCCATCTTTTGCTGTCAGATACATCCTGAATCTTTAGACTTAATGCCTTTTCTCAGAAAAAGCCAGCCATAATGTTGCATTAATGAAGCTTACTCATTAGGTTATGTAAGATTCTTTTCTTCCATCGATGTGAATACTTAGTTCCCATTCACGGTGAATTATATGGACATATTGATGCAGGAGGGCTTCCCTGGTCGCTCAGATGGTGAAGAATCCGCCCGCCAATACAGGAGATTCAGGTTCCACCCTGGGTCGGGAAGATCCCCTGGAAGAGAAATGGCTACCCACTCCAGCATTCTGGCCTGGAGAATCCCATGGACAGAGAAGCCTGGTAGGCTACAGTCCATGGCGTCGCAAAGAGTCAGACATGACTGAGCGAGTAACATACCACGCTGACGTAAGACTGGACTGTGCAGAGAACATTTGTTAATAATAGGTACTTTCTTAAAAAAAAAAACAAAACTCACAAATCAGAAAAAAATTACTTTGGAAAGAAAAAGGAAACATCTTTTGCTGACTTGGGAAGAACCTTTGAAAGAATGCCAAGCTGTAGTTCCCAAGTATAATGTCAAGGACTGTGTTTCCCAGTGGGAGGCATCCAGAAGGAAATGTGCCTTTATTCCAGCCTCCTCCTTTCTCTCCGAGTTCCTCCGGGCCATAGTCTCCTGGGGTGAAACCTTTCCCTCTGTGGCTGCCCTGCCTGTGATGGATAAAGGGCGGGGAGGTGGGATGAGGCAGGAGGCCCACTTCACTGGCCATACGGGCCCCTTTGTGGACCCAAGCATATGCTGTCTGTGTACGTCCTCACTGAAGTCCCCAGTCAGAGTATTTTCCTTTTGGCCTCGAACAACTGACTCCTGGGGGTGTTTGGGCCAGTGGTCCTGGACCAAACCTCCTAGGAGCTGGAGAAGAGGAAAGGAGGGGCCAGAGCTTGGCCAGCAGCAGGCTGTGGGGTGCAGAACGGCCCAGGGTGGCCAGCACCCGAGCGAGGCCTGGGAGTGCTCCAGGCCGGGGTGTCCTCCGACCCCAGCTCTAGCCTTCCCGGGAGCCCCCTCCTGGTGACACCCGGGGCCGGGGCAGCACCTAGATGGACCCCCTGCCACGGGTGAAGGTTTACAGGCCCAACGAGGACTAGCCGCTGGACAACCGGGGCCTCTGGCAGGTCGTCCCACCATGGGGAAGGGCTGAAGGGCACGTCCCTGCCAGTCAGAACCTGGTAAAACGTGCCCCCCTGAGGAAGGGAATGGCAAACCACTTCAGTATTTTTGCCTCAAGAGCCCCATGAACACAATGAAAAGGGGGAAAAAAATGACACTGGAAGATGAGTCCCCAGGTCAGGCGGTGTCCAATGTACTTCCGGGGAGAGCAGAGAAACCACTCCAGAAACAATGCAGAGACTGGGCTAAAGTGGAAACGTCCCTCAGTTGCATGTGTGGCTGGCTGTTTCAAGGAGCTTGGCTAACTGAAGCTGCTCCACCCTGGCAGTTCCTGCAAGTGTTCCTTTTCAGCAAATGGCCAAGCCTCATAATTTCCTCTAGACAGCTTGTTTGCTGGCCCTGCACAGGCTCGTGGTGATGACGATGACCTTGCACTTCTGAGTGATGATTTTGCGTAGCACGGGCACGTGACTCAGAACCCACACCGGGTCTTCCTGTTCCTCTGCGACCCTGGGCGTTGCTGTGGACTCCCGTTCCACCAGACGTGTGAATAATCTCCATCACAAAGGGAAGGAGCCACACAAAAGAGTCAGGGCTGCTCTGAGAACCGGCTCTGCCCCCTGGGGCTTCCTTGGGACCTGACAACCTGAGCTGCAGTGACAACCTGCACAGATGGTGTCGGCAGCTGTGGGAACCAGGTGCAGACCTGGACCGACTTCAGGACGTCTGTCGTGTTGTTAGGACGACGTAGATGTTCTCTAGAGAGGGGTGGGGAGGAAAGGGGAGTGGGCAGGGGTGCCAGCTGTTCCTCTGGCCTGCCTAGGTTGGTACCTCCCCCCTCCTCCCCATGTCAGTAATGTGACCTTTATGTCACCTGTACAAAAGCCTGTCTCTCTCTCTGTCAGGGAGACTTCACAGGAGCTGTACGGGATGGAGAGAGAGTGAAAGTCTCATCAGAAGCACAGGAAATAGTAAACAACTGCTCTCCTCCCCTTCTCCCTGCGATCCCCTCCCCCCCTTTTCAATTAGAGATGTAAATATATTCAAATTTTCTGCCTGAGACACCCTAGGGTGGTGCTGGAAATTTGCTGCCGTAGGCAAGATGGGGGAAAAAAGAGCCACAAACCCACCTACCCCCTCACAGCTTACAGACCCTCCCGTAATAGAGTCACTAAAACATTTTGCTGCCCTAGGCAACCACCTGCTCTTCCTGTAAAACCCATCCTAGGCCTGAGTCCAACTCAACCAGGTGGATTCAGATCACAGGAAGACAACCTCAGGTCAGGGCGAAAAACAATTCAAGTGCATTCTAATGAATTGGTGAAACAGAACAGCCACCCCTCCAAACTAGACTGCTTCCAAGCTCTTCTTGTTAAACCATGGATCTTTAGTTGTTTGCTGTCAGGAAAGGACTGAAGGCAAAAGGAGAAGGGGGTGGCAGAGGATGAGATGGTTGGATGGCATCACTCACCCAATGGACATGAATCTGAGCAAACAAACTCCGTGAGACGGTGAAGGATAGGGGAGCCCAGTGTGCTGCCGTCCAGGGGGTCACAAAGGGTCAGACATGACTTACAGCTGAACAACAACAATATTGCTGTCGTATTTCCTTTGGGATTAGAAATTCTAGATTACTTAGGAAGAAGCAAAGAGGAATGAAGTGGGAGTTTTTCGTTTGTTTTACCAGAAACAAATTCTCTCTCTATTTCCTTCCCTTTTTGACCACTTTTCCAATTTCCATATTATTGTGTGTATCATATGTCCCTTCCAGTGTTACCTGGCTGGTCACTGAAAGTGAAAGTCGCTCAGTCATGTCCGACTCTCTGCAACCCCATGAATGTCCATGGAATTCTCCAGGCCAGAAGGGCATAGTCTTCCCTTTCTCCAGGGGATCTTCCCAACTCAAGGATCAAACCCACATCTCCCGCATTGCAGGCGGCTTCTTTACCAGCTGAGCCACAAGGGATGCCTGGTCACTTTTTTAAAAATCTCTTTGAAAAACAAACAAACAAAAAAATAAGCAAGTCAAATTGATGGCTGCATCAAACACCTTCTTGGTGTCCATGTATGTGCTGTGCATCTATATAACTTGTTTGCTGTGTGTGTGGGCAGCTGGCCGTTCCATTGGTGGGGGCCAAGTCAACAGTGCAAATGGGGCCCTCAAACCTGTTGTGTCAATATCACCGAGTTACAAAAGAAGCTGGCAAATGGCTAATTCTGCCTGCCTACCCATGCCCAGAAAGGTTGGGTTTGAACTGGATATGCTCAGATCCTTCCAACTTTTGAGCTAGAATCAGGACAGGACTTCATGACCCGGCACCTCGTCTGGCTCCTTACCTTGGTCTTTGGTGTGCAGGTGGGCCCCCAGCGTGCAAGTCCAGGTTCTGCCCACTCCCCACAAACAGTGCTGGCTCCCTGGGGTTGCGGGCCCCTCAGGATGATGGATGGGAACCTGTTACAGGCTTTGAATGTGAACTCAGGAGTGTTTCCTTGGGATTCCTGGGTCCAGAGGATGTAAAGTGTGGACTAGAAAAGAAAGAATCTTGCCCCTTGGAAGGACAAGGCCAGAGGAGGACCAGAGGGGGACCTCCTTAGCTCTGGTTGAACGGTGACCGGCACTCATCTGTTGAGACCTTGTAAGCTTGGTTCTAGCCAGGAGTCTGCACTCTGACCACACATCAAGTTCATTATCTCATCTAATCCTTGCAGCTCCTGCAGGGTGGGTGTCACTCCAAGCAAGGGAAGGCAACCTGGGGGAACTGGCTCCCTTACGGGTAAGTGTACAGCAGGGAAGATCCTGAGAGGGGTAACGTGTCCCGCTTCTCTCCACCACACCCAGGATGTGGGGCACTGAGTGAGCATCACGTAAGGACGGAAGAGGACCAATGAGAGCCCAAAGCTGAAGACTCTTCTACCAGCCTAGGAAGGAACACAGGGTATTGGAATGCCAGGGACTCTCCAACAGGAGATCAAAAACTGTGATGCTGGAGAATATGCTTGAGAGTCCCTTGGACTGCAAGGGGATCCAACCAGTCCATCCTAAATGAAATTAACCCAACTATTCATTGGAAGGACTGACCCTGAAACTGAAGCTTTAATATTTTGGCCACTTGAGATGAAGAACTGACTCCTTGGAAAAGACCCTGATGCTGGGCAAGATTGAAGGCGGGAGGAGAAGGGGACGACAGAGGATGAGATGGTTGGATGGCATCATCGACTCAATGGACATGAGTTTTAGCAAGCACCGGGAGTTGGTTATGGACAGGGAGGCCTGGCGGGCTGCAGTCCGTGGGGTCACAAAGAGTCGGAAACAACTGAGCGGCTGAACAGCAGCAACAGCTTCAATAAGAGGGGAGGGGCTTATAAATGACACAGAAGAGTCAGAGTTGTTCTCTCAGCACAGTGAAGCCACCTGGTAGGCGGGAAGGACTCCCCAGCCTGCTTTCCCCCTAGCTGTCCCCCCGAAACCCCAGCCTCTGCAGGGTACTGGTGGGCCCGACCTGTCCTCTATTTTCGGTTCCCAAACTCCGCAAGCCTTCCTTTTCAAGTGGAGACCAGACAGCTATCGTGGACCTCAGAGCACCTGCAGAAGGTGGTTTTATGACCTCTGTAATGAGCTCATTTCTACATTAGGCGGCCTGTCAGTCCAGTCAGGAAACTTAACATCTGGAGCTCCAGGTCTTTCTGAAATGCCCTGTATTCTGATACGGGGATTTAGAGTCAGTTTCCAAACCTGAAAGTCAGGGGTTGAAATGTCAACGTTTCCCAGCCCAAGAGCCTCCTACCTATGGGCAGTTTGGGTAGCGTTGCCATGGTAACCTCCAGCCAGTTTCAGATAGCTGATGGTTACCCAGTGCAGGACAAAGGAGGAAAGCTCAGCTTTCCAGGCCAGGTCCGGTGTGAAGGCTGAAGAATGAGGAAAGCCCTGTTTCCCAGCACAGAGGGCTCTGCGGCTTGGGGCAGGGAGACAGCGCGGGTTTGCAGACGCTGGTGGCGGGCATCCTCCAGCCAGTGCCCGCCAATTGCGTTTTCATCTTCCTACCCTGCAGTCGTTGTCCCTAAACTGTGAACGTTGGCTCAAAGAAATCCAATCTGTGAAATCCTTCTTTTGTATTTGGATGGAGAAACAGTTGCGGTGGCTGAGAAGCGTCGACTTCCCTTCCCACCGGTCTCCTGCCCAGCGGGCTTCAGCATCCAGGCTGAGAGCTGACGGGGCCCTGTTGGTGGAGCTGCCAGCAGACGCTGGGGGTTCCGGGGGAAAGGCAGGAGGAGTTCCATACTGAGAGATGCCCAGCGATGCGGTGGCCTCCAAGTACCACGTCCGTTGGCACCGCCGATACTTGGAGCAAAGAAGAAGCTGCCTGGTCCTTCTTGTAAAATCCATTTGTCTCAGAAAACATAAGACCACAGCTTTTAGGGTAGACCATCTGGTTCAGAAACAGATCCGTTCTTTGATTTGAAAGGACCACGGATTTCTCTGTACTTAAACTATAATATTGATGCTGTGAGTATTGACTTGCACAAGGCACACCCAGGAAGGAATCCTAGCTAAATGTAGTGGGAAAATGATGACCTGTGTACCCCTCATTGACATCATCATGACATCAACCGGTTTGTCATCTTGCTAGATGAACAAATTTGTATATTAAAGGAAAAAAAAAAAAAAACCCAGGATCGTGATGAAAGCTAAGCGGTTGTTAATTATGGACTGAAACCATAACAATGATGCTCGGCTATGACTCATCCAGGTCAAAACCAAATTGTGAGTCTTGAAGCCCTGCCTTGATTATTTGATATCATATGATAATGCGGCACACCGTGTTTGCTAAGTGCTTGCGCAGGGACTTCGGGCTCTGCGCTCTGGTTGCTCAGCCTCCAGGGTCTCCTCCTACATGTCAAGGAGATGAGGCAGTGTACAGAGGCGATTTTCAACCTCCGGTGCACATTAAAGTCACCTGGGAAGTATGCTTACAACCGCGAGGCAGGAGTCCCATCCCAGACAAAGAATTAAAATCTTCAGGCAGATGTGCCTCATCCTTGCTCCCTATTTCTAAGAGCACCCGGTCTTCAAACCTGCTGTACAACTAGCTCGACTCATCGAATTTCCATTCGTTCCCAGAATACCATATCCTACGGCAGAGGGTGGGCTTACCAATTGGCTCAGTGGTAAAGAATACACCTGCAGATGCCGGAGACTCAGGACACCCAGATTCGATCTCTGGGTCAGGAAATGGCAACCCACTCCAGTATTCTTGCCTGGGAAATCCCATGGGCAGAGGAGCCGGGGGGGCTACAGTCCAGGGGGGCTGCAAATGACTGAACAACAACAACAAAGGCAGTGGCTCCCACCCCTGAGAACATCTCATGAGGTGTTCTGAACATCTTGTGAGTTCCTGACTCACTTGCCTGAGTCTGGGTCTTGGAAACTCGGGTTTCTAGCAAGTTCCTAATTAGTCCTGAGGCTGCTCTCTGGATACCAGCCTTTGAAAGTCTCTGTAGTAAGGTATATTTACACCCCCAAATTACACACAAAGCTTGCAATTTAATAATATATATGTGATCGTTCGATGTTATAATTTCACAGCCTAACAACTTCCCATAACAGAACCCCCCAATCAAATGATTGCATTTGATTGCATTTCTGTGGTTGGTTCTTGGTGACACAGCCCAGGGAAAGAAGAACCTTGGGAAGCGTCCGGAGGGTTTACTCCCTGGCCGTGTCTGCAGATGGTCCCTAAGCATCGCTGCTCAGCCTTCACTGACTTAGAATAGCTCGAGTCTTAACCCCAAACCCGCAGAGACATCCGTTCTCCCAACACATTTCCCACCTCGCTCCTCCCGCCTTGTCATGTCTGTGGCGCTGGCCTTCGGGCCAGCGCTGTGGAGCGGAGACCACGTGATGGGGCGGCCAGTGAGTGCCGAGCTGTGTGTCCTGGGCAGGCTGAGCGTCCGTCACCCGGAAAAGCACACCTTGCGTCTGCCGCCTTCCCGAGCAGCGTCTCCAGTCTCTCAGCCTCAGCTGCAGAGTCAAGAGACGTCCAGGTGATGGCTGTGGGCACACAGATCGAGAAATAGACCGACCGCTGCCAAACCTCCGAGCCTCCCAGGCTGTGTGTGATTGCAGCAGGACCGAGCGGATCCTGCCACAGACGCCCCGAGGCCTGGCTGCCTTCGCCTGTACTCTCGCCGACCAAGAATGCGTCCAGCACTCGGAGTGACCGCCCAGCGCACAGTCGGCGCTTCTGCCCCGTCTCTCCCGTGGGTCTGATCTTCCGTCTTTTGGACCAGGACTTGCATGCTGGCTGCTCTGAAAATCTGAAGACAAATTGCAGCTCCTTCATGTTAGAACTGTTTCATATTCTGGTTTCTTAGTTTTCCTGGTTAACATGATAGCAGACACAGGAGGTGCCTCCAGGAGGCTTGGTGTCAAAGGTCTAGCTGAGTTTCAGTGGATGTCAGGTTCCGAGTGGTCCAGGGCGCTGGACCTGGGCATCCACATCCTCCCGGTGTGTGCTGGGATATTCCCTCTGGTGGTAGTGACTGTCCCCCAGTGGCCTCCCCATGCATGACCTTCTCCACAGCCCCTTCACTTACTGCAGCTGGCTCTCTGAAAAGAGCTGGTTTGGAGGAAGCGTTGTATGTTTTCCTTTCAGTGCATCTTGGATAAAACCTGTATGCTTTACACAAGGCCCATCCAAATGCCTGATGCCATCGTTTCCTGAGTGTCTTCTAGGTGAATACTCGGCACAGGATTCAGAGCTCGACGTGAGTCACTGGACCTTCACAACAAGCTGGGAGTAAATACTGAACCCATTTCACAGGTTGGGAAGCTGAGCCTCAGAAAGGGCAGGCTTGTAGTCCAAGATTCACTCTTCACGGCTCAGTAGCTCAGTCGTGTCTGACTCTCTGCGACCCCGTGGATTGTAGCCCGCCAGGTTCCTTTGACCACGGGGACCCTCCAGGCAAGAATACTGGAGTGGGTTGCCATGCCCTCCTCCGGGGATCTTCCCAACGTGGGGATCAAACCCAGGTCCCCTGCATGGCCAGTGGATTCTTTACCGTCTGAGCCGCCAGGGAAGCCCCTGAGTTACACACATCCCCTCTTGGGGGGTTCCCCTCCATCCAGCTCACCACAGAGCCCTGAGGAGCTCCCTGTGCAGTACAGTGGGTTCTCACTCACTACCGACTTCACACTCGTGATCTGTCAGGGGTATATGTGTGTCAGCCCCAGGCTCCCAGCCCGCCCTCCCCGCCTTCCCCTCTTGGTATCCATGCCTTTTTTTACCTGTGTCTATATCTCTATTTCTGCTTTGTAAATAAGGGAGTCCATACCATTTTTTTCTATAAGAGGTTTTGAAGGTGCAGAATACAGTCCTGGGCTTGGGAACTCAAAGTTCTTTCAAAAACTGGAATGACTGAGCCTCACCCCAAGCAGTACTCAAAATAATAGCCCTTATGACTATTCTTGTTAGTGACCATCGGTGGTATAGTATTTTCTCTGGAGTCATTCTGTCTAATTCACTTTATGTATCAGTAAATGGGCTCTTTCAAACCATCGTCGAAATGGAAAAGATGATCCACTCAGCCACACAGAGTGGGAGCAGGAGGGAGCATCCTGGATAAAGCATGTACAATGATCTTCATACGCTCCGGATCCAAGGCTAACTTGCAGGGGTATATGTCTATTTTCATTTTCTTCAGAGATAATCCCATAATACAAAGCTTCTCCACAGGGAGAAAATTCCACGGTGGGGGATGAGCCCAGCTCTGCTCTGAGGATTCGCCTCTGGGCTGGGAGACCCCATGTCAGGGCCCCATCCCCCTAAGCCCCCTCCCCACACAAAGGAGAAGAGAAAGCCCCAGTGCTCTTTACCTGGCTCCCAGCAAAGTAGAAGACAGCTGGACGATTTTCAGCTTCCAGTGGGGTGATTCATTAGAGAAACAAAATTAACGCTTGTGAAATTTGGGAGGCAGATTTATCACAGTCTGAGGACCTGCTCATTAAAATTTAATTTCTACAAAGTGGAAATAAATACAGATTTACTGAAGATCTTAAAAAGAAAACGATTGGGGTTAGTGTTGGGAGGAAGGAAAAGAAATCAATTTCTTTGTCCTGATCCAAAGAATTGTTTTGAATTTTCATCTCTGAAAGCTTGAGTTTTACAGAATGCTCTGGAGAAGGGAACCTCTTTTCAAATACATATTCTATTTTGCTTTCAGTTTTTTCCTTTGTTTTAAAATGTGTACTCGAATCACTTGCTGAATGAACATAATCCGTCTTAGTTTACCTTTGAATATGAGGATCTTCCCATCCTATAACCCCACAGTAATGTCTGTGAAGATAAAGGCTGGGGAGACTTCCCTGGTGGTCTAGTGGTTACGACATTGCCTTCCAATGCAAGTGGTGTGGGTTCAAACCCTGGTCAGGGGGCTATGATGCCCCCATGCCTTATGGCCAAAATAATAGAAAAAAAAAACATAAAACAGAAGCAATGTTGGCCATGGGCTCGATCCTTGGTCAGGCAGCTAAGACCTCACATACCATGCTGTACAGCCAAAAAAGAAGGAAAAGAAAGTATAAAGAGAACTCGAAAAACCCCAAGGGTTGGAACGTTGGGAAGGCATAGAAGCTGCCATGAGGGCTGGCTTTCTCCAGTTCTGCAGTCAAAGGAGGCTTCCTGGAGAAGGGGGAGCTTGACCCCTCTGGGTTTCCTTATCTTGGGTGGTTATGAGATGCAAGTAAAACCTAAGACATTTGAAAAGCGCTCTCCTGGCATATCCTAAGTCCTCAAGCGATGGTTGTGGCTATTTACTGAATATTCTATGACACACCAGTGACGTGTGTGGGCCTTCTGCTGTTTTTTGTTTAGCTGTGCAGTCATGTCCAGCTCTTGGCAAGCCCATGGGCTGCGGCAGCCAGGCTCCTCCGTCCATGGGATTCTCTGGGCAAGAATACTGGAGCGGGTTGCATTTTTTCCTCCAGAGGATCTTCCTGACTCAGAGATAGAATCTGAGTCTCTGCTTGGCAGGTGGGCTTTTTACCTCTGACCCACCAAAGAAGCCCAAATGTGGTCCTAAAGTGGGAGAATTTCCCACGCTTTATCCTGAAGATCATCAAGAGCTCTTTTCTTAACATGGACTCTGGTCTCGTTCCTACTTGCTTTGTTCACCACGGGCCATGTTGCAGAGATGAAGAGGTTTGTTTAATTAGAGAGATGTGTGCAATTTTGGCTGGTGGTTAAACATGCCCTACCGTGGGGCTCATTCCAAAGTTAACAATGACCTCAACCTTGGGGCTTCCCTTGTAGCTCAGCTGGTAAAGAATCTGCCTGCAGGACAGGAGACCTGGGTTTGATTCCTGGATTGGGAAGATCCCCTGGAGAAGGAAATGGCAACCCACTCCAGTACTCTTGCCTGGAGAATCTCATGGACCGTAGCCTGCCAGGCTCCTCTGTCCATAGGGTCTCAAGAGTCGGACACGATTTAGTGACTAAATCACCACCACCGATATGTACCTTATTGGTGGGGCTGCACTCTTTGCCTGTTCTTTCAGGGAGCTCTCCTGCTGAATAAAGCTCAGGCCAGTCAAGGCAAGTGTTAGCATTTCAGAGCATCCTGCTCTGGACCTGGGAGTTGGGATGTGGGTCACTGGGTCTCCTCTAAGACGCTCTGTCTTCACAGTAACATTGTCTCACCTTGCATGTCTGATTGAGAGCTTCCAGCAGGTGGCCTCTGCACCTACATGTTTGTCTTCCAAATTATTTCAGTGTGTGGCATAATGGATAAAGCCCTGATCATTTTCTTCTGCTAAGAACAAGTGAAACTTTCTGAAAACCTTACCAAGAAGTAACTGGAATCACTCTTTTTATTATTTTTGTAGTTGATCATTTTATCTTATCCAAGTATACGCCCATCTGCCACTGGACTGAGTGTGGTATAAAGCCAGTTTTAGGATGTGGCTCCCCTCCCCCAGCGGGTTACAATCAAGGTCAGTGTGACGTGTGAAGTGACCGGAGCACGAGACTGGTAAACCCAGAGCCGCAGCCCAGCCTTTAATAATGACCAGATGTACAAGCAGGACTTTATACCTGTTATAGAGAAGCAAGTCAGACCCCTAGCTTTTACCTAATTTCTGAATTACTTTGAGACGGAGGAGTCCAGCCATCGCATTGCTGTCCTGCTTTTCTAGAACATTGAATTGCATTCTATGATGACGATGTGCCAAGTTAAGATGCAAATGGTGACCACGGAAGCTTATGCAGATCTCAGGGTTAATTTACCAGCCCCGTCATCAACCCCCAGGAGATGGAGAATACAAGAAAGCACCCCACATCCCGCTTCTCTGGAGGAGCTTAGGACCTAGAGGAGAAGATTTATGGGCAAGAAGTAATTAGAGAATAATACAATTCAGTAGATAGTCGAGCACTTAACCGACTATAAATATGACCAGATTAATGAGGAGAGGTGTTTAATGAGCACTGAATAAGAGAGGAGGCTTTTTGAAAGAAGGCAAAAATTGAGCTGGATCTGAGGTAGTTTTACTCCCTACATATAAATTTTTGGCAAATAATCCTTATTGATAAATATTAGTTTTGACAAAGATACATACATTTTTTTATATTCAGTATTATAATATACAGGGCCTCCCTAATGGCTCAGATGGTAAAGAATCCACCTGCAGTGCAGGAGACATGGGTCCGGTCCCTGGGTCGGGAAGATCCCCTGGAGGAGGGAATGGCTATCCACCCCAGTGTTCTTGCCTGGAGAATTCCATGGACAGAACAGTCTGGAGGGCTACAGCCTACGAGGTTGCACAGAGTGGGACATAACCAAGAAAACAGGCACATACACATTATAATATGTATGTTTCCACTGACAAAATTATCTGCTCAAAATTTGTATGTTTGTGTATGTGAGCGTGCTAAGTCACTTCAGTTTGTCTGACTGTGGCTTTATGGACTACCACCCGCCAGGCTCCTCTGTTGTGCATGTATAGCTTTGCTGAAAATTATCCATGCACAAAAAGCAACAGAATATAACACATACAGCACTGCTACTTAGAGTACTTATGCACACATACATGCACGCACACACACACACACACACATACACATATACACACACATTCACACACACACATACACACACACGCACACACATACATACACGCACGTGCACACACACACACACACACACACATATACACACCACTATATGCTCCAGCATCACTGAACAGTTTGAAGACTCGGAAAAAATGTGTGGCTTCAAAATTTTATTGTACTAATTGTCAACCTTGACCACACAGATAACTCACAGGGGAGCTTTAAAGATTGCTAGTGTCTGAAAAGAATCAGGCGCAATCGGGTGCGTTCAGGATGGGATAGCGATAGACATCACTGTCGGAAATAATCAAATCTCTTGTTTGGGTGACAGCATTCAGGCAGGACCTGCAATTTAGGGCTTTGGGTAATTCCAGAGTGCAGCCTGGGCTGGAGCGACACTCCTCCAGGCAAGTGTCAGCTATGTTTCTCTCAAATTCCCTCTCTCAAAGTTCTGTCTTCCAGGTGAGCCTCTTTGGACCTGTCAAAACCATCACAGAGTTAAACTTTGCGGTAAAATCCCTGCTCCCACTATCTTTCCAATGCTGATGTAGAGAGTCATTCTTCCTTTTGTATCTTGAGCTGAAGGATAGTTCACATTCTGCCACCACCAAACCAAAGTAGGTGACATCCATGGACCATTGGCTTCATGATGTGAAAACTGGGACACATTGGAGGTATATTTCCGACTCCACAGTCCCTCAAGGGGCCAGGTTGAAGCAGTAAGCCTTCTGTAGTCACACTCCCCTGGCCTTCTTAAGCATCCCTGCTCTGGGCTCACTTCTGGCCCAGGGTGCCATGGGAGCACATGCTATTCTTGGCTGATTCTGCAAGAGGCTAAGACATAAGACCTAAGGCATTCACAGTAAGTATTATTTATTCCAGGGGTGAACTGGAGCTGGCTTGTGTGTGTGTGTGTGTGTGTGTGTGTGTGTGTGTGTGTGTGTGCGCGCGCGCACACACACTCAGCTGCTCAGTCACTCTGTCTTATCTGACTCTTTACAACTCAATGTAGTATAGCCCGCCAGTCTCCTCTGTCCATGGGGTTATTCCGGCAAGAATACTAGAGTGGGTTACCATGCCCTCCTCCAGGGCATCTTCCTGACCCAGGGATTGAACCTGAGTCTCTTGTGTCCCTTGCTTTGGCAGGTGAATTTGCCTTTGCACCACCTGGGAAGCTTCTACCAGCTTACAAAAACTAATTGTGCACATCTTGTCTCAGATCTGTACTGAGGGAAGTCAGATTGATAGTGGTTGTTGGATGAAGGAGAGTTACAGATAATTTTAAGACAATTCTGACTCAGGGAAAGGTGGTTCCATCATGCATTTGGTCTTAGGTGCAGAGTAGATGTGCAACTTGAGAATCCAGGAAGTGAATCAGACCTCCCACCTTCAGGGGTCACAGGCTCATCATAGCAGGTCAAACCAGAACCAAAAAGATGGTTGTAGCATGGGGAAGGGGCTTTGAAACAATACGTGAGACCTTAGTTACAGGTGGGAAGCGACCTGGCAAAAGCAGAAGGTAAGTCTGTTCCCTGGGTCTCCTTCTACCTAATGAGAAACTCTTTTCCAGGTCATTGTTTCTCCCTCTCCTCTGCATGGTTCTCATTGCCTTCCAGACATGCAGTTACCTCCTCTGGGCAGCAGCTCCTCCCCACCTCTCCGTAGGTACTGTTCTGAACTATTGTCTCCCATTTCCTTCCATTCACTCTAGAGCTCTCTTCCGTGGGGCTCTTCCCCCAGACCCTGCAGGTTTGCTGATAGTTTCTTTGCTGCTGCTCCCAGTGAACAGTTTGCAGTCCCCATCTCTGTTTCCAGGGATGGTTTGACACAGTTGATGAGTCCATCCACAAAGGAAGACATTCTGGTTTTGCTCCTACATCCCAGGTCACTCCTTCTGAGTCTCCTTTGCTGGAGGATATTCCCCATCACTCCAACTCTCACATGGGAGGGCTCCAGGACTCTGTTCATGGCCTTTCCCCCTGCTTTATATGAATTAACTCCATGACTTTGGCCAAGTGTACATCTTTCAGTGCCAACCGTACCCTTTACAACTTCCAAACCCTTCTCCTAACTCCCAGGTTCATATTCCACTCAATATGTCCCCGTGGGTACCTAAGAAGCATCTTGAATGTAACACATCTAAGACAGAACTACTGCTCCCCCCACATGCACGTATTCATGTCCTTCCCTCCCTTTCTTACCTCCAGTCTCAGAACACCATCATTCCACTTTCTCTTCTTTGACCTCTCCTTTTTTCCACACTCCACATCCAGTCCATCAGAAATTAGTCTTTAAGTTCAGAGTGTATCCCGGATCTGACCTCGTCAGTAACCTCCACAGTGACCTCCCTGGTCTAAGTCTGCATCGCACCCCAGGATCATGCCTTAGCCTCCTACCTGGGCTCCCAGTGTGCGTGCGACCCTCCTGCAGAATGTGCTCGGCACAGCCATCCCTCCGAATGGCTCATTCCCACATGTCAGCATGTGGTCACTCCTCTGCTCAAACCCCCCCACGGGGTCTCCGTTTGTCTCAGAAACCAGAGCCCCTACATGGTCTGATGCAGGGGTCCCCAGCCTCTGGGATCTAAACCCTGATGATTTGGGGTGGAGCTGATGTGATAATAACAGAAATAAAGTACACAGTCAATATGATGTGCTGGAATCTTCCCCAGACCATCCCCTTCCCACCGTCCAAGTCTGTGGAAAATGTGTCTTCCACAAAACTCGTCCCTGGCACCAAAAATGTTGGGGAGTGCTGGTCTCATGGACAAAGCCCTTCATAATCAGGTCCCTGTACTTCTCCCCTCCTCAAGTTCTTCAGACCTCATGAGCTTCCTCACAGGCCCCCAAACCCAGCACTGGGCTCCCCTTCCTGGACCCTTTGGTACTTGCTTCTCTCTGCTTGGAAATTCTCCCAGATATCGCCTTTTCATTGAGGTGACTATTTAAAGTTGCTGTCCCTCTCCCCTTGGGACTGTTATTAGCAAGCTCCCTATTTCACTTTTCCATCGGCTTTATCACCATCTGATAAATTGCATAAACAGTCCCATCACTTTAGTGGTATTTGATTCCTGAGTCAGGTACTTAGAACAGCATGAGATAAGACATTATCAGAATTTATTTGGTGCCTAAATTTCAGATAGCAAGTAACGAGAATTTGGGTAACAAGAGACTTACCCAAATATTTACCTGTAGATGTGCAGTTCCCATGTTTGGAAAGCCAGGAATCCTTACTAAATTTGCCTATTTATTTTGCTTATAGCACTCTACAAGTGAGCACATAAATGCGTGGATTTTGCCTGTTTAGCTCACAGCAATCTTCTAGAACAGCACCTAGCACAATGCAGGCATTCAACTGATAAATGTTGGCCAACTGAGGTAAGGGAGGGAGGAGAAAAAGCGAGAGACATCAGCTAAACATAGAAGGACATGAGGGTCAGGATATTTAATACCTTACACTTCCTCCAACCCTAAAATATTGGCATTCAATGATGCTGACCCTATTAATTCCAAAAGCAAACAGCAACTCAGTCCCAAGATCAGGCGTGAAGCATCATCGCTGTTGGAGGTCTCAAGTCATTTCTGTGTAACTCCAGTCACTTTGGAGGGTTCCAGGTCATGAGCCCCATCTTCTGAAACTAGGTATCAACTTTCCCCAATCACCCTTGAGCCAGAGTGCCCATGTGTCCCACAGGTCCTCCGTAAGATGTCTGTCCCAGACATGGACGAAGCTTGCACAGAGAGCAGAAGGCCCCACAGGGCCCTCGGTCTGCAGAGAAGCTCACAGAGGCTGGATCTCCGAACCGGCTCCTGGTGGCAGCAGCAGAAATGAGTGCCTGTCTCGGGCCTGCTCTGCCACGCGGCCGCAGCCCTCATGGGAGCTCAGGGTTGCTCTCTTAAAGCAGCCCTCTTGAGGACTTTTCGAGCAGTTTAATTTTCTTTGATAAACTTACATCTTTTTGGCTTAAACAAAACAGAGGTGGGGTTTTGGCTTTTGAAGGTTGGTACCAGATCTTAAAGGGAGACGTTCTGGTTACTAGGACACTTCCTGCTTCCTCTGGGAGAAAAGGTCGGGAAGCAAATTTCCTGGTAGGTCAGTCTTTTTTTCCCCCATTTGTGCTTATCTTCCCACCCCCCTTTAAAAAAAAAAAGAAAACTAATTTATTTATTTTAAATTGAAGCATAATTACTTTACAATGCTGTGTTGGTTTCTTCCATAGATCAACAGGAATCAGGGATATGTATACCTATGTCTCCCTCTTGAACTTCCCTCCCACGTCCCACCCCTCTTGGTTGTCACAGAGTACTGGGTTTGAGCTCCCTGCATCCTACAGCAGTATGGAGATTCTTTAAAAAAAAAAAAAAAAAAAGGAATAAAACTACCATGAACCCAACAATCCCACTGTTGGGTATATATGTTGAGGAAATCATAGCTGAAAAAGACACATATGCCCCAATGTTCATTGTGGCACTCTCTGCAATAATTAGAAGATGAGCGAGTAATCTAGGTGTTCATCACCCAGAGTGGTAGCTTGGTTTTTCACTGCACTTTGAAACTTTCACAGTTGAAATACTTGAAATCTTGTAAACAGCTCTTGCTGTTTAGTCACTAAGCCATGTCTGACACTTCGCAATCCCATGGACTGCACCCCACCACACTCCTCTGTCCGTGGGATTCTCCAGGCAAGAATACTGCAGTGGGCTGCCATTTCCTCCTCCAGGGGATCTTCCTGATCTAGGAATCTAAACCACGTCTCCTGCATTGGCAGGTGGATTCTTTATTGCTGAACCACCTGGGAAGCCCCTTTTTATGAATTATTTAACTGAAAACAGTCCATCCAGGCTAGGATTCCTGAGGCTCAGGTTTTTTGATACCTCGGGGTAGATCATTCTCTGCTGTGGGGGGTCCTGTTTACTGGATTGTGTTTCCCAGCCTCCCTAGTTTCTATCCACGGGTGGCCGGGAGCATCCTCCCCTGCCAATGAGAACCAAAAGTATCTCCAGACACTGTCCGTCCAGTGCTCCCCCAGGGCAAAATCACCCTGGCATCGGCAGCCTCTAATCCAGAGGGAGAGTTTCGCTTATTCTCTGTGAGTTTCCTCGTCATGTGAGGGAGCCACAGTGCAGGGGCAGGACCACATGCAGTGCCTCCCCCGTATCCAAGGAGCTTTTCAGGGCCCCTGGTCGATTCTGGAAACCATGGATAGTACTTAACCCTATGTATGCTGTGTCCTTCCCTATACATATATACCTGCGAGAAAGATTAATTTATAAATGAGACACAGTAAGAGATTAACAAATAATAAAATAGGACAGTTATAACAAGATGCTGCAATAAAAGTTATATGAATGTGATGTCTCTTTCTCCCAAAACAACTTATAGCACAGATTTTCCTTCTTAGCTAAGCCCTTATCATGCACTGTGGTCGGAACATCTGCCATTTAAGGCGTGACAGCAAAACTAGCATGAATTTCTTCTTCCCAATCTCATGGAGAAAAGATGCGTTCCTATTGCAGATCTTAGCTGTCTAAGCGTACCGATTTTTTCCCTATCCTTGTGACATTGAGAACTTGGACTTTGTTCGCTCACAGGAAAGTGTGCTTCGGCCTATCAGAGTTGCCAGTGTGACTCCTCTTGCGCTTTGAGGCCGTTGTTAAATAAAGTCAGAGTCACAAGAACACCAGGCTGTTATCCGAGACAGTAGATGGGGTAACTGAGGGGCTGGTAAGTGGTGGAGGGAAGACACACGAGGGATAGAGGGGAGATCCAGGTCCCGGGCAGGGTGGGGCAGGGTGGGGCAGGTCAGTGAGGGATTTCATCAGGTGACTCAGAACTGGAGGCAGTTTACAACCTAAGAATTGTTTATTTCTGAAACGTCCCATTTTAGTGTTTTTGAGCTGTGGGTTGGCTGCAGGTAACTGAAACTGCTGAAAGTAAAACCAAGGGTGAGGAGATGACCAGATGATTGTTCGCTGGATGCGGAATTCCGAAAGACTGGATTTCGTCCAATGCATTCCTTATTGCCATATGAAAAATAAAACACAACGGTTGCTTTGAATCGTAAATACGCTATCTTGCCTTACTGCTAAAATATCTATGAGTTAGTCACTTCTCTATTATTAGAAATGCCACACTTTCATATCATATAGCATTCCTTGAAATGACTTGGCTGTCTAAAGGTAAATCAGGAATGGTGCAGTACAGAATTGTGGATCGGCAGATATAGTGAATGTTTTTCCCCCAAATAAAGCTTTGCTTTTGGTCAGCCTCTCCTTACTTAGGCCCTAATGTCTGTTATTTTCATGTTCATGTTGTGTTTTGTAGTATCTATTACTCCACATTTTACGTTTCCTAGAAGTTTTATTAAAGCCATTTATTTGTAATAATAAGGTGAGCAAGATATTTATAGCAGACTCATTTTTTAAAATATTGTAAACACATATTACAAACCTAATAGACCATAGCTAGAATGTTGATATGTGGAAAATCTGTCATTAACACAACAGAATTACTGATTTTCCGGCACAGCCATAAGATGGGTTATGGCCAACAGCAATTTCTAAAGATTACAAAAAATTAAGAAAGCTATTGTTAATATTATAAATAATTGATTATCATTTATTACAAAATCATTACCTTTAAGCAATTATCACAGTTAACAAGCAATTGTTTCAGGATTATTGCTTAATTACTATTAAACAGCAAAGTACATATGGCATATAAAATTCATTGTTTATTATTATTTTTACAAGCACAGGTGGCTTGGTACAATCAGGAAGACTGATGGAGAGTAATCTTTTTTAATGTAATTACCACATGACTATGTCAAATGGTTTTTTTTGTTTTGCTAACATTATGTTATTTTAATTAAGAGGCTAAGGACAGCAATTTTTCCCACCTAATTAGACCAAAAGGAAAAGAAATATTCAAGATATTTTTTAAAAACTTGATTATAAAAAATTTAAGTTTCATGAATATGAATCACATTGGTATATCTATCCTTGCTTTTATCTTAGCTAGAAAAAAAATCATTTAAAAAAATCTTGTAACTCAGGGACAGTTCAGTATATCATAAAACTCTAACGGCCTGTAATAAATAATAAATATCTATTATGGATGTGCGTATAGCTTTGGAAATTGTGGTGATGAGAGGAAAAGAGAGTAACAATGATGACTGATGGTTCAAAAGATACTCAGATTCCTGCAGGTCTTTGTTAGACCAGTAGGGCTGTTCACGAACAGTACGTACGATTCCACGCCACTTTTGTAAATGCAAGACTGGTAATGTGGAAGGATGGTTTCCTTCAGGGGGGCTTCTGCACCACCACCATCTTCCTGCAAAACCCTGGGACCCACCTTGCGTTTCCTGTAATTAAGCCTAGCACGAGGTTTGTCCAGGTTTAAACAAAACCAAATGTGGGCAGAAAATAAGCTGGTCCCGGAGTGAGTGCCTGCAGCTCTTGAGAGGACCGGGGTTTCCTAGGAAAGCTGATTCACAGCAAGTGCTGCCCTGAAGATTTAAGGACTGAGTTTCAGAGCAGACCCCTGCTTATGAGAGGAAAAGCAGCCTTGTGTGCAAAACACAGATGGTCAGCCTACTCTCTGGAGGAGGCTGGGAGATCTGCCTGGTCGGACTGCAGAGCTGGCTGGAAGCCTGGCTCTCGTCTCTGGTCAGCGCCACTGCTCCTGGCCGCAGATGGCAGCAAGATGGCGGCACGTATGGTCGTTCCAGCTCGAGGGTCATCAGCACGGTCATCTCTGACTGGATGCCCAGGTCTTTCAGGGCCCCCCAGGCAGGTCCTGCACAGATGCTGAGGGTTCTCCCGGGGTGCGCACGCTGTCCATCCTGGCCATGGGGTCAGGGGGCTGCTGAAAGCTGCATTCAAGTCCCAGGGTCCGGCTGTGCGGCGATGCAGATCCCTATCCCCGGTGCCCAGTGGTGACCTTGTGTGGGTTCTGTAAAGCTTTTCTCTCCCCGGTGGACACCAGCACCTTCCTCTCCTAAGGCCATGCCAGTCTCCAAAAACCCGTGTTCTCTGGAGGACACATTACTTCTTGCTTAGAAGCAAAGCCATGTTTTACTCTCAAAAACTGGGAGAACTCGGGCTGTGTGACCCTAGGGGCCTGTCCCCAGCGTGTGGCCACCTGCCACCGGGTCACCACCAGGCTCTTCGAGCTTATGACCATGCCCCACTCACCAAGTCCCTGGGAGAAGGGATGCCAGCATCCAGCAAGAGTGTCCTCTTGCTTTCCTGAGCTGAGACCCTCAAGGGCCAGCGTCTGGGGTAAGTTGGAGCTCACTTCTCTTCCTCTTTGTAGCTTTGTTTGCCCAAAGGCTTATTTTCAAGTCCCTAAGAGTTCAGGCCAGTGACAGCAGACACATCACTGGGATCTGTCTACAGGTGCTCTCTTCTCCATCTTACAGTGGGAATAGCTTCCAATAGCCCGCCTCTGAAGTGACAGAATCCCGCTCACAGTGCTTCGTCTGATCTCTGTCCTGCTCCCAGGTGATTCTCAAGGCTGGATGCACGGTACAATCATCTGGGGATCTTTTAGAGGCCACCTGAAGCCAGGACCCATGCACATTCTCACATACCTGCTAAGGAGAGGGTGGCTTTCCTCCTGTCTAACATTAAACCCTATGATTTATTCCCACTAAAACAATCCCACTAAATAAATATAGCTTTTTGAAAAAAAAAAAAAAACCTGTAATTGTCTATCAGAGAAATGATGCAGAAGAAATGGGCAGAATAACCAGACTTTTCCTGATTCAAGATGTTTTTAAAAAGAACAAAAAGAGAAGAGAGAGAGAACGGTACTCATAACTAGTGTGTCCTTTGGTCTACTCTGTGAAGAGTCATCCATTCCAATCAAACAACTTTGCTATATCCTAGAAAAAAACCCCATGAATTATGAATTTCAACATATTTCAGTCTTGATAGTTTATAATGTTTCTATCTCAACTACTCAGCTGTGCCATTAGCAGAAGCAGGTATAGGCAGCAGATGAACGGGTGAGCATAGCTGCATTTCAACAGAATCTATTTGGAAAATCTATTTGGGGCTTTCCAGGTGGCATTAGTGGTAAAGAACCTGCCTGCCAATGCAGGAGATATAAGAGATATGGGTTCAATACCCTAGAGGAGGAAATGGCAACCCACTCCAGTATTCTTGTCTGGAAAGTCTTATGGACAGAGGAGCCTGGTGGGCTACAGTCCATGGGATCACAAACAGTTGGACAGAACTGAGTGACTAAAACTACTATTTGGAAAAACAGGCATGGCTGGACCCACAAAAAGAGACAAAGTTGCATCACAAATTTAACACCAGTCTGACGACAGCTCTGCAGAGCACATCGAATCATCGTCTCATGTGTGGGAGCTTCAGCCCTAAGCTCCTCTCTGTCATGAAGATGCAGTGGAATCGTTTGCACTGTTTTTGCTTCATTTCTGTTGCTATTATAGAATACGAATCTTTGAAAGGAAGAAGTAAGAAACAATTCTCAGAGGTTCCTGAGCTGCTCTTTCTGGGATATAATCCTCAAATTTGGCTGAAATAAAATTTTCCACTTCTTTTATTAAAGAAAGAAGAGAATCTTTGATTCCCCTGCACAATTCCCTCACAATCCTGTTAGTGATTAAAAAAAAAAAAAAAAACACAGAGGCTGGGCTGAAAGTCACATTCACTAATAAGAGCAATCACATCTACTAAAAACTCTGATTCCTTTGCAAGATGCAAGCAAGCAAACAGAATTTCTGCTTACTCCAATCTCAGAAGCCTGCATTCAATAGCTGGGATGGATTTTGCCAGCGAGAGGGATAAATTCTGTCAGGCTTTACAAATACAGATCCAAGGATGACTTGGAGGTTAATTGGAAATTAATAAAACCCCAAAGATCACATAGGTTACAGGGGGACTGAGGAGCTTGTTTCTAGGTGTGGCTCGGCACTGAGAACATGTCGCCTAGGTCTTGTCATGATACTTTCACGCAGGTATTTCATTTCTTTTCAGTTTTTTCCTCTGTGATTTTATTTTTGTTGCTGGAGTAAATGTGGAACTAGTGGAAAGTAAATGCAGATTTCAGAGAACCAGTTTGGTTGTTAACCTGCTTTTGTTTCAGCTTGCTGAGCCCTACGGGACCTGTCCACACCTCAGAAAGAGGACAGACACCATCTAGGACCGTGAATCGTAAACTCCCAGGAATCACAGAATTCCGACTGAAGGAGCACGGAGACCAGCATGTTCCACGTCCACTCTCCTGCCAGCTTGCTCTTCCTCTAGGCAAGCCCTCCTTTAGGATGGCACGCCCTGGGGCCCCTGGCCAGGCAGGTGATGCTGGTGAGGCTGGGCAGCAAAGGGAGAGCAATGAAGGGGGGTCGCTTCTGTCACTGGGTGAAGACCAGAAGCTTATTGTCCAACAGATGCCAATAGCCCAGCTCCTGCCAATCACTGCCTTAGAGAAGTGTAGCCTCTGGGGTTTCAGACCTAGTTTCTGGGGATCAGTGCAGAAATTCCCAATTTGTCAGTATTGGTGCTTCGTGTCTCAGGGAAAGGCCAACCTCCCTGTCCACGCCAGTGGCAGCTGGTAGGGTGATCATCGCTTAGCGCCCCTGCTTTGGCTCTTGGAAGAGTATTTACATTTCGAGGATCTCCCTTAATCACAGAGAAAATAATCTTGGGGAAGGTAATGAAGTCATTACCAACAACTCTGTTAGTGTGTCAGTCGCTCAGTCGTGTCCGACTCTTGACTGCCCCATGGACTGCAGCCCACCAGGCTCCTCTGTCCATGGGATTCTCCAGACAAGAGTACTGGAGTGGGATGCCATCCCCTTCTCTAGGGGATCTTCCTGACTCAGTGACTGAACCTGGGTGTCCTTCATTGGCAGGAAGATTCTTTACCATGTGAGACACCAAGGAAGCCCTTGCTTAATGGTAAGAGCAAATTAAAAGATTCTTGTTGAAAAACCATATGCAGAGGGGTGGGAAAGCCACCGTTATGAATATCACGGTCCTCATACACTGCTTTGATGGGCCCAGGGCAAAAGTATTTGTGGGGAACACCTGTCCGGTATGTCTCAATATTGTTAAGTTATGCCCCCAAATTACACTGAGTAAAAAATCCTCAATCCACGACTCCCTCACAAACACACTACACAACAATAAATTGAACAACCTACACAAATCTATGATACTAACGATGGACAACCTCTTTCTCCTTGATTTGGTGACTGATAAATGATTAACTAGAGGGGAAAAATAAAGATTCAAGTAAGGACATATGCAGGGAAGTTTCACAAAGAAATGAGATTCGATGAGGCAGGCAGTGATGGAGACGGATATACACCTTAGACCAATGAAGGAAAAGGGGTCCCGAACCTCCAAGAGGGAGAGGCAAGTTATGGGAAGATGAGGGAGAAAACTTACGTGGATGAAGATCGTCTTGTTACGCAGGTAAGAGTCTCTCGAGATGAGATTCGCGTCTGGAGTCACTCTCTTCCTGGTAGGAGAACACCGTTAGCAGTGGGAATTTCCTTTACAAAAGGAGAATTGTATTCCCTATTTTTAGGCAGCTGGTGGGAGGTAAAGAGCTTTTCCTATGTCTGCTGGGACTCAGTTGCCTTTAGTTTAACTAAGCCAAGGAGGCATATTTTGGGCGGCTCATCCGAGTGAATTCCATGTGTGTTAGTTACTCGGTCGTGTCTGTCTCTTTGTGCCCCTGTGGACTGTAGCCTTCCAGTCTCCTCTGTCCATGGGATTCTCCAGGCCAGAAGACTGGAGTGGGTAGCCATTCCCTTCCAACGGCCAGTGCCAACCTGGGACTTGTTTCAGGGGTGGAATGTTGTCATCTTAACAAATGCCTTCCAGTCATAAGAACTGACTACTTAAAGATGATTTTATAACAGAATTCTAACTATAGAAGTTTTAGTCTCACACAACATAGCTTCATCTTTAGTGTGTTGCTTTCTACTTATTATACCCACCTAGGATGGGGCTTCCCCAATGGCTCAGTGGAAAAAATCCTCCTGAAATGCAAGAGAACCCGTTTCAATTCCTGGGTCAGGAAAATCTGCTGGAGGAGGGATAGGCTACCCACTCCGGTATTCTTGGGTTTCCCTGGTGCCTCAGCTGGTAAAGAATCTGCCTGCAGGCTCCCCACTCCAGTATTCTGGCCTGGAGAATTCCATGGACTGTATAGTCCATGGGTCGCAAAGAGTCGGACACAACTGAGTGACTTTCACTTTCACTTTTCACTTTCAAGGATGAAAAGCTAAGAGTTGGAGCTGTGGAAGGTGTGGTATAATTTTGGGATGCTTTTAGTGAGGAGCAGGAATCTGCCTGCAATGCAGGAGACCTGTGTTCAGTCCCTGGTCTGGGAAGATGCCCTGGAGAAGGGAATGACTACCCACTCCAGTATTCTGGCCAGAGTGTTTGTGTGGGTGTGAGGACGAGTTGGCTGGGACACAAGGGAGAAATAAAAATGTTTTCGCTTTGGGATTTTGGCACCTTGTGAGTTCATGACCTGTTTTGTAGCTCAGTCACGGAAGGGCTCCACGAGGGAATGAATAAACAGGCTCAGCCCAGAGACTGCAGTGTGGTGAGAAGCCAGTTTAATGTCCTGGCTGAAGAAAGACGGGAGATGTGAGAAACCGCATAGGGTGGCCCCACGGCCCTTTGGGCTCCTGTGGACGGTCCCTGAAGGGAAAACCGGGCGAAGTAGGAGACGTTCTCTCGGCAACTTCCAGGAATAGATCCCGTGCCTTTGCTGAATATGCCACCCAGGGCCAAGACGATGAGTTCTGTGCGGCTGTCTCCTCTCTGGCGTGAGTGCCATGTTCTTCTGCTTCCTCCCTTCTGTGGCGTCTTTACCACGGGTCTCTGCCCACAGCTCTCTATGTCACTGTAGTTATTAATATGTGCTGTGCTGTGCTAAGCTGCTTCAGTCCCTTCCGACCCTTTGTGACCCCATGGACTGTAGTCCCCCCAAAAGGCTCCTCTGTCCGTGGGATTCTCCAGGCAAGAAGACTGGAGTGGGTTGCCATTCCCTCCTCCAGGGGATCTTCCTGACCCAGGGATCAAAGCCCCATCCCTTCTGTCTCCTGCACTGGCAGGAGGGTTGTTTACTACTAGCGCTACCTGGGAAGTCCGATTATTAACATGTATGTAATTAAATACTGTGAGATAAAATGCAGCAAAATTGGAGGGCAAACAGCTGTTGCTATGAAAAGCAAAGTTAAATTATTCAGAATATTTTGATACAAGCAAGACTTTATTTTAGACTTTTTCCCGATGAATGTAGGTGAGGTTGTTGTAAGGGCTCAGATGAGGCCTGTATTTAATTGAAAAGAGAATAAGGAAGAAGAGAAACAGAACTATAACAGCAAAACATTGGTATTATGGTCATCATCAGAACAGGATGTCTCATGTTCCAGAGACCTTTCGTGCTGAAATCTTCATACGTGGTGGTGGGTGAAGCTTTGGAGCCCAGGTTCAAAGCCATTGCTCCCACTTACTTGGGTGAGTTAGGAAATGAGATTTCTCTGAAAACTCGCATTTGATCTGTGAGATTTTCAACTCTCCTGTAGGTGGGAAGTAGAGCTTTGAGGAGTCGAAGCTGCCCTTGAGAAGGCAGACCCTCAGGCTGGCTCCCTGTCTCCTCTCTTCTAAGGCTTTTTAACACATCTGTCAGCCCGGGGACGTGTCATGCAAGCGGTCCCCTCCGCCTCTGAAAGTGAAAGGGAAAGCCCCTCAGTCATGTCCGACTCTTTGCGACCCCACGGACTATACAGTCCATGGAATCCTCCAGGCCAGAATACTGGAGGGGGCAGCCTTTCCCTTCTCCAGGGGATCTTCCCAACCCTGGGATGGAACCCAGGTCTCCTGCATTGCAGGTGGATTCTTAACCAGCTGAGCCACGGGGGAAGCCCAAGAATACAGGAGTGAGTAGCCTATCCCTTCTCCAGGGGATCTTCCCGACCCAGGAACTGAACTGGGGTCTCCTGTATTGCAGGCGAATTCTTTACCAACTGAGCTATCAGTCCACCTCTGACCATGCCCTATTCTTAGTGTTGCAAAACAACGGAGCGGAGAGGGGCACCATCTCTTTGGCCGCAGGATCTCAGTCTGCAGAGGGCCCCTGCATGGACTGGCCCGCAGTGCCTCCATTTGGAACAAGGAGGCTGCCTGCGGCTTGCCAAAACGCACTCATCCCAGCCTGATGGCAGCCACGTTAGAAGTGTGCCCAGAGCTTAGAAGATGTGGCGACAAAGAGTAATTAGCTCTCAGAATGGACTCGAAACCCCCCTTTTTACAAACCCTGTTCATTTAACATACTTACTTAAATGCTGTCAACACTAGCCTTCTTTTTTGCTGGCTTTTTTACTATAACCTTGTGCTGTGCTAAGTCACTTCAATCGTGTCTGAACTTTGTGAGCTACCCCCCTCCCCCGGCCACCCCATGGACTGTAGCCCACCAGGCTCCTCTGTCCACAGGCTCCTCCAGGCAAGAATACTGGAGTGGGTTGCTGTGCCCTTCTCCAGGGGATCTTCCCAACCCAGGGAGCAAACTCATATCTCTTACGTCTCCTGCATTGGCAGGCAGTTTTTTGTTGTTGTTTTTTTTTTACCACTAGTGCCACCTGGGAAGCCCCCACTGTAAGCGTTCATTGTGCTCTACTGAAAATCAACGAGCAGTAGAGAACGTTCTCCACCCAGCAGACATTCACCGGTCACTGTGCTCTCTGCCAGGCCCACTGCTGGGCGCTGCCTGGAACAGCAGGATGCACGGGAAGAGCAGATGCGAGTTGGTCAAAGGCACAGATTCCCCTCTTGCCTTCTTCTTCCCGCCCTCCGTCCCTCCCTCCCCACCTCTCCTCCTCTTTGCTCACTCCTGGCTTCAGTTATTTGTTTCGCATCTAGTGCGGTAGACACTGCGTCTCTATGGGTGCATCTGTTGGACCTACTCGGTGGCGTAGACTTCTCAATTGGATGGTAGGGAGAAGCGATACGTGTCAGCCTCATAGTAAAGCGCCCTTTGAGGCCCCTGTGCACAAGGAACATATTGAACGGCAGCAGAAAGGCGCTGTGTTCTGCCCGGCAGATGCTGCGGGCGCTGACAGGCATCCCGGGTCCTCCAGCCCGGTCGGCGGCCTCCCGGCCCGGGGACGTGGCCCAGCGGCCGCTCACAATGGCTACTTGGTGCGGCCGGGCTGGCACTCTCTCTTACACATTCTGTGGTTCAAACAGAAGCGCCACTATCTTCCTCACCCCTTTCGGAGGGAAGTTGCTTCTTTTTCCCCATCTGATCCTCCGGAGCATTCTATTCTGTGCAGATGTTGGTGGCAGGATACTAGAGGCTTTCCTGGCACATGAACAAGTCTGTCTTTCTAACAAAAATAAGCAAGCAGCCAAATGCGCAGGAGACGCAGGGTCGAAAATAGCTCGAGATAGAGGCCAGCTCGTTTGTATTAGAGACCTGGCCTTCGTCTCAGGGCGGCGTCATCCTTATTACATGTTGGAATTTAGCTGGAAGGTGGGTTCTTCTCTTTCAACTGTCAGAGCTTTTGGAACAGATGGCTCTCTTCCTCGGGGGCACTCCGTAGCTGATTGGCAGTGTGAGACAGAAACAGGCAGAATTGCAGAAAAATCCTATATACTGGACCCTAGCAGCCTTTTTTATTTGGATTATTTTCCTTTGAGTGATGACAGCAGAAACCAGGCAAATGCAGAAACCCATCCAGAGGACGTTTTGCAAGATATATGGAAAGTCTACTAGAAAGCCATCACTGTCTTCCACTTGAGTGGGAAAGCGCGCCATGTGCGGCTGTGTCTTGTTGAAATGGCCATGACCTGTCACGTGCAGAGGGACCCAAGTCTATAGTCAGAGCTACGGCTGTACTAGTAGTCCTATACGGATGTGAGAGTTGACCCATAAAGAAGGCTGAGCACCGAAGAACTGATGCTTTCAAACTGTAGTGTTGAAGACTCTTGAGAGTCCCTTGGACTGCAAGGACATCCAACCAGTCCATCCTAAAGGAAATGAGTCCTGAATATTCATTGGAAGGACGGATGCTGAAGCTGACACTCCAATGCTTTGGCCACCTGATGCGAAGAACTGACTCCTTGGAAAAGACCCTGATGCTGGGAAACATTGAAGGTGGGAGGAGAAGGGGACGACAGAGAATGAGATGGTTGGATGGCGTCACCGACTCAATGAATATGAGTTTCAGCAAGCTCCAGGAGATGGTGAAGGACAGAGAAGCCTGGCGTGCTGCAGCCCACAGGGTCACAGATTTAGCAACTGGACAACAAGGTCTTAAGTCAGAGATGGAAGGACCTGTCCACCACCTCTGACCACAGGAAGAGAACAGCAGCACTGCCGCTGGTCACCCCCAGACCGTGGGACTGAGTAGGACCCCGTGGGACCTTCCCGGGACAGGGCTGGGCTTCCCCACACCCTCCGCTTTAGCTCCTCTCTGAAGCACCTGTTGGTAGAGAACAGAATCTGATGCACATTTCCTGAGTTGTTTTGCAGATGGGACACTCCCTATCCCACCAATGGAATAAGTTGACTGCTTGATGATCATGAATGCATAGCCCTGGGCCTCCCAATGCTTCGGGACTGTGAATGTTAATTCCTGCAGCCCAGCCAGTTACCACACCACCTGCCAATCAGAGAATTGTCCCAGAGCTGATCACACACCCTGAGACCCCACTCCCTCACCTGGCTTTGAGAAACCCATTGGGCGCTCAAAGCTTTTCAGGGCGTGAGTCTCCGGGTCTCCTTGCTTGCCCTGCAATACAGTTTGCTTGATGTCATGGTGCATATGAACACATGTTAACCGTTATTCTTGAGCATTCTCATATAGACTGTTTCATAATACATTTCAATGGGAATTTACACATGCATTGTGGAAATCAGTCCTGAATATGCATTAGAAGGACTGATGCTGAAGCTGAAACTCCAATCCTTTGGCCATCTGATGCAAAGAACTGACTCATTGAAAAGGATCCTGATGCGGGAGAGACTGAAGGCAGGAGAAGAAGGGGATGACAGAGGATGAGATGGTTGGATGGCATCACCGACTCAATGGACATGAGTTTGAGTAAACTCCGGGAGTTGGTGATGGACAGGGAGGCCTGGCGTGCTGCAGTCCATGAGGTCACAAATAGTCGAACGTGCCTGAGTGACTGAACTGAACTGAATTGTTGGAGACACAGATCAACATTTCAAACAACTGAAAGTTACAGACTGGGCTGAATCTCACCAGCATAGGGTCCTTGCTCGCCCGCTTTCTCTTCCCTTCCTCCCTCTGCCCTTCTCCATCTCCCTCTCCTCGTCCTTCCTCCAGGACAAGTCAGCACCAAGAGCAGGATGACTAAGGTGGTGGAGCCGCTGCTCTGGAACCTGGGGTTACTACGCTCTCCCCAGGCCACACAAAGCTAGGCTGATAACTTAAAAATGTGGAAGGCATGGTGAGGCTGGACCCTAAAATTTCCAAGACTAAAAGAATCCATTTTATTATGCAAGTTATAGTACCACCATTGTAAAAAAAAAATAGCTGTAAAACCATAAATTATGAAAAAGGGAAAAAAATCACTAGTAATCTCCAGCTAATATCACTGCTTCATATTAACATTTGTGTCCAGAATTTTCTCCAGATTTGCATGTTTGTGTGTGATTTTTAAAGGGCGATGCTCTAATTATTTACAAAGATTTGCCTTATAAACTGGCCATCCCGATACATTTCAATCTGTTTTGATGTTCTTAGCACACACATATCGCGTGTGTCTGCAGTATGTGTTCAGTGATTCAATAATGCCTCTGTGAGCGATCAGTTCAGTTTCTGGTCTCTCTCATGTAGACGCAGTGCTGTGAACATTCTCATGTAGTATTTGTTAATTTGGCTTCTTTATTTGGATCAGTTGCTGCCCGCGGAGTTCCCGGGCCACAAGTTAGCTCGCATTTGAACTTAGTTGATTCCTGCAACCAGAGGTTTACAACGAAACAGCCCCGTAAGAAGGGCACCATATGCTGATCTCAGGCAGAGCGGAGGAGAGGGGATCTAGAGGAAAGGAACAGGACTGAGGCTGGCTTTTCTGACTCAGTGGCCCTTCTTCTGCACATTCGCACACATCTAAACAGAAGCTGTCCTCACAGCCAGCTTCTCCCAGACTCATCATCACCAGGAGTCACCCCGTGCCTCTCAAGTTTCCACAGATTTCATAACTATTGAGAAAAGACTCCCAAGAAGTAAAGAGAACATGGAAAGTGTAGTGGGTGTCAGCAGGGAAAGGCCCACGGCACTGACAGGGTTGAACAGGATGCCAGGATGGAGGTGTTCAGGCGTGGGGGGGATGGGGGCTTAGTAACTGGACCACTTCACCTCTGGGGAGGAGTTTTCTTTAATTGGGAATATTTATATGATTATAGGAAGGGCCCAGGAGCAAGGAGGGAGACCTGAATACACAGGACGAACTTTTTACCAGTCACCACACCCTTTGATTACTAAGGAGCTGAGATGAAATGGGATCCAAAGCAAGGCAGGGGAGGGGAAGAGGACTCTTTTCCTTCTGTGGGACAGGTCTTCTGTGTAATGAGAGAGGAGGAGGCGAGTGGGTGTCAGCTCACGGCAAATAATAGATCACGGATGAGCCTGATGGAGGAGCTGCCCCAACTCGGCCTGCAAGAGGAGGGGAGCTGGGGGCTGATGCCGGCTGGCTGGGAGGCCACGGATTCTCCACCAGCAGCTCCTGAGGAAAGCCTGAACCAAAGGGCTCACAATACAACCAGACAGAGCAGCGTGGCGTCTCAGAGAAGCTTTAATTTCATGATCTGGTTTCTTAGAGCTCCTTTGTTCCCCCATAAAAATCAGCCCAAAGATGATTTTCTTTCTTCTCACCTTTGACGTCTGAGCACCAGCCCTGCCCTGGGCTTCAGGCTCTGGGTCATGGACGTCTCAGCCCCAGCCTGCTTCTGCTCTGTCTTGGCCCATTGGAGGCCAGCAAGCGGTCTTCCGAAGCCCCTCACATGATGGGTGAGCATCCATCTCGCCTCCCTCTTTTGAATCCCTGCCATTTCTTATCTTGAAGGATAATGAGCCACATTCCAGTTTCAGCTCTTCCATAAGATTATAAAAATATCACCCTTCTACACCCTGCCGCCATCGCGTGTCTCTTGGTCCAGGACTAGCCCCTGGCTCACCAATCGGACGTGTGTCTTTCAAAAGACACACTGAGGCCCCTCCTTTGGGGCTGGTCTGCTACCACATCTCAAGAGTGTGCTCGTGTGTGTTAGTCACTTGGTTGTGTCCGACTTTCTGCGACCCCGTGGGCTGTAGCCCACCAGGCTCCTCTGTCCATGGACTTCTCCAGGCAAGAACACTGGAGTGGGTTGCCATTTCCTCTTCCAGGGGAGCTTCCCAATCCAGGGATCAAACACTGGTCTCCTACATCACAGGCAGATTCTGAACCACCATCTATTTGTTTAATAAAAGTTCTGTCTGTTTGAGCTGTTAAAAAGAAAGGCACATTGAGGGCATGGTTTGAATGTGAGAGGGGAAGGAGAGAGATCATTAAAGATGATTCTTAGGTTTTAAAGCAGGAAGACCAAAGACTCATCACATCATGACAAGCAGGAGAATCTAGAATGCCGGTTCGGGGAGGGAAGACCCTAGACTTCTTGTCGGCTGGGTTGACTTGGTAGACTTTGAGTCTCAGCCAGCGATTGCATCTCTGATAGAGCACTGGCTGCCTGCAAGCAGACCTATGCCCGGCTGGACAGAGTACCTGCTACCCAGCCAGACAGCTTGCCTGCAAACTGAGTGAAAAGTGAAAGTGTTAGTTGCTCGGTGGTGTTGGACTCTTTGCAAGTGTACCGACCATCACCCACCAGGCCCCTCTGTCCATGGGGTTCCCCAGGCAAGAATGCTGCAGTGGGTGACCATTCCCTTCTCCAGGGGCTCTTCCTGACCCTGGGGCTGAACCCAGGTCTCCTGCATTGCAGGCAGATTCTTTACCAGCTGAGCCGGAGGGAAGCCCCTGGAAAAGGAGCAGCGTGGTAGTTCAAGGAGCAGACCAAAAAACACTGTTGCCTGGAGCCGATGTGTGTGCAAGTCGCTCAGTCGTGTCTGACTCAGCGATTCTATGGACAGCAGCCGCAAGGCTCCTCTGTCCGTGGGATTCTTCAGCCAAGAATGCTGGAGTGGGTTGCCGTGCCCTTCTCCAGGGGATCTTCCCGACCCAGGGACTGAACTCACGTCTCTTAAATTTCCTGCATTGGCAGGTGGGTTCTTGACCATTAGTGCCATCTGGGAAGCCCAGCTGAGGCCAGGCTAATCTCTGAACCTCTCCCATTCGGGTATTCCTCGCTCTTCCAATGGACATGATTTGGACGGTAAGAAAAGGAATGCCGTACCTCACGAGCAGTAATGAAGGGGAAACAGGGTGGATTCTCTGAAAATACTTTTTAAACCTTTATAGAGCTTTTTGTATGTCAATTGTTATTATTACAGAATATCCAGAAATTGATTTCCCATGATAAACAGAGTGAGCTCTAAAGCCAGAGCCATCTATCGTGTCTACTTCATACGGTTGTTGTTGGGATTAAATAAGTGAATACGTGCAAATTCCTTAGACAGGACCTGACACATGATGGATGCTCAATAAGTGAGACCAAGATCCCTTCTGTGGTGAAGCTCTTTACTATTCTTTCTTTTATTTTAATTGGAGTAGAGCTGTTTACAGTGTGGTGTTAGTTTCTGTGTAAAACGATGTGATTCAGCCATATGTGTGTGTGTGTGTGTGTGTGTGTGTGTACCCCCTCCCTTTTGGACCGTCCTCCAATACCCCCCACCCCTCCCCTCTAGGTCATCACGGGACACCGAGCCGAGCTCCCTGGGCTATACAGTGGGTTCCTGCTAGCTGTCTGTTTTACACACGATAGTGTATACACACAGGTTTCCCTGGTGGTTCAGATGGTAAAGAATCTGCCTGCAATGCAGGAGACCCTAGTTCGATCCCTGGAGCAGGAAGATCCCCTGGAGAAGGGAATGGCAACCCACTCTAGTATTCCTGCCTGGAGAATTCCGTGGACAGAGGAGCCTGGAGGGCTGCAGTCTGTGGGTTCTCAAAGAGTTGGACGCAACCGAGCCACTAACACACTAGTGTGTATATGTCAATCCCGGTCTCCCAGTTCCTCCCCTCGGCCCCCACCACAGTGTCCACACGCCTGTTCTCTACATCTGCGTCTCCATTCCTGCTGGGCAAACAGGTTCCTCTCTCTATTATTCTTGTATGGGTCAGTGACTGGGGGGAGAATGGACTGCAAAGCATCATAAAATTGTCTCTCTGATTCAGTGAGACAAGAAAGGAGATCTGACTGGGGGGAAGTCCTCCAGTGGGTGATTGGGAAAGGGACAGACCTCAACGAGGTTTCATCAGAGTTCAAAGTCCCCCAGTTTCCTTGTGTGACTTGGGGAAACACAGCCCCATCCTCTGCCTCTGGAGTCTAAGGGAAACTGTTTTTCTCAGCCTCCACAGAAGGCAAGTGAGAGCAGGCATGGGCTGGGGTGGAAGATCCCAGTGTCGACCACTGGCATCCCTGGGTCCCCGAGGAGGAGATGATTCAGGAGAGGGCCTCGGTGTTCCAGTTGATGAGCCTGTTCTCCAGAATCACTATTTTGATGATGGGCGGATTCATAGGAGGCCTGGCCGGGGCTGTGAGCCAAGTGGGTGAAGGTGGAGAAGGGGAGGAGGCGGCCAGGACGGGGTGCCAGGAATCCATGGCCTGACCCCCCACCCTGAAGGGATGGATCTGCAGGAAGGTCTTCTTGTTTCTTCACGACAGTCTCCTTGGACTTTGGATCTTTCCACCTGTGATAACTTAGATGCTTTCCATGTGAAGCCTCTCCCCGAGAAACAGTAGAGGGAGATCAGCTTGGAGTCAGGCCACTCTTGTGACCTCCACTTCAGCCTTGGCCAGAGTCGTTCCCCTAAATTTAGCCTTTGAACGGGAGGCCGAGCCAGGTCCCCTGTGGCTGAGTGAGTAAGAGTTGGCCGTGAAAGCCGTTGGTCTGCAGTGATCTAAAGAGAATTCAGATCCAGGGGCTCCAGGAAGCCCTGCCCCTTTCAAGTCCACAGCTCCTCTCACAGCTGTTCTGTTGGGAGCAGGGGAGAAGACAAAGAGGAAGCCTTCCTTTCTTCATCAGAGGATCGGTGTTGTTTTAAAAGAAAGAAAAAGCAAAACAAGGTATCTCTAAGCAACCTGTTCTTAAAAGAGAAGACGGTCTCCGTCAGAGAGGCCTCTGTCTGAGCTCTGTGGACTGCCTCAGTGCACAGGTTTGCTTCTCTGCTTTATGACTCAGCACATACTTCTGGGATGAGATTCCCATGAGCACTGGGTGAATTGTCTCAGATCACCAGGTCTGCAAATGCAGTGCCCCAGCCAGATGCCTCTCCTGATGTGACGATTAATTTTAGGTGTCTAGTTAGCTGGGCCAGAGGGCCCAGATCTTTGTCTAAATATTATTCCAGAGGTTTCTAAGAAGGTATTTTTTTTTAATTTTCTTTACTTTATTGTGTTGGTTTTGCCATACATTGACATGAAACCGCCATGGGTTTACATATGCTCCCCTCCAGAACCCCCCTCCAGAACACCCCTCCCTCCTCCCTCCCGATTCCCTCCCCCTGGGTCATCTCAGTTCACCAGCCTGGAGCACCAACCCTGGGCTGGTGATTGATTTCACATTGATAATTCACATGTTTCAATGCCATTCTCCCATATCATCCCACCCTTGCCCTCTTCCACAGAGTCCACGAGTCTGTTCTATACATCTGCGTTTCTTTTGCTGTCTCGCATGAAGGGTTCTAGTTACCATCTTTCTAAATTCCATATATATGCATTAGTATACTGTATTGTTGTTTTTCCTTCTGGCTTACTTCACTCTGGATAATAGGCTCCAGTTCCGTCCACCTGAGTAGAACTGCCAAGAAAGTATTTTTAAGATGAGATTGTGTGTATGTGCGCTAAGTCACTTCAGTCACATCTGACTCTTTGCGACCCGCCAGGCTCCTCTGCCCGTTGGCTTCTCCAGGCAAGAATACTGAGTTTGGCTGCCATTTCCTCCTCTAGGGGAGCTTCCCGACCCAGGGATGGAACTCAAGTCTCTTATGACTCCTGCATTGGCAGACGGGTTCTTTACTGCCAGTGCCACCTGGGAAGCCTGGATAAGCTATCACTATGTCACAAATTTGGAGAACATTTTCCTAATTTGTGTAACTCTTCTCTGTATCATCATGCCTTTTGTTTCTAGATGTCCATCTGCCTCACTCTGCCCCCCTGTGATTGACAGCTCTCCTCCCTCCTTGGGATGTGCGTGGTGTTTCCCTGATATCCAAGTAACAATAAAGGAGGAATTATGACTAAGACTTACCCTTACAGGTCATCTATTCTCATTCCAGGCACTGGTTAAATGTATGTGGAATGAATAAATGAATTACATTATTTAATAACGTGGGTAAAAATAATCATAAAGGTTTAGGGTTAAGGAGTCCTGAGACGTTACTGATTATAATTACTTGTCTGACACTGTCTCCTCTGAGCAGCACTGAGCCATTTGCGATAATTAAAAATTTTGATTGTTAGTGTCTGTTAGCACATACCCTGTTGAAAGCGAAACAGAAGGAGGTGTCTCATGTTGTAGGAAGTTCAAAGATGAAAGACCTGCACAGGACTCCAAGCCCTTTCAGGGCCACTTAGCACGTCCTGGGCCTCTGGATCCAGGCCGTTTGCCTCTGAGACCTCAGTTGCCATCATGTCTCTGCCAGTCATGTGCCCCAGCGCCTCCTAAGGCTAGACATTCTCATTAATGGGCAACATTTTTGTTCTTGAAGCTCTTTCTGAAAAGTGGTTCTCAAATTTTCCTTGACTTTGTTAGAATAGGGACTGAAGAGTCAGTGAAGAGTTGCCTTAGGTGTGCATACGGACAGGTCGGCTCATCCCTACAGACCAGGCTCCATGGGATCAGTCAGCCCACAGCATGACCTTACCTTCCTGGGTCTGAGGTGTGAGCTTCCACTCCACCAGGAGCCTGCAGGGGACGTACATAATTTTTCGTTCACTGAATTATCCACTCACATATGATTATTAAGTCCTTATAATACAGCATCTGTCAGCCAAAGCATGTACTCTGGAGCCCAACCTCTGTGTTTGAATCTTGGCTGGGCCACAGGTGAGCAGTGTGCATCCAGGCAGGTGTTTTTACCTGCTGACGCTTAGTGTGCCCACCTGTCAATGGGTAATAGCTTCATGGACCTGGTCAGATCGCTGTGAGGGTTGGATTCGCGAGTGTGGGTGAGGCTCTGGACCAGTGGGGTCTGTGGGGAGCGCCTGGGGTTACCCGTGGCTGGGGTTGGGTGACTGGGTTTCACATCCAGTCTTCTATGATGGGACACATATTTTTTAGAAGACAGACGATGCCCAGGCCCTGGGCAGATGGACAAACTGTTCAACAAATGACCATGCAATTAATTCAGGCCATGAGAAAGGCCATGACAACAAATAGAGCTAGGTGACAGCACAGAGCATGAGGAGAAGTCTCTTCTTTACAAACAGATCAGGAACAACAATGACTGGGATGTATAAACGGCCCAGAAATCCCAGCTAAGGAACTTCCAGGAGTCTTGAGAAGGTCTGCAAAGGTCTTCTGCAAGGATTTAGTGGGTCTGACCTACTCAGGAGAGGCCAACCACTGAGCTGAGGGACATGGGGCAGAGTGTCATCAGGGGACCATCATGGAAAACTAGCAGGCTGCCTGGCCCCAGGCCCCAGGAGACTTTAGAAAATGATGGAAACCACTTGCAAGTAGCCAGGGCAGAGCTGGGTAATGAACAACCTCCAAAGCCAAGTGCACAGTGCAGACTACCTCTGGGGGACTCAGTTAGCCTGTCAAGGACTCTGTGTCACATGATGCTAATAGTGTCTATAAGGAGCAGGACAGGTGGTGGGAACAGCTGGACGGTCCAACTCCCACCTTTCTGTGAGGTCAGAGGACCCAGCAAGTCACATTTCATATGAAGGGTAGGGGATATGGGGGAAGGATCCTCTTAAGGCCCCTGGCTGACCGAACATGAAATTGACAAAGACAGATCCATAGGAGGAAAGCATGCACGCTCAGTGGCTCAGTCATGTCGACTCTTTCTGACCCCCTGGACTGTAGCCCGCCAGGGTCCCGTCCCTGGGATTCTCCAGGCAAGAACACCGGAGTGGGTTGCCATGCCCTCCTCCAGGGGATCTTCCCAACCCAGGGACTGAACCCACAACTCATGTCTCCTGCGCTGGCCGGTGGGATCTTCACTACTAAGGCCACCTGGGAGGCCCCAAAGAAACACACATGCATCATAAAGAATCTGCCCACAGTGCAGGAGACCTGGTTTTCCTTTATCCACTCTTGTTGATCATGAAGTAGAGAAGTGGGTGGTGGGTGATGAGAAATGGAATATTTTCTGCCATATCCATAAAAAAAAGGATGCCACAGTCATCAGCAATCGCAGCCACCATGAATGGTGAGCCCTGAGGGAGGTCAGGAAGGAAAGGATGCCTGCTATCTAGCTAGCAGCCGTGAGACTCTGCAACCACTCCCTACGGTGAGCCCTGAGGAGACTCAGCATGTGAAGGCACAAGATTCTGGCCACAGATGGCTGAGATGCATATCAAAGGGATGACTTCAGTGAGCCCAGACTCATTGGACAAGCCCCTGATGCTGGGAAAGATTGAGGGCAGGAGGAGAAGGGGACGACAGAGGATGAGATGGCTGGATGGCATTGCCGACACAATGGACATGAGTTTGAGTAGGCTCTGGGAGTTGGTGATGGACAGGGGAGTCTGGCGTGCTGCAGTCCATGGAGTTGCTAAGAGTTGGATATGACTGAGCGACTGAACGACAACAGACTCTTGCATCTTTCCATACATAGAAAAGCACTGAAGTCCTTGAGATACATGGTTTTCTCTTTTGATTCTCAGACTATCTGCTCTTTGTTGAAAACCTTCTATATAACCTGAATCCCCCCTCCTGTTTGCTCAGGGTCACTTGAGATGCTGCCTCTCAAGCTTGAAGTCCTAAAAATTCCTGCCAAATAAAAACAGAACTCTCAACTTTAAAGTTGTGCATAATTTTTTAATAGACAATAGACAGTGAGCAGAGCAGAGAAGGGAGGGTAGAAAGAAGGTGGGGGGCTTTGTGGGGGAGGCTGGGGGGCAGGAGGAGAGCAGGGACTCTGCTCCAGAGCCACCTGGAGGTTCAGTGATTCCTGAAGTGTGGATGACCCCCATGTTCACACTTGAGTCCCGACACTTCTATTTTAGAGATCTGCTGTTTTTGCTGCTATTGAGTCGCTCAGTCATGTCCAGCCCTTTGAGATCCCCAGCTCTTTTGTCTTCCCTCGTGGCTCAGACGGTAAAGAATCTGCAACGTGGGAGACCTGGGTTTGATCCCTGGGTTGGGAATATCCCATGGAGGAGGAAATGGCAACCCACTCCTGTATTTTTGCTTGAAGAATCCCATGGGCAGAGGAGCCTGATGGGCTGTAGTTCATAGGGTCACTAAGTTGAATACAACTGAAGGGACTTAGCAAGCACACACCACACACACACACAAGAATTAGAAGATTTTATTTTTCACTGAAAAGGAAAAAAAAAAAAAAAAAAACCAGCCTGTGCCAGCTGCAGATTACCAGTTTCGGGTTTCTAGAAGGTTTTGGAAAAGACCAGAGGTAGATGCAAGTTAAGTTTGATGCTGAGGGCCCAGGCCTCTTTCAGAACAAAGGAGCCCTGGAGTCACATGTCTCCAGGCCCGTTTTAGCAAGTTCGATCTTTCCATTAACCCCTGGGAAACATAACCCCTTCCTAATGCCAGTTAATTAACCAATTCCGGTGTGTCACCAAATGGATTCCCGGCCGGCTCTGCTGTGGTCCCAGGTCTGCAGCCGGCCTTTGTTCTCACACTGCTCTTCCTGTGGGTTCACAGCACTGTGAATCTCAGATGAGCTGCCTAATTAATCTGCAGCTCTCCTTTGGGATGGGTCGGCCTCTGTCCATTATCTTCACTCTGCAGATAGTAACAATTTAGAGGGCTGGGCGGAGGTCGCAGGAGAATTAGCAGGAGAGACAGAATAAAATTCCCGGTTCCTAAGCCCCGGTACTCTTTCCTGTTCCCTAGACAACATCGTTTGGTGCTCTTGGTATAAACTTAGTAAATGCAGCGCAGGGACTTCACTGCCGGTGATGAACTACCGTTTGTCTGTTTCATGTGAGCCAGTGGCTGCAGGGGCTTCAAAGGTGCACAGACGGGGGCACTGCCCGTGTTTATTTGGAGACTCTATCGTACAGGCCAGTTCTTAGACCTCATCCTGGAAGCTGTCCCCAGAGTAACAGTCACACACATGAGCCACCTCACATCTGGGCTCAGGAGTTCCAGGTCCAGGAGGATGTGTGGTCCCCCCAGGCATTTTCTTGCAAATTAAAGAGAGAAAGAAAATCGAAAGTATTAGTCACTCAGTTGTGTCCAACTCTCTGCAACTCCATGGAATGTAGCCCTTCAGGCTCCTCTGTCCATGGGATTCTCCAGGCAAGAATGATTTTCCAGGGGATCTTCCGGACCCAGGGATTGAGGTAGTCTACATTGCAGGCAGATTCTTTACTGTCTGAGCCACCAGGGAAGCCCCATTGCAAATGAAATGTGGATGAAATGCTACTAACTCTGTGTGACCTGTGACGGCTGCAGAAGATTACCTATGTGTGCGTGTCTGTGTCTCTGCGTGTGTGTGCCTGCGTGTGTGTGTGTGTGTGTCTGTGCTTGCGTGTGTGTGTGTGTGTCTGTATGTGTGTGTCTGCGAGTGTGTCTCTGTGTGTGTGTCTTTGTGTGCATGTCTGTGTGTGGTGTCTGCGTGTGTGTGTGTCTCTGTGTGTGTGTCTCTGTGTGTGTGTCTGTGTGTGGTGTCTGCGTGTCTGTGTCTCTGTGTGTGTGTGCCTGCGTGTGTGTGTCTGTGCCTGCATGTGTGTGTGTGTCTCTGTGTGTGTGTCTGTGTTTGTGTGTCTGTGTGTGGTATCTGCATGTGTGTGTGTCTGTGTGTGT